>OU911058.1:4247500-5512765 GCA_918358695.1 Melinaea menophilus ssp. n. AW-2005
TTAAATAAAAGAATAACACGAACTAAAGAAAATGTAATTACCTCAATTAATTATTACGACAGTGGGTAGTTCTAAATAATTGATGAGTGAACGCTGCGCGTGCCCGAAGGAAAGTGAGCCGAGGTGGTCGTGATGCTAATGTCCGTTGGTTTCCTTTACTCGGGTGCCTTCGGTAATCTTCGTCATCGCTAGCCCCGCCCCTCGACCCCTTCTTGGGAAGAAGTCAATTCTAATACGGCCTCTCCCGACTGGTGAACGTCCACGTTCACCGGGATGGTGCGACTATCTTCATTCTGATGAAAACGGACTCGCCGATGTTCACATCGGGATGTTCAACATTATTGTCAATATCTGTAATAGAATCAATTTTTATCACAATTTAGAATTGTACTTAAAAATTAGTGAAAAGTTAGTAGAGTGTGAGCACATCTGTCACATTCCGGTGTATACGTGACTCCCATTCTGTTAACATAACTGGTATTTACTTATTGGCTTACAAGACTTCTTAATTTATCCAAATGTGAAATTATTTGAAAACACGAGCACATCACCAACGTGTACTAAGACTGCCGGAATTAATAAGCAATCGCAAGGTTTTAGATACGGTTCTTTAGTATAAAGTTGGGGGTATTTTTTAAACCATAGGGCATTTTTAAATATTGTAAATGCATCTCGGGAGTATTATCGTTACCTAAGCTTATCAGATGAAATCGATGGCCATTTCAAGACAGCTAAAATATTCATGCTGGGAAGCATAAATAGTTATCAATATGATCTTCGCTAAGTTGCAATGTTTAACGATCCCTTACTACGGTCGCACATACGGTCTGAACAGTCTTTCTTTTTGAAGAGAATAATTGGATGCGCATAGGGGGGTCTCGCGAAAAGAAAGTTTGTAAGGTCTACAGTAAATAAGTATGCTGCTAGTCAGCGTTATGTGCACTGTAACACACGTATTGACAGGGCTTAGAGCTGTGCCAATTATTAAATATAAATAATCTTTAAATTAATTAACGATCGTTAATTACCTTTCGCGAAAAGAACCGCTTAAATTTGCAAATCGATGACAATTGGTCACAGCTGAACATGGAACGCAACGTTCACATTGATATTATAAAGACGTGTTAAACGTCGTCCGTTTACGCGCACACAGGCAACACTAACACGGTTTAATACGTCCGGTACGTTCATACAAATAGATGAAACAAGAAAATCAACTTATAATGAAACATCAAATTCAATTAATAATGTTACGTAATTAGTCGACTCAATAATTTGACTGACCATGCCTCAATAATTAATGTGGGTATTTGGTTGCAATTAAAATGCTTTATAATACTGTCAGATATTCGTGACACTCGCGAACCACTGAATTATATAAGAACATCAGTTGGATATACTCTGTATGACCGCGCTAGCAACAATGTCGTTTGATCTACCCTCAAGTTCGAGATTCAGAACGGATTTTCGCCCAACATTCACTCACGTTATGACCGAACTTTTTACAGAAGGTACGATCTTTGAGTACGTTTTGAATATTAGATTGTAAACCTAACGAAACGGGGTTATTATTACCCAAAGTAAATGATTTTGAACGTCTAGGGCACGATCGCTGAGCATAACGTAACACGCCACATGAAAAACATTTAAACGTCTTTGAACCGATATTAGTTTGAATTTAACTGACGCTCTCGTATAAAACTATCGTTAGTATTACGATTGCATTGGCAGTTCATATCATCATCATCATCATCCTCAAACGTAATAATGACCATCGCGCATAATTTGCATACGTGGCGTAGCGATCCGAGTCCATAAAAAAACCATTGATTTTTTGTTAACACAATGGTATAAATTCAATTTGAAAATACGACTGCGATCGCGAGTGACCCATTCTTGTAACAACAAGAAAATCAACTTATAATGAAATATCAAATTCAATTATTAATGTTACTAGCCGACCCAATAATTTGACTGCCTATATCTCGATAATTAATATGTGGGTATTTGGTTGCAATTAAAATGCTTTACAATTGAATTATATAAGAACATCAGTTGGAATACTCTGTATAGCCGCGCTAACAACAATTTCGTTTGATCTACCCTCAAGATCACAACAAAAATTACGTATTGGTTTCGGAGATTCGGAACGGATTTTCGCCCAACATTCACTCACGTTATGACCGAACTTTACAGAAGGTACAGATAACTTTGAGTACGTTTTGAATATTAGACTAAACCGGACGAAACGGGGTTATTATTACCCAATGTAATAGATTTTCAACATTTAGGGCATGAGCATGACCGGACTCGTCACATGAAAAACATTTAAACGTAATGAAACCGAAATTAGTTTGCTTAAAATGACGCTTTCATATACAATTATCATAAGTATTACGAATGTTACGCACAGAATCGCTGACGTTCGCGAAAGCTTCATAAGTTTAAAGAAATCAACTATGTCTTGAAGTAATAATTTAGAATTAACTGCTATGTCACGAATCTGTGGGTCGGCAAGCTACGTGTAATCATAAATAGCTGCAATGCGATCATCACTTAACCCTTTAACTACCCTCAAACGTTATAATGACCATCGCGCATAATTTGCATACGTGGCGTAGCGATCCGAGTCCATATATATCGCATCAAAAATAATGTTAGCGACATCGATCTTTCGTGCACACAATGGTATAAATTCAATTTTAAAATAATGGGCTATCCTAGACAAACTGCATGCGCTTTGTCTACTTCCTCGCATCAAGATTCAATGTCGATAATACTTGGATCAAAATTTGAAATATAAAAATGAATCGGACTTACTTGGATATTGCACTTAATGCTCCGATGATGCTGTATTAGTGCTGCTGGCGTGGGATTCGGGCAGCGACGGCGGCGAAGTAATTCTTCTCCACGGCTCCGACGCTACCACCGGCCGCAGTCAGTAGGCGAACGTCTTCCACGTGTGTCCCTAACAGGTCCGAGTCACGGGCATCGTTCACATTTGAGCTCTCTAAAGCAGTTAGATGCGCCAGTATCATTTCTAATTGATCTGAACGTCTGGCACATCTGAACTTCTTCCTACCCTACTTTTATTTACATGTCTATCGGCCATTTCGTTGTTAATTAAATAATTTATAAAATAAACTGTATCGCCAGGACAACCAAAAGCGAACAGGGCACAGGCCCTATCCCACTTCCGATTTTAGTAAAGGCCTTTTAAATAAAATAAAAAAGAATAACTAAATAAGATGTAATTACTTCACAAAAAATTATTTCTCACAGCAGTGGGTAGTTATAAAAAATTGACAGAATAATATTTAAGCTAAGACAAGTGAACGCTGCGCGTGCCCGAAGAAAAGTGAGCTGAGGTGGTCGTGATGCCAATGTCCGTCGGGTCTCTACTCGGGTGCCTTCGGTAATCTTCGTCATCGCTAGCCACGCCCCTCGACCCCTTCTTAGAAAGAAGTCAATTCAATGACTGTATATAAGATTTTTACAGATGGCATATTTTTATAGACACATCTCATATATTATATATATTATATATATATATATATATATATATATACTATATATTTTATATATTTAAAAATTTCGCCGCTATTTAACCAGAAGATATGGTGGTTTCCGGTTGTTTTTGTTATAAACCAAAGTTATGTTTTGTTTTTGTTTCGTGAAAATGAGAAAATCATGTGCTCCTACCATTACTTTTATTCAATATAATATACAAGTTTTAACGCTTGTTATATATATTTGATTTTGTGTTCCTCATCTTTTCAAATCAGAGTTCACTAATCACTTAAATTATAATTCAGTCATAAGCTTTGAATATTACAATGAAGCGAAAAAAATTACACAATTCTCCGTAAAAATCCATTACATATATTATTTTACCTTTCAGAGCTGGAATCGCTTCATCCTTCATCAGATGCACGCCGAAATATTAGAAACGAAGAGAAAAGAAAAGGAGCTAGCCTACATAGCACAGAGACTGAGACTAGTGAGACCCGGTAATAAGGCTGTGCAGAAGTTACTAAATGGAGAAATAGACGAATTCGAGTTGGACATGCACGTTTTAGACCCCTCCTTGGCAGAGAAGAAGGACTACGGTGAAAACTGGCACAATGATACGAGTGAGTTGTAATTGATTATTACAGATAAGAAGAGATTGTGTGAGAGAGAAAGACATATGGTAATAGCTTCTAAATTGAATTTACTAATAAATTAAAATAATTAATAAATATTGTAAACTAATATTTGATATTAGCTTGATGAGTAGCTAAATTTTCAGCTCAGTAATTACCTGATATGTTTTTCAACTTAATTTCCAGCATACCTGAACCGTCCACCCCAAGCGGAGTGCGAGGACCTCATTGAAGCTCCTGAATCTCCCGTACCTGAGGAAGCTCCTCCTCCCATCGAGGAGTCGGAGATATCTCAGCTGTTCGCAATCGGGAGACAACAGATCAATAGATGCATGAAGTGTAACAAGGAGGTTGGTTTTATTATTTTTAACTATGAAAGGTATATTACAATATTAATCAGTGCTTTGTTAGTTAATTAGGGATTTTTATATTTTTTATTATCATAAGGAACTTGGAAGTGGAGAAAAACGAAGAACTAACATGACGTTACTTCCACAGTTACCTTTAGTTTTCCCTCAGCCAGGGACAGTTGGTGGATGGTTATGTGGAGTTCCAGGTTTAAAACATACCATCATTTTGAAATCCATCCATTGAGAACTACATAATTAATCTGTTATTATTCTACATACATGTGTTTTTAATTAGGATTGAAATATTATTATTTTTTTATTTTATTTATTTTTTATTATAAGTATAAGTGATCACAGTGATCACTTGTGTATGTCAAATGGGATTGTCAGGAGGGACTGTTTTAACGCCACATTTGTCAACCATATTTCCAGGAGGAGCGCGATACGGTGGTGTTGGCGTGCGCGCTGCAGTACGGCGCGGGGGCGTGCTTCCCGGAGCTGGTGAGCGCGTCGCTGGCGCCGCGCAGAGCCACGCCCGCCTGGTGCGACGCCTGCGCCAGGTTCACGCACACCACGCAGACCGGCCGGGTACTGCGGTGAGAACACGCACACACGCACACACACGCATACACACGTACACACACACACGCACACACACACACGCATACACACACACGTACACACACACGTACGCGCACACACACACGCATACACACACACGTACACACACACACACACGCACACACACACGCATACACACGTTCACACACACACGCACACACACACGCATACACACACACGTACACACACACGTACGCGCACACACACCGACGTGCCTCCTGTGCCTGGTGCAAGCCCTTGGCGCATTGTATATAAAGCAAAAAATATATATTTCTTTCTTACTTTACAGACTGCCGCCAATACTGACGATAATTGCGGAGGACTGACCGCTCAGGAAAAGGCGTTCTGGTCGAAGGGAGGCCAGAAACCCACGGTAAAATAAATTTACTAAATCTTAGCATATTTAAAGATATTCATTTTTAAGCTTAAACATAGTCTAAATGATGACTAATTTATAATCTATGCAAACCAAAAATATATGTCTGTTTTATTTTATTCAATTTAGAATATCTTAATATTCCAGCAGGAAGTGATCAAAAGGAGCGGTAGCGGTACGCCATGCAGGTACGGGCTGCACTGCGCCAGGCCGGGCTGCCGGTTTAAACACCCGGAGAGGTACACAAACTGACCAACATATATGTACTTACTTACTTATCTTCACGCCATATCCCTTGCGGGGTAGCCAAAAACGACGGAGCGCCAAACGCTACGATCGCTGCATACCTCTTTCGCCTCGACCACAGACATTAACCTCCTCATACATGGGCTCCGGGGAGTCCTCATGCTTTTTACGTGACCTTCCTCCAGTATCGTAACTACTGTGTTTTCGAAGGTCACTCGAGGCCTCCCCCTGTCTCTCTTACCGCTCACTTTTCCTTTATAAATCTTTTTTACCATTCTTTCATCACTCATTCGTTCGACGTGCCCAAACCACCTGAGCACGTTCTTCTTCATTCTCACCTTGACATCTTCGCTTGTTCCTGCCATTCTGTGGATCTCTTCATTGCGGATTCGATCAGCTAGACTGACTCTGCATATTCTGCGAAGAGATCGCATCTCCACAGCATTCATCTTTCTTACATTCTTCTTCTGTGTTACCCACGTTTGGCTGCCGTATAACAGCGTCGGTAGCAAAACCGCATTGTGTACAGCCAAACGTGCAGCTATGCTGCCGTTTCGCCGTCTCAACAATGCAGCCAAAGCACCGTTGACTCTGTTACCGGCAACAATACGCCTTTCCACATCCATTTCCTATCTTCCGTCTTTGCTAAACATACTTCCCAAATATACCACTTCATTCACTTGTTATTATCTTATCATTCACGTTGATCTTGCATTCTGTTCTTTCTTCATTTCTTTCAAATATCAGAACCTTCGTCTTCTCTGCATTCAGGTTTAGACCATTATTTTCACACCCATCTTTCAGAGTGGTGACCAATGCCTGCAAATAGCATTCTGATGATGCAATGAGCACTGCATCATCTGCATATAGCAAGCAATTGACCTTAAGGTCACATACTTTCTTTCCCATGTCACTGTCTTTCACGCCTTGGAGACAACTATCCAAATACAAATTGAACAACCAAGCTGACATAGTGCAACCTTGCTTAACACCCGACTGGATGTCAAAAGAGGCCGACATGCCAGCTCCTAATCGCACACGGGATGAGTGATCTCTGTAAAGTGACTTTACAACCTGTAGCAAGGGTCCGTTCACGTTGTATCGGGGCAGTATCTCCCATAACTTCTTTCTCACAAACCTGTCAAACGCCTTTTCCAAATCCACAAAAGCACAGAAAACCTTTTGGTTTAGGGCCAAAAACTTTTTCGTGATCATGCGGAGAGAAAAGATCTGATCTATACACCCTCTTCCAGGTCTAAAACCTCCTTGGGCCTCCCACAACAGCCTTTCAGATCTCTCTTGCATTCTTGTCGCTAATATTTTAGCACACACCTTACCGCCCAAGCTAATCAAACTGATAGCCCTATAGCTTGCACAGTCTATCTGTGAGCCTTTGCCTTTATACAAAGGTACGATGACTGCACCTCGCCAATCGTCTGGGACCATTCCTGATTTCCAGCATAAATTGCACAAAAGCCAGAACAAGTCCAAGACGCGTGGCCCACCATATTTGATCATCTCGGCAGTAACTTTATCTGCTCCCGCAGCCTTACCACATTTCAGACTTTGAATCGCGCTCTCCACTTCTTCCAAACTGATTTCACCATCGGCTACATCGGGACTCAGCATTTCGCTGATACTCGAGGCCGAGGCGTCCTCACATTCATACGTGTCCTTGTAGAATTCCGCCCACCGCTGCAAAACGTCTGCTTGTTCTGTTAAGATTTCACCGTTCTTCGAAAGCACCCCTTTCATTCTACAGGTTACCGAACAACCCCGGGAATCACTAACTTCTCGCCAGAAAAGCTTCGTGTTTTCCCGGAAGTTGTTCGTCAACCTTTTATCCCTTTCTTTCTCAGAATTTTCACGCTTCATCCTTATAAGTGCTTTCGTTTTGTGCTTTTGCAGCTTGTACTCTCTTTTTCTTATCTCTCTCATACTTTTATCCTTACCCGAGGCTTTATAATCCAACCATGCTTTCTTCTTTAACTCCACGGCGTCTTTCACTTCATCATCCCACCATTCATCGCGCTTCTTACTAAAACCTCTTTTCCTTTTACCACATACCTCTGTCGCTACTTTCACCATACCATTCCTAAGGTTCTGCCAGCATACTTCAGCACTTTCATTTCCAGAGTCACAGCTTTTAAGCTTCTTGGAAAACCTTTCTTGATATTCCTCTCTGATCAGTGGATCTTGAAGCTTCCAGCTTCTTATGCGATAATTCATCAATAACATGTATAACATAATATCAAGCCATGAGTATTAATATCACCAATATTTAACTATTAAAGGTATATTATAATATTAATAAGTAGTATGTTACTTAATTATTATATTTATATATTTCTTAATATTTTTTATTATAATAAGGTACTTGGAAGTGGAAAAATGGAAGAGTTTTTAGAACTAACATGACGTTATCTCGACAGTTACCTTTAGTTTTCCATCACCCAGGAACAGTTGGTGGATGGTTATGTGGAGTTCCAGGTTTAAAACATACCATCATTTTGAAATGCATTCACTGAGAACTGCATAATTAATCTGTTATTATTCAACATACATGTGTTTTTAATTAGGATTGAAATATTATTATTTTATTTTATTTATTTTTTATCATAAGTATAAGTGATCACAGTGATCACTTGTGTATGTCAATTGGGAGTGTCAGGAGGGACTGTTTTAATACCATATTTGTCAACCATATTTCCAGGAGGAGCGCGACACGGTGGTGTTGGCGTGCGCGCTGCAGTACGACGCGGGGGCGTGCTTCCCGGAGCTGGTGAGCGCGTCGCTGGCGCCGCGCAGAGCCACGCCCGCCTGGTGCGACGCCTGCGCCAGGTTCACGCACACCACGGAGACCGGCCGGATACTGCGGTGAGAACACACACAAGCACACACGCACACACACACACACACACACGCACACACACACACACACACACGCATACACACACACACACACACATGTACACACGTACGCGCACACACACCGACGTGCCTCGTGTGCCTGGTGCAAGCCCTTGGCGCACTGTATATAAAGCAAAAAATATATATTTCTTTCTTACTTTACAGACTGCCGCCAATATTGACGATAAATTGCGGAGGACTGACCGCTCAGGAAAAGGCGTTCTGGTCGAAGGGAGGCCAGAAACCTACGGTACGATCAGTTTACTTATGCTTTGCGAATGTAAAGATATTACTTCGTTTTTAAGTAATTTAACATTTTTGTTTAAACATTGTCTCATACTATTAAATGGTGACCAATTTATAGTCTATGCAAAACAAAAATATATGTTATATCTTAATATTCCAGCAGGAAGTGATCAAAAGGAGCGGTAGCGGTAAGCCCTGCAGGTACGGGCTGCACTGCGCCAGGCCGGGCTGCCGGTTTAAACACCCGGAGAGGTATACAAACTGACCAATATATATACATATATATTATATATAATATCACTAACGTTAATTTATTAATTGTAATGTTGTCACTAATAATATATTTTAAAGTATTTGGTATATATGATGAAATTGTATTATTTGTAGACCGGCACCGGCCCAGAGTACTCAGGAGCAAGGCTGCGTCCTCCCCCACTACTTACACATCAGGCTGCAACCGGACGAAGACGTCGTGGTTAGTGACAAGGTCATTATTAATTAATTAATTAATATTAATTATAAATATCTTTATAACACTGCCTTAGGATTGAGTTTTACTTTCATATGTATCTTATCCACATTGAATCATTACCAGTGATTGTTTGTCATCAAATGATTATTAGGAAGGTCTATTGATACCATACTTAGGAAATAAGCCCTTCTGTAAAAAAAAACACAGATATTGATTCACAATTCAATATTTAATAATAAAAAGAGAGAGAGAGAAGGAAAGAACAAAAGAGTATAATAGTTTTATTGGTTGCAACTTTCAGATAAGTCTACTGCCGGAGGTGAAATCGGATTTCAAGAGGAAGTATCAATCGGAGCACTACACGCTGCTGGCGGCGGTGGTGTGCGTCGAGGATAACCCCAAGAACCTGGTGGCCTACGTGAGAGTGCCGGACGAGAGAGACGAGACGAGGTGGTTCCTCTTCAATGATCTCAAGTGAGGGTTCGGTCTCTCTGTTTTTAATATTATCATTATCATTTCATTAAATGTAGAGATTTGTTTTACGTCTCTTTCAAATGATAAAGTAGACGCTTATTAAATCCAGTCCCAGGAGACTTTGGCAGTAAGTTTGATATCAATCTCGGATTGTAGATCGATTATTAATTTCCTCTCCTGTAGTTTAGTCTCGGTAAGTAGGGACAAGGTGGTTGGCTCACTTGTAGAAAAAAAATAGGGATGTTCGTCTTTTATGATCGATCTCGGATTGTAGATGGATTATTGATCCCTCCCCCACAGCATAGTCCCCGTGAGCGCGGACGAGGTGGTCCAGTTCGGCAGCTGGTGGAAGTCCCCGTGCGTGTTGTTCTACGCGACCGCGAGCGCCGCGAGGAGGTCATAGCGCCAGTGTATGTATGGGCCGTCCGGGTGAGTGAAACTTACATTTACCAGACCGGACCAGACCAGTCCAGACTAGATCAGACCAGACTAGACCAGACCCAACATGTCCGTCATAGACAATTCGAACTTCTGTGTGAACTGAACTCTTGGATTTTTAAACGTGACCTGGATCTCGTTTGTGATGGAATTCTGCCAAAGATACAAGACATTCTATGGCATCTCTCATCATCACCGTCTCTGGCAGAGAACAGTCCAAGTTTCGGTTTTATTAATTTGTCCAGCTGAAACTAGAATCGTCCATATTTCAATTAGGAAACAATCTGCAACCTTACTTAATATTTAAAAGAATGAAGAGAGAACGAGATGGAGACTTTCAAATCACAAGAACATCTAAATCAATACTTCCCATTGTGTAGACCACTGACTGACTGACTGACCACTGGCCACTGACTGGTTGACCCACTGACCGAATGACCGGTGTAAGGGCCATAGTTTTCCATGTTGGACAATAGCCAAACTAGATCGAAATATTGAAAAAGAGGCTGTCATTACGCTGAACTTGGCATTTGATTAAGCAAAAGCTATAAGATAACTAAATCGGGGTGTGACAAAGACACTTTTAAAAGTAACAAGTAAAGGAAGAACTGTTCTCCTGGTTATATAAAGCCAGAAGGACAGACCTGAACACTAAACTACTATAGTGTACTAATATATAACTCTACGAGTTTCTTGACAATTTAGCAATTATTTTAATAATTATAGGATACAAATATCTTGATTCAAGTGGACTTATTTTTGAATCAATTATAACATTAAACCGATCGGTGTAGTGAATAACCTACGAGAATGCTCTACTGAGAAGAACCGGTCAGAGTCTAACAGTTGCTCTTTTATTATTATTACATTAAAAAATATATTTATATTTATTTCCAGAAGTAACCGCCCATACATTAACAGCATAATAGAAGTACTGGCCGAGGGTCTCTTCAATATACGATAGTAGCAACGAGTGCGAGCAGAACCAGCGGATTAATACTAGCGAAGTGGAGCTACAAGCAAGATACAGAGAAATGTGGTAGAATCGAAAGTTTTATAATTGTGATGGATACAAGACTGAAGTAATTAGAGGAGATGTGGAAAGGGCCCAAAGGTTGAGATTCTTCAAGGCAGGGAGGGGGGGCGGGGAGGGGAGGGGTCGATTTTTTACCTGTAAATATTAATTAATAGTTTTCTATGAGACATTTAAAGTAAATGTCCGAATATTTTAAGAGATGCTATTGTATTTTTTATTTTATTTTTCCCAACAAAAACCACACGCCACGCACTAGTTTAACGCGCACCAAGATTTCCTCCACTTTGCTAGTTATCATAGATATACTAATGTATAGATGGGGCGAGGTGTTTTAAATTAATTTTTACACAATATTACTCAAACTCTGCCCCGTCTATATATTATGATGTCTGCTACAAGAAACGGCGTTGAACGTTTTATTTCGGCGCAATATATCAAGTATATTTTTATAAACGGACAAACCTTTTTATATGATGGAGAAATTTTTAAGCAAATTTTTTACGAGCGTGTAATGTGAATGTGATATATTTAACAAGATATTTTTTTATTATAACGCATTTGCATCGCGTGTCCAAAACAGTTACGTCTGATAGTCCATTGAGAGGAATTATGTTTTATGATATTTTATTTAGGATTTTTTGTTCCCGACCGACAAAATTCGGATCTTTGCTTTTTTGAATTTTAAATAAAAGTTCCACCTACTATAAGGCACAAAATTGAAATATTTTTAAAGAAAGAAAGAAATATTAGTAAAAGCTAGATTTGTACGGAGTATTATTTTGGATACGTTAACAAATCTCAATTAATAAAAATGACGACATTTTAACGAATTGTAATTGGTTGTTAATCACGTCATCATGATTGGCGCGGAATTTGACATTTGACCATTTTTTTACGAATCAGTCTTCATTAACTGGATGTTAGTTTTTTATTTGTACGAACGACTGTTTTCAATAACTGATAACTTTCAGTTTCAGTTGTCTTTTGACAATTATTTATATATATATATATATATATATATGTTTGTAGATAAATTGACAGACAAGATATTATTAGATATATTAGTTGTCGAAAACAGTCACACAGATTACATATGAGTTATATGTTGCACAATGAGTCGCATTTTAGTAAATTTTTCCTCCAAATTTGTATAAATAAGAAAGTGAACGTCGCGTCTTCGGTTGTGATACTTAACTTGCATTTTAATGACTGATTTTGTCCAAACCGCTTTGCATTTTTGTTATGTGTAAATTATTTTATATATTTCCGAGGTGGTTGGTTAAATAAACGATTCAAATATATTATTGTTTTATTTCCAATACATTGAGCATCTTACATAGGAAAAGTGAGCGGTAAGAGAGACAGAGGGAGGCCTCGAGTGACCTTCGAAAACACAGTATCTATGATAATGGAGAAAGGTCACGTAAAAAGCATGAGGACCCTTCGGAGGACATGTATGAAGAGGTTGATGTCTGTGGCCGAGACGAAAGAGGTATTCAGGGACCGTAGCGATTGGCGCTCCGTCGTCTCTGGCTACCCCGCAAGGGATATGGCGTGAAGATAAATAAATAAATAGTATAAAGCATCTTAAACCTAATTAATTATATTTGATAGTTCACACTGTCAGCTCGTTTTCTCGCTTTCATTTTAATTTTGCTATTGTGATGTTCGTCCAACATGGTCGTTCTTTCCAATCTGTTTGTGGCTATTTTTTTGATATCTTCATAAACAGTGGGATAGCTTGCAACAGGTCTATCAAAATCCTCTCTATCGAGCTGGAATAATTCGCAATTCGTGACAGCTACAGCGGATGCTGTTCGTGATCTGTGTTTCATTATGAGTGCGATCTCTCCAAAGAAATCTCCATCGTCCAAGTGACACACTTATTTGCCTGATTCAGAGTAAATCGCGACAGTTCCTTTATGTATCAAGTAAAGACAATCACCTACAAATTACAATAATTATTGTATATAAAATAGTCAGTCAGTTTATAAACATACATACTGACTGATAGTGTCTATGTCTGTTTGTTTATTACCACGCAAAATCTACGCAATAAATTGTCATAAAAATTTTGTAAAAAAAACTAAATCACTGAAATATTGTTATATATTTAGTTCCAATAAAATTTCGTTACCGAAAAATTTTTCAATTTTTTTTTCCAGTTCGTTACCGAAAAATTGTACAAAACCCAAAAAGGTTTTCAGACTAAATGACAATACGTAATAAAATAGTGTTGAAATGTAAACGAATTATATCAGAAAAATAACAGCCAGCTTATTCAATTGTGCGAGGAAAGGAGCAAAACCGGTGACTGCAGATAGTTGAAAGGGAATTATTTATATATATTATTTCCACTTTCAATCGATACCAGTGATCACTTGTGTATCAAATGGGAGTGTCGGGACTATTGATACCATACTTATCAAAAAAAGCCCTTCTGTAAAGACATCCAACTTAATATAACGAGCGTCCTAAACGCGACCTGGTATAAGAACCACATAATGAACTTAGCCGGGTATTTTTTATTGTGATCACTTTTTAACAAACTATTAGAAATTTACAAGAAAAAACAAGAAATGAAATGAAAAAAATCTAAAATACGTACCAATTGTATTTATCTTCATAATCACCAGCAATAAATATAACAATGCGTAGTTTAATACTGATCTGTAGGAGCAGCTGCAGCTGTTTTAAGAATGCCACATCTCGTACTAGCTGCCTTCCGGTATACATAATAATGTCTTCCTTAAGCTGACCAGAGACGCAGGACAACATGCGGTTTTCCTTAGAATTTTTATAAAAAAAAAACAACAAATTAATAAAATTAAATAATTTCTAATAAATATTATTTTACCGTATAAATATTACTTACCACGAAAAAATGGGAATGAAATCTTATAGAGTAGAATTTAAGAATCTTTTTCTTTATCCTTGGAGGAAACTTTCGTTGATTCAGATACATCTGAACTTGTTGAATCATGATGAAGTAATTTGAACGTGCGAACTCCGATCCTAATATTGCTATTATATATTTAAAAGTACAATGCAAAACCAGCATCTAAAAGTGTTACAATAATATATATAATAATACAGGTAATAACAATAATATTACTTTTAAATATGTATGTATGTTCTATTGTAATTGTGGTGTTATTATCATTATTTTATAAATGCTGTTTTATTTTTCTATTTGTCTTATCTTATCTTTTATGAATGAACTGTCTTTAATTCTACTAAATGTAATCTTGTTTCCAGTTGGTACGAATGTTATTAATTGTTATCTTAGATATGAACCACGCGACCATCAAATAGATCAAATAGATCTCGAAGCATCCGTCTTCCTCCAACAAATTCAAATTTGCATTTCCTCGCAACATACCAACTTAAAAAGACAATAATACTTTCTAAGATTTACGGCCAAAATAATAATCTTTTTGCCATTAAATATATACATTATGGTACATTTCTTAGGTTACCAGTACATATAAATCGATAATCGATTTTGTATAAACTAAATAGTGTTCCTTCTTGAAAATCAATTAAATAGTAATTATATCGACACTTACCCGCTCTATCTAAAGCATACAGAAATCGGACTTCCGAAGTTTTATTCCAGAGTTGGCCGATTGTTATCCAGGAACAATTACGAGGTGTAGTCGGAGTAAACGTCTCTTCAAAAATATATTCCAATGCAAATTGAAAGTACCTACATGTTCCAAAATAAATATTGCACTAATAAAAAGGTGACTTCGGCAGTTAATTCTACATTTATCTGTATTAAATATTTTAATCCTAATCATGAGGTTATTAAAGAAAAACAATTGGTTAAGAAATAAGATAGTCCGTAGTATTATTGACTAAATACCTGAGCTTGAATGACTTCCAACAGGTTCTCAATATACACGTAATGTTTAGGAACACGTAAAACTCTCATCGCTCCAAAAAGTAGTTCAAGTGTCATGGCTTCAGTTTGAAAAATATACGGGATAATACTACCGATGGACATAAGGTCCAAAATCAACCAGGAATCAGAATACCTCACCAGGATTTTATTCAAATCTAATACAACAGTTTTGCAACTATATCCTTCCACGTATCCCGTAAAAAAGTTAATAAAAATATTCAATAAGTAGATTAAATCTGTGCACAGGAGGAGAAACTTGGGATCTGTCTGTAATGAAATATACTTTGTCCAAGGCAAGGGTTTTTTCAAGGTTGCTGATACAATAAATATGAAAAATACATTACAAATGCTTTAAAAACCTACGTTTTCGTTAGGATTATATGATGCGCTATAATGAACAGCCATCATAAAAGTGGTAAGCAATAGAATGATGACGAAGAAAATCTCGATCCATAGTCGAAGTTTGCTTTACGGATGTATTGAATACGCGTACAATCTATACTGTCTATACTTTTCTTCACACAGCGCTGCGTAGGACCTTCAAATTTTAACATATTAATTATTTATTCTTTATTCTTTATTGTACACCACAAAATATGAAAAAAAGAAAAAAAAAATAACACATAAAAAGTACAACAGGCGGCCTTATCGCCTAACGGCGATAACCTTACAAACATTAAGTTTTAAAAAAAATAAAAAACATTGGTACAGGTAGGTGGCGTAAAGTTACAGACTAAACATACATATAAATAATAACACACTAATAAACATATAATGTAAAAAAAAACTATAAAACGTAATAAACTAAACAATGCAATACACTACTTATATTATATACTACATAATTATAAATAAATAAATAAGTGATGTTCAGTGAGTGTCATACAGAAGTTGTTTTAACTATCTTTACTCAGAAAGTATTCTTTTACAGTTTTTTTTAAATATAATTAATGTTTTCGATTGCCGTATAGACAAAGGAAGAGTGTTCCACAGTTTTGTGGCAAGCACTGTAAAAGAGTGCTTATAAAATTTTGAGTTATGGAATGGCATTTTTAATATTAATAATTGTGACGATCTCAAATCTTCCTGTGGTCCTAGAAATTCAAATCTTTCCTTTAGGTATGAGGGTGTAATTGGATGGAATAACACACAGTACAGCAGAGAAAGTACATGTAAATCCCGGCGTCGACGAATAGTAAGCCACTTGAGCTGTTGACGAAATTGTGAAATGTGGTCATATTTGCGCAAGCCAAATACGAACCTTATAGCTATGTTTTGAAGTCGCTCAAGTTTATTTAATTGGTCCTCGGTCAAATTAAGAAAGCTTACATCGGCATAATCTAGAATAGAAAGTAGGAGAGAATGTGCTAACATAATTTTGGTAGGAATAGGTAGAAAATATCTTAGTCGCTGAAGAGAATTCATTGCGATGAATGTTTTCCTACTGAGATCTTTTATGTGAACGGACCAACTTAATGTTTGGTCTATGTATAACCCAAGATCTTTAGCAGAGTCACAGTATGGTATTGCTATACCGTCATATAAGATCGGTGGGAGATTTAATTTATTGATTTTAGCAATCATGCCGGGTCTGCCAATAATAATTGCCTGTGATTTAGTGGGATTTATTTTCAAACCATAGAGACAACTCCATTTTAAAATTTCAGTCAGGTCATCATTAATGGCATATATGGAGGAATGCAGATTGTCAGCGTTAGTATGGCGGTAAATTTGAATATCGTCTGCATACATGTGAAAGAGAGAAGATATATATTGAGTTATGGAATTAATGAAAATTGCGAAAAGTAAGGGAGATAAAACGCCGCCTTGAGGCACCCCAGCCGAGACATTGCACCACGATGAGAAGGACTTATCCTGCCGGATGCGCTGTCGCCGGCCAGTGAGGTAACTTCGAAACCAGTGTATCACCGATGGAGATATGTTAAGAGTGCGTAACAGACTTAACAGAAAATATATGTATATCCATTTGTAATTTATTAAAGTATGTCATACTTGTAAAGTTTACGAGCTCTTGTATCTCCCATTTGAACTGCAATTAATCTCAACACGACGTTCCTGAACCAACTACATTTTATTTCGTAGGCCGATATTTTATCCTTAGGTAGAACACAATTGTGTCCTTCAAAATATTCATAAGATTTTTCGGATTCAGAGACTCCAACATCGTTTTTATTTTCTTGGGACATTTTTTATCTACTTTATTAGTTTAATACAATATCTATCTATTTTGTAAAAAATCTTTATTTGACAGATATAATGACATTACAAGATTTGTCAGTGCTTGGCAGAGAATAACTTACGCTTCCTTGAAATATTAAACAAATATAATTAGTTTAACAATAAACAACAATATTAATATTAACTTTAAAACTAAGCTTGTTTATGTCCAATAAATTATAGATTTCCCTATCCTCCATGTTTCAGCACAGGTTTTTGAACACAACGCTGCACAAAGAACAACTTGTTCGGTGTTCTCAATAAGAGTTATTCGTCTGAAATCAAAGTAATATTTAATTATTAGTAATCTATTAACGTTAAAAGTAAAAAGTATAAAATAAAATATACATACTCTAAACAAAATTCAAAGTTGACATAATCGAATAATGGCGCCTTACAAGTGACATTTTCACATCTTGACAAAGGTCCATTAGACAAGTCGTCTTTAATAAAGCGCGGTAAATAAGAAAAATATTCTTCCACAATATTTGAAGGAACGTTATATCTTGAAAGTATTTTGTTTCCATTAGTTATGTAAGAGTCTGAACTAATTTCATTATCATTTCTTTTATAAACTTTGTTATTGTTCATGTTGATATCTTTAAAGTGCTCGTTTAAATGTTTTATATTATTATTAAGTTCCAAATCACTATAATTAGTTTCAGAATATATATTCTGATTTTCATTTAGTTTTCTGACTGCGTGATCTGTCGCACCACATACCTAACTTTCTTTTACAAATCTCCAATAAACTTGGCGGTGTTATTAAAGCTTTACTTAAAATATTTAAATATTTTGTTGAAAACTATCGCCATTTTATAAAATCTTTATCCAGATGAATTTCAGCACTTTTCTGGGGAGTGATGTCACATCAGTGAGTGTAAAGTGCTGATGGGGGGACACCAGGATAAGCTTTAAGATTTTGATCTTATTAAGATGACGGAAACTGTGATTGTAAGTTGACTTTCATAATTTTAATTTAATATAATATATACTATATTAAGAAAAAAAAACTCAATATTTCTCATCCTACTTACCCCTGTGTATATTTAATAAAAGACAGAATTAACATCATCATAAATATTGAGCTTTGTAGTAAGTAACAGACCTACTGAATGTGAATTGTTAATACACCCTCTGCTTAATCAATCTTACTAAAATAACATGTGAAAAGCAGTCATATAACACAACACTGATAAAAATTTTACATATATAGAACAGGAAAATACAAAATATGACTCAGATATATTTAATTATAAGATAAAATACTTCCCTCTTTCTCATCCTAATTACCTTCAATAAACCTTTTACCAATTTAAATAAATAAATAATATATGTTATCTAAAAAAAATACTAACACCAAAATAAAAAACTCCCATCTTTCTCATCTCAATCAGACTGTCACATGCATATATATAATGAAAATACAAAATATGAAGTAGATATTGAATGTTAAATATTGGCATTTATTTTATTAATTTATCATCACAGCTTCACAGCACACAATGCCTGCCTCTACGACCTCGACATGCAGGGGGACCTGCTCATCACATGCGGGTTCACACAGTCGTTAGTTGTAATTTCTTCTGCTTTTAAGATAGTCAGTATTTACATAAATCCTCCTTTTAAAATAACCAATATTTGCATAAATCCTAGTTATATAAAGCCAGTTTTTACATAAATCCTCCATTTAAAATTGCCAGTATTTATTGGGTATTTGTTACCAGATTGCCCATTAACTGCATAAATCCTAATTCTATAATAGCCTTTTCTTACTATTCTAGTTACCAGGTGCGTAGCGTTCTCAAATGTTTATTTATTTAACATTAATGTACAGAATTTATATATAACAAAATTATTTTAAAGATTTGTTGTACAAAGACACTGCTATTTTTTTTCAATAAATTCTCTTCCAGTAAGCATGTCAAATTATTATTAAGTTATTAAAAATTAACTTAATTCATAGTAATGGCTCATCATCAGTAATAACACATTATATATAACACCACATAATCCTGATTCCAATCAGTAACACCACTTAACCCTGCTTCCAGTGGTGCAGTACCAGTCCCCGACCCGTATGTGGTGGTGTGGGACGTGAGACACATGAAGGGTAACACGGCCTAGTCCATCCCAACTGTCTCACCACCGTTGTTACTGCACTTTGTGCCGTCCGTCTGAGGCCGAGCGGTGGGTCTGGCTGATGATGGAAATGTAATGTTGTTACATGTCAATGAAACTCAGGAGTCGGAGTATCAGAGCGTGTTTCAGGTTTGGTTATAATTGTATTGTATGTGTCCTGTTATGTATGTGAAAGTTTGTCCGGATGTATGTATTTAACTCTTTCACTCACAGAAAATGCTGAACAGATTATGATAAATTTACCAGTTATATAGCTTAAACATCAGAATATACCACATACAATTCATAAAGATTTTTGTGTAATTTGATAATAACAAAATAAACATCAAGTAAGTAGGATAAAACCTGTCCTCAGTACTATCTTGAGGAGGGAGGGGGGAAGGGATAAAAAAGATAAATAACACCAACTAATCTCGACTTTATCAAGCAAAGCCGCGATCAAAACCTAGTTACAATAATTCCGAATTGTATGTGTCATAGAGATAATTTATATTTATATATTGAATTGATCTTTAATATGATGTAACTTTAACTCCAGGTGTCCACCCGCAGCTCCCCGTGCGTGTTGGACGTGAACACCACCAGCCAGGCCATGGTGTTCGGTGACCGGGGAGGACACCTGCACCTCTTCTCGCCCCAGCACAATGACCAGCCCGTCTTCAATAACTTCTCTAGGTTGGAATATTTAGTGTGCTATTGAGGTTGGAGACGGTAGTGAAAGTGAATGTAATACATATATATGTATGTTAATAATTTTCATATAAAGTAACAAATTGAATTGAAAACGGTAAATGCAATAATTTCACACATATATATATATATATATAAATATATATAACATTTTTTAATACTAAAATTAACGGGTTTATATATATATTATACATAACTATTGTGTGACTAATAATATATATATATATATATATATATATATATATATATATGTATATATATGTCAGACAATAGTTATGTACATTCATATAAAAAATCTTCATATTTTTAACTTTCCATACACCACACAAACTCTCAACCCTTACATAGTGAATGGAATGTAGCAAAATGTCGTTCCTATGTTTATTATTGCTTCATGGTCAAATCATAGGGCAACATATACTTGTTATTTCGGCGACTTTGCCTACGTTTGCTACATTGTTCTTTCAATTTATTTTGTAGGATACTACACGCATAGTATTTATTTAATATTAACAATTTCTTATATTATCTAATCCATGCTGAAGTCACCTACACGCATGTCACATGCGGCAAATTTTAAATGTTATATCTTTTTAATATTAATAAAAGGATACACTCAGTATGTTATAAATGAATTAGTTTAAATTACAATTAATTATATTCTATTCTCAGCGAATTCAGTTCTTTTGAAGAGTTTCACACTTCGCCTTTTACTAATATGGCGGTCTTTTTGTGTGTTTATTATATATAATAATTGTCTGTTTGTCCATGTTTCCAGGGCTACTGAATTCGCAGACTCTCCTCCCGACGTCCCGTACGCGAGCTTCTCGGACTCCTCCTCCTACTCATCGATACCGCTACGCCCCCTCGCGTCAGGGTCGAAGTGGTTCAATGAACTCCCTCCTGAGTTTTTGAGGAACGTTTACAGGTTAATTATGGTTATATTATTAATAATAATGATATATATGCGTGCATTCAGTGTTACCTTTGAAACAAACCATCATTGATTTTGTGTTACCTCAACGTGATGTCACTTCAGTAACAGTTACGGATACCGCGTATATTAGATAAATAAATTAATCATTTAATTATATAATTATTATTTTGCCTGAATGTGATATCACAAGTGTGTATGTTGGTTTCAACGTATTTTCGTTATGTGAATTGAATTCTTTGAATCTAACATAGCCAATGTCAAATCCAATCCAATCAGGAAACCGAAGCCGATTGATCCGGAGATACTCCGAACCATGAAGATGCAGGGTCCCATAGGATACGCCCCGAACCCGAGAACTCACAGACGAAATCAGGTATTCATTCAATGTAATGACAAATTTTATATTTTTAACATAAGATTATTGTAAATAAGTCCATCGATAACTAATATTGCATTTGAAAGAATGGTGTAACTTGTATTAAGGTTTTAAATGTGTGTTATTAATAACCAATCCACAATCCGAGATAAAACTCAACCGCAATTTACTTTTTACTGGTAATATTGAATGTCTTATGGAATTTGGTTTTAATTTAAAGCTTTTGGATAAGGATTTTTATTTTGGTAAATTAGTAACAGTGAGACTATATATTTAAATATATATAAATTAAACCACCTTTTGCCCGCGACATAGAAATACAGACGGACAATATGCAAATATGTAGAAAGTCTTCACTGAAGATATGGAAGAAAGAGTTCTACATAATTTGCCTATTGCTGTCAATAACCATGTCACTGATTTTGATAAACATCAAGTCAAATCTTAGGATATATTTTGGTAAATTTTGATATATTTTGATTAATTAAAAATCGCCTGTTCTGTAGTTTCATAATGTGCGTAGAACGAACATTTTGAGGATAAAGTAAAAAAATAATTAATTTTAAGTTAATCGTAATTTACCAACCAGTGTCGAACTACACGCGAGCGAAGCCGGGGGCTTGTGATAAGAGAAGGGTGATGATGTTAGTTAATTAGTTAAAGTATATTTCAGATGCCGTACATTGAAGAGGACCTCCACGACCTGCAGTTCGGCGGACGGGACCGGCGGTACGTCCTGCAGCCGATACCGAGATACTATTTGAAGGTAATAACTTGATAATTTATATATCTTTGCTTAACCACTTGCACTTTCGCTTAACCAACCAACCAGAAAACCAACTTGAGTTTCTGGTTGATTCTTAGCAGCATACTCTTCAGCATACTCTTAACTGGCTGACTCCTAACTTTTTTAGTATATAATAGTCAACTATATTTAATATTTAACAAATTTGTTTCCAGAGTGAAATACGCTTCGATCAGAACGGAGAGCAAGACATCGTGAATGAGACCGGACTGCCCTCCATACAGAGCACCGTCCCCAACTCTTACTGCAACTCAATGTTACAGGTATTTATATAAAACTATCTGTCCGATTAGCTTATAATTTTACATAATTACTTTTGTGATGTAGATGTCCATTATTATCCGTTCTTAATACACACGCGCGCGCGCGCGCGCGCACACACACACGCGCGCATACACACACGCACACGCACACACACACGCACACACACACGCACACACGCGCGCACACACACGCGCGCACACACACACGCACGCACGCACGCACGCACGCACGCACGCACGCACGCACGCACGCACGCACACTCACACGCGCACACACACACACGCGCACACCCACACACGCACTCACACACAAACACACGCACTCACACACAAACACACACACACACACACACACACACACACACACACACACACACACACACACACACACACACACACGCGCGCGCGCATACACACACACGCACTCACAGACACACACACACGCGCGCACACACACACACCGATCGTCGATCCGACCCGCCCTCAAGCCGAACTGAGCATCCCAGAGACCAGAGTCGACTCCGCAGCTGGGCCTACCGGTCCGGGTCAAAGCCGTGGCGACACCGGACGAAGGCTCTTCGAGCCACCTAAGTTAGGCTATTTCGGACGACCACCAGTACACTGCTCTGCGCCGGGGCCTAGCCCCAACTCCTCAATACAGTCCGCGTCCAGAGACGGCGCGGCTTTTTAGTCTGGGTGCCTTCGTGGGTCTCCCTACTGGTGTCTCTAAGGACGTAACAGATCTGATAATGGTTAAGAAATATATTTGCTAGCACGCATTGGACCATCCGTTGATTAAAACAATTTGTCTTCCTATCTGGATAAAAGCCCAGTAGTGGAATGTTACAGGTGAAGCTTAGTTAATAAAGACACATTTGCAAAGAAAGAATTTTCCTTACACAAATATTATTCGTTGCGAATATATTTTCGCGTTAAAAACAAAATACAGGAACAAAATACCTAGGTGTAACTTCGAATACTATGTACTCAAGTACATTAGAGATGTATCCTAGGATTATCTACTAAATAAACTAAACTATCAACTAACTAACTAGTGTTGACAGGTAACCTCAAATTAAATCTTATAATTATGTAATAATTAAATCTTTATACATATTATAATATATAATCGATTAAACATTATTTTATTTCTAAACGCCTCAAATAGATATTAGGTAAAGTGTATGTAAAGCTGCCATTGTTCTTTATGTTAAATTAAATTAACATATAAATATGAATTGAAATGTTACTTTATCTTACTTTGTTAATGTTACTTTATGTTACTTTGATCTATTAACTTTTCTATTGGCTCACACGTGCGCTAAGGAGTTCTGTCTGAGCTGTGAATTGGGTACGTAATAATAACACAACACAATATAACTCTTTATTCTATCAAAACAAATTACTAAATGTTACATATGATCTTAAATACAATATAACAATAATTTATCATTATTACACTTCCATCAAATATCAAAGAGAAAATTATTTATAATATATTTAAAAAATCTATTTTAGAAGTAATAGATTTTTATTAATTAAGATACATTGTATTCTTAACTAATTACAAAATTTCGTACATCAAATAATTTAACAAATAACTCTCTATTTCTTTTTTACATTTCTTTAATATTAGGTGAGGCACATCTTCGCTCTTCTCTGGTTCACACACGCATGCTTAATTTTATATATATAATAAGCCGAGGGGTCACCATGTCCGGCATAAAAAGCTGTGGTGGTACTGCTTGGCTTTAACTTCGTTATGCTTTGTACGCCGTGATGTCATCCGGGAAGATCTTCGTAATGGACGCTGTCTCGCTGGTTCTATATTTTCTATCCCATTCTCGCTGCTTCCCATGAGATATAGAGCAAAGGTCGTAGTCCGGCTTCATTTTTGATCGCAGGGTAGCCGATTCTTTTGATTGGAAGTCGGCCGATATGTGGTTGGACCCAATAGAGATACGTTTTTACCGAGGATCTTGTGCATCGGTTTATGCTTTGCGCTTGTCTCCACTGCCATGGGGTTGGTTGGTTCTGCGTTTATTATTGTCTGGAGAGCCGCCATCGAGTCCCTATATAGCCGTTCCATACAGAGGGCGCTGCTCCAACCTTGCCATCAATCCTACTGCCATGGGTGAAGATCTTTGTTGCGTGATTGCTGTGATTATTGTAGCGTTCCTCATCTATCAGGCAGGTTTTCGATCTTGGAGGCCTTTCAGCATGGATTGAGGGACCCCCCTTTCTTTGCTTTAAATAATTTCGCTACTTCCTGTACGCGAAGAAGATAGTAATTGCTATTGATACAATAATTACTAATAATCAAATCTCTGTCTGATCCATCCGACGTCCTAAGTCGGTCTCAAAGAACTCTTCTTCCTGGTACTTATCTTATCTTTATCCACTATTAATTCCCACAGGTTTCTTGTTCCGCTCCCTGGACTCGTCCCGCGGTTCGTCGGTTCGCGCAGGGAACTTCCTCCGCGCGTTCCGCACCGTGCCCGAGCCGCGCTGGTGCAGGTGAGCACTCCTCCCTCTCTCGATCACTTAAGACTCCCCACCTTACACAGCAGACCTGAATTAATGCATAATTTTTATAGATAACAAGACAGAAGACGTCTATTTTTTTATTTTAGCAACGTTCTTTAATTTAAATAAAAGAATAACACGAACTAAAGAAAATGTAATTACCTCATAATCTTCGTCGCGCTAGCCCCGACCCTCGACCCCTTAGGTAAAAGTCAATTCTAATACGGCCTCTCCCGACTGGTGAACGTCCACGTCTTCATTCTGATGAAAACGGACTCACCGATGTTCACATCGGGATGTTCAACATTATTGTCACTATCTGTAATAGAATAAATTATCACAATTTAAAATTATACTTAAAAATGGATACTTAGTATAAAGTTTATAGAGTGTGAGGACTTCTGTCACATTCCGGTGTTTACGGGGATAGGGTGAATCAAAACGATATGGCTACAAGACTTCCCGTAAATTATCCAAAGGTGAAATTACTTGAAAACACAAGTACGTCACCAACGTGTACTAAGACTGCCGGAATTAATAAGCAATCGCAAGGTTTTAGATACGGTTCTTTAGTATAAAGTTTGGGGTATTTTTTAAATCCTAGGGCATTTCGAAATATTGATTATGCAACTCGGGCAGAGTATCGTTACCCGAGCTTATCAGGTGAAATCGGTGGCCATTTCAAGACAGCTAAAATATTCATGGTGTAAAGCGTGAATAGTTAATAGTTAGCTAAGCTAAGTTGCAATGTTTAACGATTCCTTACTATGGTCGCACATACGGTCTGAACCGTCTTTCTTATTGAAGAGAATAATGGGAGACGCATAGGGTCTCGCGAAAAGAAAGTTTGTAAGGCCTACAGTCAATATGTATGCTGCTAGTCAGCGTTACGTGCATACAGTAGCATATAGCATACGTATTAACAGGGTTTAGAGCTGTGCCAATTATTAAATAATCATTAAATTAATTAACGATCGTTAATTACCTTTCGCGGAGAGAACCCGTTAAATTTGTGTTCAACATTCACATTGATATTACTAAGACGTTAAACGTTGTCCGTTTACGCGCACGTAGGCAACACTATTACGGTTTACGTCCGTTGCAATTATAACCAATATATATCAAATTCAATTACTAATGTTACGTAACTAGTCGACTCAATTTGACTGCCTATACCTTGATAATTAATATGTGGTGGGTATATTAATATATTAATTGCAATTAAAATGCTTTACAATATTGTCAGATATTAGGGACACTCACGAACCACTGAATTATATAAGAACATCAGTTGGAATACTCTGTATGACCGCGCTAGCAACAATGTCGTTTGATCTACCCTCAAGTTCACGACAAAAAATTAAGTTTTTTTTTCGAGATTCAGAACGGATTTTCGCCCAACATTCACTCACGTTATGACCAGACTTTTTACAGAAGGTACAGATAACTTGTAACTTTGAGTACGTTTTGAATATTAGATTGTAAACCGAACGAAACGGGGTTATTATTACCCAAAGTAATAGATTTGATCGTTTAGGGCCCGACATGAAAAACATTTAAACGCCATAAAACCGATATTAGTTTGATTAAACTGACGCTTTCGTATAAAATTAACGTTAGTATTACGAATGCTACGCACAGAATCATTGTCAGATCGCGAAGGCTTCACAATGTTAAAAAAAAAATCAACCGAGTCTTTAGAATAAACGGCGATGTCACGAATCTGGTCAGCAAAGCCACGTATAATCGTAAATAACTACAATGAGATCATCATCATCATCATCATCATCATCAAACGTAATAATGACCATCGCGCATAATTTGCATACGTGGCGTAGCGATCAGAGTCCACACAATGGTATAAATTCAATTATAAAATACGACTGTGATCGCTAGTGACCCATTCCTGCAACAACAAGAAAATCAACTTATAATGAAATATCAAATTCAATTACTAATGTTACGTCACTAGTCGAACTTAATAATTTGACTGCCTATACCTCGATAATTAATATGTGGGTATTTGGTTGCAATTAAAATGCTTTACAATATTGCCAGAGATTAGTGACACTCGCGAACCACTGATTTATATAAGAACATCAGTTGGATATACTCTGTATGACCGCGCTAACAATAATTTCGTTTGATCTACCCTCAAGTTCAGAATGGATTTTCGCTCAACATTCACTCACGTTATGACCAGGCTTTTTATAGAAGGTACAGATAACTTTTAACTTTAAGTACGTTTTGAATATTAGAATGTAATAGATTTAATTAACTAGTGTATTAGATTTTCAACATTTATGGGCATGAGCATGACCGAACTCGTCACATGAAAGACATTAAAAGTCTTGGAACCGATATTAGTTTGATTAAACTGACTTTCGTATAAAATTATCGTTAGTCTTACGAATGTTACACACAGAATCATTGTCAGTTCGCGAAAGCTTAACAAAGTTTTAAAAAAATCAACCGAGTCTTTAGAATTAACGGCGATGTAACCAATCTGTGGGGCGAATAATCGTAAATAACTACAATGAGATCTTCATCATCATCATCATCATCATCAAACGTTATAATAACCATCGCGCATAATTTGCATACGTGGCGTAGTGATCCGAGTCCATATATATCACATCAAAAATAATGTTAGCGATATCGATCTTTCGTGCACACAATGGTATAAATTCAATTTTAAAATACGACTAACTGCGATCGCTAGTGACCCATTATTGTAACCAAGTCCTCGCGTCACCTTTCAAACGAAGGGCTATCCTAGACAAACTGCATGCGCTTTGTCTACTTCCTCGCAACAAGATTCAATGTCGATAATACTTGGATCAAAATTTTAAATATAAAAATGAATCGGACTTACTTGGATATTGCACTTAATGCTCCGATGTGCTGTGTTAGTGCTGCTGGCGTGGGATTCGGGCAGCGACGGCGGCGAAGTAATTCTTCTCCAAGGCTCCGACGCTACCACCGGCCGCAGTCAGTAGGCGAACGTCTTCTACGTGTGTCCCTAACAGGTCCGAGTCACGGGCATCGTTCACATTTGAGCTCTCTAAAACAGTTAGATGCGCCAGTATCATTTCTAATTGATCTGAACGTCTGGCACATCTGAACTTCTTCCTACCCTACTTTTAGTTACATGTCTATCGGCCATTTCGTTGTTAATTAAATAATTTATAAAATAAACTGTATTGCCAGGACAACCAAAAGCGAATAGGGCACAGGCCCTATCCCACTTCCGATTTTAGTAAAGGCCTTTTAAATAAAATAAAAAAGAATAACTAAATAAGATGTAATTACTTCACAAAAAAATATTTATCACAGCAGTGGGTAGTTATAAAAAATTGACAGAATAATATTTAAGCTAAGACAAGTGAACGCTGCGCGTGCCCGAAGAAAAGTGAGCTGAGGTGGTCGTGATGCCAATGTCCGTCGGGTCTCTACTCGGGTGCCTTCGGTAATCTTCGTCATCTCCAGCCACGCCCCTCGACCCCTTCTTAGAAAGAAGTCAATTCAATGACTGTATATAAGATTTTTACAGATGGCGTATTTTTATAGACACATATCTCATATATTATATATTTTATATCTTTATATATATATATATATATATATATATATATATATATATATATATATATATATATATACTATATATTTTATATATTAAAAATTTTTGTCTCTATTTAACCAGAAGATATGGTGGTTTCTGGTTGTTTTTGTTATAAACCAAAGTTCTGTTTTGTTTTTGTTTCGTGAAAATGAGAAAATCATGTGCTCCTACCATTACTTTTATTCAATATAATATACAAGTTTTAACTCTTGTGTATATATATATATATATATTTGATGTTGGGTTCCTCAACACTGTTAAATTATAATTAAATAGTAAACTTTGAATATTACAACCAAGCGAAAAAAATAAAATTACGAAATCTCCCTAAAAATTCATAATATATATTATTTTACCTTTCAGAGCTGGAATCGCTTCATCCTTCATCAGATGCACGCTGAAATATTAGAAACGAAGAGAAAGGAAAAGGAGCTCGCCTACATAGCACAGAGACTGAGACTAGTGAGACCCGGTAATAAGGCTGTGCAGAAGTTACTAAATGGAGAAATAGACGAATTCGAGTTGGACATGCAGTTTTTAGACCCCTCCTTGGCAGAGAAGAAGGACTACGGTGAAAACTGGCACAATGACACGAGTGAGTTGTTTATTAAAAATAAGAAGAGAGAGTGAGGAGAGAGAGAGATAGAATTTAAAAAACATACATAGCTTCTAAATTAATTTTACTGATTAATTAAAATAATTAATAAATATTGTGAACTAATGATGATGAGCAGCTATATTTTCAGCTCAGTAATTACCTGATATGTAACTGTTTTTTCAACTTAATTTCCAGCATACATGAACCGTCCACCCCATGCGGAGTGCGAGGACCTCATTGAAGCTCCTGAATCTCCCGAACCTGAGGAAGCTCATCCTCCCATCGAGGAGTCGGAGATATCTCAGCTGTTCGCAATCGGGAGACAACAGATCAACAGATGCATGAAGTGTAACAAGGAGGTTGGTTTTATTATTTTTAACTATGAAAGGTATATTACAATATTAATCAGTGCTTTGTTAGTTAATTAGGGATTTTTATATTTTTTATTATCATAAGTAACTTGGAAGTGGAGAAAAACGAAGAGTTTTTAGAACTAACATGACGTTACTTCGACAGTTACCTTTAGTTTTCCCTCACCCAGGGACAGTTGGTGTTATGTCGAGTTCCAGGTTTAAAACATACCATCATTTTGAAATCCATCCTTTGAAAACTACATAATTAATCCGTTTTTATTCAACATACATGTGTTTTTAATAAGGATTGAAATATTATTATTTTATTTTATTTATTTTTTATCATAAGTATAAGTGATCACAGTGATCACTTGTGTATGTCAAATGTCAGTGGAGTGTCAGGAGGGACTGTTTTAACGCCACATTTGTCAACCATATTTCCAGGAGTAGCGCGATACGGTGGTGTTGGCGTGCGCGCTGCAGTACGGCGCGGGGGCGTGCTTCCCGGAGCTGGTGAGCGCGTCGCGGGCGCCGCGCAGAGCCACGCCCGCCTGGTGCGACGCCTGCGCCAGGTTCACGCACACCACGCAGACCGGCCGGATACTGCGGTGAGAACACACACAGATGCACACACACGCATACACACACACACACGCACACACACACGCACACACACACGTACACACACACGTACACATAAACACACACACACACACACACACGTACGCGCACACACACCGACGTGCTTCGTGTGCCTGGTGCAACCCCTTTGGCGTACTGTATATAAAGCAAAAAAATAATATTTCTTTCTCACTTTACAGACTGCCGCCAATACTGACGATAAACTGCGGAGGACTGACCGCTCAGGAAAAGGCGTTCTGGTCGAAGGGAGGCCAGAAACCCACGGTACAATCAATTTACTAAATATTAGCATATTTAAAGTAATTAATTTTTAAGCTATCTAACCTTTTTGCCTAAACATTGTCTCATACTATTAAATGGTGACTAATTTATAATCTATGCAAAACAAAAATATATGTTTTATCTTAATATTCCAGCAGGAAGTGATCAAAAGGAGCGGTAGCGGTAAGCCCTGCAGGTACGGGCTGCACTGCGCCAGGCCGGGCTGCCGATTTAAACACCCGGAGAGGTACACAAACTGACTAACATATATACACATATATATATATATATATATATATATATATATATATATATATATATATATATATATATATATATATATATAATATATAATTCACCACTCTTAATTTATTGTTTATGTTGATAATTAGATCAATGATATAACTAAAAAGTAATGTATGTAATAATTTGAGAGGATTTTATAATAAATAGTTATCCGTTGTCTCTTTAATAATTGATTTTAAAGTATTTGATATCAAATTGTATTATTTGTAGACCGGCACCGGCCCAGAGTACTCAGGAGCAAGGCTGCGTCCTCCCCCACTACTTACACATCAGACTGCAACCGGACGGAGACGTCGTGGTTAGCGACAAGGTCATTATTAATTAATTAATTAATATTCATTATAAATGTCTTTATAACACTGCCTTAGAATTGAGTTTTACTTTCATATGTATCTTTTCCACGTTGAATCATTACCAGTGATTTTTTGTCACCAAATGATTATTGGGAAGGTCTATTGATAATATACTCAGGAAATAAGATCTACTGTAAGGACTTAGACAACTTAAAATAACACAACACAGTTATTGATTCACGATTTATTATTTAGTGAGCAATTTATGAATTATAACAATTGAATAATTATTAGTTAATAATAAAAAGAGAGAGAGAGAGAGAGAGATTGATTGAGATTGATTACAACTAATCAGATCTATGAATAACAATAACAACAGTATCCGTTAAAATGGAAAACATATTTTCAGATAAGTCTCAATCGGAAGTATCAATCGGAGCACTACACGCTGCTGGCGGCGGTGGTGTGCATCGAGGATAACCCCAAGAACCTGGTGGCCTACGTGAGAGTGCCGGACGAGAGAGACGAGACGAGGTGGTTCCTCTTCAATGATCTCAAGTAAGGGTTCGGTCTCTCTGTTTTTAATATGATCATTATCATTTCATTAAATGTAAAGATTTGTTTTACGTCTCTTTCATATTATAAAGTAGACGCTTATTAAATCCAGTCCCAGGAGACTTTGGAGGAGGAGAGGAGGAGAAGGTAGAATTTGCTACTAAAGATCGTTATTACAATGAGTTTCTTGAGTCGGAGCCGACCGAATTGTGGATAAACTTTAGGGATGGAGGCAGTAAGTTTGTCCTTTGAGGTTGATTTCAATCTTACTTGTAGAAAAAAATAGGGGTGTTCGTCTTCTATGGTCGATCTCGGATTGTAGATGGATTATTGATTCTCTCCCCCACAGCATAGTTCCCGTGAGCGCGGACGAGGTGGTCCAGTTCGGCAGCTGGTGGAAGTCCCCGTGCGTGTTGTTCTACGCGACCGCGAGCGCCGCGAGGAGGTCATAGCGCCAGTGTATGTATGGGCCGTCCGGGTGAGTGAAACTTACATTACCAGACCAGACCAGACCAGACTAGACTAGACCAGACCATACCAAACCAGATTTACCAAATCAGACCATACCAGACATGTCAATTATAGACAATTCGAACTTCTGTGTGAACTGGACTCTTGGAGCCTTGACCGTGACCTGGTTCTCGTTTGTGGTGGGATTCTGCCACAAATACAAGACATTCTATGGCACCTACCATCATCACCGTCTCTGGCAGAGAACAGTCTAAGTTTGGGTTTTATCAATTTGTCCAGCTGAAACAAGAATCGCCCATATTTCAATTAGGAAACAATCTGCAACCTTACTTAATATTTAAAAGAATGAAGAGAGAATGAGATGAAGATTGTCAAATCACGAGAACATCTAAATCGATACGTCCCATTGTGTAGACCACTGACTGACTGACTGACCACTGGCCACTGACTGATTGACCCACTGACTGACCGACCACTGACTGAATGACTGGTGTAAGGGCCATAGTATTCCATGTTAGCCAATAGCCAAACTAGATCGAAATATTGAAAAAGAGGCTGCCATTACACTGAACTTGGCATTTGCTTAAGCAAAAGCTAAATAAAATAAATAAGATAAATAAATCAGGGTGTGACAAAGTCACTTTTAAAAGTACCAAGTAAAGGAAAAACTGTTCTCCTGGTTATATAAAGCCAGAAGGACAGACCTGAACACTAAACTAATATAGTGTACTAATATATAATTCTATGAGTTTCTTGACTATTTAGCAATATTTTAATAATTATAGGATACAAATATCTTGATTCAAGTAGAAATAGATACATAGAGTCTCAACAGTTGCTCTTTTATTATTATTATAATAAAATATTTATATTTACTTCCAGAAGTAACCGCCCATACATTAACAGCATAATAGAAGTACTGGCCGAGGGTCTCTTCAATATACGATAGTAGTAACGAGTGCGAGCAGAACCAGCGGATAATTACTAGCGAAGTGGAGCTACAAGCAAGATACAGAGAAATGTGTTGGAATCGAAAGTTTTATAATTGTGATGGATACAAGACTGAAGTAATTAGAGGAGATGTGGAAAGGGCCCAAAGGTTGAGATTCTTCAAGGCAGGGAGGGGGGGGCGGGGAGGGAAGGGTCGATTTTTTACCTGTAAATATTAATTAATAGTTTTCTATGAGACATTTAAAGTAAATGTCCGAATATTTTAAGAGACGCTATTGTATTTTTTATTTTATTTTTCCCAACAAAAACCACACGCCACGCACTAGCTTAACGCGCACCAAGATTTCCTCCACTTTGCTAGTTATCATAGATATACTAATGTATAGATGGGGCGAGGTGTTTTAAATTAATTTTTACACAATATTACTCAAACTCTGCCCCGTCTATATATTATGATGTCTGCTACAAGAAACGGCGTTGAACGTTTTATTTCGGCGCAATATATCAAGTATATTTTTATAAACGGACAAACCTTTTTATATGATGGAGAAATTTTTAAACAAATTTTTTACGAGCGTGTAATGTGAATGGAGATATATTTTACAAGATATTTTTTTATTATAACGCATTTGCATCGCGTGTCCAAAACAGTTACGTCTGATAGTCCATTGAGAGAAATTATGTCTTATGATATTTTATTTAGGATTTTTTTTTCCCGACCGACAAAATTCGGATCTTTGCTTTTTTGAATTTTAAATAAAAGTTCCACCTACTATAAGGCACAAAATTGAAATATTTTTAAAGAAAGAAAGAAATATTAGTAAAAGCTAGATTTGTACGGAGTATTATTTTGGATACGTTAACTCGTTGAAATGGAGTACTTAAGTATTTACTTTTCGGTTATGTCGACCAACCAATCGCAATTAATATAAATGACGACATTTTAACGAATTGTGATTGGTTGTTAATCACGTCATCATGGTTGACACGGAATTTGACATTTTTACATTCGACAATTTTTTTTTACGAATCAGTCTTCATTAACTGGATGTTAGTTTTTTTTTTGTACGAACGACTGTTTTCAATAACTGATAACTTTCAGTTTCAGTTGTCTTTTGACAATTAATTATATATATATATATATATATATATATATATATATATATATATGTTTGTAGATAAATTGACAGACAAGATATTATTAGATATATTAGTTGTCGAAAACAGTCACACAGATTACATATGAGTTATATGTTGCACAATAAGTCGCATTTTTGTAAATTTTTCTTCCAAATTCCTATAAATAAGAAAGTGAACGTCGCGTCTGCGGTTGTGATACTTAACTTGCATTTTAATGACTGATTTTGTCCAAACCGCTTTGCATTTTTGTTATGTGTAAATTATTTAATATATTTCCAAGGTGGCTGGTTAAGTAAACGATTCAAATATATTATTGTTTTATTTCCAATACATTGAGCATCTTATATACGAAAAGTGAGCGGTAAGAGAGACAGGAGGAGGCCTCGAGTGTATCACACATATATATAACACAGTATCTATGATACTGGAGGAAGGTCACGTAACAAGCATGAGGATCCTCGGAGGGCATGTATGAAGAGGTTGATGTCTGTGGGCGAAGCGAAAGAGGTATGCAGGGACCGTAGCGTTTGGCGCTCCGTCGTCTCTGGCTTACCCGCAAGGGATATTTATTTTATTTTTATTTATTTATTTACGTATTTTCCACTTTGAATCCATACCAGTGATCACTTGTTTACGTCAAATGGAAGTGACAGGAGGGCTTGTTTTGATATTGTTTGAATCGTATCGTTTTAATTGAGGGAAGGGGGCAACCCGGCCCCCATCGCTACCGCAAGTAATGACTTCTAAGAGAACGAGTGATGCAGCCAGTAGATTGAACGAGATTAACGAACAGTATCAGAAAAAATTGCGTAGACACTAGTTATTCGCTAAAATACAATTTATTCCCAGGCCATACCGTCGTTAATGTATTCCTTTAGACTATAATAACTTTTTTCTATCAAATTCCTTTTAATGAATATTTTGAATTTATTTAGAGACAAATTTAAAGCTTTACTTGAATCTAATGTACTGCCGGATTTAAATAATGGTGTTATTTTACTGTTTCATTAGATCAGGAAATATACCACAATCAATACAGTTATTGAAAATTAATGCTAACTGTGGTGCAAGAATGTCTATTAGTGGCCTAAGTATATTAACCGACACTCCCCATAGATCACTTGTCTTCTTAACACTAATTAATTTAAAAACATTTATTATTTTTTGGGCATTAACCTTTTTAAAATTAAAATTTATATTACAATGATTTACATTCTCCGCAAGTAATGTCAATGCTGTAGCGGTAGAGGAGTTTAAAAATTTAGTAGTGGTAACTGGAATATCTGTAAAGAAAGTTTCAAAAGCTGTTGCAACCTCAAGGTCAGAACTGACATTTTTGTTGTTAATATTTAACTTGGAGTCGCTTCTCTGAGATTGTGCTCTTCCAGTTTCCTCATTAATTATTTTCCAAGTTGTTTTTATCTTATTATTGCTATTTTGAATTTTTCTACTTATACATAATGATTTGACAATACTACATTATTTTTTAAATGATTTAGAAAATAATTTTACATAATTTTTGAACTCTTCACTAGTATTAAATTGCCTTTCCGCATACAGTTTATATAATTTTTCTCTGTTTTTATGTAACTCTGCTGTTGCCCATTCACTAAATACTAATGTTTCAGTAACAAACACAGATTTCGCGGTAAATACTGATTTAAATAGTTTAATAAAATTATTAAAAAAAACATTATACATGTTATTGGGGTTTGAATTTTTTAATAATGGTAAATAGCAAAGTAAGTCATTTTGAATTTTACTTATTCGGTCAGCAGTTACTGGTACAAAAGTTATTTTCCTTTTTAAATTTGATCTCTTACTACTTTTGAAATTAAAAAATTGACCATAGTGGTCTGAATCCAGTGTATTGATTAAACATTTGTAAGTTGGAATAATATTAGTGAATATGTTATCAATACAGGTGGCACTAGTGGAGGTGATTCTAGTAGGCTCCATAAACATGTGTGATAGATTATGTGAAGAAAATAAATTTAAAAACTTGACACTTATTGAATTATTTTCCAAGATGTTAATATTGAAAGCTCCACAAATAATTGTCTGTTTATTTATACCAGATATTTTCAGTAAAACCTCATCCATAATTTGCTCAAATTGTTCAAAGTTAGAAGACGGTGGCCTATAAACGCTATTGATTATTATATATATTTTTAATTCTATATATTAAACAATATCTTGAGTTACTATTTGTACTATGGATGTAGTTTGTATTCAATCATTCACAATGTACTTTGCTGATGTTTTTGTTGTTTTGATGTTTGATAAATAAATACATATATTAAATAAATCCTATAATATGAAACTCTAATAGGGGAAACATGTAAATATGAGATTAAATTACGTAAATTTCCTGTAATGTCCTCTTCGATAGAGTATTTTCCCAACAATCACCTCAAATTATTAAGATTCTAAATATGTATGTACATATATATTTAGGATATAATTTAGGACCGTGTACAATTTTATAACATTTGTCTGACTTTTTTCACGAACAAATATACAAACATTGAAACATCCAAAATTTAATGTTGTGTGTCGAGGTCTATATGCATAATATACTTACAAAAAGAACATCATCGTATCTCAAACATGTGCCTTTTTTGGGAGCAAATAAATTTAATTTCTCACGTGGAACCTCGTCCTTAAACCAATCTTATTCGAAGAACTTTTATTTGATTAAGCTCCATTTATTTTTGACTGCAAAACAATAACAAAATATGAGGAAATTAGTTATAAAAGCAATAATTCTTCACATATCGTGTCCATAATAGATGATGATTTTGTGTAAGTAAATAAAGCGAGTTCATTGTGAAAGTTACTAAGTATTCGATGCAATATCCGTCCTTGTGTCGTTTTATCTTTATAAAGCTATATCTTTTATGAAACGGTCGCGTCGGTCAGTCTATTGAGTCTCACGATAAACGATTAATACTCTTGAAATATAATCTTGTGAAACTCAATAGACCAAGATTATTGTTTGATTAAACGATACTGAAATGCAAGAATACAGAGAGAACTAATTTAAATTTCTTATTTTGACTGTTAAATGTAAGATAAGCCATTTTGACGATCATTTCAAAAGATGCACAGATAAATTCATTTAAATTAAATCCGATTTCTATGTTCTTTCTATTTCTCTTAATACAATGAGCGTGGAACTATTGTTTATTCATTATTGTCAGCTATAAAGGGCTGAGTTTTTATTTTAAAGTGAATTTTTTTTTTTTTCACCTAGAACTGACTTGACTGACGTGAGAAACTACTTCAAATAAGTATTTTGACTCTCCCAGATGTTTAAATGTCTTTGATGTTTATTACAGGTTGGGAAAAAAATTGAGTGAATATTTTAATTGATATATAAAATAATTGATATATAAAAGCCACTATGTGCAATTCATATAATATGTACCTATACCCCATATCAATAAACATCTTCATTGACCAAGGTTTTCGGCAGACATCTCTGGCAAGAGGTAAGTTATCCTTTGTGTAAATTTTCTTTGTTAAATGTCATTATCACTATTTATGGTACAAAAGTAAATAAATAAATATTAAATATAAAAAAAAATATTAATGTTTTGTTATAATATTCTCTCTCAATTACTTTAATATGCCTTATGTCTAGTAGCTATATTAAGGCGATCAACTGCGAGATGGTGTCCTCCAAATGTTTGTAAAGTACAATCTTGTAGAATTCTATAGTATTATAACAGAGCCAATATATTTAATTAATTATTAAAATGACGTAGTCGTAAAATGCTTTTCATTTTGAAGTACTGTTTGAGTTTGTTTGTAATATATCACTAAATTATAAATCTATGTCTTCGTACTTTGCAACGAAGCCAGTCACAGGTATCGTAATACACAAGTTCAACAAAGTGTTAACAGTTTTACATCATACTGAAAAACTCATATTCTGAAATTATAAGTAATAGAGCTGTACCTATTTTCACTTACGTTTGTGAAGTTTTATTATTTGATGTAATAGAAATGTATTTTTGTGTCCTATCCTTGCATGCAAATTAAGATAATACAAAAGCATGGAAGAAAAATATATTTAAAATTTACTTGAGATATTTTAACACAATAGTTATAAGAGTCATATATATCTATTATAATGAATATTCTTTTATTGTCACGAACCACGACTCAACCAGGATGATTTACGGTCAGAATCCGGCTGAACCGTGTGGGGTGAACAGACTCAAAGAGGAATTAACAATTCATAAAGAACATATCAAATAAGTAGTAGTTCATATTCAGTAAAACTAAGTTTTGTATATAAATTATAGTCCTATCTACACATAATAAAAAAGTAAACAGAGAGCAAAATTGAATTTTAAAATGATGACAGCATTGTTACATAATGATATATTTTTTTGTTGATTACGCTTAATTATACAGAGAGAAAGTAGTGTTTGGTTCTCATTTGTGAAGAACATATTACTATATATGTTATATATAGTAATATATAATAATATTTTATATTACTAAAAAAATTGTTTTTACCGCAACTGGACGGCATAATTTCATATTATACATATGCTCGACCTTCAAGTTGTACACGCTTCGCCGTCTTTATTGTAGCTCTGAGTTACTAAATTACATTTTTAAGATTATCCCAAGGGAAATCAATATATTATATTTTCAACAACTATCTTGGGGAAGAATATTACTATAAGTATTGAGCAGATTGCGGAGCTAAACCTCTCCGGGGGCTTATGGTCTTGATATTATATTAATAAAATATAATTCTAAGTATTGTCTGTAGTAACTATTTTAATGTTTTTCATAAAATTTAAATTTTTTGTATTTAGATATTAATCTATTAAGTTGTACTTAATGATTCGTAAGAAAAAAGATTTCCCAAATTAGGGTAAATTATTAACCTATTTAGGGCACGCAGGAATTCTGAAATCTTCATATTGTTGTTTAAATTTGAATTAAAAATCTCATTTCAGTACCGGTGTTTTGAGCATTGTAGAATGGTATTAAATAGTTTTATTAATATTACTACATATATAATTTTAAGATTGGTTTGGTTTACCTTAAGTGTAGTCTCGTTGTAATAAATGACCTAACATTGTAAGAGCTTGTTACATTTAGGACAGAGACAAAGTAAGTTGTCAAAATCACAATAAGTATATAAGTTGAGTACCGGTGGATGAGGTTAATTAGGACGAGGACTTACAAAACTTGTAATAAGAGAATAACTAAATCACAAAGAATGTATATATTAATAATGTAATAGAAAAAATATTTATCGTAAAGTACAATATCTAGGAGGAGATTACATTATTATATTCATTAAAATAAAAAAGCTGAACCGACATTATCAAAAACATGTTAATATTTTTTTTAAAAGAATTCCTTGTTTCATCGAAAACAAATGTTTATACTGAATACTGTCATATTCCAAGTATTGTTTTTTGAGCGCCCTACTACACTAGCTCATTAAATAAAGTGGAAGTAAAAGTAGGTACGGCGTGAATAATCTGCAAATTATTGATTTTTTGTCTAAAAATATCAAATTAGAGTGTAAAAGACAACTTTTAATGTTGTGTTTTTGTTAATACTTAATGCGTATGTAATAATCTTTTGCCGTCACACAATAAAAATGTTAAAAATAAAATCGTATTAAAATATGGATCTAATGTAATGTGTATCCATAAAACATAAAATCCATAAAATAAAATAAATAAATTGGCGCCAATGATTATCTTAAATTACAGTAAGTAGGTAGTTAGATATTTGTCTAATTGTAATTTGAACTTTATTGCAAGTTAATGTTTAAAACGAATTCTGTTATCAAAAAAAAAAACTATTGTGAAAACATTGAACTATAAAATGGATAGATATGTTATACGAGAACCAAGAGTTGGAGTTGGTAAATATCTAGTGCTTTTTAATAATAATACAGTCTTGAGCAATGCTTGCAGGTTTTACAATGTGAAATTATTATGATTATTTCACATGAAACTGTTCAATGAGTGAAGTAATCGAATAAACTTTTCAGATTATCGCGAGGGAAATCAAATGATTCCGTTCTTAGCAAATAGTTCAGGAAATACTTTTACTATGTAAGTATGCGGGGATTGCTCACAAGTCACAGTGGTCTTACAACACTCAAAGGGTCGTTAAGATCTTGTCGTTATCTTAATAAGGTTATGTACATATCGCCTACATACCTTAGTATGTAGTAAAAATAATAATAATTTACTTATAACGGAAGCTACTTTAATAATTTATTTCCAGTCCACAAAACATGTACTACTCGTACGGATCCGCAGCTGCAGGTCACGTGCCGCAGTCTCCTGCATTAGTTGTAACTCCCGCACACACACACACAACCAACGTACTGTTTACATATTAATTATATTCATATGTTCCTTTTGTTTTTCCAACTAATTAGTATATTAAATACTCGTAGTCGTATCCACGTCGGGGTCAGATCGTCTCTGGTATCGACCCTCGTTACTTAGCTTCATACTCAGATAATAACGCTTCATTGGTGCGGGTAATGCAATATATTACACAAGACATGTACCGTATGTGACTCAATGAAGGTTGTATTTTAACAAGTTGTACTATTGTAAGGATACGTGGAGCCTCAGACAGCAACTGAGGATACATTCGGTGTTAATTATCAGAATCACAACTTCATCGGACCCGAGAGGAGCGACAATAAACACTTCATCACAAGGACTCGGAATGGTTGAGTTTTATTAATTAGGCTTTGAGCAGACTTGTGTTTACTACAACTGCTAGAGCTTCTCATTATAATAATAATGTACGTTTATATATATGTACGTTTTATCACACACACACTTACAGTTCCTGCATCTTACGCATGTGTGACCTCAACAAACCAGCAAATGACTTTACAACAAAAGACACCTGAAGGTAATCTTTGTACTTAATAATAATAGACATTGTGATAAACTTTGAAATTCCTTTATGTATTGGAGGTAAGGTCGACGTCAAGTATGACGACTCGTTAATACGAGGGTCTCTGTATTAAGAGACAATCGTACAAGTATTATATCCCTTATTGCAGCTCAAACCAAATATACTGAAATAAATATAATGAAAGACGAGGAACATATTAAAGTTAAGACTCGAAAGGACAAACTAAAGGTACTTGTTGTTTTACTTAAAACATATTTGTGTATTAAATGTACAAACATACTTATTGTATTACATATAATGTTAAGAACTCACGATGTGAGTTTTACTCACTTCTGCAACGATCGCGGTTTGTATCGAAGTCATCGTGATGAGTTCTTAGTCCCCGCTCGATAGACCTAACTCCACGCCCGCCTTTGACGACCGAGACAAAGCGGAATGTCTAGCCGACAGCTTAGAGAGCCAGTGTAGCATTAGCACGCAACCGGTCGAACGCGAACATGTCGAAGTCGTCGACAACACTGTTCGAGTCATGTGCTCTCAACCACCAGCAGGTCCCCCTATAGAGGAAACGAACCTCGAAGAGGTAACGACCCTAGTTAAGGCGCTTCACGCCAAAAAGTCGCCAGGATCAGATAGGATCACCAACAAAGTGATCAAACTCCTTCCGCCTCCTTTGCTTTACCTAATGGTTAATATTTTTAATGCTCTACTGGCCGGTTGCCGGTTTCCAGCCCAGTGGAAAGAGACCATAGTGATAGGCATTCACAAACCGGGTAAGCCCCGGAATCTTCCAACTAGTTACCGTCCAATAAGTCTCCTTAGTTCCCTAGGGAAAATCTATGAGAGGATTATCCTTAGTAGACTTAAGTTAGAAGTAGAGAGAACGAACATCATCCCAAATGAGCAGTTTGGCTTTCGAGCCTATCATTCCAGTTCCCACCAGGTGCAACGCCTCACGGAGCACATCCTTTCTGGGGCCACTTTGTGCCGCAAGCTACGTAGGACAGGAGCGCTCTTCCTCGATGTAGCGAAGGCATTCGACAGGGTTTGGCACAATGGACTGGTATACAAGCTATACCAGTTCAGGGTGTCGGACAGACTCGTACTAATCATACGGGACTTCCTGTCGAATCGCTCCTTCCGCTACAGAGTGGAAGGCGTGATGTCGACTCCCCGCCCCATTAGGGCGGGCGTCCCTCAAGGTTCAGTCCTCTCACCAATTCTCTTTTCAATTTACTCCAGCGACATTCCTAGGCCGCGTTCTAAAGTAGAATTAGCAATGTTCGCGGATGACACCGCAATTTACACATCCTCAAGGGATCCTTATGAGATCTCTCAACGCCTCCAATCCGCAGCTGACTCCCTCGGGAACTGGTTACGGAAATGGAGGATTGAGGTGAACACGGAGAAGAGCACCGCGGTACTCTTTGAACGGTCACGATCCACAAGGGGCCCGGAGATTAAACTCTTTGATAAACCGATTCCTTGGAAAAACAAGGCCAAGTACCTAGGAGTGACGCTGGACAAACAGCTAGTATTCACTTCACATATTGAGGACGTTCGCAACAGAGCGGCCTTTATCCTAGGGCGACTTTATCCCCTGTTAGGCAAGCGGAGTAAAATGTCCCTTAGAAATAAGGTTACACTTTACAAAGCCTGCATACACTCCGTTATGTCCTATGCAAGCGTTGCCTTCGCTCACGCGAACCTGAAGCCCCTTCAGGTGCTTCAGAACAGATTCATGCGGCTCGCCACTGGAGCACCGTGGTATATGCGTAATATCGACTTGCACAGAGACTTAGATCTACCGACGATCGCACAGTATTTCAAGGGGCTCTCCAAAAGCTACTTTGACAATGCTGTGGGACACCCAAACCCGCTGGTGGTTAAGGCTACAGGATACACGGCCCGTAAGACTCCTAAAGTCAGAAAGAGAACACCCAAGTCGGTACTTTTCGATCCGGACGACGCGATTACGTTAGGGAACGCTACGTAAAAGCGGCAAAGCGAACATAAATACTACACATACACAATCATACAGCGTCTTCGCCGGCGAAGACGAGGCCCCCATCCAAGCACGTTGCTCTGGCGTTCTGCCGTCGGAGGACGTTAGTGTCAAATCCTAACCCACATCCAACCCTCGTTGCCCACCTAACGGCGTTCTGAGACGTGGTCCGAGCCTCACTGGAGGCGCTCTCAGGACGCGCGTTCCCCTGGGGCCCTTCAGGCCCCCCTTTTCAAGGGTGGGTCTCTGCACCCGTCCATTACACCGGTGACGCTGTCATGGCCAGTAGGGCTAACAGCAGAGAAAAAAAAAAAAAAAAAAAAAAAAAGTTTAAGATTAGTTTATTACCTATCATATGAATACAATTGTATTGTTCCATTCGTAATACGTGCAATATATTAATATATATTGCAGGAGTTGCATGTAACTGGTACTAGAGTATTTTCTGGTCCAGTGGAGAAAATATTGAAATGGAACAAGTCTCTGCAAAATATCGGAGTAATGGTGCTTTATGAAGTTGTTGGTAATGTGGTTTAATTAAAGTGTTAACATCATATTTTGTTAGGATTTATTGATTCTTATATGATATATTATTTGTGATTATTTGATTAAACAGTTTGTTGGTGTAAAGGTAAATGCATAAGTGTAAGACCGGGGGAGCGCACCGCCAAGAACTTGGTAGTGAGAGACGAGAGCGGTCCCGCGATGCAGGTGGTGTACTACGATATAGACTGCGTGCTGCCGGAGCTGACGCCGCCTTGCACTGTTAGGTACTCACGGACACACTACACGTGTCGCAGTGTGAGTGTTTTTACACGTGTGTGTGTCCTGTGAGTAGGGTCGTGGGTCGCATGTTGTCGGGCTCCAGCAGACTGCAGGCGTTCAGTGTGCGCGTCGCCACAGCTGATGACGTCTCCGCCCTGCCGCGTCGCTCCGCCGTCGCCGCACACCACGTCACTAAGCTCTGCGAACAGTACGGGGACTGACTTTCTCAGCTTTAATAATAGAGTTTCCATTTTTATGTTATAACTTTTATATTTCCTTGCCATATTCATTATTTGTGTATCTTTCTGTTTGATGATATCCAAAAATAAATTTGATATCTTTAATAAAGGCTTATTACTATTAAAATGAATTATATTTCGACATAACAAGAGTGTGATCACACAGACAGCGTAATAAAGACGATTATATGTAAACTGCTACACTTGATGAAGGTGAGTAGCAAGTGACTCAATTGTCAGAGCGATGTCTTTCTGTAACTCGCAGGTTCACGCCCTGCCCGTGTACATAATCTATTTCACAGAAGTAACTTATCAGCAGGAGAAGTGGATATTGGGTACATTTTGCATTTCTCATCTGTAAGATAAAGTTCCATACAATTAGGAACGTAATGCAAAAAAGTTGGTAAAATTAAAATTGAGAGCAACCGCGTGTCATCTCATTAGACTAAGTATAATACTCTTAATACAATGAGCGTGGAACTATTGTTTATTATAATTGTCAGCTATAAAAACTGAGCTTCTATTTTAAAGTAAAAATATTTTTCTATTTTTACCTACGTAACCGACTCGCGTGAGATATTTTGCATGATTGGAAAAAATAGAGTGACTGTTTTAGTTGAACAAATGAAATAAAAAATATTAATGTTTATGTTATAGCATTCTTTCTCTATTACTTTAATAGTTGCCTTGAGTCTTTAGTAGCTAAGTCTTTAGTATATAAAATACAATCTCTTTGAAATCTATAACAGATTCAATACATTTAATTAATTATTAAAATGACGTAGTTGTAAAATCCTTTTTATTTTGAAACACCGTTTGAGTTTCTTTGTAATATATCACTAAAATAAAAAACTTTATGCCTACGTACTTTACAATGAAGTCAGTCACAGCTATCGCAATAATACACAAGTTCAACGTAGTTTTTTTAAATGGTTCCGGTAAAATTTTCTTGAACTGGTAGAGCACAATAGTTTTAAAGACGTTATAAGAGCCACATAGATGTATCATAATAAATATTCTCCTCTTGTCACAGACTATTAAGTATATATATATATTAAGAAACCAGAGAGGATCTCTGGTTTCGTGTAGGATAAATTGACAGTGAAAGTGGAAATGTTGATTTTTAAAGATCATAATAAATAAGTAGTGAAAAAATTCCAGTTTTTCAAATTTTCCTACGTAAATTATAGTCGTGACAGTATATTATGATGAAGAAGTAGTTCAAAAAACTTTAAAAAGGAAGCAAAATTGAGTTTTAAAGTGTGAACCATAAATTCTTATTTTTTTGGGTTTTTGTTTTCGATCGATCCATCGTTTTCCAAATTGACAGTCTTAATAAGTCCCTGCTAGGTTATTAAATAGAAACCAAAATAGATTTAGTAAATAATAATAATAACAGTCATCAACTATCATCTGAGCCATTTGTAAGACAAAGCTATTGGTTTAAAATAGCCTACAGCCTACCAACAAGAAACCTTCACGCCGTATATAGTTATGCTAATCCAAATATTTCCGAATTAACTTTATATAATAAGATATGAACATTAGTTGATCTGAGCGTATGCGAAGCTCTTAACAGTTTGGGAGACCTTTTTTGTGTTTAGTTGTCTCTAGAATGCGACGAGATAATTAGCTAAAAATTTTCTCACGTATGAATGAGCCAAACGAGGAAGTTAGAGCGAAAACAGATGGGAAAAATGTTTAGCCATTCAAAAGTTATCAAAAAACGACCACTACTGCCATAGACAATACATTAGAGTTGCCCTGCGCGTGCAAGCAATGTGCTGAGCTAGAAGGTTTAGTTAGTTATAAGTCCTAATAAATCGATATTTCCTGTAGCTATTCAGATGAAAGGAGAGGGGCTCAGCTCAGCACCCGCCAACCCGCCACGCACGGTTGTCGGATCCTACTATAAAAATAAGGCAAAGTTTGTTGTTGAACCAAAAAAGTAAAAGTCTCTAAATCAAATTTCCATTATTTTTTAGTTGTTTAATGTAAATAACTTCCTAAGACGTATCCATGTCGTGAGTGAGTTACATTTGCTCCACATTGTTTTAGATAATAAACCGCTATCGTTGACTGCAACTTTGTTACCATCGCTTTCCAAAGTTATATTGCGGTTTCATCAAAAGCTTTATCGAAACAGATGTGCTTTTATATTAATCACATTTATGTAATAAAATTTTACAACTATGAATTTAAATTACAATATAAATTCTGTTAATTAATTATTGACTGACATTATATAAGACGTATTGTTACATATTGTTGCTCAAATTTAACATAATATATTTTACAAGATGAATTTGGGTTAAAAAATACATTTTTCAAAACAACTTAAAAGATGTTCCCCTGGTGTCAACGGAGGCTGTATATTCGATTTTTTATTACAAAACTTTGACTGAAATTAATTAATTATAATTATTAATTCGTGGGGTTTATATGAAACTGATTCAGATGAAGACTATTAAATTTTGAAAGTATTAAAAAATTGGAAAGTTCAAAGACCTGTGAGAACACAATCGTGAAATACAATAAAGGGGTGTTCAGTATCAACACGTATCAACTTCATTTCACTCAATCAGTCAGTCAGATGAAATATCTTGTGAGACATGTACCCTTTAGGGCTGTCACAGAGCATTAATAGTCAGTAACAAATATTTTTTTATATTAATTAAAATAAATTCAATAAACAAATCCTTCTCACTATCCTGAAAAAGCGCATTTAGCTAAAAAATAGAGATTTTACAAATGATTAATTCTGTTACTTGATACAAAACAATCATTTTGTCTAATGCAAAACTTTAAGTGCAATTTACCTTTGGTAACCCTAAGTTTATAAATTCATATCACGGAGGGTGAGTAAATATATAGATCACGAATTAAACATTGAAAATAAGACGATTTATATAAGATTGACATTGACGAAAATAAGACATGACATGCATACATTATTGTTTTGAACAAAAATAAATAAAGTTAGAGATTGACGTATTGACATACGAAAGTACATTCAATAATATTTATATATAGTGTGAATAATGCACTTATCTAAGAGTTAACACGCTTAAAATACTGAGAAGATAAATGTATCACAAATTGCTCCGTGCTGAATCGACTTTAGGATTGCCATTAATTACTTTAAATATTAAATGTATTGAAATATTGTATATGTTATGATTTAATCCCTATTTATCTGGATAATATAATAGCCAATAGTAGATAAAATTATTACTTTGGTTGATTTGCTATATTATTGCAATCTCGACCTCAATCCATTGTAATTTTAATAACAAATTATTTCAAATCTGTTTATAGTTTAAGTTCTAGTGACTTTTGGTTAACCATCCCTAACATTTGAGTATTTCAATCTTTCGTTATCATATCTACGTACTGTAAAAGACAGGTAATAAAGTAATCCTAATAAAGTTTTAGTGTAATAGAAATAGAAATAATGATTTTATTTCTTAAATCCACTCAAAAACGCTTGGAAGCTTTGTCTTTATAAGGATATAAATTTTTAATCATCATTAATCTGCAGGTATTAAGAATACTTTGAAAGTATTTTTTTAAATATTCTCTAAGTCTTAATGATTGACTAATTATTATATGTAACATTATTCAGAGGCAGAAAAATAAATAATCAAGCCTTCGAAGATTCTTAAAACTCCTTTTAATCCGTTTTAATCGTATTAAAATGAAAAATAATATATTATTTATTAAGTGATAGCTGAGATGTGAAAAATATATATATATATATGAGAAAGTTACTATTAGGAAATAAATATTCCAGTAACAGATAAATAGGTTTTCTATTTTATAAATATATAATGAATACTGATGGCAAATAGCAATTAAATAACATAATATTAAAAAACTATAGTATCCACGAAAGAAAACTATACTGGTAATAAGATTTGTTGCCTTAATAGGTAACTTTCATTTAAGTTATTTTATAACTGCACAATCTTATAGTTTCAAACTCAAATTTGTATACGTTTTCAAAACCTTTTGGTACGAGTATTTGGTGTATTATCCGCTAATAACGCTTTATTAACTAACTTAGCCCAATATTAATTTTAATTACTTAATACTTTAATTTTAAGAAATTATTGAGTAAAACCTTTAAAATCCAGACAAAGTTGTAGTTTATTATTGTTTTATGGTTCACAAAATTATTAAAAGCAATAAACTATAATAAGGTGTTTCCAAAATATTTATGGAATGAATTTGCCATATTAGAGGAATATTCAATAGAAATTAAAATATCAATAAAACTATTAAACAAAGCAGAGTTGAAATAATTCAAAGCAGAGTTCTCAGTCGAGTGTGATGTCTATCAGGTTGTCTCATTTAATATTTGTGTTTCAAACGTTACGTCAACAGCAAACTGGTCGGAATACAATATTGTATACAAACCTGCAACTAGACCACGTTTGAGCATTTTAATAGATTTGCGCAGTGTTAATAGTGTTAGTAATTAATAAAGACATATGGGGTGTATTTTTAATTATTATTTAAAAAATTGTGAGTGGAACAGTAATAAAACTATTTTTATTTGAATTATGTGTAATAATAAAATAGGTTCATTATTATGTATTTTAATTATTGAAATCTGTTATTCCCGTAAAAGTATTTTTTTTATAATAAAAAAGGTTGGGTTAAGGTAAAACAAATATTTTAAATTAATATCCTTCGGTAATGGTAACGACGGTGTCTATTACACCAAGTGTATATTATTTCTAAAATATAATAATGTTATGATATAATATGATATTTGTAATATAATATTTAATAATGTCGTAAACGAAAATGGAATGGAAGGCTGGAATTTATTCTAATAAGTAAAGGATGTCCTAAAATATTCCAGATTAAACCCTTATCAAATTTTATTATCAGGAACAGTACCCGGGAGACGGCTCTAACTTAATATTAGACACGATACACATTAATTTGAAGAAATATCTAATTTAGAGAAAACGGGGAATTGAAAGATTGACATAACATATTAAACCGCTTAGGCTTCAATTACATTTATACTTATTAAAAAATACAATTACTGAATAACAAAGTTTAACAAACAATTTAGTTGTATATTTTATATTATCTCATGGTTCGTTAAATGGTTTTACTAAATATTTATAAGAAACTTTAATAACAACGTCCAAAAGCTAACCGTGACTCGTGACTTCGTCCGCAAGTAATTTAATAAGCAATATCTCAGCACCTCACGGCCTAACAGTCTATTTATTGACTATAGCGACAACACGATAAAAATTATTGGTTAGTATTATAAGTTATTCTGGAATTATATAACTTTATAATGGTGAAGTTATTTCCTTTTTTATATATTAATATTAAAAAGTACTGAACAAGTACCTCATTGAAGGTGTGATTAAATAAACAGTTGTTACAACTACTCTCGATGGGAGTATAATTATTATCATCAAACACTTAAATTATTATCGCAATACACTATTAATTTCAAATAAAATTGTTAACTATAACAAAGAAAAACCATTATGTGTTATATCTAAATCATAACAATACACAGGTATTATGAATGTATTCAATGAAGTATGTTGGAATACGAGATCTTTTCAACGCATCTGTAAAAGGTTCACGGACTTCGCTGAATGTAACATTATCGTCATCAGCGCCATTGTCCGAACCATCCCACCGTTGTAATAATAAGAAATGGTTTGCATACATTATTTACCGTTCAGGGAATATACAAATGTTAAGTCTTGTTTGAATAAACATTTTTGCTTTTACTTTCTTGCCTTTTTACTTACTATACTTGTTTGTTGCAAGCCAGGGTGAGTTGCTAGTTTTATGTTATAATATTTACCAAACACATGATAACTGAGGCTTAGATTGAATAGTGGTAAGATAATAAAAAGGGATCGGCAAGAAATTTTAAAGATGCTCCTAAATTATATATTTAATTATCTATTATAATCAATATTATTTATTTATTTATAAGTATTTGTGCTGGACAGAGAAGAAACACCATGAAGAGATGATGTTCTCACTTGCACTTTGTATAAGATCCATAGCATAAATCTATGTTATAAGAAAATTATTGTCAAAAAAAGAAATAGAAGATAATATGACTAACAACTTTCTAAGTATTTTATTGTCCAGTTTTGGATTAAGAATGTTAATAATTAAGCCTATTTTGAGAGTACAGCTATATTTACTGAATTTATATATTATGTTTAAGCCAAACATTACTGTCGCCAACAAAGTGGTATTATAAAATTTTACCTAATATCCTCTTTTTAATTGCGATGATTAATCTTTTACACTTTGGACAATACAAGTTAAATTATTTTATGAAAACAAATGTTCAATTTTATTTCATTTTATTTATGACAACTTTATAACATACTACAGAACGTTGTTACTTATTTTCCAACAAAATTAAAGTTCCATCAAACTCTTCCCACGTCCAATTTAAAGTTAGATATTTGACAAACGAACCTAATATTGGAACATTGAAGTGTTCAGTTTGTTAACTTGAAATTAATTTGTAATAAACAGGTTCGAGTTATTTTAACTTACTTACTTATTACTCTTTCACTTTCAGTTTTAATTCTCATGTAATTCTCTTGATACGAGTATTCTCTGCGGTGTTGTGTTGGGTTCACACTGTGTCGTAAGAGGGAACAGAAAATAGTTGATTAAAATTAATTAGACACACAGTGCACATTTGCTACTCTATAGGAGCAGGAACTATGATAATAATGTACGGTATAAGGTATTATAAAGAAAAAAATGTTATTTTAAATTTGTATGTATATGGTAATAGTTAAATAATTTTAGAAGTAACCTAAATGGGACCAATCTATATTTATTAACTTCCAGTGCCTAACATGGCTGTAACACCCATGTTCGGCAAATACCTTTATTATTATAAGTAATACTCCTGCATGTCTTTTGATATACTATAATATAAATATATACTTGTCTACATTATCATTGTACACGCTGTGATAAATATTAGTTTTATGACTCATTGAGTCAAATTATCTTATTTTTTTTACATTCAAACCAATGATTAGTATACACAATTCAACGCAGCGGTAGACGCAGCCACTCAGCCACAGATGCAGCCACTCAGCCACAGATGCAGCTACTAGCAAAGTCTATTACATTCTATAGTAAAAAAGTTTGGGTAAAAGGTATACTATGAGGTAAGAAGTTTTAAAATTATCTATTTTACTTATACTAGAACCAAAATAAGTAAAATCAGTTGATGTTAACAAATGGGGTAGTTGTAGAATAATTAATTTAACCAGTTTGCAATGCTCGGATTAACACGAGCTGTTAAAGTTATTAGGAATAATGTAATTGCAATTAACTTTGTCCTAATACTAATGTTATTTTGTATTGGTATATATAAGTATTAAATAATGTAAAATTGAAAAGCATTTTTTATAAATATATATTCTGCCTAGTTGCAAAATATAGGTATTTTTTTGCTAAAAAAGATTTAAATGAATATATTTTTAAAATTGTTATTACTTACATTTTTAAATCAATTATTATACATTATATATTCTGGGATATTAATGCTAGAATATTGTACTTTGGTATTATAAGGTAGCTGTCCTTCGTGTAATCTCCGGAGAGACACGATCCGGCTTTGTTAGGATCGGAAACGGATGCTGGGGTAACTATCGGACATATCAATTTAATTGTAACTATATCGTTGTGAAATGTGACTCAAACAAAAATGAAAAACAGTGCTGTAGCTGTAGTAATAAATTTTAAAAACATACAAATATTTTTTTCAAATGTTTGCTTTTTTTTATTTTTTAAATAATAATAATGTTATAAAAAGCACAAGATAAATTATTATAATTATCTATCAATTAATATAAGTATCGAAAAACAAAACGACGAAGTATATAGAAACAAAACCATCAAGATATCGATATCGCCGATAAAAGGAGATTGTTGTTTAGGAGAAATATCGCATTAGAAAGCTTCTTTCTATTGAAAGCTTAGCAAATCCCTTTGTTCCGTTAGTTCTCATGAGATACTTCAGACAGCAATCTTAGTAATAATTTTTATACGTATCAAACATAAGTATCAAATAAAGAAAAAAAACCTCATTTCTTTTATTCTTTATATTAGATTATGAATTATCTAAAATCGTCTTATTTATTCTGTAAATATTAATTTAAAATGGTCCTTTATCGCAAATATTATTTACATTTTTATTTCAATGACAACGGAGAATTAAATATATTTTTCGGCATCTAATCGTGTGGTAAAATTAAGATAAAAGAGGTAAGAGGCGATCTCGAGTGATAACTTAGTTTTATGTTTAAATTATGTAGAATGTATTTTAAAACTTATTATCAATAACTTTGAGTTTATTTTGCATTGCATTAAACTAAATAATTAAATTTGTATGCGAGCTTCAGTACAGGTCTGTAACTTGTTATTTATCTACTTTCTTTTCACGTTTAAAAAATTAATCACGTTTACTCCTAGTTTTGCAGTTCCTAAGCAGAAAACTAATTGCATAATAGGAATATATACCAACTTTACATGGTTTAGTTTTAAATAAATTTGCACAAACTCAAAACTCTGCAATGTAATAATACAACTTTATAATAACTGAGCAGTCGCTGATATCATGAATGCTTCATCAAGGAATATGACATGCAACTTTCTTTTCAAGACGTAACTTATTTCCGGTGATATATGTAAAATTCTAAAACTATTTATTTCTGGTGATACATCTAAAACTCTAATACTACGTTCATATTTCAAACTAATTTTAAAAAGATGTCTCTTCTTTCTATGTTTCTGCATTTATATGAATAAATAGTCGGGTGGATGCCAAGCAAGTATTGGCTAACATTATATCCTTAATAATGTCACTAACGCAGTGTTAAAATATTTTTTATATTTTTTTATTTCACCGCATTTTCTATATGAAACAATTGGAGACAGATTAGCATATACAGATAGCATTAGCAACTAAATTGGGAACGACTTTTTTTGTTTTATTATTAACATAATTATTTTCACTATTCTCCACTACATAACGATATCCATGCAATAAATAGAAAACCAGCATTTTCTCCAATGTCGCGCGCTAAGTTCACATATGTAGGTGCGTATTTAAAATATAATAGTTTTAATAATAATTTGGAAGCAATAAATCAAATATTAATATTTCATTACAGAAATCAACTTTTGCTTACATGTGATGTGTTATTTATATTTCTTTAATATCTTTAATTTCTGTAACTGCTTTTTGGCTGACCCGGTTATTTATTAATTTGGAACTTATAATTGTAGGACAAATGGATAAAATTTAGTCTAGTTAGAGAACCTATCTCTTCTTATCTTGAACCTTTTGTTGACATTAATTCTATTGTATATAATACCGAAAATATTAAAACCACATTTATAAAAGGTTTGAACTTATCAGTAACCTTAAATATTTAAAGTACAATTTGTCAGTCTGCACGCAATACAAACATTCACGATGGTATCATTTATAAATAACCATTGAACTTTAATAGTTGAAATATACTAGTTATTGTAGTTCAGAGTTATGAAAAGTATACTTATTCTTTTTAGCATTTATCTATATTTATTTTGTTCAAAGGTTTTTTATATAGACCTAGGAATTATAACTGAATATATAATATATTACTGAATTCATTAAAACGGAAGGGCTCTATATATCCTAGTGATATATTACTCTACTATATCACTCTGGAGACTGAATACTTAAAATATTATAAGATGTAAAGCCAAAGTAAATATATTTGTAAATACAGAATTAACAAAAGAAGTGTTATAATACTTAGATTACACAATTCTTATTTCTCCCAGGATTTAAATACTGGATTTATGAAATAGACACCGGTGGAGGGACAATTTGTAAAACCGAATTGTTTATTGCGAAGCAAATTATCTTCAGTTAACATTTTTAAGTATGATTTTATGCTGTAAAATTTACTTTATAAATTTATATATTTATTTATTTGTGAGGAACAATTACAAGTTAGTCTTTTCTTCGTATAAATTCTCAAGATAACTTTATTTTAACTCAGAGAAATGTATTATTTGTTATTTGAAGAAAATAAATACTAAAATAACAAAAGTACACTTGTTCAATTTTTAAACAACAATGTAAAGCAATAGAATCGTATAATGAATAACTTGTTAGTATGAAGTATAAACTTTACTATATTGTTAAAATCACATTGTATCACTTCGGAAAAAGGATCAGAGGTCACGTATCCAGTTATCACGGTATAAATATTAGCTCAACTCGAGTCTAATAAAGATTGTATCCAGAGCAAACTTCGGTACAGAAATGGTAACAGTATCGGCACGAACGAATTGCTATCTCTAACGAACCTTAAAATTAATAATTTAGAAATACGAGTATACTTTGTAATTATGCATCGTTAGCGTTATCTTTAAACATAGTCATTTAAAATAATTTTAATATATTGACTTATGTATTTTAATTAAATTTAATAAGTTATATAATTTATTTACAAAAATATATACACTCACCGGCAAATTTAACCGCCCACCTTTATCATTCGTCGCCCTGTTTGTTTACGTTTATTATGGTTTACCAACTGTTTTGTTTTTTGTCAAGTGGCTACTCTAGCAATAAATTAAACACTTATACTCATAATTTGTTTCCTAATTTTATGTCACCGACAGGTTTTTGGAATTTAGTCGTTATTTGACATTGTTGCCGTTGTGTTCCCGTGTTAACATTTCCATTTATTTTCTACCATAGTGTGTGAATATTGTTTAATTTAAGTTTCTAGTGTTCGCTTATTGTTTGTAACTGTAAAAAATACCATTCGATGCAACTGGTGCAGCTAGGGCAGTGGCTTTTTCTGACGCCAGGTAGAGCCAACGTCGCACCGTCCGTACACTTGGTGTACCTTGAACTACGGTACGGGATGCCATCAGACGATTCCGGGAGACAGGCTCATACACGCGCAGGCCAGGTCAAGAACGATATCGATGCACTTCAGCCCAAGATGACCGCACCGTTATCAGCAACGTGTTGAGAAATCGCTTTTGTACGGCTTCTGAAGTTCATACGCGTCTTTTTGAGGTGAGAAATGTCAGTGTAAGTGAACGAACAATTAGGAGAAGGCTGGTAAAAAGGAATCTGAGGGCTTTTCGTTCAACTCTTGCCCCACAACTGCTCCCACAACACTGTAGAGCTAGACTTGCTTTTGCTCAAGAATATGCTAACTGGTCTGTTTGGGGATATAAGGACGTACTGTTCTCAGATGAGAGCAGAATAGCCCTAAGAGGTCCAGATGGACGTCAGCGTGTCTACAAGCGCCAAATTGAAAGGTTTGCTCCATGCGCTATAACCGAAACAGTGGGTTACCAGGGATGATACGTAATGGTTTGAGGAGGTATCTCTTATGAGGCTCGTACTGACCTTGTTGGGTTCGATATAGGCAGTGCAAATGCTCAAAGATACGTGGAAAATGTCCTACAAGACCATATCGTACCTTTTGCAGCATTTATTGGTCACAACTTTAGATTAATGCATGATGATGCACGTTACCATACCGCAAGTTCCGTCATAGAGTACCTTAATAAGGTCGGTATTCAAGTTTTATCATGGCTGGCACGCAATCCCGATCTTACCCCAATTGAACACATTTGGGACAACCTCAAAAGACGTATCCGAGCAAGATTACCACCACCTACGACACTAGGAGAACTCAAGACGGCTGTGGTATAGGAGTGGCACAATATCCCCCCATCAGATATCCAAGATTATATGGATGGAATGGCAAACCAGCTCCAAGAAGTCATTGGAGCCCAAAGCAGCAACACCCATTATTAATTTTAAATTTTCTTTCTAATTAGACAACTTTTTTCAAAATTAAAATTGTTAAATTTTTATACTAAATTGTCCTAAAATCTATTTTTGGAATTTACCGTTTAATAAAAGCCCTTGTTTGAAGAATTTTGTTTTTTTTCAAGACCTTAAAGGTAGCTTTCAATGTACCTGTCATAAAATGTGGTCTAAAATTGTCGATTTTTGTAAATTGAAGGAAATACAAGGTGGGCGGTGAATTGTGCCTGTGAGTGTATATTGCTATATATATGTGTATATATATAACAAACCTAACTTCAGAACTACTCAAAACTTTAGAATTTGCTTCGATTAAACACTTCACTCGTACGAGAACTTTGACTCGATTAATGTATCTTTTGTAGGTAGTGATATTATCAAGTAGCAACAAGAAGTGTTGGAGTTATGGGAACTCGTTATAAGGTTCTCAAAAGTCCCCGTTATGATTGAAACTCTAAATGAGTAGCGATTTATTAAGCTCAGTTAGCGTAACAGTATTGTCGTACAACATTCACAAAGTATGCAAATTTAAACGGTTATTACGTATCTTTGCAAAAAAATATAACCGACCCCTTTCAATAATCAACAAAATAGTTAATTTTTTTATAAATTACCTTAATGTCCCCAAACTTCACACCAAACGATTAATCATAAACCGCCGAAATAGGCTTTTAGAATTGTCATTAAAAATATCGTAATAATAGCAACAAACGGTTAATGTTAGTCATTATGTAAATGAAACGCAATTACGATTATATCGAATGATATGGAATAATAGCTAGATTACGGTATTATAAAGCCTTATTGTGAAAGCACTAGAATATTGCCATGATTATATTTGTTATTGTGATAATGACAGCCCTTTGTGAGAATGAATCATTATTAACAAAATTAATTACCGTAATTATCATTGAATATTATGAAAATAAGAAATACGTTAAAGAATAACAGACTATCGTTCTATCGTGAAATTTTTATGCCAACCAACAGTTACTGGTCGGCCATAATTCACTATAATTTCAGTAAACATTGTTAATCGTATTATACTCATAATGGCGCCATAAATCTTGAGCCATTATAATCACTACTTCCGACAACTTAATCGTTTAAAACCAGCTTTAGTTAAGTTTGGTTTAGACAATAATGTGTTTAAAATAATACTATATAATTTGTAATTTAGTACTTTGTTTCATTTGATGATAAGTACTGTTTTAAATTTATTATTAAGATTTAATTTTCATATTCTAATAAAAAGGGTGTTGGAGATACAGCTATTATAATACATATACAGCAAAATGAACAAAATAACTTCTTAGAAATAATTATTATTAAAATCGCAATGATAATATTTTTAGAAAATAAATTTATGTTCTGAATAACGGTGTAATTGTTATAATTTTTCTTGTTTCACAAGTTCAACTCAAAGTATAACACATAAAAAACATACATTCTATTCAATTATTTGCTTAATTAATTTATTATATAAGTGTATATATACATGATGATTTCAATAAAAAAGAAAATTTTCTCTCTTTAATCAAAGATTATCACAAAAGAAATAAATTGCTTTCTTTGATAATGTATCATTCATTCATATTATATTACATTCTTCAAAAGAAGACCTTTTAATTGGTCTGAGGGAAAGTTAGAAAGTTTTTATTTCATGTCACCTAATCAAAATTTCACCGCTCAGAAGTTTCTTGTTTCTTGGCGTGATTCCCACGAAGTTTTCATTTTATGATTCCCGTCTTTAACTTTGTGTAATATAAAAAGTTTTTGTTTAATTATTATTACGGTCATGATGTAGGACCCTTCAGGTCTTTCGGTCTTCAATAACTTAAATAACGTTATTTATAAGAATTAGTTTGACATTTTTTAGTAACATATTCAAAGCATTGCCTCGTTCGTGGAAACGTTTACATTAATTTTTGTGTTCTGAATCATATTAATGAAACGATTCTATTTTACCTTTTTGATCACGACATTGCTTTCGAAGTAAATTGCTGCTTGTATTCCGTTTACGTTTTTGATTTAAAAAGATTAATAAAATAGGTTTAAACATTTTTGTCTCCAAAATACTTGTAATGCTAACCCAAATTGTATTTTAATAGTAATTGTGCCTACGAATCCTAAAAATAAAAGTAGCCTTAGTTACTCCTTCTAATAACAGCTATCCGTTGTCCCAGATACTGATACTGTTAAAATTGTGCTATCCATACCAGAGATTAGAAGGAACCAGACAGACAAACAAAATGTCTGAAAATAGATTTTTATGTAAATAACTTATATACTTTAATACGCATTTGGAATGTTATTATTTAGAGTTACAAAGAGACAGATTATATATTATATTTATTTTAGAAATGAGAACAGTACTGCGCCTTCTAGAGTGGAAGTCATTAGTTAAGTCTGGAATACTACCTTGCTCTATTAATCACTATTAGTTTATTAAGGTCAACTAGTCCTGGCTCTTCAAATGACCAAAACTAATAATCGCTCGAAATGTCGACACCCAGTATATAAATACTTGGCGAGGCATTGAGAGGAGTGCCCTCGAAAAGTGGTGATACGACAAATGGGGTTTTCTTAGTGGTAAACGCGCAAACCTGTATCCTTAGGGGATTGAACTGAACGTGGTCCAGTTCACCCTACTTAGAGGCCATCACCAGGGAGGTCTCTATAGAAGGCACACGTTGCTTTCGGAACTCGTTGACGTTTTCCCTGAGAGAGACCTGGAAGGCTGGAATATACAACATCAATATCATATCATATCATCAATATACAACATGCTGTCATCCGCATAATAATGTATGTTGGGAATATCCAATATATCATTGATGTGCAAGAGGAACAGAATTGGGGATAGCACGCAGCTTTGGGGTACACCAGCGTTCACAGGATTGGGGTCCGAGCAAAAACCGTCGAGAACCAATGAGAAAACGTAATTGGGTTCTAATAAATAAAATAATGTCTGTCTGTGTCCTAAGCATCTTAAAGTTAAGTATTTTTAATGTATATTCCTTACTCACATTCTTAACTTTAAAAATCTAAGATAATAGAAAAATAAATATAAAATTGGAAAATGATTAGTTATAAAGGGACGGCATTTTTATTCCTTCAAGTTCAAGTAAACATTATAAACTGTGTTCGTGTATTGCTACTATTTTTTGCAAGGAAAGGAATGTTTAACATTTTTTCATGCATAAAGTTGTTAGATAAAGATCCGATTTATTACAATATAAAATATGAACAAATTAACATTTTACTCAGCATGCAAGTAATTGAGTTTACTTCACCTGATTGATTAGGTTAAAAAATACTTTTTATATTTTTATTAGGTATAAAAATTTACTACTAATTACAATTTATTAAATGTCTTATCGAGACATTTTATTATACAAATAAGAGTTAATAATGATAGTAGAAGGACTAGTTAGTAGTAAATAGCGTTAAAATATTGTGACTATTGGCATTAAGCAGCCGTCCCAAATTATCTGCATAAGAATCTTAGACTATAACAAAATATCTGAATTAGGTAAAAAATATTGGTATTTTTATTGTTATACTATGTCCTTGGCTGCCACCTTACTTAATTTATTGACACCAAACCGTAAAATACGGAATTTTTCGATAAACATTAAATTAAAAGCCCGCAAAGGGTACAAAAGAAAGTAACAAGAATATTTATTGTCCTTTTATAACCCTTATATTCTCGCAGGATCACATTAACTTAAATAAACTAAGTTTGTAAAGAAATTTTGTCTCGATAAACGGTGTTTCAATTTTAACTTCTTAACCCATGTTTTATTTTTATTATTTAACAAATAGAAAGGTAGCTGTTATTTTTATCACAACTAGTAGGTTAGTTTTAAATTATAAACTTTAAAATATTTTGTAGAAGTGATTTCTAAAAATACCTGCAACAAAATAAATATTTTTAAAATATTTATATATTGTAGTTTACCCAACGTCGTCTGCTCTCGTTTTCTAATGAATATTTTTGATAGATGTTTTGTCCTTTTCTGAGTGGAGGGGCTCATTTAGTGATAAATGTACTATCATGTTTATTAATCTCTCAATTGTCATTTTTATATTCTATACTTGTTATGATTGTTGAGTCTTAATAAGGTTAGTGACCTAAAAATCGGCAAGCAAATAGCAAACGGTAAAATCATCCTATCTACTAACATGGGCCAATCATAATCTATTAAAATGATTAGCTTAAGACTGCTCTTAAATACTTGAGTAACCTTCGAAAACTCAGTATCTATGATTCTGGAGGAAGGTCTCATAAAAAGCATAAGGACTCTTCGGAGGGCATGTATGAAGCGGTGGATGCCTGTAGCCGACGCGAAAGAGGTATGCAGGGACCGTAGCGTTTGGCGCTCCGTCGTCTCTGGCTACCCCGCAAGGGATATTGCGTAAAGATAACTAAATAAATTAATATATAAATAGATAAATATAGATTGTAAGCAATAAATCAAAGATTTTTATTTTATAACAGATATAAAATTTTATTTTTTTCATTTCAAAACTGATTTTTTTTGCTGATATGATAGGGATATTAAATACATTTCAAAGTTATATAATAATTATAAAACAAATGTGTAAAATTTAGTTTAAGACCTTTTCTTGAGATTCGTTCGATTGTAGTTTAAAGCCAAAAATATTGTAGTTACAAATTTATAAAAGGTTTGAACTTTTCAGCACTTTAGAAGAAGCCTTAAATATTTAAAGTGGCATTTGTTGGTTTGGCATGCAATTCTAACTTTCAGTTTTATTTATAAACACCCAATTAACTTTTATAGTAGAAATATACTTGTCATAATTCTTCAGAGTTGTTATAAAAAAGTACTTATTTTTTTTTAAAGTTAGCTATCGAATTAGATTCCATGTTTTTTTTCTATAAATCTTCTAGTAATTACAACTGAATATTATACTTTTTTTATACAACATAATAAATATCTACGTGTTCAGATAAATAATGAAAGATATTAATACGTCACGTGCCAACGCTACCCTTTCATCATATTAAATATATCACTAAATTCATTCAAACGGAATGGCTCCGGTATATTTCATTTGATACTGACTCCTTAAAATATTATAAGATATAATGCGAGAAATATTTGTAAATATAGAATTAACAAAAGATCTATTAATATTTTAATGTAATTATGATGTTATAATAATACAATGTAGTAGTAATAGTGAAATTGGTATAAAGTATGAATAAATAGATTGACATTACTTAAACATAATTCCTGTGTTATGTATAAGGTATTCTTGCCATTTAATGCAACGAAACGATCAGTTCAAGTAAGAATAAATCTGTGTGACCTTTGCGATATGTCGATAATATTTAACCTTGAAATATATTTCAAATCATTTAATATTATTGAAGTGATTATTATTCCATAGATATGGTAAAGAATCAAATCAAATCAAATCGAAATCTTTATTTTTATCAAAATTTTATACAAAATATGTTTTTATTGTCATATATTATATTTTACTTTAAGTGTAGAAGAAATAGCGTCAGCAAAAAATACTATTTCAAAATATTGTTTAAATCGAATACTCGTACAAAAAAAATCTTCAAAATTGGCACAGGCAGATGTTGGTATTGCACATTTCATGAGTTTTTTTTAGATGTTAACTTGTTTATGATTTATAAAAACATGTCTTTTTTTCTGAATATCGTTATTACTTTTTATTGAAATCAGTTTTGAAACCGACACTTGAAGATACGGAGATATTAAAATATTTGTTGTAAAAAATTGGACTGCCTTTTAATTTAACATAGGACAGAGTTGACGGAAAGCTTGTAACTAAAAATATAAAATAGTTTTTATGATTTTTGTATGTTTTTGTGAAAACTTCAATTTGTAATATTTTATTGTATTTTTTAAATGTTGTAAACATCGTAAATTATGAGGAAGTTTTGTTGAAGCAAATAACAAACCGATACGTTATTTCGCGTGACTGACAAATAACAAACAAATTTCTGTAAAAATATATTCAGTGCTTTTTTCATGTTTGAGGAAGTATGATATTTTACAAAGAACTAGTTTATAGTAATAAAGAAAGGTAGTTTAAAGTACAAGTAAGGAAATAAATTTCCGTATGTATCATACAACGAATATATTAAATTATAATTTATAAGCACATTTTTTGTGTTAATTCATTTTGACAGACTTCCTCAGTAGTAAGATCTGTATCTTACTAGTTATTTACTACTTAGTAATTTCTGAAGTAATCAGATCTAGTGGAATGTTTGTTCCCTACGCTGCAGTAATATTATTTTATAATATTTTATAAATTTTTATTTAATAAATATATTTGTAAAATGCTTTGTAGAGATATAATATTTTAATCATTTTGTAATAATTGTGTAATTATTTAAATTTACTCTTACTATTATGGGTTAGTAATTTTAGATCGTAATTAAAATTAGCAACAAATAATAAATAAGTTAAAATCACTGTTAATTGAAATATGATTGTTAGTATAAATTCACTGAACCTAAGAAAAAATTAAAAATATTTAGGGAATATTGTTACTAACCAAAATTTTTATGTTTTTTGTGAGTCTTGAAGAAGAAACGATCAGTCATTCCAAACATTATAAGCAGTCAAATTTATAGTGGATAAAATATTGTTCAACTGAGTATAATGAGAGAAAATTGTAACCTGTCTAACTTGTCTTTAACTGAATAAGGTTTCATTAATTGTACAATGCAACAAGAGCAGCAGCAGGAAGGGTAGCTACGGCAGCTAAAGCAGCAGCTGGCCTGCAATTGACCTTGAAGCGTGTCAGTTGACACGCTTGGCACAGCTAGCATACATAGCCAATATAAAAGTTAATACTAATCTAGCCACAAATATATTTTTTTATATATCATAAAAGTTCTTCATGTATGAGTAACGGTGTATTCTTTTTATTTCCAAGAAATCGTTCAACATACAGTCTAGAAATTTATCAGACCATACTCGATTCTGTGCCTCATAGAACGTGTAACGTTAGATTACGTACGGCGCAAACTCGAACGATCAATTATTGGGTTGCCCTTACCATGGTTTTGGACATGAAACTAAGTTTTTACTAAAATTGTTTGAGCAATTATAGATTTATATTACAGAAGATTAATGTTAGACATATTTTCTTCTACTGGCACCAGAAACCGATCTTTTTTTTTACGGATGAATCTTTATAAATAATCCATAAGGTTAACAAGAAATTTTTTTTTCTTAGTCGTTAATGATTTAATTAGTTACTTCTTATTTTACCACATCATTCATTCATCTTTTTTCATTGTCATTGAAAACAAAAAAAAAAAATAGTTATACGCAATTTAATATCAAATTTTACACAAACTTATTAATATGTTTATTAACTTCAATCTTTTAATTATTTTATATACAGATATTATTCTTGTCCTTTGGGTAATAATATATTCTGATATGGGATACAGTTATGTATATTATACAGCTGAGTTCTTGAAGTTTAGATTTAAATAGAAGTTTCGAACTTAAATATGAATCAAGTTGCGTATTTGCACTTGTTCATTAGCTGTTCAGTGGTTTTAGGTTTATTAATTTTAAATGTACGTTATTAAAAAGAATGCATTTTTCAATAAAACTTAGTAATAAAATCATAAAAACGTGGTGTTAAAAATGTTGTACAAACACATGTACAAAATATATATAATAATGGGTATTACAAGCATTCTAAATATATTATAAAATAGTATCATTATGTTTTGATAAAGATGTGATTTTTTATAGTTTTATTTAATGTCTTTCGTAAGATACATAGTGATATCTGAATATTTCAGATTAAACATATGATAAAGTTTTGCTTCTAAAGAGAACCTTACAATGCAAATCAGTCAAAATAACTTCACATACAAGTATAAACAATTTCAGAATATAGTTTTTATAGACTTTAACAAAGATATTAAGTTAAAACCTGTGACTAAATTATTTCAGAATTAATTATCTTTCTGATAGGACAGGTTATGTAAACAATTTTTATTTACATCTAATCTTGAATTCATTAAAACCTTTCAAAAAACGGACATAATATTAAATATTTTTTAATCAAATACAATAATATTTACAGAAGAGTCTGTGTTACGAGTTTACACGTGCATGTTTTGTAAACGAAGCCGATAATTACGTTTTAATGAAACAGAAGGAGAATGATAAGATAATAGAACAAGTGAATGAAGTGGTATATTTGGGAAGTATGTTTAGCAGAGACGGAAGATACGAAATGGATGTGGAAAGGCGTATTGCTGCCGGTAACAGAGTCAATGGTGCTTTGACTGCATTGTTGAGACGGCAAAACGTCAGTATAGCTGCACGTTTGGCTGTACACAATGCAGTTTTGCTACCGACGCTGTTATACGGCAGCCAAACGTGGGTAACACAGAAGAAGAATGTAAGAAAGATGAATGCTGTGGAGATGCGATCTCTTCGCAGAATATGCGGAGCCAGTCTAGCTGATCGAAGCCGCAATGAAGAGATCCACAGAATGGCAGGTACTAGCGAAGATGTCACGGTGAGAATGAAGAAGAACGTGCTCAGGTGGTTTGGGCACGTTGAACGAATGAGTGATGAAAGAATGGTAAAAAAGATTTATATGGGAAAAGTGAGCGCTAAGAGAGACAGGGGGAGGCCTCGAGTGACCTTCGAAAACACAGTAGCTACGATACTGGAGGAAGGTCACGTAAAAAGCATGAGGACCCCCCGGAGGGCATGTATGAAGAGGTTGATGTCTGTGGTCGAGGCGAAAGAGGTATGCAGAGACCGTAGCGTTTGGTGCTCCGTCGTCTCTGGCTACCCCGCAAGGGATATGGCGTGAAGGTAAATAAATAAATAGAAGAAGAAGAATGTCATTAAGTTTTGCACCTCGCTGTTAAGTAAACAAAAAAGTTTTAAATTAAATATAGCGAAAAAACATTTTAGCACAATGTTTATATTAAAATTAAGGTTTTGTTTATGTTTTAAAAACGACTTATATGCCTCAACTGTGCATACATTTTACCCTTGGTAATATTTGTTAATTAAATGTATATCTCGAATAATAAATCAATAAATTGACTATAAGAGTTATAATATTATTGATCCCAAATTAGGACCTCTGTAAAAATGACTTTTTGTAAAATAAAAGATAAACTTGTTACATTACCATGTTAGAGAGATTTAAAAGCAGATTTTTGTTTGCAAAAGCGATCTACTCAAATATTCACACCATGTACAGTATTATTCATAGTTATATTTATTAGTAAATATGGATCATAGTTTCAACATATCTATTAACCTGTATTATCTTCCGATATACTTATTATCTTGTGAAAATCTTGTGATATTTAATATCTTGTGAAAACAACAACCTTTATCATTGACATTTAACAAAAAACAGATCCAACTCCAGCATTTATTAAAATTTTAAATGTTTTTGATGATAGTGAAATGCAATCAGTATACGAGTAGTAATCCTAGGACATTTATTATTTGAACTCAGGATATAATTGATGTGGTGCCAATTTATTAATTTCTCAAAAAAAAAATCCTGGAAAGCAAAAACACTGTACTTCAGAGCAAATCCGACATTGAATAATTGTAAAACACACTCTAGCCCATCTAGTGATTGATAATCGTATTACTTACGATTACTCAACTGAAACAATTGCAGACGTATATATATTATTATGTGATAAAAGAGGTATTTCTTTGAGAAACTATTACATTTCAAACAACAAATAAGAGATCAGTAGATGCACAAAAACATTTACATTGACAGATTCACACTTGACTATAACAACAAACTTTTATACTTGAGAAGTTAATAGTTACTTTGGTAACATATGTCAGCAATTCCAACGTCAATCTTTCCTTGTATACGTGTTTAATTATGAGCGGAATCGAGACAATCTCCTGAATCTATCGGCGTTGGATTTGTGTCATTGCATTCTGGAAAACATTTATATAACTTGTTCCAATTAAAAATATAGATAGTATTGTATACCTTTTAGTGTTATTGGTTTACCACTACCATGGGTCTTGGGCATGAGAAAATAGCTTCTATTGAAATTCTAAATTATGTAACATTCCAATTACACAATTCACATAACAATTCATTTTAGAGATTCATTTTATATTTCAACTTTAGCAGATGCCGACATTTTCTCCATAAATGGTTGATATATCTTTGAATATTTATTCCACATGGTTAGTAAGAACCGTTTTTTTCTTGGTCTTTAAAGAATTAATGTTATATTTGGTTTTAATTTACCATGTAATTTAATTTAAGATCGTTAACCATTGACCATTATTTGCGCCTACGCGTGTGAGTATTAAATGTTACTAGTAGTTACCCTATTATACCTTGTGTGTCATTTATCTAATATTGCAGGTGCTAACATGGTTTATATATTAAACTGATTTTAACTATGACAAAAGAGTATTATTTATACTATAATATATTTATTATTACATAATTATATTTTATATTAAAATAATAAAACTGCAAACCCAAATCGACTGCGTGTTTACATAAATCACGTTTCTGTAAATATAATGAAGGTACGAAATATTAGAGTAACGAGCGATCCGTTTTATGAAAATTTATATCATTTTGTTGAACTTTTTAACATCTATAATTACTTGAATTTTTCAAGTTATTGCTGTATATACTATTTATATTAATTAATAATAGTAAAACGGACAAAGATTACTTCTTGTAGTAAATGATGTAAAAAAACTTATTAAATAAAACAACTTTTGCAATACTTACGTACAGTAGTTCTATGTTAATCTATTGCGTGGTAGATGGCATGGTATTTGCGCTTTGACAATAGAATTCATTAACGTACCCCACGTCGGATACAATGCTGAATACTACAAACTTTGCTGGAGAAGTTGAAGGTACTCGAGGTATATACTACATAAGAGCGAAAGTCTTAATAATTCTTTTAACTAACAAAGAACTTCTTTTAAGATTTCATAAACTTTTTATTATATATTTTATTTGGTAATAAAATTGCTGCAGCAATTGCGTTAGCGTTAGTCGATACTTCATTACACAATCATACATTGTCATCTCGATGGACTCAAATTTTACTAGTACTATTTAATTGAAAGTATTGTTTAAATTGTCCTGTATAATTTAAAACAATACAGCTACAAAGTTTAAATGACAGGGCAGTATGAGTGAGGATTCTAGTTACTATTTATTTCTATATGAATAAAACTAATAATAAACACCATTAGCTGTTGTTTTACTACTTGATTTATTTCGCGGTGACATTTTCAATATTGATTAATAATTTTTCATGTCACTATTGCTATAGTGCAGTGCTCTGCACATCATAATGTGCTACGCATCATTGTCTTATTCCTAGATGTTCTTCATAGATCTTCGTATTCTTTCAAGAAACTTTCTGGCATTAACGAATAAAATATGGAAGAAACTTCCGTTGATGGTGTTTCCAGATCGATGCGAAATACCTTCAAAAAAGAGTATCTTTTCCCTTCTCAAGGCTTGCAATGCTCCTGTGCATTTTCTGATATCAAAGCGGGCGTTAGCTAGCTCAGAGTGACGAAAGCACCCATAGTGCTGAAAGTCTAACTCTGTATATATACGCGCAATATCGATTTTTTAATACACGAGACCTTCTGGTATGAGTGTGGTATTTTTAGAAAGCCCTTGGCCCATAGACCCAGAAAATGCATTTACACTTAGCTATATACCTACCGCCTCACCTCTACGGCCGTTTGAAAAATGAGACTAAAATTTAGTTTTTGGCTCCGCACCAGTATAAAATCACTTATTTCCACCTTGAAAAAGATTTTCCTAAAGGTCCTCGTTGAGACCTTTTCAACAAGCCCAAAAACGCCAAAATCCAAAGACCGGTTGATGAGATATGACATTTTGAAAATTTTGACTGGCGCCTCCATCGATGATTACTTTGTCTGTGTGTGGGTATATTCGTAGTTTCAACTGATTTTGTTCAAACTTTCAGGGATTGAAGTACATCAAAAACTAAGACTTTTTTGTTCTACGACATTTCGATTTGGCCGCCATGTTGGCCGTGGCCAGCCCTCGAAAGGCCAAAAATGGCCATTTTTCGTACAGGGACTGTGGCCAAACCAGTTGACGTACGTTGACAAATTGGACATCATTGGAAAGGTCTCAAGCTTATCTTTTGAATAATGTCCATTTTAATGGCAAAAACATTTGTTGGCGTGACATTTTTGATCAAAAGGCAAAAAATGGCCAACTGGCCGGGGACAGATCGGCCATTTTCTCGAAAACTGCGCCAACGATTTTTTCAAAAATTTCCTCATTCGTAGCCCCAAATTAGAGCTAAAATTTGGTATATAGCATATATCTGGGAAAACTCGTTATTTCGAGATATGGCCGTGAGAAGTTCAAAAAATCATGAAAAATGACCAAAAATTGCCAAAAAATGACTTTTAAAGCCAGAATCGTACTCACAACACGGTTAAAATTCAATGCTAGTTGCACAGTGTATAAACTCACTAACGCATTGCCGTCTGTAACAATAAAACAAAATTTACAGAAAAAAATCCGAATTCTGAAGAAATTCTGTTTTGAAGCAATGAATTAAAAAAATAAATGGAAACTGAAAAAATCAAATGAAAAAAAAATCGGGCACCTGTGGGAATCGAACTCGATTATGTCATTACAACGCTCATCCTCTGAGCCAAAACACTCTCATTTTGTCACAGGCAACTATTCCAAATAATAATAATAATAATAATAAATCAATTTATTTCAGATAATTCATCCATAAGTGTTAGTAACATTTTAACTTAAGTAACTAATGTTATAATAGTACTCGTAGTTAGTATTCAACATAACAATCTCAAATTATACAGAAAAATAAAATTAATAAAATGCACAAAATTCATAAAATTATTAAAATTAAATATAAATTCAATCCAAATAAATATAAAATCAATTCAAATCAAATATAATTAAAATCATAAAATACTATTAAAGAAATTAAATAAAATAAAATTCATGGAAATCATCGTTCTAATTATTATTATTTTTTTTTAATTCTACAAATAACTCAACGCTATACTCCTACAGTCAGTATACGCTACGCTTCGATGCTACGTGTACACTATCCCAGGACCTCCAGAGGGGAGCGTCTAGCTTTAACGCCAATATGCTGAGAAGACTGTTGGAGCTGTTCAGTAATCTTGTCATTGCGGACGCGGTCCGCTTTCGTATTATCGCATAGAAGTCGTCTACACGAGCCTCCGCAAACATTGCCGATGCACTGCAGTATCGAGGCTTCCTCAACAAAGCCCTCAGCACATTGTTGTACTGAACACGCAGTGCGCTATATGTCCGCCGCGTATAGTTCTCCCATAGGCTGCACGTGTAAAAAGATTGGCAATAGGCTTTAAATAATATTAATTTTACCTGTGTCGAACACCGTGCAAACCTACGGGCCAACATATTGCCTCTAACCGACAGAGCCCTGCGCTCCCGCTCGATATCACTATCATCACCCAGGCGTTCATTCACAATATGACCAAGGTATTTAAATTCAGATACTAGTTTCAGAGAAGTTCCACACAGATGTATTTTAGGAATGAAATTTAACTGTTTGTTTATTCCTCGAAAAATTAAAATTTCGCTCTTTTTAGCGTTATACCTCAGTCCATTCTCCTTTGCATATTCCTCACAGATTTTTATCAGTCTTCGAAGACCACTGACCGACTGGCTCAACAGAACCATATCGTCTGCGTAACTAAAATTGTTCATCATTACGCCATCTATCGAACAACCGACGCCTGCCCCGCTAAGCCTCTCTATGAGCCCGTTTATGTAAAGATTGAACAATCTGGGTGACGTCAGGCCCCCCTGTCTTACTCCACACCCTAATTTATATGGTTCACTAAGTGCATCACCCTATCTTACCACATTACTTTGGGCACCATACCAGTACTTTAATAGTGATATCAACTCCGGTCTTAAACTGCTATCCTTTTCAAGCTTCTGCCATAAAATTTTATAGGATACGAGGTCAAATGCCTTCGACAGATCCAAAAAACACGCAAACACATGGGTCTTTCTATCCGTGTAGTACCTTACAGCTTGCTTGAGACACAATACTGCGCTCTCAGTTGACAGCTCTGATCTAAAACCGAACTGCGCATCGTGTATGTTAATTGTTCTGCTAAGTTGAGTATCAAGCAAGCCGTCAAGCACTTTGGCTATGATGGTAGCAAGAGATATCGGTCTGTAGTTGGTTCTGTCCGCCGCATCCCCCGCCCTATTCTTGATTATAGGCACGACTATTGTCCTTGTCATCGAGTCCGGCAGAAAGCCGTGGCTAATACAAATATTGTACAACAAAACTAGGACTCTAGGAAGGTGCACACCAGCGTGTCGCAGATGCTCAACACTCAGGCCATCATGTCCAGGCGACTTTCCACGCTTCATACCCATTATTGTATCTACTACTTCGCTAGACGTGAAACGTACAAAGCTTTCCCCATTATTTATAATATCCCCCCTGCCAGCCTCGGCGAAATTGAACTCACAGGGATCCACTGTAAATTGTGTTTTAAACATATTTGCTATGTTACGGCAACCGCTCACTCCCCCTACTTCAGCCGGAATATTCGATCTTGTATTCAGTTTGTCTGTTTGTTGCCAGAATTTTCCAAAATGTTTGTTTCTATATGACGTAGCCAGTATGTCCATTTTAATCTGTTCTGAATTGTCTTGGCACCATTTAAGTTTGTTTTTAAAGGCCCTACGAGAGTCCCTCATGTCATTATAGATAGTTTCATGTGTTGGTCAAATAAATGAGTATATATTTGCATGAAAAATAATCGCACAGCATTTTGTTTTCAATCCTTTTACGAAACTATTGATATCAAAACAAAAACTTCTCAACGAAGTAAATACCGAGTGACGAAAGCGAATCCACTGACAAAACTCCTGATATGAATTTTGCGACGAAAAAAACCACGAACATTTTTATTCACAAACGTAAACAAACACAAAAAATGTGAATGTGTTCGGAACGTTGCCAAACAAACAAACAAACAAAAAAAATACAAACAAAAAATGTGAATGTGCTCGAAACGTTGCACAAATTGCATTTTTGTTTTTATTTTATTAGATTGATCAAGGCAATTTGGTAACGTTCCGAACACATTCACATTTTTTGTGTTTGTTTACGTTTGTGAATAAAAATGTTCGTGGTTTTTTTCGTCGCAAAATTCATATCAGGAGTTTTGTCAGTGGATTCGCTTTCGTCACTCGGTATTTACTTCGTTGAGAAGTTTTTGTTTTGATTGCAAAAGACTGTAAGTAACAGTGATCATTTACCTTGAGTAATTCACATGTCCTTTTGAATTATTTTAAGAATAAAGAGAAACACAACAGTCTTTTCACATTTAAGAAAACTTGGTTCAATTTGATACCTGAAACGTTATATATCAGGGATGTTAGAAGATAAATACATAAAAGGTAACGGTTACTTGTAAAAAAAAATACGTATTTTAAATAATTTTATAATATAAATAAAATGTGTTTAAAGTTTTTATTACACTTACGGTACAAAAGCCCGATTTCATGTGTCAAGAACAACAAACAACTTTTATGAACACAATATGTAAAAATACATAATATTTTAATTCTGTTATTATATCGAAACACCCGCTTCGTTTATAAAAAAATTTACATTTGAATTCGTGGCACATTTTATTTAAAATTGTTATAAGATAAAATTTCGTTAACATGTCGAAAATTGTTCACGTTTACTCCTCGCTTCTGCAGTTACGAAACATAACACTAACTTTATAGTAGAAATATCAAACTATTTTAAATGGTTTAGTTTTAAACATACTTTCATACAACTACTTTGCACAACAAAACTGCACTGTTAGAATACATGTTTATAATAGCTGTGCCGTCTGAAAGCCTCATTCAAGGAGTGTATTATTTTTTGTCATGTTTTTGTTACGTTATAGTACCTACTATTACTAAGAAAATTATATTATTTATCTTATATTTTACGCAAATTTCTATTCTTTTATTTGACTTTTGTCTGTGAAATGAGATAAATGTTGGGTTAAACACACAACCTGTAAATTCAGTTTATCAGATTTGATATATTGTAGTATATATAAATAAATATACATTCGTTTTAGGTTTCCCCTGAAAATTAGAACATTTTCTAAAATGAGAATAGTAACAGCCTATTTGTTGCTGCGGTTGTAAACATATGACATTTCATTAAAATCTGTCTACCAGATAAATATAAGAACTCAAACTAAACTGTTTTATTCAAGACCTTTTGTAATAAATGATCTAAGGTTACTAGATTTTCTTATTCCTCATATTGTATTTGTTTTCATCTATGACATTATTTATTTATTACAGTTCAGACTTCGAATGTTATATTAATTGAATTGTATAGTAATAGAACGAGGTTAGAGTTACAATTACATTTCAATTTATTAAGGCTATTATTTGTTTTACAACTTTTCTAACAATAACGGTTTCATTTTGTAAATTGCATCAAATTGCATCTCATATATAATTTTATTTTAATTTTATCACCACTACAATTGGTATGGTACCACAAATGGTACAACAAGGATACATGGTAGGCAAGTATTAGCTGACAATAAAAATAGTTAAATTTTATAAATATTTGTTTGGATAAAATACAACTACATACGAGGGTCAAACTGAAAGTTCTTAGAAAATCAAAAACTAAGCATTCTAGCAAGTTATTAGTTTTATTGTAACTTTTCAAAATAGCGTCCATTTACATCAATACATCGCTGCATTCGATGGAACCATTGAGAAAAGCACCTTGCCCACTCGGCCTTAGGGGTCTCTTCGACGGCGTTTTGAAACGCAGCCACTGCTTCTTCGGCGTCCCTAAAACGTTTTCCTCGAAGTTTTTCTTTTATTTTCGGAAATAAATAAAAATCGCAGGGTGCGAGGTCGGGGCTATACGGCGGGTGACCCAGTAATTCCACGTCTGAGGTCACCAAATAGTCGATCGTTTGCCTGGCGGTGTGCGACGAGGCATTGTCGTGATGAAGGAGGATCCTGCTGCGAGGTCGTTTCTCTCGAACTTTTTCCAAGACAAGTGGCAAACAATTGTTAGTTTACCACTCTGCATTAACCGTTTTCTGATCCTCTAAGACTACTGTCGCGTAATGACCTGTCTTTCCGAAGAACGAGGCCACCATCTTTTTTCCAACACTTCAACCTCTCTTCACTTTAGTTGGCAACTCTTCGGAAGGAAACACCCACTGAGCAGACTGTCTTTTGGTTTCCGGATCATAACAGTAAATCCAGCTTTCGTCACCCGTTAGTATGTCGAACACAGAATTTGAGTCACCTCCGTTAAATTTTTGGATCATTTCTCGGCACCAATCAACACGGCGGAGTTTTTGAGCCTCGGTCAAATTATGCGGTATCCAGCGGGCACAAAGCTTCCTGACCGCTAAATGTTCATGGAGGATTTTGTGCACTTGACTCATACCTATGCCTAGACTTGTCCGAATCTGCTGATAGGTGACTCTTTTGTCAGTCTCTATCATACAACGCACAACACTGATGTTATCTTCAGTCGTCGCTGTAGAAGGCCGTCCCTCACGCAAATCATCGGTGAGATTAGTTCGACCACGTTTGAATTCATTAAACCAGTTGTAAACTGTGGCACGAGATGGGGCTTCATCGTGAAAAGCCAATCGAAGTCTATCATAACTTTCTTCTTGACTTAAATGACATCGAAAGTCATAAAAAATCATTGCACGAAAATTTTCTCGGCTTAAATTCATTCTGACGTGCACAGACAATTTTCAATTTGCCGCCAAATCGTAAAACAAATGACAAATGAATGATATGTACACTCAATAATATTGGTAAAGAGTTCTATTTTCAAAATTTAAACTATTTTTTTTTATATAATGCTTTTAAGTGGCCAGTTCTAAAAACTTTCAGTTTGACCCTCGTAAACATGTAAAATCTATAAAAAAATGTTCATAATGCAAACTTATTATAAAAGGATAGACGGAACAAAGTCAATTGTAACCGAGTATTTGCATTTACATGAATAATTACTTGTCTGAATACAAAGCACCTCGTATTTGTGTTTACACAGTGACGCAGCGGCTCGATTGATTATTAACGGAATGATTGACGTTTTAAATTGGCGAGGCTTATCAAGAATGAATCATCTTTATCATACTTTGAGAAAGTGTTTCTAACAGTCATTAGTTATTGCTAGTAACAAAATGAGTACATTAGTTATTTTTATGATATAGTATTATAATTTTTATGGAATTTTCCACAATAGCATATGTCGCTAAAAAGTCCACCATGCAATTTCACGATACTACAGTTAAGTTAAACTTCAACACTTTACCTTGCCAATTCTCTCATGATAAATATCTTAGCGATAAGCAAGATACAGTTTTAACCACATTACTGTAGATAAATACAAATATACTTTTTAAAGCATTTATAATATATTTTTACTGCTTACAAAATCATCTGTAGCTAGTAAAAACAAATCACCTCATAACCCATCCTCAATATGTGCGTCACATTAGAAACATATGTAGCTGGCAATGAAGTGTTATTATTATATATTTTATCATTGGACATTACGATATACTAAATTTCACATTACATTTCAAACTACTGGTAATTTCCGATATAAATAAATGGAAATTAACGTGGTCATATGTATTTTCTCCCGGATTTCCCGCACTGTGTCCAATCGGATGTTTATATATTACCTTGTACTGGATGAAAAATTTCCGTATTTACTTCAAACACTGTCATAGCCAACTAAATTATTTTAAACTGTTTAAATTATGGTTCAGTATGTTTATGGTTTATATTAACATGTAGTTAATATATAGGGACTTATTGACTTTGCATTTTCGCATTGTCGTCCCGAATAGTTAATAAGTAACATAATCATTATTTATTGAGTTTCACATGTAATGAAGTAAGCAAATTATGAAGATTAATAATTATAGACTGTTAACAGTAAATCAGAGATTTATATTTTGTTACAGGAACGAAAGTAAACAGGTCCTTAATGTGTTATCAATTTAATGTAAATTGGAATTTTACTAAGTTTTAAACATCTAACACAGCTAAAAATTTTTAACGATATTCATATAATATTATATATAGATAGTATAATATTATATATATGAAAGTTACAAAATTATAATTATATGTGGATTTGGAAAATTCGTTTGACAGGGTTGTGAGAAAGAAGTTATGGGAGATACTGCCCCGATACAATGTGAACGGACCCTTGCTACAGGCTGTAAGGTCTCTTTACCGAGATCACTCAGCCTGTGTGCGAGTAGGAGCTGGCATGTCGCCCTGGTTTGACATCCAATCGGGTGTTAAGCAAGGTTGCGCTATGTCAGCTTGGTTGTTCAATTTGTATTTGGATAGTTGTCTCCAAGGAGTGAAAGACAGTGACATGGGAGTGAAAGTAGGTGACCTTAAGGTCAATTGCTTGCTATATGCAGATGCAGTGCTCATTGCATCATCAGAATGCAATTTGCAGGCATTGGTCACCACTCTGAAAGATGGGCGTGAAATTAATGCTCTTAACCTGAATGTAGATAAGACGAAGGTTCTGATATTTGAAAGAAATGAAGAAAGAACAGAATGTAAGATCAACGTGAATGATAAGATAATAGAACAAGTGAATGAAGTGTTATATTTGGGAAGTATGTTTAGCAGAGACGGAAGATACGAAATGGATGTGGAAAGGCGTATTGCTGCCGGTAACAGAGTCAATGGTGCTTTGACTGCATTGTTGAGACGGCAAAACATCAGTATAGCTGCACGTTTGGCTGTACACAATGCAGTTTTGCTACCGACGCTGTTATACGGCAGCCAAACGTGGGTAACACAGAAGAAGAATGTAAGAAAGATGAATGCTGTGGAGATGCGATCTCTTCGCAGAATATGCGGAGTCAGTCTAGCTGATTGAATCCGCAATGAAGAGATCCACAGAATGGCAGGTACAGCGAAGATGTCACGGTGAGAATGAAGAAGAACGTGCTCAGGTGGTTTGGGCACGTTGAACGAATGAGTGATAAAAGAATGGTAAAAAAGATTTATATAGGAAAAGTCAGCGGTAAGAGAGACAGGGCGAGGCCTCGAGTGACCTTCGAAAACACAGTATCAATGTTACTGGAGGAAGGTCACGTAAAAAGCATGAGGACCCCCCGGAGGGCATGTATGAAGAGGTTGATGTCTGTGGCCGAGGCGAAAGAGGTATGCAGAGACCGTAGCGTTTGGCGCTCCGTCGTCTCTGACTACCCCGCAAGGGATATGGCGTGAAGGTAAATAAATAAATATATAAAATTATAAAAGTTTGGAATTTATCAGAACTATAAAAGTCTTTAATATTTAAAGTACAATTCGTAGGTCTGTACGACATCATTTAAACTTTCTTGTTTTTATTTATGAATACCCGTTGAACTTTTATCGTTCGAACATAATCGTTATTATAATCCAGAGTTATGAAAAGTGTATTTTAATATTGGTCGTGGGTCATGTTCCGACGCTGCCTTGTCGTCATATTAAAAATATATGACTGATTCATTCAAAGGAAATGGCTTTGGAATCACATTGATATATCTCACTGGAAACGAATTACAAAAAAAAAATACCTATAATGAGAGAGTAAATATATTTGAGAATTCAATAATCAAAACAAAAAAAAAAAATGTTTTTTACGTCAATCTGAATGTAATTTTTTTACGTCAATCGGAACGTATAAAAATGTATTACTAACTACTTACTTAACTTAATAAAACATTTTCGTAGAATAAGCTCTAACAGCTATTATAATTATTTAACAGTTTAATGGCTTGTGCCTAATATGTACTATGATGAGTGAGCGTTCTAAATCTCGAAGAAGTGTCATCAGCAAACAATACTATCTCATTATATTTGGCGGATAATTAGTATAAATAAAGAAGAGAATTGAATATTTAACCTTGAGGAATGCAACGGAGCCGCAGAAGAATTGACTTCAATTTTGTATTACCATTAGATAATTAAATATATATATATATTTTTTAATAATTTTTATTTACACTTTAGTATTTTTCTGAAGCTTTATTTATTTGTTGGGGGTCCTGCTAAATGAATAATGTTTCTTATGAAAGACATAAAATAGTAACGTGGACTATAAAAAAATTATACATTACTAACTTATATTTATAATAATAATTATTCTTTTATTTATATATTTTCCACTTTGACTCCATACCAGTGATCACTTGTGTACGCCAAATGGAAGTGACAGGAGGGCTTATTTTGATATTGTATGTATCAAAAGAGTCCTTTATAAGCGCATCTTCATAATTTGCCAAATATTACAAATTATTCTTTACTGCCAAAAATCAGAAGAATTGTCATTGTCCTTATAGAAATTTATTATTTGTTGATTTAAAAAATATTTATTAACGTTTATAGGTAATAAAATAACAATTTGTAAGTAAATGTAATAAACTTGTTAATAATACTAATTAAGTACATGTTATTAATAACATATTACTATGAGTACTTGGTCAAACTACAATATACTTATAGAATCAGGTAGAACCAATTTGCAGAAGGGATCAGAGGTCACGTATTCAGTTATCACAGTATAAATATTAGCTCAGCTCGAGTCTAATAAAGATTGCACCCAGAACGAATTTCAGTACAAAAATAGTCACAATATCGGCACGAACGAGCTCCATTCTTTATATGTATAACGTGTGTTAAGAGTGATGAATTCGATTAAGTTCGTGTTTTTGCATTGAGGTTAGAGAAGATTTAACAACGATGTTGTAAAAGGTTTATTATTATGTCATAATTTAATATACATTTGATTGATTGCATTTCATTGAAAATTATAATGTAAATTTGATTTTACAGTTTTTTTAATACATTCAGTACATAATCATGTGTAAAACATTGTCATATAAATGTAAATGTATAATTCAATATATATTAAAAAAAAATCTTTCTAGTAATTGTTTATCTTTTTTAATTTTTACAACAAGCAGAAATCTTGTTCTGAACAAAGGTATAAAACTGGGAAATAAAGTAGAATTACTAGTTAACTTTTTGCAATAAATAGATTATTGAAAGATAATAGTTTGTAATGTTCCTTTGAAATCCTTGTGTGATATAAGCACTCACAACAGGATATTTGACAATCACAACTCTAAAAACGATCCCTTAAAAACTTAAAGACAGAATTTATTCAGAACTTTAATTCTAGAACTGAAGTTCTTCATTTAGGATAAATTTGTATGCAAGACCCTTATTTTTCATTTTGTAGCAATAGAAAAAAGAGGTTCTTCTGAAAATATATCAAATCCATACACAATGAATATATTTTACCTTTAGAAATGGTAGTTGATCAGTTTTTGTTTTAAGGATATAAGTTATGTCTTTATGATTTTACATGCCTTTATCCGTTCTAATTTATATAAATTTCTATTCACACTTCGACTGCACAGAAAATTATATCAGACAATGAGTATATTATTAGAAACTTGTTCTTAAACAGTATAAAGTGCTGAGTATGAGGAAAGTTGGTTAATATTAACACATGCTGGGTCCTATAATAGTTACTCTAGAAAGTTAGTGTTCTACTTAGTAACTGCAGCAAAACGATGAAATGTTAAATACGAGCTGCAGTCAGATAACAACAGCTAGGCTCTATCACCTGGAAAAAATCTGAAAAATTTATGTTCTGCCTATCTAATTCCATTATAATATGTTTATATTATAAATAATTTTCTTTATGACAATTACAATAAAAAGGCAACAGAATATAATCTTTATACAACGTTAATTAACGTGCCTGCTGCAATATAGAAGTGGTTTATTGGAATCTCAGAGGATCAGCTTCCTTCAAAGCAAGGAAATGAGATGCTTATACGCTTCAGACGGGTATACGTACACGTAAGCACTAACAACTTGTATAATTAGTTTTTACTTTCGTTTAGTTCTTTTTCAGATCAGGTTTGTTCTCGAAAATAATGACTTGGATTTGTATAAAAACATAATAGCCCACATAGTGCGATTGCATTTTCATAGTTATAATAATCATACAATTGTTATAATCTGAAATATTGGATACTACATTCGGCTTCTACGTATCCAATGCACTCAATATGACAATATCCAACATAAGAAAATTGTGAAACGGTAAATATTTTACTTTTAAAGTAATGACTACCAATTACTAAAGTATCAAAAAAAACAAAGAAATAAAAAAAACCGTTACAATTCTTAATATATATATTACAGGTTCTACTTACGTTAGTTTTATCACAATTTGCCCGACCAGTTTCGAAACCATTCCGGGTCCTTAGTCACGAGCTCGAATCGGAATTCGTTGAATCACTAATGTTTAAATACATGAAAGTTACAATTCTCTTAGATCCAGTTCTTGTTACAATCATCAATTTACGTTTATAAAGGAAAGTCATAACGGTCATATATACTAGATTGAAAGATCGTATATATATATATATATATATATATATATATATATATATATATATATATATATATCATTTTTCTCAAGTTCCTTCAATTCCTCCAGCAAAGTTTGTAGTATATTCAGCATTGTACGAGTATGCGACGTGAGGTACGCTAATTAATTTTATTGTCGCAGCACAAACTCCTTCCCCGCTACTAGCAACACGATTCAGACAGAACAAGTGTGTAAGTATTACAATGTTTTCGATTTATTTATACGTATTTAATACATTAAACTGAACAATATTATGTTAATAACTGACGCAAGAGAGTTGCGTCGGATATTAGAATTACAAATCAAACGCAATCTGCTATAGTGTACATTTCATTAAAGTGGTCACTTACCTGAGTACTAAAAAAGGTTCACCTAATCAAAGTAGTCGGTAGTTTTGGACAATATAATTTAGTCTATGACCGTCTTGTACAAGACCTTGTTACTTGTCTTTGTAATTCTGGTAAAAGGGACCGTGTCGGGTCGAATGACCGTTTTTGTTAATTGTGATTTCGTTCAGCTCTGTTTCGGGAATGGTTCATAAAGAATAACGATAAACCAAAAACGACAAAATGGCTGAAAATAATATATGAAACTAATTGATTTTTACAGAAAAATAAAAAAAACAAAATCTTATTTACTTGCTTATTGCTCTTATTTACTTTTTAAGTGACGAATGGAAAAGAAGCAGGTGGTTTTTCTTATGGTGGAAACCTTAATTCTTTACCATATAAAAACAATACGGATGCTTTACCACGCTGGAGGAATGGGAACAAATTTGGTCTCCCTCTTATCTTAAAAGAGAGAGTAGAGAATGTTACCGATATTTTTTGTACATACTTCTCATTTTATTTATAATAGGTCAATTGTCACAATTCCAATTGCTCAATTAATTTATTAATAACTTAAATTAAACATACCGAACTAGCAATAATTGGAAAAATGTAAGTAAATATTAATATTAAAAGATACCATATTAATATAAATGTTCATGTCCACCATGAATCTAATAAGTTAACAACGAATCCCTCATGTCAAACCCAAACATTATTGTTTTAATAGTTGAATAGGAAACAAAATTGTATAATTATAATAACATAAACTTTTTGTTATTATTTTGTCGTTTCTCATGCTTATTTATATCATTTAATCATACTTATATTTACCTTTGTTAAGTTGTAATAAAAGTTAAATACTCAATTAACTTTCTTCGATATCATAGGTAAAATTACGTTTCAAACATAAACCATTTTAGCACCCGCAATATTGGATAAAGGACACACTAGGTCGTAATGATATCAGCAAGTCTAAAGTCGTTGTGACATTACCCCTACCTTTTACTACTTTCACACCTAGCAGCAAATAATTAATAACGACTATGAAGGTAATCATTTAGCAATTAACAATGAAACCTTAATGACCAAGAAAGAATTCAGGCATTTATGAATATATATAGCGTTATGTAAAAGTATAACATAATGTCTTTGATATGAATGTTATTTTATATATTTAAATGGTATATAAGTTTAATTTAAATAAATATATATAGAATTATATAATTTCAGATGTATAAATTATTTTCTCATAATAGGGATCTAAAGTAAGGGTAAACCGATACTTCCGTGTTTTATGACGCAAAGAATTGAATATAGTTTAGTAAATATCCATTTATAGCTCCAGGTAAGGGAAAAACCAGATTTTTTATGTATATGACATCATAATTATGAACCACATATAAAATATAATTCAGAATACAAAAAGCTGGTTATAAGAAGCGAAATCGCTATTTTGTTCCTAAAAAAAAAGAAATAATTCATATACTAAAATTACAGCTCATCAGGACATTCAGATTCAAATTCCACTTGGTCTTGGCCTCCACAATTTTCTGCTATCAGCTGTTCCATAACCACACTCCTTAACATAGATCCCGCATCTCTCAAATATATTTTTATGCGGTTTTACAAAAAACATCCAACACCTGTTTTCCGTCCCAAAATAACTGCCCATTGAAACCTTTTTTAATCGGATAAAACGTTCCAGAGGTTAGCGCTCACAAACAAATAGAACTGATAAAAATTTTAACATTCAATATTTTAGATTCTATTCGTTACATTTTTATATTCCTAAACTTTTAAATAGTAGTGATGCGTAAATACAGAAGTCGAAAAAATGTTTTTAGTTTCCCTAAAACTTTGTTACTTATGAGAGAAACTTGGCATATATAAACTTGATAAAATAACCTTGGAAAATATAAAATTTATATACCAAATATTTGGTGCACTTTGTATTAAGTGTGGTGACACGGGTACATGTATCCACATATAAATTTTAAATCAATATTTTTATTATTTATTATACTTGGCTTACAAGGAGTATTTTGTTATATTTCTTGTTTCGTTAAATGTAAAAGAATACTAAAAACATTTTTGAAGTAATTAGTCAGTCACGCGCAATAACGTATCGCTTTTGTTGTTTACTTCCACGAAACTTAGTCATTATATTACGATGTTTACATTGTTTACAAATTTGTTTCTTTTGCGTTTTCATTTACAAAAATGTTATTTGTATTTTTAATTTCTAGTTTTTATGTCAAATTTGAACTGTAATATGAAATTGGCAATAAAAAATTTCTAACACATGCATATTCGTTTGTTGATTTCCAAACTTTTATGAAGTTAAATTAAACCGATATACATTACATCAAATACCACATAAGATAGTATAAGAAAGGAAAATGAAAAGATACATGATAAGAAAAGCTTAATTTGACATTAATTATTATACCAACTAAGAAAATAATTCTCGACCTATTTCAACCTACGGGTTAACATTGTCACGACAGTGCACTTTTCACTCCTTACAAAATCACTTTATAAGTATTCTCTATTTTCAATGCAGAATCGCTAACTCACTCGGGATTGGTATTCTTAACGTGTATAGAGATAGGAGTTCGTTCGTGCCGATATTGTGACCATTTTTGTACTGAAATTCGTTCTGGATACAATCTTTATTGAACCCTCACTGAGCTAATATTTGTACCGTGATAACTGAATACGTGACCTCTTTCTGAACTTAATGTTAGTTTAAATAATATATTAACATTTACATTTCACAGTAACATATTATTTATATTGTTTTTATGTTTATTTAGGAATTGAATAACAATTCCTTGTGGTTATTGTTAATTATAAAAGCTAATATATTTTATTCGGATAACAGATAATGTTTCTATGAGTAAAAACCGTTTATTTGTCGATTTATACCAGTAAAAGTATAACATGTAATTGTAACGCTGCGAGTCTACCCTTCGCCTATAAAGTGTCGTTTTAATTACCTAAGCGAATATATAGTACAGCAAATATTTATAAATTATTTGCAATATTAAAAAAATATTTCTATTAAATATAATGAATAATAGCAGTTTTGTTTATTTATTTATTTATTTAGCTTCACGCCATATCCCTTGCGGGGTAGCCAGAGACGACGGACCAATCGCTACGGTCCTTGCATACCTCTTTCGCCTCGGCCATAGACATCAACCTCTTCATATATGCCCTCCGGGGGGTCCTCATGCTTTTTACGTGACCTTCCTCCAGTATCATAGATACTGTGTTTTCGAAGGTCACACAAGGTCTATTCTGTATTCATACTTTAGTATAAATATTTCAATAATTTAAGTATTTCGTGTCAATATACGGAGATATATCAATGGGATATTCAGAACCGTTCCGTGTGAATGAATTCAGTAATAAACTTAATATGATCTGAGGGTAGCGTTGGAACGTGCTCTATATACCATATTAAAATACCTTTTATTATTTAATGAACCACACACAGATATTTATTACATAAGTATGATTATTATTTAATTATAATTCGTTGGTGTATATAAATTTTAAATCTTTTATATCAGTTTAATATCTCTTTATGTTGAAACGAATAAGTATAATAAAGTTTTCATGACAAATTTGAGTTATAATAACGAGAATTATCGAGCGATAAAGTTCATTTATTATTAAATAACGGTGGCATGAGAGTTTAAATTCAGAGTAACGTCCAGACCAACAAATTGTACCTTAAATATTTAAAGCTTTTATAGTTCCGATAAGTTCAAAACTTTATACATTTGTGACTAAAATTTTCGACATTATTCGTAGCTGTTAGCTTTATAACATTTCAATCGAATCGAGAAAATAATTATTAAACTTAATTGCAAACAATTCTTTTGCTATTTTAAGTTTAACATATATCGAACAGTTCCTGTTAAATATTTAAAGAACAAAAAATACAATAACACTTTAAGATACATGTTTTAAGTAAACAAAAATTGATTTCTCTAATAAAATATTAATCTCTGATTTATTGTTTTAAATATGAATGGATAACAAAACCCTTTTTTTATAGATTTAGATATATTGTAGATAATTTTGTTTTTAGATAAACTTAAATAATATTAAAAAATGTCATCCCCGAAATTGCAAAAATCAAAACATTTGCAAAAAATTAAATGTTTGTAGGAAAAAATATATATATTTTATTCATTCTAAGAATTTTTCTAATTAAAAGACTATACGAATACTTCAAATGCTAGATATGATTCAGAAACGTTCATAAAGGATTATTGAATTTGATGAATTTTTATGAATAGTGGAACGAATGTTTACTAAAAAGTTCAAGATGAAGTTGAGAAATTGAATTTAAGTTTGTAGTAAATTTCGTACTACATTATGAAATCTAGTAATTGTTATAATATTTTATATTTATTACCAATCGAGAAAATATGCGTTTATGCAAACTAAATTAATAAAGTCTGAATACGTGTACGTAATTCTAAATAAGTTATGATCACATATAGTCAAATAAACCTTCATCATAAAATAATATTATTATAAGTACATTTAAGCAAAATTCAAACAGTTTAAAATAACTTAGTCGATTGCGACCGTGTTTGATGTAAATACGAAAATTACTTGTTCAATCCGGGGTAATAAGTGATCTTCCGGTTGGACACAGTGTAGGAAACTCAGTGCATTTTATTTATTTGGGAAACCAAAAGCTTTTAAAAACTTAACAAAATCGCTGATACTTTGACTCCCATAATACGTTTAAAGTAATGTAGTCAAAACTACAACTTGCTTATAGAGAAGATACTTTTTACAAGCTAAAGTTTAATTTGGTAAAATGTTAATTGTTTGACATAACTCGTAGGATCAAGCACGCACTTTTATGCATCATGTAAACGCAGTGTGGTGAACTCTTTAGCGACATATGCCGTAATGTGAATCACAATTAATAGCATAGTACTATACGACAAAAACATTGATATCCTTATTGTTATTATTGTTAACTAATCAATATTAGATATACTCAAAGTATAATAAAGATTGAAAAAACGAAACGAAAAGATAGTCACTTATAAGCCTAGCTAATTCAAAACGTCAGTTCACATTCGTAATTAATCAAACCGTTGTGGTACTATCCAAACACAAATACGGGATGCCTCGCGGACACCTCACTAATTATTGATGTAAATGAATATACACGACGACAATTGTGTTTTTTTATTTTTTATAATATTGTCTACCTATAATATTAGAAAATAGGCAGTTACTATAATTATTTAACAAAAAGGTGACAATGAATTTTCTTATTTTCCGTGCTGTGTCATTCAAGGATAGTATCACGAATCACCCAGTTGTTGTAAAGTTGTGTTCAAGCAATGCAGTTCCGTGCACACATTTGTTTACAACTATTTCATTGTACACAACATGTAAAGTTAGAATAATTTTCCTTCTATGAATCTAGTGTTCTATTTGGTAACTGTATCAAAACTTTAGGTTTATAACAAGTTAAAATAAATTGTATGAAGTAAAATACTACTGTTGTAAAAATATCATTTGTTGGTTTAGTCATTATTGGTAAGCATAGGGTCATCCTAATTTTATTCTGCAAACGTCATTATAAAACCAGCATCATGAAAGGTATTGAAGTGTATTTTCAAAATCAATGTGGCAAAACTTTCATAATAATCAGGAAGCTTTTCTGGCGAGAAGTTAGTGATTCCCTGGGTTGTTCGGTAACCTGTAGAATGAAATGGGTGCTTGCTTGAAGAGCAGCGAAATTTTAACAGAGCAAGCACACGTTTTGCAGCGGGGGGTGGAATTCTACAAGGAGACGTATGAATGTGAGGACGCCTCGTCTTTGAGTATCAACAAAACGCTGAGTCCGGATGTAGCCGATGGTGAAACGATCAAATATGGTGGGCCACGCGTCTCGGACTTGTTCTGGTTTTTGTGCAATTTATGCTGGAAATCAGGAATGGTCCCAGACGATTGGCGAGGTGCAGTCATCGTACCTTTGTATAAAGGCAAAGGTTCACAGATAGACTGCGCAAGCTATAGGGCTATCAGTTTGATCAGCTTGGGCAGTAAAATTTATGCAAAAATATTAGTGAGAAGAATACAAGATAGATCTGAAAGGCTATTGTGGGAGGCCAATTGCTTGCTATGTGCAGATGATGCAGTGCTCATTGTATCATCAGAAAGCGATTTGCAGGTATTGGTCACCACTTTGAAAGATGGGTGTGAAAATAAAGGTCTAAACCTGAATGCAGATAAGACGAAGGTTCTGATATTTATATGAAATGAAAAAAGAACAGAATGTAAGATCAACGTATATGGTAAGATAATAGAACAAATGAATGAAGTGGTATATTTGGGAAGTATGTTTAGCCTGACGGAAGATACGCAATGGATATGGAAAGGCCTGTTGCTGCCGGTAATTGAGTCATCAGTGCTTTGGCTGCATTGTTGAGACGGCGAAACGTCAGCATAGCTGCACGTTTTGCTGTATACAAAGCGGTTTTGCTACTGACGCTATTATACGGCTGCCAAACGTGTGTAACACAGAAGAAGAATGTAAGAAAGATGAATAATGTGGAATCTCTTCGCAGAATATGCGGAGTCAGTCTAGCTGATCGAATCCGCAATGAAGAGATCCACAGAATGGCAGGTACTAGGGAAGATGTCACGGTGAGAATGAAGAAGAACATGCTCAGGTGGTTTTGGCACGTCAAACGAATGAGTGATGAAAGAATGGTAAAAAAGATATATACAGAAAAAGTAAGCGGTAAGAGAGACAGGGGGAGGCCTCGAGTGACCTTCGAAAACTCAGTATCTATGATACTGAAGGAAAGTCACGTAAAAAGCATGAGGAGTCCCCGGAGGGCATGTATGAATTGGTTGATGTCTGTGGCCGAGGCGAAAGAGGTTTGCAGGGACCATAGCGTTTGGCGACTCTGGCCACCAAGGGATATGGCGTGAAGCTAATTAAGTATGTTTGGGGTAATATCAACAATCGCTGTGAAACTTATTAGGGTTAATGTGGACGCATCATTATATGATTATGTTGGATTATTTAATATGAATATTAATTATATTTTGTCAAGTTCCTCTCCGGGTGTTGTATATAATAGCCATATAATAGAAATATTCTAATTCGTTACGTATTTTTACACACCATAGTGTGTAAAAAAAAGTTCTTGTAAGTTAAGTGCTTTTTAAAAACTAAGAGATGGGTAAATTTTTTTTATAACATCAATTATATAGTTAAGTATCTTTTATCTATTTATGTATATGTATATTTATTTTTTATTTAACCATAATTAGTTTTATTAAAACACAAATTGTAAAATACTTAGTACAGGTAATTTTAATTAATAAATATATATGGAGTTAAAATGTAATTCTAATCACTCTTTTTATATTTTGTTTTATTATATTGCAAACAGTGGTTTTGTTGCCAAACTTTTTATATTGCGTTCTGTATTTCAAGCAATCGTTGTAATGTTTTTAAGGCCAGACCATTAATAATATACTTTGTTACTTGATAGACTGCAATTTCTTCAGTCTTGAATATTAATCTAATGTTCGCTTAAAATTATTCTGAAATAAAATTTTAATAAAATTACCTAATAGAATTGACAAATGTAATTCTTATCATATATGAAATAAAAATAAGTATAATAGGAAAGTTTGATAAAATCGCTCTTCAATTATTATTTTAATTTAATTATTAATCTCACTTTATAATAATAAACTTGGTATTATTAGATTATGTTAGTATTACTACAGATTTTTATAATTTATATAATTTATGTTCTATAGATTTATAATTTATATAATTTATGTTTTTAGAAATAATGTTATCGAACATCGATAGGTCAGTAATTATTCCTAATGAGTGTTGCAGATTTGTCGAAAGCTGCGAATTGCATATCAATATGCGATGCAACACGTTGTCCAAGTGGTGGCAGCACCGTCGCATTTACGTTATCACATGAATATGTTGTACTCGACGGAGCCTACATTGTGGAGGGGTGACAAAGAATGGATACTTGCAAAATAATGTTCATTGGAAACGAGCCAAGGCTAAATACAATGAGAATCTCCTATATAATATTATCATTATACTTTTAACTTTATTTGTGTTGCAGTTTATATAAGATTTTCGAAACTAAAATTCTATTGGAACTTCTAGAGTGATAAGTTCCGAATGCAGTAAATTGAATTTAGAAGATACAAGTTTATGCTTTTACAAGTAAGAAAACCACACTGGTTGTTTGACCTCTTTTTAGAGTACTTCTCTTAGTTTGTCACCAAACACCGAAATATTTGGCCCCGACATTTAGAGCGATGGACTATTTCATGGTTTACAATTTTTTAACTTCCTTTTAAAAATAAAGCCCATACCTTATTGAACTGTATTATATAAATGGATTCAAATATTATTTTATCTTCAGTTTAATTTATACATTTAAAAGTAACAGTTAAAACTGTAAACTCTTGTATAAAAATTGAGTTGGAAAACTTTGTTCAGCTTTCACATGTCACTATTAACTATACTAACAAACTAACTATATTAACAAAAAAAAGTAATATTCTTCTATCTTACTAAATGATGCAAGACTAACACAAGCAAAGCGTTATTTCGCGTGATTCACAAATTACAAGCAATTTACTAAAATATATAAAGAAAAGCTTTTATGATTATATCAATATATTGTTTTGTTTTTAAAGGAACATCATAATGTTTATAAGTTACATTATTTATTTTAAAATATATTGTTATAAACTTTAACATACTTGCACATATTTAATGTCATACGTTAAATCATAATTCGAAAGCATTCAAAAAGCCAGAGGACAAATAAGTTAGAATCTGTGAAAAACCTTAATAATATAAATTTCTTACTGCTAGGAAATCGTTTTTCTTCCTGAAGCCGCGCCGTGTTGTTATTCAGTAGAATTCTGAGGATTTTTTTATCATCTAGCTTTTTTTATCAGTTCTTAGAATATCTCTTTTATCATATGTAATGATTGTGAAATCTTAATAAAATAAGACAACATAATGAACAATCGTATAAAAATTATGGATTCCAAATTGAAAAGTAATAATTTTTGGTTATTTTAATTAACTGTCAACTGTCGTGACGGATGGTCGTGTTTTTTGTGTCTCCATATTGAGATTTGATGGAGTGTAAATATCATTTATATTGGATTCGATTGGTTTGATATAAAAAAGAAACAACTCAATAGCGGGTGCCGGTGATGGAGTTTTCTTGCGTACAATACTTTGAAACGGCTTGATTTCGGAGTTATTTTGAAGTTGTGGCGCGGATATATCGAGTGTCTGGGTGCCTGGATATTTGGGGGAGGATGGATTGCAAAGATGGGGATACAACGGTTGCGGCAAGCGGACGTGTCTCGGAGTTCCCAAGGATGTATCCGGGGCCGTGACAGGGGTGCGTTGCCAGTTCAAGTGCTATCGTCGAATCAAGTCGCGAAGGAAAAGAACGGTGATAGCCATTTGTGTCGGTTGAACAATGGAGTTACAGTGCAAGTTGGTGCAAGTGATCATTGTAGCATTGTAGTAGTCGGCTCCTTTTTTTTGCATTCTACCTGCGTCATTTTCATTTTTACTTTTAACAATCGGATTAAACGTTATAAGGCGTACTTTATACAGTACAAATTCGATATAATTAATCACTCTTCCATAGTGTATTTCATAAACATAAGAATACACGTCGCCCGGTTTCATCGGCGCTGGTTCAAATCTGGCTGGCAAATCTGGCTGGTTTCCAAGAAGCTTGAAAGCTGTGACTCTGGAAGTGAAAGTGCTGAAGTATGCTGGCAGAACCTTAGGAATGGTATGGTGAAAGTAGCGACAGAGGTATGTGGTAAAAGGAAAAGAGGTTTTAGTAAGAAGCGCGATGAATGGTGGGATGATGAAGTGAAAGACGCTGTGGAGTTAAAGAAGAAAGCATGGCTGGATTATAAAGCCTCAGGTAAGGATAAAAGTACGAAAGAGATAAGATAAAGAGAGTACAAGCTGCAAAAGCACAAAACGAAAGCACTTATAAGGATGAAGCGTGAAAATTCTGAGAAAGAAAGAGATGAAAGGAAAAAAAAAAAAAAAGCAACTTCCGGAAAAACACGAAGCTTTTCTGGCGAGAAGTTAGTGATTCCCGGGGTTGTTCGGTATCCTGTAGAATGAAAGGGGTGCTTTCGAAGAACGGTGAAATTTTAACCGAGCAAGCACACGTTTTGCAGCGGTGGGCGGAATTCTACAAGGAGACGTATGAATGTGAGGACGCCTCGGCCTCGAGTATCAGCGAAATGCTGAGTCCCGATGTAGCCGATGGTGAAATCAGTTTGGAAGAAGTGGAGTGCGCGATTCGAAGTCTGAAATGTGGTAAGGCTGCGGGAGCAGATGAAGTTACTGCCGAGATGATCAAATATAGTGGGCCACGCGTCTTGGACTTGTTCTGGCTTTTGTGCAATTTATGCTGGAAATCAGGAGAGGTCCCAGACGATTGGCGGGGTACAGTCATCGTGCCTTTGTATAAAGGCAAAGGTTCACAGATAGACTGTGTAAGCTATAGGGCTATCAGTTTGATTAGCTTGGGCGGTAAAGTTTATGCTAAAATATTAGCGAGAAGAATGCAAAAGAGACCTGAAAGGCTGTTGTGGGAGGCCCAAGGAGGTTTTAGACCTGGAAGAGGGTGTATAGATCAGATCTTTCCCTCCGCATGATCACGGAAAAGTTTTTGGTCCTAAACCAAAAGGTTTTTTGTGCTTTTGTGGATTTAGAAAAGGCGTTTGACAGAGTTGTGAGAAAGAAGTTATGGGAGATACTGCCCCGATACAATGTGAACGGACCCTTGCTACAGGCTGTAAAGTCTCTTTACAGAGATCACTCAGCCTGTGTGCGAGTAGGAGCTGACATGTCGCCCTGGTTTGACATCCAATCGGGTGTTAAGCAAGGTTGCGCTATGTCAGCTTGGTTGTTCAATTTGTATTTGGATAGTTGTCTCCAAGGCGTGAAAGACAGTGACATGGGAGTGAAAGTAGGTGACCTTAAAGTCAATTGCTTGCTATACGCAAATGATGCAGTGCTCATTGCGTCATCAGAATGCGATCTGCAGGCATTGGTCACCACTCTGACAGATGGGTGTGAAAATAATGGTCTAAACCTGAATGTAGATAAGACGAAGGTTCTGATATTTGAAAGAAATTAAGAAAGAACAGAATGTAAGAGCAACGTGAATGGTAAGATAATAGAACAAGTGAATGAAGTGGTATATTTGGGAAGTATGTTTAGCAGAGATGGAAGATACGAAATGGATGTGGAAAGGCGTATTGCTACCGGTAACAGAGTCAACGGTGAACTGGCTGCATTGTTGAGACGGCGAAACGTCAGCATAGCTGCACGTTTGGCTGTACACAATGCGGTTTTGTTACCGACGCTGTTATACGGCAGCCAAACGTGGGTAACACAGAAGAAGAATGTAAGAAAGATGAATGCTGTGGAGATGCGATCTTTTCGCAGAATATGCGGAGTCAACCTAGCTGACCGAATCCGCAATGAAGAGATCCACAGAATGGCAGGTACTAGTGAAGATGTTACAGTGAGAATGAAGAAGAACGTGCTCAGGTGGTTTGGGCACGTCGAACGAATGAGTGATGAAAGAATGGTAAAAAAGATTTATACAGGAAAAGTGAGTGGTAAGAGAGTAAGGGGGAGGCCTTGAGTGACCTTCGAAAACACTGTATCTATGATACTGGAGGAAGGTCACGTAAAAAGCATGAGGACCCCCCGGAGGGCATGTATGAAGAGGTTGATGTCTGTGGCCGAGGCGAAAGAGGTATGCAGGGACCGTAGCGTTTGGCGCTCCGTCGTCTCTGGCTACCCCGCAAGGGATGAAGGCGTGAAGGTAAATAAAATAAATAAATAAATTATTTTACATTGTAACAATATTTCTGGCCAGATTAAGTATAACTTATTCCATTTTATGTATGTACCCGTAAAGAATTTTAGTTCTGCAATAATGTTTTTCTTTATGGGCCTTAATTTATGACTTCCACGTAGAAGTAATGGTCAACCAATGGTTTTTTTATGTTGCATAATTTTATAAATAACTAAATATTTTTTCTTGTTTCAAAGTACTCGGTCAGTAAGGATATTTTCTAAGATATAACTGATAATAAGTCTAAAAATGTACACAGAAAATAAAATGTTCCAAAAACAAAAGCCTTAAAACGTAAATATTTATTTTGAATAAGTCTTGAAAAACTGACTTACTGATAAACACCTGCACCACATAAACCACCACAACCATACTAATCTTTGAATTAATATTAGAGATTAAAATATTAATTTATAAAATAAAACAAAATATTTATTGTTTATTATTAACAATGGGAATATCGGGTGATATTGGCGATAAATATGGAAAATTGTTCTGTTATAGAAACAATAATCATATACATATTATTTAGGCACGCGGTAATCTTTATGTTTGTACTTCCTGTCCAATTGCCTGCAGGTCGTATGGACTGGTTCTAAGGGAATGGTAAGATGATCTCATGGAACAAATAGCGTCTTTTTATCGACCATTGCATTTACAGCTTTATTTATGAGTTTTATTTAATTAAACTTCATATTTCAGCATCACTACTAAGTGTGAAAAAAATACATAATATAATAATAATAATAATAATAATATAAATGTACATAAAATATTATCACATGTATGTATGTTTTGTTTGTTTTTGGAGTTTACTTATAATGTAGTATTATTTATTGCTAGTACTTTAGTATTATTTATTCCTTAAAAGTTTAATATAATACATAATATTTTGTTTCGAAATTCTTACAAAATAAAAAAATATTGCTTTAAACGTGGAAATTATACACTTTTCCTAAAAATGCTGAACGCAGAAAATTACAGTGGGTGTTTGTTTTTGATATAATTCCTTCCAAAAGCAAAGTGATGCGGAAGCACAGTTAACATATAAATGCTCATTTTAACCAACACGGTTACTTTTACCGAAATTACAAAAGGCTAATTAAGAAGGTTTTTTAGATTTGGTCATAGAATAAATTATACTATCCGAAACTACCATTTACTTTAATTAGATGAACGATTTTAGTGCTTATGAAGTCAGAAATATATGTAAAGTAAGCCTTAGTAGATTGCTTTTGATTTAAAATAATAATAGTGCACAGAGTAGTCTTGCTTTAGAAATAATGTAAACGTTATAAAAATGTTAAAAAAATTATGTCTTTTTTTTCATTTTCATTTTGCCAAAGCCTCAATAACTCCTTTTACTTAGAATATACACTGTTTACAATTCAAAAAACTTTTTATTGAGTAATCTATTTCTAAGCAATCGTTATATTGAAGTAGGTTGGCATTGTTACGTTCGTCAATGGTAACATAATATACATGTCATCTTGATGGATTACAATTTCCCTAGTCCTGAATACACATAACAATGAAATGTTCGCTTAAAAATAATATAGAAATCTATATATAACTTGTATTCTAATTTAATACAAGTTTATGTATATTATATTTTATATTTAAATCCGGAAACGGCTACGTGTTTACAAATATGACGGATGTCAGAAAATAATTAAATCTCGTTGTAATGTTTGGGTTAAAATCAACAATCCTTATCCAAACTTATTAGGGTTAATGTAGGTGCGGCATTTATATTAACACGTTGGCCTATTTAATGTTAATGTTTAATATATTCTGTAAGTATTTTTTTTGCTTATTGTTAATAATAAACATGTAATTGAAATAAGTATTTTCTACACAATAAGATGTGTTCAGATAGGTTTCTCTTTTTTAAGATAATTGTATTTTCTATCAATACTACTGTTTTTTAGTTAAGTTACTAATACATCGTAAGATAGTGTTACATCTCGAATAATGTGAAAACGTACAAATATAATGTGTTATCTAGAATAGGTTTATAGTTTAATCTCCGGATAGAGCATAATCGACTGTTATACAATAAGTATTTTTATTTGTTTTTAATCGTCAAACATTTGCATGATATACATATGCAAATGTAGTTTCGTTTTTGTGTTTGATTATAATATATAGTATTAAGTACTCGATAAGATTCTAGTATAATCATATTTCATCCTTATTATTGTTGTATAATTAAGCAATTATTTTTAAACGCTGTATAATGAAATATGCTGCTGGTTTTGGGGTACATTTATACAAAAGATAAGCAAAATCACAATAGACATATAAATGCTAATTTTAACCAATACGGTTCCTTTTATCGAAATCACAAAAGCGACTTAACATGGTCTTTTAGAAAACGGCTACAAAATAAATTATACTATCCGAAACTACCGACTACTTTGATTAGATAAAACTTTTTAATGCTGGGTTAAGTGGTAAGAATAATATAAAGCAAAAATTAACAAAATTTCTTTCAATTCAAAACTTTAATCATTATTCACGTGATATTCTGTGCACGAACAATACGTGAATAATAATTAAAATAATATAAAAATGTATAAAGAGGAAGAAAAAGTTTTGTTTTTAATAGCATAATTTTTAATCACCCTAACTTTTTTTTATTTTATTTTAATATGTAGAAAACAATGTTTTGTTACCTCGATACTTCTTTTCACTTACAAAATACATCATTTATGATTTAAAAAACTTTTATTGCGTTCTCTATTTCCAAGAAATCATAGTTATATTTTAAAAAGGGTTGTAACTGTAACGTTCATCAATGATAACACATGATATTGTCTGCTTGATGGCATGTAATTTCCCCAGTCCTGAATACACATATCATTGTATTGTTCGCTTAAAAACGAAGCTTCAATACATTTTCTAGTATGGGTGAGGAATCTAGTTTTAATATTGAAATAAGAAGTTGTCCTTCAGTTATATATATTTTTTACATAATAAATTATTTAACCCTGTGACTGTAATTTCCTAGCGCTGTTATGACCTCCATATTTACGTAATATTATGTACATATTTATATAAGGAAGTAATATAAGGATATGAATTAAACACCACACTGATTAATTTTAAAATCATTATATGATTATATAGTTCTTATATTTAGTGTGTAGTGTGTAGTGTCTAGTAATATAAGTGTTTCGTATTTAGGATTTAGCGTTTATCGTTTAGCGATTAGCTATTAGTATTTACGAGTAGCATTTAGTATTAAAAATTTAGCATTATGGAGGAAAATACCATCTATAATCAGCATATAACCTCTATAGGCAAAGTAGGTCCGTTATTTTTGTATTATATACATTTTTTAAGGGATTTTACAAAATATAGACATAACTGACACAAAGAACTCGTTGACTTGAAACAAATATCTTTGAATGACATAAGCAACTGAATAGTTGTATAATAGATAATCAAACCTACAACCTCTGGCTCAACAAGCAGTGACTCTAACCAAAGACTAGACCGCCTACAGGCCAAAGTACATACATAATATTTATTTGATTGTAAAATACGTTATAAATATTCATACAATGGTACTACAAGGTAAAGTTATATCGACAATTTGGAACCCTCACTAATTGAATAGGTCCCGTGTTATATCGTTTAATAGAGTGTTAGTTATTCATTTAATAGATAAGGACAAAACTTTGGAATCGACACAATTTATATAATTTCATTAGAGTAGAAGTAATCATTATGATATGACTGTTTAATAATAATTGCATATTAAGAAAGATTAGATATTATTTTCACTGCTTATAAAGATAACCGAATAAAGTATTTAGTACAACTAACTGTAAAATAATTAAGCTGTATTTAAATACATTAGTATTTATTACAAATTAGTATTAACTAATAGATTTTTTATAATTTAAATAAATGATACAATTACGATATATACACAAATGAATTCAATTTATTTTCTTTATTTTATAATATAAATATAATATAATAGCAAAAGCAATGCATTTATTTATATTATATATCAATGCTTATATACATATATATAATATTAGGGAATTTGAAATCATTAGTTTTATTTTGTAAATCATGAACTTATTCAATACTAATCCTCTTACACGTGAAACATAATAGCTTAGACGTCAGATATATTTCTGAAAATGCAAATATTATAAACGCAATAATGATTGCATTACATTCGGAAGATAGCCTTTATTATAATTAAACTACGACACTAACCAGGTTAAATTGAATTTGAAATTGGTACTTACATAAAAGCACATATAGTTTATACTATATATACTATATATATTCTACGAGTTTATTACCGAAGTCTAAAATACAAATTTATTATTTACTAGTTGAACAAACCTTTGTTCTCTAAGTACTTGAGAAGGTTGATGGAAACACTGGTTAATGGTTCGAATTTGTTTTTATTAATAGTTTGTTTATGCCTTATATTTCTAGACAGACAAGTTGCCTGCGTGATTTAATATACTAGTGTCGCCATCTGTTGGCGACTAGTTTACATTGAACATACCGCCCACCAAGAACTAGGTTAAGCCTTGTTCTTCAAATTAGATTTCGTTTACTACGTTGTCTTAACATTAAACCTTACATTTATTACATTACATTTCTTTAAGTTTATTCGGCAACAGGCAGTATGGACAACTTTTGAGTTGGCCGTTTTATAACACCACCTTTAGTTTTTAATTCTAATACTCGAACAATATTGTCTACACCTGGGTAAGTGGCAATTACTCTGCCAAAGAGCCAACGCGATGGAGGTAAGCCGTCCTCCTTGACTACTACAACGTCATTAAGTTTTACCTGTGGATTATTTTTGCTCCATTTGTATCTCAGCAGGAATTTATTGAGATACTCGGTTGACCACTGCTGCCAAAATGATTGAAGCATACGTTGAGTGTATTGCCACCTCCTCAAAGAACTCACGTTCAAAGACTCAAGATCACGATCTGGCGCAGTTAGTAACGGCTCACCAATAAGAAAGTGTCCGGGAGTTAAGATAGTGCCAATCTCCGATTGGCTTGCAATCACCGACAAGGGGCGAGAATTGAGGCAAGCCTCTATCTGGCTGAGAACTGTTGCCATTTCTTCATACGTCAATGTTGAATAGCCGATTGTCCTCTTCAGGTGATGTTTCACGGATTTGACTCCTGCTTCCCATAATCCGCCGAAATTGGGCGAATGGGCAGGTATAAAGTGCCATTCGCAATTATTTGTAGCTAGCGATGCAGCGACCTCAGCGAGCATCTGTTTGCGTTCTGAGATAGCGCATTTCATAAGTTCTCCTGAAGCTCCAATGAAGTTGGTGCCGTTGTCGCTCCACAAATGCGAACAATGACCTCGTCTGGCCACAAAACGTTTAAAGGCTTGTAAGAAACCTTCCGTAGTCAAGTCACTTACAACTTCTAAGTGTATGGCTCTAGTGGCCATACAGATAAATAAAGCGATGTATCCTTTGTAGGACTTGTGACCTCGGCCTTTACTTGTTCTCAGTTGGATTGGTCCCGCGTAATCAACACCACTGTGTTTAAATGCGCGTGTAGGGGTTGTTCTGACAGTAGGTACCTGTCCCATGAAAGGAGCCTTTGTGACTGCTGCGTTCTTAACACAAGTCACACATTTGCGGTAGTGTGCTTTGACTAACTGTTTCGCTCCGATAATATAATACTTAGTTTGTATATAGTTTAGCGTAAGTTGCGGTCCACCATGAAGTGTTTGGTTGTGGGCATCAGCTATTATAAGTTGGGTTAAGTGTGACTGTTTCGGCATTAAAATTGGATGCTTTCTGTCATAAGAGAGGGTTGAAAGACCTAATCTGCCTCCTACTCTCAAGATATTATCGGGATCCATGAACGGATTTAATGCGCGAAGATTATTGCCTTTAGGTAAATCTCTTTTTTGTGATATTAGTTTAAGTTCTTCTGCAAAATGATTTTTCTGATCTTTATTTATACAAAAATTAAGTGCTTTCTTCAACTCTTTAGCTGTGATATATTTTACATTATTTTTATTTTCCTTTTTACAATTATTTATAAATCTCATACAGTATGCAATTATTGTAGTCATTTTCGTGAGAGATGAATATTTATCCCATATGTCTGCTTTATGTTCCACTATAGCACAATTTGTTTTGATTTTTAAGGCTTCTAAATCTGTTACTGCAGTTTTCGGTTTATTATACGCGATATCTTTATGATAGAGAAATTCCGGTCCACTGAACCAAAGTTTGGAGTTTAGTAGTTCCGATGGATGTAATCCTCGCGACGCACAGTCTGCGGGGTTTTGTTTAGATGTAACGTGTGACCAGTTTTGTGGATCGAGGTTTGTATGAATTTCTGATACACGGTTAGCTACAAATACACTCCATTTACTTGGATGGTTGTTTAACCATGCAAGGACGACAGTTGAGTCAGTCCATGCGTGTATATTGCATTTTTCGATATTAAAAACCATTGCTACTTCTATTAATAATTTGCTTAATAGTACAGCTCCGCATAACTCTAACCTCGGAATGGACACTTGTTTCACTGGAGCTACCTTTGTCTTTGCGGTGATTAAAGACACGTTTATATTTTTTTTCAAAATTAATTACTCGTACATACACAACTGCGGAGTAAGCTGACTTCGATGCATCACAGAAGCCGTGAATTTCAACTTCGCGATCGTCTGTATGAGTACCGATCCATCTTGGTATGCGGATTTCACGTAACTTTAATTGTTCTTCGCGGTACGTTAACCAGTCATTCAAAAGATTATTTGGAACGATTTCGTCCCAGTTTAATCCTGCTAACCAAAGCTTTTGGATCATAATTTTTGCTATTATTAAACTAGGTCCTACCCATCCTAATGGGTCGTAGAGACGAGATATATCCGAAATAATCATCCTTTTGGTTACTGGTTGTTGTAACGTCGGAAGGTTAACTGAATAACGAAAGGTGTCGTCGCGTCGGTTCCAGGTAAGTCCCATTATTTTTATTAATTCGTCTTCCTTGATTCTTATTTCTTCTTGAGTTCCTAATTCTTTTCCTGCTTCGCTATCCTTCTCCTTCCCTTTCATTAATTTTAAGAGTTCATTGTTATTGGTATTCTATTTTTGAAGTTTGAATTGTGCCTTTCCTAGTAGTTCATTCATTTGTGTAAATATTTCATATCCTTGTTTGACATTTTCACAACCACTCAGGAAGTCATCAACATAAAAATCTTTCAGTGTTCTTTCAGGCGCCATTGGATAATCAGCACCATCATCGTGAGCTACCTGTTGTAGTGCCTTGACTGCAAGATATGGAGCAGAAGCTGTGCCGAAAGTAACACGGGTAAGTTTGTAATGGTTTATTTCTGATTTAGAATTTTCTCTCCACATAATTCTTTGGAAATCATTGTCACGATTGTCGGTCTTCACCTGGCGGTACATCTTAACAATATCGGCTGACATACAAATTGGGGCCGATCTCCAACGCATTATGATGTGCCGTAGTTCCGGCTGCAAGGTAGGTCCTATTGCTAGTTGATCATTTAAAGACATATTGTTATTGCCCTTGCAGGACGCATCGTATACTATTCTTACTTTAGTGGTTTCTTTGTCATCACGAACCACAGCGTGGTGAGGTAAGTATATGACTTTAGGATTATTTATTTCTTCTGTAGGTATAATTTCCGTATGATTTAATTTTAGGTACTCATCAATTACTTCTTGATATTTTATTCTTAGTGTTTCATCCTTGTCTAACTTACGTTCAAGTGATTTCAGACGATTTACTGCGATATCTCGAGAAGAAGTGACTTGAGGAACTTCAACTTTAAGTGGAAGGCGAACAATATATCTACCGTCGCTCTCTCTACAGGTATTGGTTTTAAAGTGTTGTTCACAGAATTTCTCTTCATCTGTGAATAGTTTTTCCTTGGGTAGTTGAATATCTGATTCAAGTTCCCAGAATCTTTTTAAATCAGATGTGCAACAACAATGCATTACATTTATGTTACAAGCGGGCTTGGTATTTGATTCGATTGCTCCAGAGAGAATCCAACCCAAACATGTTGCTTAAGCCAGTGGAGTACCAAGCGGTCCTCGTTTTATTCCTGCACGAAGTATTTTTGTATATACTTCAGCTCCCAAGAGAATGTAAATTCTGTTAGGTGTGTGATATTCGGGATCTGCTAGCGATATTTTTTTAAGTTCTAACCACTCCATTGGTTTGACCTTCTCGGCCGGTAATGGAGACGTTATGCATTTGATAACGTGTGCGCTCACTGAAATTTTTACAGTGGGATCATATGTAGATTTTAACGTTAAATCGACTGCGGCTTTTGATACAACATCCTTTTCTCCACCGAAACCTGCAATGAGATTAGTGGTAGGTTTTTTCTTTAAACCTAGATATTGGACTGCCGATTCTGTTTTGAAAGACGACTGCGAGCCCTGATCAATTAACGCTCTTAGTTTGTAATCTTCCCCATTTCTCGATGTGACCTTGACTACCGCAGTGGCTAGCAAGACCTGCTGAAATATTTTACCTGTCGAGAAATAGGAGACCAATGATGCTGAATTGTTTGAAGTAGTAGGATCGTTTGAAGATGCAACAACACTCTTGTTTGGCTTGTTGTCTCCATCATTATTGGCAGTGTTTTTATCCCCAGGATGAAGAAGCGAATGATGTTTTTGTTTACAAATACGACACCGTGAATTGCTATGGCACTCTTTGGCAGAATGATTACCTCCTATGCAGTTAAAACAGATGTTTTTGTCGTAAACAAACTTACGACGATCGTTTACTTTCAATTTATGAAATTGTTTACAATTATACAACTTGTGATCATCACAACATAATGGACAAGATACGTTAGTATTTGTTACATGTAGTGCTTTTATCTTGCTACTATTAGCTTGGGTTTTCGTTGATTTCGGATCGAGACACTCTACAGCGCGGAAAGTTTCGGATAAAAATTCAGTAAATTGTTTGTAAGTGGGAAGTTCTTCAGAAGAGATAGTTTTGGTTACATGAAACTCCCACTGGCGTCTAGTTTCTGGATCCAATTTCAACGTGAGGATGTGAATCAACAATACATCCCACGACTCTGTACTAATTCCCAAACTTTGAAGTGTAGCTAAACATGTATTGGTAGTATCGACGAGGTCTCTCAAACCATCGGCCGATTCAACTTGAAGGTTTTTCTGGCTCAAAAGCCTCTTTAAAGTTTGATGACAAATATATTTCTTATTATTATAACGTTCCTGTAATAGTTGCCAAGAACGACTAAAATTACCATTATCTATGGGAACGTGTCTAAGCAATTGTACAGCATCACCTACAAGATAACTTTTGAAATAATGTAGTTTTTGTATATCATCAAAAGAAGAGTTGTTTATTATTAATGATGTAAACATTTGCTTGAACGTTGTCCATTCAGCATAATTACCAGAGAAATTAGGAATATTGATTTTGGGGTACTTTACATTACTCATAGGTTTTTCACAATGATGGTTGGCATTAGAAGTGCCTTCGTTTAAATTCTTTAATGCCAACTTTAATTCCGTTTTGTATGAGATATAAATATCTTCGGTTCTATCGTAAACATCATTCGAAATGTAATTAGAACTGTTTAATTCTTTAGGATTGGAGCTACGCATAAGTTCTTTCAGTCAGTTGTCCAGTTAAAAATTCAAACCATAATTGGTCTAATGACTCAATTCGATTGTCGACATATTCTTTAATAATGCGCTCTTTAGGCGACTTTTTAAAATTAGTTCTGGCTTTACTAATGCGTGAAGTTATATCTCCTTGAAAATTAATTAAAGATTCCATTATAAGTAATTACAATTAAAATTAAACATACAAATTTCCAAGTGACAGACAAAAAGAATTTACAAGTTATTATAGTGAAAGTTTTCTAAGTGTTTTACAATTCTTTAAAAAGTAAAATTGGGCATAGGTTCCCCGTACCCTCGTTTTTATTGAAATTATTCTAAGTCTTAACTAACATGCACTTAAATTAATTTTTAAAGTCCCAAATCATTCAAATTTTTCTGTGTTGAAACGTTTAAATTCTTTAAGTAATATTTTTACACTTTAATCTTGATTAAAATAAGGTTGAAAATTGTGTGAAAGTACTCACAGTTAGATAATTCACTCACTGCACTGTAGTATACGATGCCACTGTGCCGACTTCTCAAGCACTGCTGATGATGAACTGCTTCCTTGGGCGGCTCCTCCGCCCACCGTGATTCTTGAATGCGCCTTCCACTAAAGGCACCTTCTGAAGCTGGTCGATGCTTCACCCGCGTCGACCCACTCCTGTACTTGCGTTTGCAACGGCGATCCACCGTCCACAAGTGATGACGTCAAAAAATGGACGAAGAAACGTATCCGGTTCACGAAGGACCAAATGAACAAACCTTTGTTCTCTAAGTACTTGAGAAGGTTGATGGAAACACTGGTGAATGGTTCAAATTTGTTTTTATTAATAGTTTGTTTATGCCTTATATTTCTAGACAGACAAGTTGCCAGCGTGATTTAATATACTAGTGTCGCCATCTGTTGGCGACTAGTTTACATTGAACACTAGTCGTTCTGTGAACAGTAGACCTCAGTATGTTAGGGGATGAGACAATGTTTTAAGTGCCTTTTCCAAAAAGGAATAAGTATACCTATGTATGTATGTAGGTACATAACTACCGAACGAAGTTTGGCTGAACCAAATAAGAACGGAGTTATTCATCTTTAAAATTTTTGATAATTCACTAAGGACGCCATTTTGGATTTTAAAATAACACCTTAGATTTCGTCAAAGAATACTTAGACGAAATTTCAGCCCGCTAGCTGCCGCAAAGTCCGTTTTTGTGGTACGGATCAGAAATCGGCCATTTTGAATTTTTTCTCTCAAGCAAAAAAACGGCTCGACATAAAAATTTAAATAATTCAAAGAACACGATAAAATATACACACAAAATACCAATTTTCGTGACGGTTGCATAAAAAATACGTCTGCTACGCCAAAACAAAAACTTTCACCGCCATTTTGGATTTTTCCCCCCAGTAAGAAAGATGGCCGGACAAAAAAAAAATTAATAAATCAAAGAAAAATTAAACAAAACTAAAAACCGCCGCTATTTTGGATTTTTTCGAGCAATCAAAAAAACGGCTCTATATAAAAATTCTAATAATTCAAAGAACACGCCTGCCATTTTTCGTGACGATAGAATGAAAAATACGCCACCTACGCCAGAACAAACATACTGAAACCATACGGAGAAATAGCAGAATAGGCCTGTCTAGTGGAAACGTAGTCCTTCGGACAAATGCTTCGCTACGCTCAGCATTCGTCCTTCGTCTAAAACAAAACTACGAAAACTAAACCTAATGGCTGCAAGTAGGCTCAGTCGCTTAGTGATGCTTATGTCTTTCTCCGATAATTTCTTATTTCTCGTCAATTAATGATTTATCGATACATGCCTTGTAAGACGTATGATGCATTGCAAGTTTTATTACATTCTTGACTTTATATGGGTATAATAATCTTTATCGGAAAACACTACTATAGACTTTTGAATTTTACTACGAGGCAAACATTTTTAATACAAAATGTTTATTTGTTCCTATATTATTTATTGCTTTTATTTTATTTTTGATTGGTTTAGCTTATGATAATATTTATCGTGTCTATACTTTTTATGTTTTATTTCTTGTTGGTATACTTTTAGCGAAAGTAAAGGTTTTTTTTTCATTTTCAAGAATATATTTAATTATAAGTAGAACCTTTGACTTATATTTTCGAAGAAAATAAAAACTAATTATGAAGAAGAAAATCATGTGGTTAAGTTAAACTGATTCGAATTTACGATAAGGAAAACTCTTACGAGTTTTCGTTCTCCGGGGTTTCCTTTGGCGGATGATTATTGTTTTTGGAGAGCAATGTAAGTTAGGATTTCAACAAGTTTAAAAACAACAGTTTAAAACAACTGTTGATTATACTGATAAACTCAGGAAGATGATTTTTTTTTCTTCAACCTTTTACTCGTATACATTTTACATATTAAGAAGGAACAATTATATAAAAAATCTATATCAATAAGATTTTTTTTATAAACGATAAAATAATTATATCCTTAAATTCGCTCATGTAATTTTTAAGTAAGGTAGCAATATTTTATGAATGGATTATAAGTGTTTTAAAACTTTTAGTGAAGAGAAATTACGAAATTTGTAACTCTCTTTACAGCAATATTAGTCAAAGTTAATTAATTACCAAAGTTTAAAAGTCGATTTAAATAGCTGTTATCAGGAATTGAAAATACTTCAAAACATTGCCAGAGGACAAGTGAAGCAATTATCGGTTTTATGATGAAAGTCAAGAGTGACTTTCATCTATGATAAGATTTGTTACTCTTTAAAGTCAAAAGTGTTTGTTTCACTCTGCATAAATTACTTTCAAAGCTACTTACGTTAACGAAGTCAAGCATGATATGGTTAAGTTAAGTAAAATTTGATGAATGGTCTTAAATAATATTAAATAAAATATAACTGTAACAGCAAGTATTTTTGATAAAAGACAATACCAATTTAAATTAGCAATTCACTCACGGTAATGAATTGTACGTTATAGTTCAGCAGAACAAATATCATCAGCTTTCTGACCTTACTCAAATATTCTATATATATATATATATATATATATTCTATATATACTCTTATTCTTAATATTTCTTATTATTTGCTACTACAATTTCTACCAATCACGTACATTTATTTTCAACGGATACGTTTAAAGTATACACACAAACGCTTTCCGCAGACTGGTGTGAAGCAGGCTAAATGACTAAGATTTATTTTCTTTCTTGCGATACTAGTGTCGCTGTCCTTGTCATTGAAGTGAAGTGATACTTAAGTGATATTATAGGAAATATTTACTTTAAGGCCAAATTCTATACTATCCAACAGCAAAACGGCTAGCTTTGTAGTTGCAGATCGTGACCTCGATTTGATGCATTTGTTAAAGAAACTTCTGCTTAAAAGCAACACTAGCTTGAAACAGTAGTTACTAGGGTTCCAGAGTTTCAAATTCTAAAGAGGGTTTAAAATGACAAATCACCAGGATAAAGCTAAAGCGTATGGTCCAAATTAGCAAAGCTGGTTGGTTATTACTCGGCTGGGATATGTAGATTCTGGTCATTCTCCAAATTTGCTCGTGTCAACTTTAACCAACCGTCCTTCCTGCTTCATTATGTAAATATCTGTCTATATATGCTAAAGGAGATAATCAGAACATAATTCCACTTTTTTTACTTTTAATTTAAACATATCACTTTCTTCTAGTACTGAGAATTTCATTACAAATTGAGATTTAAACTGCTACAAAAAACTAAATATATATTGACTTAACTAATTGCAATGCATATTGTAATTAATATAATTTAAGAAGTATGATAAAAAAAATATTGATAAGTTTTTTTAAATAATATAATGAAAATTAAATATTAAATTTTATTATTTTCTATCCGATAATATTCTACACAATATATTTAATAGATGTGAAAACAACTTCGACCTGTTTAATCCGTCACAAGCGAGAACCACATATCAAGCCTATCTACTTCCTTTCATGTTACGGTGACAGAATACTCATAAGAGTTATATCACATTGATTAATCTTTGAAAGCTGACATGGTTATTTGAAATGCACTCCATATTACTTTAGCAATTGAAAAGTTATGCTTTATAAGAATTTGAAAAATTTGTATATTATTAATTAGCCTTGTTGTAAATATTATTAAAATTCTAAAACTGATTTAAATTGTTTTCCTCGCATTAGTAACGTTGTTAATTTCGAAATAATTCCCTATATTTAGTAAACGTTGTTCCTAATGTAATATAATATTTGGAGCAGGGTGTTAAAGGAAACAGGATACCAGTAATTCCCTCGCATATGTAAGGTGTGAAACCATAAGTCAACTTAAGTTTGGAATTAAAATATATGTTAATATTTCTGTCTATTGACAAAATATATCGTCTCATAAAAATAATATAAGAGCAAGAAAACTTTGTGTTAGAAAAATACTTTTAGTATTAAATTTGTAGATGTTATTGTTTTATTATTATATATTTTTTTAATATTAAATATTTTCTTAATATGTATTAAATACACATTTTGTGTAAATTTTGAATGGATTTGACTTATAAAATAGTACTATATAATATAGTTACGTTCTCATAAATATAAACAACTATTCAAATGTTAGCTTTGAATTCATAAATCCCGGTAGCGCTTCGAAAACGACGACGACTGAAGTGTACATTTCATTAAACTTGTCACTTAATATAGCTCTTAAAACAACTCAAATTTGTTTATTGTTTCTGACAGTACAATTTATGAATTGACTGTTACTAGAACTTATTACCTCATTTCGCTGAAAGGTAATGTGTCGGTCTAGTGAGCATTCATATTTTTATTCTTATCTTGCAAACTTTTAATTTGAAATTGTCGGTATAGTTACAAATAATTTGATATTTTAATAATTACCGCAACATTCTCAACTGATCCCAACAAAAAAACTGTTTTAAAGTAATTTTCAAGCTATAAAAAAGTATTATCGCTTGAATAGTTTTCTTTGCCTATTTATATATAATTACATTTAGTCACATATAGTCATTTTTAAGCTAGGTTGTTAGGTCGTTGAATTTGAATATTTCGCATTTAAGTAATCTAATGGCGTTAAGACATCTTGGTACAAACGGTTAATTACACATTATTAATTTTATACTATGATGTATAAAATTTTTATTTATATAAAAAACATTAACGACAAAAATCATAGTAGATTTTCAAAGGAAATGGTGAAAGTGCAATCTATGTGCTGAGTTTTTCATATACTCTTCTATGTCTAATGATATTATTGTATGCGAGCCTATCAAAATACTGGAATTGAATGACAATAAAAATTGAGAGTAAAATAAAATATGACAAACGTTTGTATTAAATGTAACTCATATATTCTTTTCTTATAAATTGGTTTTACTTTAGTCAACAAATATAAATTCCCAGGTAGTTTTTTATATTTTAACTTGTAATGGAAAGTAAGAGGATTTTAGTAGAAATTTAAGTTTGTTTGAAAAATAACAAGTAACTAACATACTTTAGTATATTTATTAGAATATTACTTTTTAACATTTTAAAAATATGCTAGGGTTTAATAACAACTGGTCTTTAAAAGATAAATATTTTCCCAAATTATGGCCTAAACAGTTTTTATACATCTGTTGTTTTTCCTGCAACTTTATAAATATAAAAGTGCCCAAGCTCAGGACCAACACTAATGGTTGATTCAAACATCCTAAACAAATTTAAAGCGATCTTAAGAACAACTTCCTTCCTTTACAGCGTTTCAATTACTTGGAGCTATTAATTGGAATAGAACTATTATAAAGACAGGCATTTATGCTTGTTAGGTTAACTGTTAATTATTAATAATTATTTTAGAGGTCTTTTTTTATTATCTCATAACAAAAGTCTTCAAATGTCTCAATATTTTGTTAGTTTTTATATAACTTTATGTTCTTTAGCAAAATACATGTTATAAAATTAAACTGTAATGCTTATTTCCTTTTAATAATAAACCACCTTTTTAATTTTTAGGTCTTAACTTGTAATTGTACCTCTAAAGGATGAAAATGGCCTATAAAAGAGTACTTTATAGAATAGGGACTTTTATCGCACCAGTGATGTTTTTAAATACTTATAAAATAAATGAATAAATATAAAAGTGATTTATGTTTACTCCTTAAACGATAAATATTAAGTTATTAATATAATGTAGCAATAAATGTAAGACTGCTCTTCTTATAATCCTGTTTTATTTTAATGTTCTTGGAAAAAGCTTGGTCTGGTAATTGATAAAGAAAAGATTTTAATTTTCCACAAATCAACGAAACCAAACGATAAATTTCATATCAGAAAGTTAGTAAAATTATATTATGAAGTAGATCAAAAAACGTTTATTAATTTTTTTAGTTATTTTAACTTTTAGTAATAGAAATTCTTATTGTTTTTTTATCTTTCTTAATAATTCTTAATATTTTAGAAATCTTTATTTATTTACGTCATATTTCTATCTTGTAACAAAATCGAGCAGGTTATATATTTAATGGATACATAACACTATCAGTTATATGTAATTGTTATGTTATGTTATATATACATTCATTATTATTATTAATTATAAATTTACTATGATGTCATGAATAGTCAATATCATGAATTGGTCAATGTAATGAAATGGTTCCCGTCTCAACAATCATAGGATTGTGCAGACGTAAACCAAGCTACATTCTTTTAAATTGTTGAAATAAAATAATATTTCTTTTAAATCAAGAAAACTATGCTCAAATTGAAGTTATGAAATGAATATAGTTTCATAACAACTCAGGAGTATAATAACGAGCATATTCCAGCGTTAAAGTTCAATAGTTTTTCATAAATAACACTGGCATGAAAGTTTAAATTGCTTGCAAGACCAACAAATTGTACTTTGAATACTTTCTGCAGTCCTGTTAAGTTTAAGTATTATAAGTTTATGGCTTCATACATTATTGTATTGAAAAAAGAGCAAAAATCTCATAATATAAGCTAACAGATCTTTCTTTATTTTTAATTGATTTATCATTACTGTTATAATATTAAAGTAACTAATATTAGAGATGTAAGTAATGTATGTAGACTACAATTTTATAAAATCTAAATAGCATAGCATTTTAAAAGTAGACCATTGTAAATAAAACCAATTACGAAATTAATAAAAACCATTGGTGAGCACAATACATTTGCAGTATTATCTTTTTGACAATAGATCAGATGAATATCGTTTTATAAATATAGTCTTTAAGATCTTAACTTGTAATAATATTGTTGTTTATTGATTTTTCAATATTATTACATACAAATTAAAGTAATTGTGCTAATGTATACATTACTAAAGATTTATTGCCAACTCAGACTTTTTGATGATATTCATTAAATAAAAAATCAACGAGATTCATTTAAATAGAGAAATTGTTTTTGACACAAAATGATAAGGATACACGAATGAAAAATTGAACATAGTAATTTAGGAACATATTGAATTATTTGATTTAGTTGATGATAGTAATATATAATGGACTGGACATGAATAAAATCTGAAAGAAAAATGCATTGGTAATTTTTCTTTATACAATTTATTAATTTAAATTCTTATATTCGGTCCGACTTGTTGTTGAAACACTAAGTAATTTAACCAAGAGATTGACCGGCAAAATATGAACTAATATAGGTCACTGCTATTCCAAAAAATGTTTAAGGTTTCTTTTAGATTCCACAACTAATATATCATATTAATTAATCATATACTTTAATAATCAAAGACTTTAATATCCTATGCTATAATATAAATAATTGATAATAATATTTAATAATAAAACTAATAATTGGAAGAAAAAAAAACGTAACTGCATCGTCAGCCCTAGAAATGTATGTGTGTACTTAAAGTTAACGATAAGATAAGCCTCGCTAATTTAAAACGTCAACTCACGTTTCGTTGGCAATCAATCGAACTACTGCGGTACTGTCTACACAAATACCAGGTGCTTGGCATTCAGACAACTAATTATTCATGTAAATGTAAATACATGGTAACAATTGATTTCCTTCCGCTAATTCATTTATTGTTTATTAATTAGTTTGCATTACTTACATTATTATATATTTTTTACATATTTATGTAGTATAGTTACAGATTTATACTGATACCAAGTGTTTTTTGTATTGATACTTTGAAACTAACTATCGAGTAGGTGTCGGTAGAAAGTGAAATTACTCATATATATAATACAAGTACCTGATCGTATCGCATATTAAAATGCATCCTATTTCTAGTTTCGATCAGTTGGCGTTATGTAATGGTCTTTGCCTTTCACTTTGGAAATAATTTATACAACAACTATTTCCCCAAGGAAAAACAGTGCCATAACTGTCACAGTCAGTCACCATATTTCGTCGTCCTAATTTTTCTTATCATTCCATTCAGCCTTTGGTAATTCTAACCTCTGACCTAGCTCGGACTTTGGTAGAAGTATTATATTATTTTTGGGCAGCACCACAAAAACTGACTTTTTCATAAATTCTTTTTAAAAATTGATCTCCTGTCAATAATAACAATATTTGTGGCGATTTTTTTTTCATTTTAAAATATACACAAAAAAAAACAATCCATACAAGTAATGTTATGTTTAGACCGGTGCCGAGTAAGTATAGATATCAAGTAAAGGTATTTAAGATATTATAATATAAAAAAAATAACGATAAATTTTTTCTTGCCAATGTAACTGCATTATGAGTTATATTTTACATCAGAAACTGCAAAAAAACGCAGTTGATTTTTTGGCGGGTAGCCGTACTTTAAATATCAACATCACGCTATTTGAATTAGATTATTATTATGATTGCTTATTTTATAGAAAAATAACTTCATTTATAAAATGAAAATACGTGTTCAGATTTAAAATTGGCTTTAAAAAATAGGGCTTTCCTGAGAATTGCTCCTTGAATAAAATTTCTCATTGAATATTAATAAACAATTGATACATGCAATGCTAGATGTACGATCTATCGCCAGTTTTATTGTTGACTTTATATAGTTATAACAATCGTTATTGGAAACCATACCATAGACGTTTGAATTATATTTTTAACTAAAGGCAAACTTTTGTAATACAAAAATGTTTATTTGTTCATATATTATTTATTGAATTTATTTTATTTTAGAAAGAAGGTTTAGGTTACGAAGATGTTTATTTTCCTACATATTTTATTTCTCGACGGCATATTTTAAGTGGAAATAAAGTTTTTCTTTATATTAAAATTAATAACATGGTGTAGTCAAAAGTATTGACTTTTTATTTTGTTTTTTTTTTTATAAAGAAAGAAATATTTTAACTGGTTAAGAGCAAGGACTGTAATTTAGAATATCTATATTAATACGAATTGTGTTTTTGGTTTCACTAATTAAAAATATATCTTTGAATTTGCTTATGTAAGCGAGTTTTCAGTAAGGTAGGACTATAATATATTTAGAATATAAATATTTTAAAACTTTTAACCAAAAGAAAGACTTACGAAATTTGAAATCCAGTTTACAGAAAAATTAGTAAGCTTAAGTTAATTGATTACTAAAGCTTACAAGTTGATTAAAACAGCTGTTATCAAAATTGAGAATACTTCAAAACATTGCCAGAGGACGGGTAAGGATATTATTGGTTTTATGATCAAAGTCAAGAGTGACTTTGATCTATGATAAGATTTGTTACTCTTTAAAATCAAAGGTGTTGGATAAATTACTGTCAAAGCTACTTATGTTAACAAAGCAATACTAAGCATGTTATGTTTTTCTTAAATAACTTTTAATTTTAATATTAAATAAAATATGTTATTGTACAAGTATGCTTTCATTTTCAAATAAATGGAAGGAATTTTGCGTTGTTATTTGTGAATTGGTTTTCTTCATTTTTAAGTCATTATAATAACTCTATACTTACTTCCTGTAATAAGACAGAGACTGCGCAGACGAATGCAGAGAATCTTACCCAAAAAAGTAGCCAACTCAGATTAGATTAGGTTTCAATCTCGTTTTGAATCTTTTTCTTGAAGGCAGGTTTATTTTCTTTTTGACGATTCCAGTGCCTAAGCTGTTGCTGTTGCTGATACTAGAGGTAATATATTCTTGGTATTTCCAAGCTCTATAATACCAAACAGCACAAACGGACAGCTCTGTATATGTTGATCATAATTTGATTTGAAGCGTCTGTTAAAGAAACTTCTGGTTATAAGCAAGAGTGTTCTGAAACATTGGTTACTTGGGGTCCTATATAACTATTCTTAAAAGGAATTACAACCATCTTTTCAGACTACAAAGTTAAATCACCAGAATAAAATCAAAGTTTAATGTCAAAATCAGCAAACTGCTTGTGAGTTACCTAGGTGGGACATATAAGTTCTAGGCTCTCTTCGACTACTTTGACCAACCGTCCTTCCCGCTACACTTAAGAAACGACACTAGTCTATACGGCAAAGAAGACAAGCAGAACTTTTTACTTGCAATTCGAATCTGAATTATTATTTAAACACACCGTTTTCCATTCATCAGTGTCGATGCCTCCTATTGTGTCCAGCTAAAAAGCTACAATGACTTTGTAGCTTTTCCACTTTTTCATGCTACGAATATGTGCAATAATGCTCTGAATACCCGATGATATTCTATAGAATAAATATAAAAACAACTTCGAAGTATTAAATTCGTCACGAGAGAGTATCACATATCAAGCCTATCTACTTCCTTTCATGTTACGATTACACAGGATACTCATAAGGATTATATCAGATTGGTTAGTCTTTATTCAGAGGTAGTTATTTCACAAATTGTAAAATTACTTTTTATAAGAAATTTAATACTTTGTGTTTAATTAATAATTAGCTTTGCTGTAATTTAAATTTAAATTTGGGGTAATAAAACAAACAGGATCATAATAATTACCTCGCATATCATGGATGTGAAGCCATAGGTCATTGAAATCCTTATTCACTTTAGAATTTGAATTCATAATCTGTTCATATATCTTTTTATTGATAAATAAAATCGCCTCTCAGAAAAACCATATAAGGTTGGGAAACGAAAACACTTTCCAGGTTAGAACTACAATTATAATTGTATACATGTTAAGCGCTTCTGATTTTTGCAGCAAAATGTATATTGGATTCAATATTTCCATTTTATTTTATATTAAATGTAGCGTATGCTAATGAATTCTATTATCAAAGCACAATCAGTAATCCGCACAAATCCACTACGCAATAAATTGCTATAAATCAAGTAAATATTAATTAATTTAAATTGTAATATATTTTGAAATATCATTGTGACGATTTTGAAAGCATTTAACTTATAAAATAATATTATACAATATAGTTAAGTTCTCAAAAATATTAACAACTATGTTTATACTTTAAATTAACTAAGTCTGGGCAGAGCTTTGAAAGAGACGACAGCTTAGGTGTATATATCATTCAACATGTCACTTACAGCGCTTAAAAATGCTAATCTAATCAGGGTCGTTGACAGTTTCTGACAGTATAATTTAGTTTATAAACCAACTTTGACAAGACCTTATTAGGTTATTTCGCTAAAAGGTAACGTGCTGGTCTAGTGTTAATTCTTATTTTGCAACTTTTGCTTTGCTCATCCTACAATCAAATAACAGCATTTATAATATGGTGCCAATTTTAGGGAACACTTCTTTTTATAAAATTATGTTTAAAAACTGATTTAATAAATATATTGATATGAATTTGATCACAGCAATAATTATGGCTAACTAATACCTTAATTATGTACAAAATACCAGATTTTTATTCAAAATAAAATTCTCAATGTGAAAGAAAACCATATATAGTTACAAATAATATGACACAACGTATGACAGTATTGCCGCAGCATCTGTATCCCAACATAGCCTCTTTGTGCCTCTCCGGAGATTAAACGAAAGACAACTTTCCGATAATACCTATGTCTAAGATGTATGTAATAACATTTTAGAAATTATCGAATCCTACGATAGAAGAAGAATGTTAAAAATGACTTTTAAAAAAGGTAGAACTAAAATATACTAAAAGTTTTTTTTATTAAATTTTAAATTATATTTTTAATTGTGTAAAAATAAATATGCAAACAAATCTAGTGGTTACAGTTAGTAAAATCAGCTGGTTTGAAACTTCAAATGCAGAGCTAGCGTTGATTTTTTTAGCGATTGCTTTATGAACCAATATAGCCAATATAGCAATATAGCCAATTTAGCAATATAGCCAATTTCAGTTAAAAAGTTTATCAAGGAAATTCAAGATTGATGAAAAATGTAGGTTCTGTGTTTTCACACATAAAAGGTTTGGAAGTTTATCTTTAAATAAGGGATTTATATTGCAGACTTCGATAAGGGCCTAACAGTAATGTAATATATTTAGCATATGTATGTGCCAGGGTATCAGTAGCAAGTCCAACGTCAATAAATCTTTGTTTGTGCATGTGTTTTAATTATGAATGTAACCGAGACAGTCTCTTGTCTGTCATGTAGTTGGTATCCCGGTTTGGATTCTCAGAAACATAACTAAATTGTCAAAGTTGTTACTTTTCGGATGTAAGGGTATTACTATTTAATAAGTTTATAATTAATTAACAAATCAAATACTTTGAAATGGTCTATACATATAGATCGTAGAAATGTATATATATATTTCACATGATCATAAAATGTCTTTAATTTTGTCACACCTGTCAATAATTGTGTAGTTTTAAAAATAAAAAAAAATACATTTTGTGTTTTCGATTTTATTTGTAAATTATATTGTATCGTTATCATATTCTAATCCCAGCGTTTATAGAATTTGTAAATAAAATATGAAGCATTAAAAAGATGTAGTATGAGTAGTCTTGTCGTATTAGTTAGTAGTTCCATTATATAAACCGTTTTCATGTCAACTCATATAAAATACTTTTTTCGGTCGCTTTTGACAGGGAAAATAATATATATATATATATATATATCATTGTAACCTTAACAATTTTGTAAGACTACTTCATATAAAACTATCATATCGTAATGAATATTTCTACTCTAATTACATTATTTAAACTGTGTCCATCCCGAAAGTTTGATCCTTATCTATTAAGTGAATAATTAACACTATTAAACGACAGACCAATGGACCTTTATATAATGAGGGTTACAAGTTACTGATTAAACCTCACCTTATAGTACATATAATGTATTTTACAACGTTTAAATACTAGTGTTAGTAGTACATAGTGATTTTTATTACCTATACCTATACCTAAACCTATACCTATGTCATAATATCCTGAATGTACTTTATATTTTTGTAAGGTTGTATGATGCTACCTCTAACTGCTCTACTCTCTTATACGGGCTGTTGATCTACTAGTTTGTGACCCAAAGTTGTTTTTAATTATCACACAATCAAGTTAAGTATGTGATCCACAGATGTTTGGTTCTTGTCTGTTATTTGTAGATGTGTTTCGTATAACACGGGTATTGTTTTTCAACATTGGGCGAAGTTTTAAATATATATATATAATAAACAAAAAAGAAAGGAATTAACAAGCGCTAGCGCTACATACACCTGTTTTCATCTCATTGTCCTGTCCTTTTATTGAATACCATGTCTCCTTATAGTATTAGACGTTTCTCACGATTCCCATATTGACTTATTCACCGCTACCACTTGACAAGTCTGCAACTCTTTTTCGAGTCTATTCTGAATCTCTGAAAATCATATATTTATAAATACAATTCATAAATATACCTATAAATTTATAGTTTGTAAAAATATTACATAATTAAAAAATCAATAAAACTAGGTTCCTCACCCATACTAGAAAAACTTATTAAAGCTTTTGATTCAGGATTGCTTTTAAACGAACAATACATTGACATGTGTATTTAGGTCTAGGGAAATTGCATGCCATCAAGAAGACAATGTACATTGTGTCATCGTTCAAGAACGTTACGGTTCCAACCTACTGTAAAATATTACAACGATTACTTGGAAATACAAAACGCAATAAAAGGTTTATTGAATGAATAAGTGAAATTGATTAGAATTTACTTCAGGTTAATATATAAATCGACTATCCTAATTTAGTTTATATTTTTCTTATTATTTTAGTATTATATGTATATTATTACTAACGCTATACACTTAGATATTCAAATAAATATCAAATCAAAAGCAATTTGCTAAGGTTTATTAAAATAAGTGAGATGTATAATAAATATATTATACTTGTCACTTACACAATTATCAGTTTCGGATACACTGTAATTAATCATATGAACGACTTATAAAAGATCTTCTCAAGGTACCTTTTGTAATTTTGGTAACATGTGGGCTAAAACGAGCATTTATATGTTAATTATAATTCCGCTTATCTTTGCGTTTGGATATAATTACGCCAAAAATGAAAAGGCAGTCTGATTTTTGGGCGTTCACAGTTTTTGGTAAAAAGCAATAACAAAAATTAACTAATAACAAATCGGCGTAAAATAAATGTATCGCATTATTATTTCATCATTCATTTAAAGCTTTAACAATTAATTATATTAAGTTATTTTTTAAATTTCAAATTATTAGAACTTTAATGAAGCAACACGACAACATTGTAATATATTGTTTAACCATTTTTGGATTACATTGTTTTTTCTTGTTCCCAACACCAAGGAATATCTATATCTTATAAATATTACCCGATATATTATATGAATAAGTTTATTTTATACCTTTACAACTTTTTAAAACTTTAAATTGAAACTGTGAAGTCTTTATAAAAGTTGAATTCGAAAACTTTATTCACCTATCAAGTGACGAGAAAATTAGGAAACAGTATATAATTAGTATTTTTGAAATAATTTGATAAATATAATATTTTTACGTCACTAAACGATGCAAGGAAATTTGCTTTCGTTAAAGAAATTTCGTGAGAGCGTTATTTCGCGTGACTGACAAATTATAAGCAATTTGCTACAAAAATATACAAAGGAATCCTTATATGGTTATATGAGAATATTATTTTGTTTTCGAAGAAAAACGTAATAATGTTAAAAATACATTTTGAACGTTATTTTTTTTATTATTTATTTTTATATTTTTTTTTTACATCACCTAATAGTTTCTTCTTGTTTCAGACGGCTTGAACAGCAAGGATTTTATTTCATACATTTATTATTTAATAAATTTGCTACTAAATAAGTTTCTTTGACTAAAATTATTAAAAAGTCTAAAACTTTACATAGATGAAACATTCAAAAGCCTTAAAACATAAAAGTATATTCATATATATTTATTTATGTATATTTAAATAAATTTTGTAAAAACAGACCTATCAAATTGAAATCGGTACCCTCATCTCGTCCTCTTTATAACATACGAGTAATTGCTTCAAAGCGTTCAAAGTGTTACGTTAATATTAAATAAAATGATTATTTTGACTAGCGCAAGTAAAATTGTTGTCTCTCTCTGTTGACAAACAAATTGAAAAAGTTATCCCTTAAACAAACAATAATAATATATTTTTGTGGTAGATTGTAGTACTTATCTTTATGTCGTTCTGTTAATTGATTGAAGCTGTATGCATTCCTTCTAACGGGCTAATCCTGTCATTATTTAAGAATTTTATTTAAACTTCATATTCCAATCAGGGATCAGCTTCATTACAATAAATATGACGAATGTAAAGATAATAATTCATTCTCTTTGTAGTTTGTGTTAATACCAATAGTCCGTGTCAAAATTATTAATGTTTTTATGTTTATATAATATTATTTAAGGGTTTTTTACTAGATGTGCTGTGTATAATAGTCATGTAATTATAATAAGTATTACATTTTGTTACATATTTCCTACTCACTAAGTTGTAGTCAGTCGGGTCTCTCTTTTGTAGTTGTATTTTATGTAATTTGTTAATTAAGGTTTAAGACTTCAAAGTAAGACAAATGTTTGAATAAAATATGAAATTATGGACTGTAATGTCTACGCTTTCTTTTATTTTCTGTTTCTTTTGAACTTGAACTTTGTGAGTTGCTATTATATAGAGATATAATAGCACCTCACAAAGTTCAAGTTCAAAAGAGATTATTAGAGAATAAAGTGCTAATGAAAATATCTAATCTTTATGGAAAATCCGTCCATAGTTTTATCTCCGGAAAGACACGTTGCTAATATGTTGGGATCGGATACGTATGCAGCGTAATCCCTCGTCATACCAAATGAATTGTAAACATTCGGCTACCAGACTTTTTATTTATTTTTAATCATAATACTCGTATATATACACATATGGCTTGTTCCTTTTTTGTGCTTAATGTTTCTCTTTAAAATTGTAAACACCAAAGAATCTTATGTTTATTTCCTTTCATCCAAAACCTTTTGCTTTTAGATGGAAGCACAGTTAACATCTAAATGCTTAATTTAACCAAGACGGTACCTTTTACCGAAATCACAAAAGGCTTTACAAGGTCTTTTAGAAGTCGGTCTTAGAATAAATTATACTGTCTGAAACTACCGGCTACTTTGATAAGATGAATCTTTTCAGTGTTTAGGTAAGTGACAAAATTCATTGTAATGTGGTTTACATTAGCAAATTTCTTGAAATTTTATTTGAAACACATTTGATTTGAAATTTTAATATTGCACATAATTTTGCAAGTAAATATGATAGAAATGTAGAAGAAAGTGAGATAATCCATTTATAAATTGACTTAAAGTGTAATTCTGAAAAATCTAACTTTCTTTTATCTTATATTATGTAATCTCACTTTTAACTCAACAAGCAACTGGACCAAAAATATAAATTACATCGAGGATATTATGACAGGTAATAAAAATAACTATGTGGTATTTAAACATTGTACAATACATTATAATTACAATAGTACTTTAAGGTATGGTTTGACCGATAACTTGGAATCATCATTATATAAATCCATGGTTCTGTCTTTTAATACTGTTAGTTATTCTTTTAATAGATAAAGATAAAACTTTCGGGATGGACAGTATACATGATTTAATCAGAATTATTCATTATTACTGTTTATTATTAAGCGCCTTTACAAAAACGTTGAAATTAAAGTTATGTGTAATTTTTAAATATTTATAAAAATTACAAAAAAATATTCCATATTTTATTTTTTTAATTAGTATGGGGGTAATTCTCATGAAATCTCGAAAAAATGTAAATTAAATTATTCAGAATTATTTTAGTTAATATCTATTAAATTTATCTTAAATTTGTACTATATGTGTTAGTAACTTTAGGGAATATAGTGGTCCCCAGAATAAACGAGTTTTAAATGAAGTAAATCAATATTGATAAACTTTAAAAGTGAGGGAATGACAGTGAGGGAATGACAAAATAAAACATAACCTCAAAAATCTCCAAATGTAGTAAACTGCTGTATGTAAATTTTTCGGTGATTTTACTGCTTCTAAAAACATACTTTATTTTTAAATTTATATTCGAATATAGTAATTACCTCTTTGTTTTATTCTCAGTGATGGAATGACTGTCTGAAATGTAATCTTTGAAAAATTGTAATTTAATCTTCTTCCAACAAGTACTCCGACAATTTTAATACAACTTCGCCATTCTGAGCAATTGTTAGTGTCACCAACTATCAAAAATTAATAGAAGTTCCAATAAAAAATCTCAAGTACGCTAACTTATCGACTGTCGGTAATGGTGTGAGGGAATGACTATTTTTTAAGGGACACATGTCAAATCAACATTTCCTCATTTATTTACGATCTATAATCCTAAATTCGAAGAATTTTTGAAATTTTGATGTATTTTTAATAAAATAGTCACACGCGCAAACATAAATTTTAAGCAATTTCTAGTTAAAAAATTATAACATGTTTTATTTTAAAGTTTGGGACATAGTGAGGGAATGATTTTAAGGGTATTATATATTTATTATTCCTTACAGATATACATAAAGTTTTAAGGTTATTACCAAAATTATTAGCCTAAGTGATGTTCTTTAAAAAAAAAAAAAAATACCACCATGAATAGTTTCGAACTGTGTAAAAACTAAAAGGACAAGAATTTCGAGATTCCATGAGAATTACCCATGGATTGTATGGGTATAATCGATAAAATTATTATAAAAATGATAAAATTATTAAAATACGATTATGATACGATGTTTAATTTTTAAAGGAGGATTTACCAAAAAATATTTGACAATAATTTATAAGAGCGATAATTTAGAATCAAAACGCGAACTCTTAAATATTATATATAACTTCGTTTTAAAATATTTTGTTTGTCAATCATAAACTCATTTAATAGTAATGCCTTTACACATAAAGCAATAGTTTCAGGTATGTTTCTGAAAATGCAAATTCATGTCACAAACCGACTGCGTCACATTCAGGAGAGTATCTTGATTGTGTTAAAGATTAAGCTTTTTCGCACCAATATTTGGACTTCAGGTTGTTAATATTTTTAAATTGCAGATAATTACGAGTAATAACAAATATTTATCGTTCAATTTAATTATTTATTTGTTATACATATTTTATTGCAACAATTTTCCATTTAAAGTAAATATCTCTGTTATGGAATTTTAGTAACGTCGAATATTAAAAATATTAAGCAGAAATCACAATCAAATAAAAAATATGAAACACGCGATCTCTTGTTATTAAACTGCTTACTTTATTTGTATTGCAGCTTATAGTAAGATTTATTACATTTAGAGCGATGAACTGTTTACTTGACCTTGCTCTCCAGTAAACCATTACTAGAGAGCAAGGTCAAGTTAGCCCTTATAAAATTGGGAATGATTAATAGACGAAGGCAGTACTTCACGCTCAACAAGAGTCTTGCTCTGTATCAAGTACAGGTTCATTCATAGGAGTTACCGTTTTTGTTTTTTAATTTTCCTACCATTTCACCGCGGACAGCAATGAGCCGTTCGGATTATCCGGAAACCGTGTTCTGTGAAAGTGTCCTTTGGTGCTGCGTAGAAATCCTAGAAATCCATATCCTATTACATGCCACCGCCTGAAATATCAACTCTGTGTGTAACTTTCTATTTCGATGTTTTCAGATCGATAATATATGAGGTCCTTTGAACAAAGCGCTTACTCCCTTTTTAACATTCGAAGTCCTTCAACATTTGTGTACCGTTAAATATTGCAGAGACATAGGACGGTGGTGATATTTTATCACTAGGGGAGATTTATGCTTTGTTGTCCCTTAATAAAAGAAAATAATCATCGGATTGTATGTAAGCATTATTGGTTAATACATTTAAAACAGTTTTAAATGACTTACTTTAATTTTTAGATCTATATAATATCAAATACAAGTTCGTTGAAAGAAATATTTATATCATCGATAAAAGTATTACCTTAAAATAATACAACTTTATACATATTTTTTATTATACTTATCTGATGTACACAAAGCTTGTTTGACTTTCATTTAAAATCTTCACATGACTGAACGGCTATAAAATGTTACAGATGTTCTATATAAATACATACAGAACAATATTCATTTATTCATTTGTTTATATTGTTGATATCGCTTTATGATTATTTAAAGTATAAAAAAAATGCAACCAGAGTTTTTATAACATTATATAACAGTCAAATGATACAGTATAAGAATAACAAAATGGTTTTTTGTGATGTGACGAACAACAACATGCATAAAAAACATTGATCTTTCAATATCATATCATTATTTACTTCTATTTTAAATATCTGTCATATGATTAATATTAACCATTTATTTTCAATTTTGACTTATTAGACTGAGTATGGTAACGTATGTCACCAGTAATCCCAACGTCAATCTTTCTTTGTTTGTGCAAGTATTTTATTTATGATGAAAATCGAGACATAACCTGTAATTAGTGCAGTCGGTATCGCGTTTCTATTAATTGCCTTTCCAATCTAACTTCTAAATCGTTTGATTTCATGTGTGGTCGACAAATTAATTATGATAGATATTATTTACGGACGTAGCAATTTTTAAAGTTTTATCGTTTTGCTGCAGTTCAACTCAATCGTGATCACCATCCTTAATATGTATAGAGATAGGAGCTCGTTCGTGCTGATACTGTAAACATTTTGCGTACTGAAATTCATTCTTTATTTCAATCTGACTGAGTTAATATTTATACAGTAATAAGTTATAACGTGACCTTTGATCCTTTTTGCTGAATTGCGATTTACACTGTAATTTTGATAATACATAATGTTCTAATAGCAACAATCAATTTCAAACATTAATAATAACCAAATACCTAAAAAAATATGTGTTTAATTATTTTTCACATCATTGATATACAGTGTTCGCTTTTAAATGTATTCAAATATTGTTTTAATTTCAACTCATTAAAACTTCAAATGAAGCAACACGATGTATTGTAACACATTGTTTAACCATTGTTGGATCACAGTGATGTTGGCAACTTGGAATTAAATTAATTACTCAATGCATATAATGATTCAGTTAATTAGGTATATACATTTAAAAGTTTTTAAAAGTTTAAATTGAAAGTGTAAAAGCTGTTATAGAAGATGAGTTGGAAAACTTGTTTCAGTTTTCATACGATGAGAAAATTAGGGATTATAATTTAATTAGTAATTTTGAAACAAATTAATTAATATAAGCTAAATGTATTTTGCTAAACAAGGCAAGGCAATTTCATTTAGCAAATAACACAAGCGAAGCGTTACAAATTACATGTAATTTACTACAAAAATATGCAAAGGAATCCTTTTATGTTAATATCAATATAAATATATATATATATATATGTATTTAACAAAGCGTAATAATTTTTACAAAGTAATTTATTTGCTTTAAAATACATGGTATAATAATTTAACACAATTATTTCATACGTCCATTCATAATTCAAAAACGTTGTCTTCGATAGATACGATTCAACTATTCCGTTCAAACGAATTATCGAGTTGTAAAATTTCAATTTTTGTTCGTGCAACATAAGATAAAATTTACGATGACAGCTTTTACTATATAACTGCTAAGTTTTATAGTATCTATCTATGAGAATGGATTAGAGAAGAAGAAACTATATCACGGCACTCAGCAAGTCCAATTCAATTTAATTCTGTAAATATAATAATTATAATACGTTATATGGGCGATATTTAATTTTCTAAAAATAAATATTAATTGTATGTGTAAAACAAAATCATTTTATTAAATCAAAACACTTATGATTAAAAACTTTTTATAACCAAGATATAATTTTAATATCCAAGATACTGTCCTTCATTAATTAATAATAACGCAATGGCGGCTGACAAATTTATTTTGTCGCATCCAAAAGTAGGCATATTGTGTTTAGTCAACTTGCTGTATCAGGTGTAGCTCTAAGTATATTACTCACTAAATTTATTAACACGTCAATCGTACAAATTACGTAATTTGCGATACAAAATTAAAATCCATCTGAAAAACTCATCGTTTTAAGTTTTAGTTATTAATATTAATAATTACAAAAATTAACAATATATTATGGAATTGTTAATTTAGACTCACTATTGATATAACAAAGCAATATAAAAGAATGTACTTGTAATTATTGTATTATTTTTATTCACATGTAAAGTAACAGTATTTATAATTACATTAGTAATAAATAAAATCTTACAATATGGCTATCCTGTATAAATTTCGGAGGAATTGTCTAAGTATATTTATGTAATGCAATCTTGGCAAGACTAACACATAAAATGTCCTCACAATTTACTGCCAAAAATAATAATTACACTATGGTACGAATGCTAAGAACTAGTTCTATCTTTTAAGATTTTTTAAAAGATATTTAAGATATCTTGAAAATAACAACTTATTTTTCTTTACAAACTTATATGTGTTAATTTTTATTTAGACTATCATATTTGAAAGTTCTAATACTATAAAATAATAAACAATCATCTTAAATGGCATTTCACTCTAAACACGAATTTGAGTTACTGTGTTGTCATACTTGATAATAATGTCTTTTAACCCTAGATAACTAAACTGTTTTCATTGTTACATTATTACTACACCTTCGTCCAACGGACTACGGAATAAAACAATGAAATATAATAAAAAAATATTTAATTAAGATAGGAACTTGTTTCCTGGCACAAAAGTTAGGATTATAATGAACAAATTAAGTACTAATTAATATTAGAATATCAATTTACACAGTGACCACACATACCAACATTATGTGGACCATAAACAGCCTTTCTACATCTGGTGCAATGGTGCTTGGTCATTCTCCGGTCTTTTGATGGACACAGGTAGAAAATTTTACGCGTTTCTGACGGAGAAGGAACAGGAGCTTCTATTGTCGAAGATACGCCAAGAATATCCTCAATCATGACCCTTATATTACGCCTCAAACTCACGGTCTGTTATCGTTGCCGAAGCCAGGGTTCCATTAGCTGATCTCCTGACTTCATTACAAAATCGTGCGGACTCATTGGCTTTTTCTTATTTCTCATGTTATTACAGATATGAATAGCGTAAGAATTAATAGAATATATATTGAGAATGTTATAAAAAATACACATCGGCCATCTCTTGGTTTTCTGATTAGATCTTATATTTGCACACATTTGATCAACAGTGTCCACTGCAACTTTTGTGCTATTATAAAAATGTATTATTTCTGGTTTTCTTGTCGTTTTATTAATAATAGGTTGATCATAAATAGTTGGCAATAAAAATTAAACTTTGTTGGATTTGGCTTTAAATGAAACTAATATCTTTCTCTAAAATGTGTTCCGTTTCCGATGTTGAGTTGTCAGATCTCTCCTCCAGTTCGCTTTCCGATGCTTACTCCAGCCAACGACGAATATGATCCTCTTGATTCCTGAAATCCATCTAAAATAAATATAAAAAAGTGATAACATCTCTACATCTCTTCGTACCGTGTATCTAAACCGAACCAAAAATCTACTTACTACTAAATTTAGCATTAAACTTTCTATTTAAATCAATCCAATAAATTAAATCAGAAATTTAATAAATACTATGCTATAGTTATCAATAAGAAGCAGATCTACAATATGAAAAACGATAAATATTAGAATTTATTAATGTACAATAAAGTTGTTGTTATTACTAAACCTTCGTCCAGCGGACGACGAAATGGTCACAGAGCACGTCCTATGATGCGCGTGGACCCAATAGCGTCACGGGCTGCACTGTTTACTCAAATTAGTAAGGTAATGAAAGAGTCAAGGTCAGTGGACGGAGCGAAGTAGGTGATTTCGAATTTCGTCAAGTGGCGCGTCGTCGCGTCGACGAGTGATTAGTTATACAGGGTTAAAATAATCATCCTAATATAAAAATAATAAAATAAACTTTCATTAAAATAATTAATGAATATGCATGATGAATGCCTATTTTAATCAGTTTTATATATTAACTTAATCGCTAATCGTAAACAAAATACATTATTTATAGGAATGTTATACAAGGCAATATATACACACAATATAACAGAAGATATGTTAAATCATGTAAGTTGTAAGTTATCTTCACAATCGTTGGAGATTTGGAGCGCATTATTCATTAGGAAGTAAGTTTTTATAGTAAAATAATCCTTGTAATTTTCGGAGAGAGAGAGTAACAAACAAAATAGAGGATTGGATAAATACATATTTATATTTAATTCATACCTTAGAGATTTATTGGTAATCAGTATCAGTTTACAAAATAGAACGAACCGATATCACATGTATCAACTTCACACTCCATTTCACTCAGCGCGCGTGAAATATCTCACAAAACATTGATACATAGGGCTACCATGATGCTTTTATTTTATATTCAGTGGCAAGTTATTTTATTCTTGATGTTAAAAGAATAAGAGAATAGAGCATCTGTTACTTTATTTACTGTCACTTTATTTCAGTATCGATGATAACCCTATTTGTTATAAATGGAGCGTAAAAATATAGCGCAGGAATCACATAAATTGACACAAAGCCGATCCTTTATAGAAAAATGTGGTTCAATAAATAGGTTTGGTAATTTTAGGAAGCTTCTAAATATTTATTAGTGACTTTGATTTCTGAAGGGTAAAAAATCACGGAATAACACCTAATCGGAAAATTCGGATTCAACTAACATGACTGCTCATGTCTCATAACAGCAATAGTGTATTTGCATTTTTCTTATATTTGCTATATTTTTGTATGTTTAAATTTTTGTAGCTAAAGCTAAAATTTTGAAAAAAAAACATAGATATCATAAAAAAAGGAAAAATAAATAAATAGAAGAAACTTCAGTAATATCATATCATTTATGTATGTATGTATCTTATGTGTAACAGAAAAAAGAACAAAATAAAATAAATATATATTTTTTAATTTGTATATCATAAAAGAAAACATACCAAAGGTAAAACAATAATTTAAAATATTAATGAAATGAAAATTACGTCGCGTGGCAGTCCGAGGTAAAATATAGAATTTACTTATAATTGTTTCATTATTATGTAAGAGTGTGACTTACATAATAATGAAACAACAATTACAATATAGTCACTTATAATATATCTAAACTTAAATGAGTGGAATGTCTATATGATAAGTGTTATAAATGAGATTAAAAATCAGGTTAACAAGAAAATAATAAGAAACTTGTAAAAGTTGATCATGTTTAAGGTTTTTAAGTTTTATCGCTGTTTTTGCTCTTGGTATCACAACTATCGATATAATGATATATGAATCGGTATTATTTTTGTTATACGAGAATGGTGTATTAAAGTGAGAATAAATGAAATTGATTTGTTTTTACTTGTTCTTACATGACTAAACGGTACTCGAAAATAATAAAAATAAAGTTAGTAAAATAATATTTGAAAGTATCTTTTATTGTAATTTTAGTGATAGTTGCTCAATAAAAACAGATTTTACATTAAAATGTTATTTTAGGAGAAGATTATCATACAAAATTGCATAAAATATTTTGCACTTTTGTCTGAAATATGTGAAAATATAAAGGCAAACCTACAGCTATTTTCAAAAAATTGTCAGTCTATTTACGAGCAAAACAAAACTCCGACCCTACTAAACCCAACGAAGCTTCAAGAACGCTCCGTCGCTTATTGATTGTTTACGTCTTTCCTCGACAATTGCTCCTAAAAGAATCTCTCGTCGAAGATTAATGAATCATCGGTACAATGCATTGCCTTGAAAAATGTACGATATATAACAAGTTTTATTACATTCTTCACCTTACATATCTATAGTAAATGTTATCAAACACCACTTATATAGAAGTTTGATTTATAATATTTTTAGAGATATTACATATTTTTACAAAATGCAAGTGTATATTGTATAAGTTCATAAATTGTTTAATGATTTTATTGTTTTTAGAGTCAAGGTTTATTTTATGATAATGTTTATCATGTTTATATTTTTTTGTTTGATTCCTCGCCGCCATATTTTTAGCGGAAATAAAGGTTTATTTTTTTATTGAATTACATTGAATACGATTTAGAAAAATGAATAATTAAGTAAAGATAAAAGCTTTAACTTTTATTCCCGAAGAAAGTGAAAGAAGCTATCTCAATTTATCTAAGTTCATTTCGGTTAAAATAAAGAAAATTGAATTTACGATAAGGAAAACTCTTGTTAGTTTACATTTTCCGAAGTTGTTTTCTTTTGTTGGACAATTAAACATCGGAGACAACAGAAGTGCGAATTGATGTGATTTGTTCAGAATAACTGTTGATTGTGTAGATCTCTGCAAACCAACAGTATTATTTTTATTCCTTCAACCTCTTCTGTCTTTCAAGTCTGTCTTTTATTATTGTAATTATTTTTTAATTATTACAACAATATTAAGATTGTGTAAAAAATATCCTTGAATTCGCATATGTAAATTTTTTGTAAGGTAAAATTATTTTATATTTTGAATATAACTGTTTAAAATCTTCGTAACGAAAACAAAAGTTACGAAATTTGAAATTCCTTTTACAGCAATATTAGTCTGGTTAAGTTAATTCATTACAAAAGTTTACAAATCAGTTTCAATATCTGTTACCGGGAATTGATAATACTTTAAAACATTTCAAGAGAACCGGTAATAACATTATTGGTTTTTACCCGTCACTTACGTTAATAAAAATCTATATTTAGAAGATATGGTTAAGTAACATTTTATTAGTTTTTCTTAATAACATTAAATATAACATGCTAATAATATAACATATCAAAAATATATATTTAATTTAAAAAAACTTATCTAATATCCCTAAATAACTCTAGCTCTGTTCAAAAAGGACAAAAACTGGAATTTTGTTTCGTAGTTTAGAAATTTATCTTCGTCATTATTTGATGTTTACTAACCACTCAAGGTATACACACAGACCGTTCTCACGAGATTAATGTGAATAAGGTCAATTGTCACGTTTAGCACAGGTGCATGTAGAGAACCGGCACTCAATAATCCGCTGGATTAGAATAGATTGCGGTGTCGTTTTAATATAAGAGGCAGGTTTATTTCCTTCTGGACGTCTTATTCGCCTGAGGTGCTGGTTACTAAAGATCAAACCTTTTAAATAAGTGGATATATAACCATTGATACACCAAATTCCAGAATGAACAATCAGCATAATAAATAGAATGACTGTCTAATTGTTCCATCCATGTCAGTCCCTAACGCCATATGTTTTTTTCCAATAGAAAGCTGTAAGGCAAACTCTATTTTCTGCTTTATTATGCTCCGTATATGTTTAATAGTGCTCCGAATACGTGCCCCGAAATGCGGAGTAGCTACGGCGTTAAAGCTATTTGAGCACTTTTATATCAAAGTCGTACTTCGATCGAGATCAGATATATTATCAGATCAGATAATCTTTATATGCGTCAACTGTATACAATTATACCCCTATTGTAGATATTCTATTTGGTACAAGCAAGTCTGATAAAATTTTTTATTTTTATAATGCCATTATAAAAATATACACATATCATACATTAAATTCCCACTGCATTTTTTGTCAACAATAAATGTTCAAAAATTAAATCCGATTAAAAGTGTTAGAGATAAAAAAGGCCTTTAATAAATAAAAGAATTTTAAACTCCATTTCCAGTATTTAATCTTCAACAAAATTAATTGATATTTTTATTCTCAATATGACGTCAAAAATTTGTAAAATTCATATAAATTACTTTAGGAATACATAACTTTAGTCACAAATGTTTGAACGATATTTATTTTTTGGGACCTACATAACTTTTAACCTAACCAGTTACTGAGGTCAAACAAATTAGTTTATTTTGCAATGTATATTATAATTAATATAAACTAAGGTCAAACTAGTTACTAGCTAGATTCACCTTCGAAGGTTGTTAACAAAAACTATTGGTAATTGTCAGGTCATGCAAATGACAATTAACCTAAACAGATATTTTGTTTTAAATGACATGAAAATGAACATTATATTTATTTTGTCTTTTTCTTGTATTGATAATGACAGTTTATGAAAGATAGGATTAATAACAATCTTGCAAACTACATATTTTAACTCTTTTAACGTAGCTTCAATATACGTTTAAAGAGAATTATTGAGATACTATCTGAAACAGATCATAAGAACAAATGGAATACAGGAATTGCTAAGCTTACAATAGAAAGAAGCCTTCCAATGCGATACTGCTGATCGATTCTACAAAGTAATCCCTTTCTATTAGTGATATCGATAGCTAGGTAGTTTTATTTTCAAATTCCTTCGTTGTTTAATAAAAATATAATTTAATGTTCAGTTTTTTAATATAAATGTTATTTTTAAAAAAGGTTTAGAATTATAATAAACAGAAAATGAGGAAGCAATTATAGAGTATTTATAGAGTAATTAGCTTTTTTACAGCTATTATAGAGTAATTATAGAGTAGATAGCTTTTTTATAGATAAATTTTGAGCTTTAAGCATATAATTTTTAATTTTTTTACCTTAAATATTTAATTTCTAAGACTATATTCTTTTAATATCAGATAATATTCTATAGAATATATATAGTATATGTAAAGGTAACTTCAACGTATTTAATCAGTCAGGAGAGAGCATCACATATCAAGCCTATCTACTTCCTTTCAAGTTACAATAATACGAGATATTCATAACGGTTATATCATATTGGTTCATGTTTTAATATTGAGATTGTAATTTTAATTGCTGTACTTGACATGATCACTTCAGTAATTGGATAATTATAATTTATAAGGTTTTGAAATCGTTATATATGTCATTAAGTATCCTTATCGCAAATATTGTAACAAATGACAATGTTCTTAATTTAAATTTAGAACGTTATTATTACGTTAATAAGTTTGGTAGTGTTCCCACTATTTTACATGCTCGCATACTTATCATATTTTTCAAGCGACTTTGACTCCGCCAGCAAACTTTGTAGTTGACTAATACTTGAGTAATGTATCCGTGGGTACGTTAATATAATAGATGTGCCAACACACAAAAGATTAATATGGAAAAGAATATGTTAATTTTTTAAATTGCAATATACGTTTCTGTCAGTATTTTGACATGTCAGTATTTTGTTTTTCTTTGCATGTAAAAGAATACTATGTAATATATTAAATAAAATTTATTAAACTTCTCCTTTAAAGCACTGTAGAAAGAGCTAATATAGTCAGTTTCTGACAGTGTGATTTAGACAATGAAACTACTCTTATAAAAACTTTGTTCGGTTGCCTTATTGCCTAAAAGAACCGTACCGGTCTAGTGAGCGTTTACATGTTAATTCTAATATTGCAACTTTTGCTTTGCTCATGCCAAAATCAAATAGCAGCGTTTATTATATAGTAACAATTTTGGGGCACACTTCTTTTAAAAACATTATGTCTAAGAAACTGTTATATAAATATTTTGATTTGAATTTCATCACAAAAATACTTAATACTTTATTTGATACAAAATAACAGAATTTTAATAGAAATATAAACATAGTTGAATAAGTTCAAGTAAAATGCTGAATGTCAAAAAAACCGTATAGTTACAAATAATTTAACATGGAGCATTACCACAGTATCCGTATTTGATCTCAACAAAGCTATATTGTGTGTCTCCGGAGATTAAACGTAGATTATAAAATGAAGATAGATTTCCGATAACACCGATGTATAACATTTTAGAAATAATAGCATATCCATATCCATCATCATCCATATTCATGTAGATATTATAGGAAGAATGTTAAAAATAAATTTAGTACTAAAAAAGACTAAATGTTTTTTTCCTAGCAAACTGTAAAAAAGAGAAAAACAACCCAGTAGTTAGAATTTGTACAACCAATTTTAAATTAAGAGCAATTTTTTAAGGGATTGGTTTATCAACTTATTAAATTATTGGAATACAGGAAAGACTTAAATGTAGATATATTATAAATAAATTATAATAAATATTCAAAATGCAAAAAGGTGAATTACTTGTGAAACGAAAAAGAAACGGCATCGCATGCTTTCAACGTTACCTTTAAATCCAACATTGGTGTTATATTTTGCCTGAATGTGACGTCACACATCAAATTAAAAGGTAGGGCAAACACGTTAGTCAACATGGTAAATCGGAAATCTAAACTAGTCAAGTAAATTGCAATTGCAATATAAAAGTAAATAGTTTATTCTATTCACGTTCCGTAAATAAAAATTATTTCGTCTTTAATTGTCATTTTGTGTTTTCGCCTGAATGTAACGTCACAAACGTCCGTTGTATGAGTATTAAAGTATTTTCGTTATGCTCTCTCTAGTTTAAGCTCGAAGATAGTAAACATTTTAAAGGGATTTATGTTGCAAACCTTTAATAATGATTTTTAATTAAATGCTTTATTAATGTTTATCTTTCGGCAGATATGAAACCCATTTGACTGGTTTCATATCTACCTGCACGTTGCATTTGAATCTATGAAATTTTTACTTCATAGTGTATTCTTAGTTACGATTAGTGTTTTAGGAATAATTTGTCAATATGCATTTTTTTTTTCTTTTTTTTTAATGTGATATTATTTAATAACAACAATTTTTATTACAATAGATAATGTTTTCAAAATGAGGGCCAAAAAAAGTTATTTATAGATTTGTTGTTCTTCTTACAACTTCATGAATAGAAAAGGATCCAAGCTCAGGACCAACACCAATGGTTGATTCAAACATCCGGAACAAACTTTGCCTAACAAAATTTAACGCTAGTTTAAGTATAATTTATTTCTTCCTTCCCTTATAGCAACTACTTGCAGTTACTTGGAACTTAATAAGAGTGATACAAGTATAGTATTTATGTTTTTTATGTTATGTTTGGATTTAATTTTGTGTTTATTATAGAGTGAAATGTATTTAACTAAGTTGAAATATAATCAAAAAGTATTTCCTTATAGAATCATTATGACGTTTAAAATATAAACATAATTCATAAATTATCTCTTCATGAAGTAAAGGTATTTAAAATAATATTACAATTAACAAATACACCCCTCGTAATTATGTAATATCAAAAAGACTCATGCTTGATAAGCCTTACTAATTTAAACCGTCAACTCACGTTCCGTTGATAATCAATCGAACCGCTGCGGCATTGTCTACATAAATACGAGGTGCTTGGTATTCTGACAACTAATTATTCATGTAAATGCAAATACAGCAATGAAGACAGTTGACTTTATTCCGTCTATCCTTCTATAATTTGTTTGCATTGCTAACATTTTAAAATAATTTTTATATGTTTATGTACTATAATTACAGGAATGTTTTATAAGAATAGATGTTTTTAAATATATTATAAAAATAACAATAATTTCTTTCTTAAGATGATGCAATGATACTGCAACATAACTTGTATTCTACATGAGAAAATGTAGAAAAAACAATGCTTATTTTTAAGCGGTTGTCCAGAATTGCTTATTTTTAAGCGGTTGTCCAGAATTAAGTCCTGGATTTACACAAAACTAAAAGTGATTTGACAAACTATTTTAATATTTTTCATTAAGGTCAATTCTTAAATTAATACAAGACATATCACAACAAATAACAATATAGCTTTGACCGGGCAAAACACGAAGTAGACTTTGACAAAAATCCTTTTAAGTACTCCAAAAACATTTTCAAACACGAAAAAGGTAAGCTTCTCTTGACCAACGAGCAAATTTTTGATTATTATAAAAGCACATACGAAGTGCCAAAAAATCAAAGGCTGTATGGGGATCCCAACGAACGAAAACCTGAGAGTCCTTCCATAGATTTTCATGCCAACCCTCCAACTTTGGAGGAAATCAATAAAATATTTAAAAAGAAACCATCTAAGTCAGCACCAGGTCTGGATGGTATCCCTTATATAGTTTATAAAAAATGTCCGTCGATTCATAAACATCTATTGAATATATTCGGTAAAATCAAGAGGACAAGCACCGGTAACATTCGGAAATGCTCTTTTTGTCCTCATTTCCAGACGTGACAATGTCGCGGATCCCAGGGACACTAGACCGATAGCTCTTACAAACACAATATCAAAAATATTTTTTTCCTTTTTACAAACGAAAATGACGCAATTCATGATAAATAACAAATATTTCGGGCCTAATAAAATAAATCACCAGAAAGGGTTTTTGCCTGGCATTTCTGGATGCCTCGAACATAACACGTTACTATTGGAAAGCCTTAAAGATGCCAGAACTGGTGAAAGACAAATAACGGTATGTTGGATAGACTTAGAAAACGCTTTCGGGTCGTTACGACATGAACTGATGTTCGCACTAAGGTGGTATAACTTTCCAACGTTAATTAGTAACATGATTGCATCATATTATTCAAAATTAAAATTTTCCATAATCACAAATGAAAATCATTCCAAACCCTTAAATTACAACATTGGTTTATTTCAAGGCTGTTGTATTTCTCCAATAATATTTAACAAAGTAATCAATATTTTAATAGATAAATTATTTAAAAACGAAAAGAAATGGGGTTATCGGTTCAAGTTTAACAATAAATATACAGAATCCATACTAGCATTCGCAGACGATCTCGCGATACTGACACGTAATCCAAAACAATGTCAGCTAGTTTTAAATGTTGTGGAGGATTTCTGTGTTTGGACGGACGGATTGAGGACAAAACCAAATAAATGCTACAGTCTATGCCTGGGTAGGCGGAACACCAGATATACCTCTTACGATCCGGGTCTTATAATAGGCGGTAAGTGCGTTACTACAATTACCGACGCAGCTCCGTTCAAATTCTTAGGCAAAAAAATCAATTACTTCATTCATAAGGACATTGAAGTCATGGCTCGGGTTAGCGCATCCAGCGGACTCTTCTACCTTATTTAGAGACCGACACAATTTTGGGTTAATATTAAAGAAACCATCGGAACTCTATAAACACCTAAGAGTGACCAAAAGACATATCATCTCAAAATCGAATGATGATACTATAACGTCTCTCCCAAAAGATAAAATTGCCGCAGAACTAGAGTCACGACTTCAATTCTATAAACGATTTATGATAGGTGCTCAAACAAATAAAGCAGGGTTAGGAACAACAAGACTTAGAAATAACAAAATCCTTTAATCGGCAAGATGAAAACGATAATTACCGGTTGCACGCGATGAGCCTAGAATTGCAATATGAATGGGTGACCATAGGAGATTTTTGTATTCCGCTAGCTTTGAGATGGCGCACTCTGCTTCATGATTGGTCCCCAGCACTATTAAAATTTTATCTTAACGCATTCCAAATGACTCTCCCAGATCAAAGTAACTTAGTAAGATGGGGCAAAGCCACCGAAAAATCTTGCAACATCTGCGGGGAGGCAGTAGGAACCGCGAAACACTTGCTAGTAGGGTGTAGGGTACTATTAAATAGAGGTAAATACTCGCGTCACCACGATAAAGTAATAGAAATCATACGAGAAGCGGTTAGTCTTTCTGTAGCAAGAGCGCAGAGGGGTATAACAACCACCAAAAAATCAGTAGAGTTCGTAAAGGCAGGTTCGTCCAAAAAATCTAAATTAAAACCTTATTCCATCTTGGACGCGTCTCCTGATTGGACTCTCATGATGGACACGTATGAAAGGCAATACAAAATCCCCGGGGATGTTTGTGTTTCGTCATCTAGGCCGGACTTATTCCTGTATTCAAAACAACTAAGGCGCGTTATACTTGTGGAGCTTACTGTACCCTGGGAAACAAACATACCCAAAGATCATACATTTAAGCTTAACAAGTATTACGAACTGTGCAACGAACTGATCAGGAATAAATTTATAGTTAATTTGTACGCTGTAGAAGTAGGAGCGAGAGGTATAACAGCAAAATCTCTCTACAATTTATTTAAGGATCTCGGCCTTTCTAGAACGATCATCAGTTCATTTCTGGAACGTATTTCAAAGGCAGCTTTAGTAGGTTCTTACGATATTTGGTTAAGTAGGGAGAGGAGCGTGAACAGTGAAGGTGAGCGTGTATGCGCATACTAAAGGGGCCTCTTAAACCTACACCTGGGTCGCAAGTCCCAGGCATTGTTTGCGCTCCTTTTCCTGCAACACGATGGGCCCGGCACCCGCACGGTGAATCCATGGAATGCTAAAAAGCTTCGTCTCATTTCTTAAATATATTTTTTAATTTATTTAATTACTTTTTTTACATTATTGAATAAATATATTTATATATATAGTCTAAATACTTACCATATATTAAACGGTATTGTGTTGAATACCGTTTAGTAAAGCTAGAGAGCTAGAGATGTAGAGTAACATACATACTGTGCACCACTACCATTTCCTTCAAGCCTAAATTGTGAATTATGCTGTTGATTGTTATCATTTTTTTTCATAAAATATAAAACATGTTAAACATGCATCCTAAAACCATTGTGTTATTTAATTAGAACTAATTCAAAATCGTTAACTAGGGCTACAATAACCTTTCCAGAAATAAACTAATCGAAGGTTTGCTTCAAAACACCTACACTTTTCAAAGAATTGTATATTGGTAAGCAAAACAATATATTTGTTTTGTAATTTTATTATTTATTATTTTGGTATCTCTGTGCTCTTTTATAAAAAATATTATTTTAATACATTAAATTACGCAGATAGGTATCACATAATATCCGTATACCTTAGAAACTATGTTTTGTACAGCACAGCGAAGGCAGAGCCGGTAGCATAAACTAGTATATTTTGTGAAAAATAATAGTCATATATTTAAAAGATTTGTACTAGGAAGAAATATACGTTACTATTTATACTAAAACCGGAAACAGTTATGTGTTAACAAATAATTGGTAGTTGTGGGAAAATAATTAAACCAGTTTGTGATGCTCGGATTAACACGAGCCGTTATGGATATTAGGATTAATGTAATTGGAATTGACTTTGTTATAACACTCGTTTAATGTTGTGTTTTTGTACAAGCTATTTATTACTTACCTGGCTTACCAAGCGCCATACTTGATATAGCTTAATTTTCTCAATTCCATTCGCAGGTCTGAAATAGAGAATGCAGTTATAGAGTAGAATAAGTTATCAAAAGTATTTTATAAATAAAACTTGTACTTTTACAAATCGATTAATATGAAATCGCTGAAACTGATGAATTGGTGAATCGTTTTGAGCGAAAGCAATGAGTCACTGCTATACATTTTGGTATTTATTACCATATGTTTCTTCCTTCTTAAATTTAGTGAAAAGTTCTTATAGTTTTCTAATGATTTGATAATGTAAAATAATGTCTAAATCTAAAATAACAAAAAGTCATAAATATGAAGACATCTTTAAATAGTAATTTAGGAGATAGTAACTTATATTAGTAACATTTACTACCAAGTAAATCGGAGACGCTCGTAAAATGAACAAATTATTTACTTTCATCTGACAAGTAGTTATAGTAGTAAAGATTACAGAAAGTAATGAAAGCTTTTATAAAATAACAATAGAAAAAAAGGCGTGTATAATGTAAAATAACTATTTAGGAGTTTTTTTTTCGCAACATAGAAATCAATCATGTCATCATGTCATGTTTTATTAATTATATTTTAAAGAATAATAATTTCTAATTATGTATTATATGATACATCTCACTAGATCTTAACTTTCCATTGTTAGCACAAAGTTTGATAGTAATAAATTGCATTTAAGATTTAATCAAGCTTGAGACTTCCCTGAACAGGCGGAAGAGATATATATACTACCTGCATGTAGCCTAACTTACTTAACAGTTTATTTTACTTTTATTTTAAAAAAACTATCTCTATTTAAAATAATCCGATGATAGTAAAATTTTTGCTTTATGAGGAAATATTTTATATGTATATTATTAAAAGACTCCATATTAAACGCTCAAATAATAGAATAAGCTATTTATATTAATATTACAACTTCAATTTCCTTGACTAGAGTAGATTTATTATTTACTATTATTAAAACTAACGTGGATGTTTCCGTCTTATTAAAACATATTGAAGTTGGTTACTTACTTTATATTTTTCACCCAACGTAAACTTGGATAAAATACTCCCACATCCTATTAAAAGTTTAAAATATAACATACAACCTGGATATTTCTATTTATGTCAGAGTGAAACCAATTTAAAAGAAAAATGTTTATGTTATTATCGTTTATTTCCAATATTTAACCTCATGCATTCATAGTAGCCAATGTTCTTACGGCAATATATTTTGCTAATATTATATTAGAGTCTATCATAGCACACAATAATTCATAGGAGAGAATAAAGTATGAAGAACTCAGTACATAGAGTGCATCTCGACCATTTCCTTCAAGTATCAATTATGATTTATGTTGTTGTTGTTTTTTCCTTTTTTTGTCTTTATAAAATTATATTCTAAACCTCATAGTATAAGATCAAGATAAGATTTTTTAAATGGGACCAATTTCATATCATAAGACATTTTTGCAGCTGAACACGGTTACATGAACCTATATAAAAAAAATACAATTATTATTTTAAAAATATTTGACACAAACTTTCAGGAAGTATCCAGTTTTAAAAAATATATTGTCATTTACGAAGAAAGTTCAAATGCTAACAAAGCAATCGCGTAAAAAGAATTGCAATGCTAGTTCTGAATTTAAAACCGGTTTTACTATTTCCGACTACTAGGATTTTCTACATATTTTAGTTTTCTTTTATAAGATTTTTTATCAGACTCAAATTAGAATTTGAATATGAAAATGAATTTACATATCGTAGGATGCTATTAACTGTAATACGTTACATATTTGTTATGGGTAATATCGGTAAGCCATTTCTCTTTTAATCTCCTGAGAGAATTTTGGCTTTGTAGGGATCGGTTACGGATGCTGTGTGTGTATATTATTCATGTCAAATTACTTACATGCCACAATACGATTTTGTTCACGTTTTTACTTTGAAGTTATTCGACTGTTTTATATTAGGAATTTGTTGTTTGTTGTTTTATGTAATGAAAGCCATTTTCAAGAGCCATAAATATTGTTGTGATTAAAATAAAAAAACAGATTTTAAGACATTTTGTTAAAAGAAGTGCTCCCTGAAACTGTCACCAATCGGTACGGTATCTTTTAGCAAAATAAGGCAACCTAACAAGGTCTCGTAAAAGTCAATTCATTGACTGTCAGAAACTGACGACAACGCCAATTAGATTAACGTATTTAGAGCGAAGATTGCAATATCACCGTAAAGACTAGGGTAATGTTTTCTACTTGAAGAGGGAAGTAAGGTTTATGAAAGTTGTTAACAGAAGCCCAGAACTTATACGTTATTACTTATATGTTATTTAAAAAAATATATTAAATTTCACTTAATTAAGCCCTAATATGTTTAATTTTGACTTTTATTTCCGTAACTTTAATGGTAATTTATACAGTATGAATCAAACATCGTTGACTTTAACAAATATTACCAAAGCTCTAAAGTGACTTTGATCATAAAACCAATAATGTCCTTATCCGTCTTCTGGATATGTTTAAATTATTCTCAATTACCGATAACAGCTATGGAAATTGACTTGTAAACTTTGGTAACGTATAAACTTAACCAGAATAATACCTTTAAAAATGAATTTAAAAATTTCGTATCTTTTTCTTTTAAAAGTTATAAATGATTTATATTCATAACATAAAATATACTATCATACTGAAAATTAAGAAGCCAATTCAAGGATATATTTTTGATACATACTCAAAACAAAACTCGTTGCAATAATTTTTTTCTTTAAAAAAATATTTTAAAGACATGTTTTTGACCAGAAATACTCTACAAAAGGAAATAACTTTGGACAAGGAAAACTCATAACAGTTTTCCTCTTCGTAAATTCGAATAAGTTTAACCTAACGTTAACATTATCATAAACTAAAACTATTCCTTCTATCTAAAAGAATAAAGGCGATAAACAATTTATTAAGAAACAGACAAAATGTTTGTTAAAAATATTATGAATTATTATTTTTCCTCATGTTAAAAATATAATTTATCAAATCTTTATAGCTTTATTTTCCGATAACGATTATTATTAAAGTTTAGAATGTAATTAAATTGGTGATTGTACATTTTGCACGGAATGTATCGATGATTCATGAATCTTCGACGAGAGATACTTTTAGGATCAATTATCTGGAAATAAAATAAAAAGCGACTACGCGTTCTCGTAGCTCCATTAGGTTTAGTAATGGTAGGAGTTTAATATTAAAAAGACGATCAGTTATTAAAAAAGATGCACATATTTCAAGTAAAGTGGAAATAGTTATGTGAAACTTTTTATGAAAATCATAAGATGATTACATAAGTAACGTTTCATACCTTTTACCATAGTATGCTGATAATTATACAATTAAATTATTATTTTAATGCAAAAACCATATAAAAAATATTCTTGTAAATATTAATTTAATTTTTATTCTTTTCGGCTAATATCGATAATAATACCTATAATACTAACTAGAAAAATACCGATTCGGAATGTATCCCTTAATAGCTGTAAAACCAAGGGAAAGAACAGCGATATAACTTGAAATCACCATTACCACGAAACACCTCTTCTAATTCCTTTTATTTATGATTGTTTACCTGATTTTAAATATTATTAACACTGTGTTGCTTATTACCACTTATTCATATAAATATTCCACTTATTACGTTCAGGTTTTAACTTAACATGTATTACATTATATGTAATAAATCTCTAGTCACAACTTTATATAATATACGAGTAATTATGATAAGTTATTCTGCTGTTGATTCTTTCTCCGGCTACCGTTATTTATGAAGATATGTTAAAATTATATGAAAATATAATTGTTTCTAAAATTCTTTTAAAAATTTCTAATTTCACTTCATTTTTAAGTTGGCAGTTTCAGAGTTGATTAAGTGCCATAGCTTATGTATGTCTTTACAATGAAATAATATTGATAAAAAATATAATTTTCTTATCAAAACGTTTTTTAAAATAATTAAAATCTTAATTATGATGAAGCTGGTTATAAATTAGAAATAACTCCGCAGTAATTTCAGCTACAGTTATTTTTAAGTGAATTTACTGCTTAAGTTTATAAGTCGCCGTATAAAATGTTAAACAGACCAAACGAACCGTTCTAACTTCACCCATTACGTGTCTGAGATAAGTTCCCGACACTTCATAAATATGTAAAATTATAGACCGCAACTTGAACAAGTCCGCACTTAACAAACGAGGATAATACTTCATGTTCTTAAAAATATTTTACTCCTTAAGTATAGAGAACAATTTGTATTAATTAATTAATAGTTTATGACCTCATTATAATAGTTCTCTATACTTTTTTGTTTACCTTTTATTAACTCAGTTATTTATGAAATTTTCAAATTTACAAAATGAAAGATCATCAATTAAGGCGAGACTAGAACGTGCGACTTCTGACAGTCTATGTATTTTGAAAGGTACCTAAAAATTTAATTAAACGTAACATTACCAATACACAATATCAAATCATATTTAATTTAGATGTTTTATATTTTTAAATGTAGTTTTAATAACATATTTTATAAAGAATCGGGTTTGCATCAAAATCTTTTATTCTTGCGCTGTATCTTCACTGCACATTATGTTTCACTATAAAAGAAGAGACGCGATGGAACGTACTTCCTAATGATTATTCACAAACGGTTTTTAAAGACCGTTTATAAATATAGCCATATCAACATACCTTCCGTTATATTTTATAAACATAAGTTTTGTATTTTGTTCGTTATATATTTCGTTTGTTAGTTCGTTTATATTTTAATGTGTTTGGTATTGCGAAGTTGGCGAGTTACGAATACAGTTAATGGTACACTAAAATGATATATATTTCTTTTCCTTTTCAACAAGTTTAGTAAAATTGTTTCTCTATTTTCATAAAATATCTTCAACTGTCATCGCCATGAGGGAATTGTGACTATGTTTTTGTGTTGAATAACAAATTCGGGATATGTTAATATTTGGGTGAAAGATATTTTAGTATATACTTTAATATTATTTCTAACTTTGAGTGTGAAAGAAAAACCTATATTAACCAACAATTCTTTATTTAAAATTAAACTTTATATTCTCTCATCTAACTGAAAATACCTAAAGTCTACCATCTGAAATGGAACATCCACCGTCACTTCCAGCACCACCACGCCATCTGGTGTGGTTAGAAATGGTTTTAGAAGCACGTAATTTAATTTACCATGGCCCATAAACTCTTGAATAACTAACTGAAAAACATATATATAAATATATAAAATAAAACCAAGTTTATATTTCCTTGCTTTTTAAGCTTTTGATAGAAATTCAATATAACCTATTACCAATATTCTATAGTTCTGTCTTTTTATTTAATATCATGAGGTAAGTTTTTAGACACTCACAGACACTACTAATTTTAATGTTAAGGTAAGAGGACATGCAATCGAATGTTAAATTACTCGACACAGTACTGAAGGCCCATGAAGAAGCTATTAGTCTAACAGAGGAGGAACCATTTTAATGTACATGCCATCTGTACAATAGACGACATGGACTCAAAAATGGACACACCACTCACAGCTACGTCAGTTAAGTTATTCTTTCTTATTATATCACAATTATATCTTTATGGTAACTGTACACTAACATCATTATCCATTAATATTTAGGGTCAAATAGATGATTCATATATTAAAAAAAATGTTAATAAGAGGTTTTTAAAACACTGTTTTAAGAGATCCTTTCGTGCTCAGCCTTTGTAAGTTCACCTATCATAATTAATTCCTTATGTATATAACTTACTTATGTATTAAACTTGATTAACTAAAGATAGACTTGATTGATATATAATCTTCGACCGTGACGGATTAAATAGGTCGGAGTTATTTTCACATCGACTACATGTTTCTTAATAATATGCACGAGGTCTTATGCAAGAAGTTTTAGTAAGTACGTAAATGTTTTTATTTATTAAAACTATTTACTTTTGAATGAGCAGCCTCATTTAAAAATCACAATCAATCTTTGAAATTTAAATTTTATCTCAGAATTACTTTTTCATTTTCAGTTTGGCATAATAATATCAATAAAAAAGGCTTTAAAAGGTATTTATTATCTAGCAGGCATCAATAAAGAAATGAAGTGTCTGATTCTAAAACAATCAAGATATCGATATTCCTAATAGTAAGGGATTACTTTTGTAGAATCGATCAGAAATATCCCATTGGAAGGAATCTTTCTATTGTAAGCTTAGCAAATCCCTTAGTCCGTTTGTTTTTATGACTTATTTCAGATAGCATCTGAAGAATAAACCTTAAGAGTTTATTGAAAACTACAAAACCAAACAAATAAATATTTTCGTTTGTAATATTCATAGTAATTCTATTTTAAATGTTTCTTATTTAATGTAACAAATTTTACAGAAAATTTAACAACCTTTAAAGGAAAATGTCAATCACATTTTGTTTACAAGAAAAAAAGGCAACGAAATATATTCATGTCACGTGTTATTTTAATAATGAAAATGTAATGGTAGAATTATTATTCCCACAATTGTTCTATATAGATTACAACGAACCCATTTATATTATATTGTCTTACATAAAACTTTGATTCTCTGTCTCTCACGGAAGATAATTCTCCGGATAAGAAATCTCTTATCGTAAGTTCCAATGTTTAACTTAACCGAATAAAGTCCAAATATATAATGATATCTTCTTTTACTTTCTTCAGTGTCATTAAAATGAAAGACAAAGCTTTATTCCATACTCGATCATTCATTTTAAAAGTTTAGAGTAAAAGATAGATTATAACAATAGATAGGTAGAATATAACAATAGTTATCATTAGTGACCAGCACCCTCATTTGCCCTCCTCTTACATAAAAAAAGTATTCATTTCATCATTCATTCATTTTCAAAAAAAAATCTATTATAATAGAAACACAATAATCATTATTTCACTAAACTTTCTATCTCTGTATATTTGCAAATTATTATAACTACATAAATAATTAGCTAATCAATATGTTGTTTTGCATATATTTGCTTTTGATTAAAAGTAAACAATTATTGTTCAGATGTGTTTCTGTTATTTTCGAATAACAATTATTTCAATAAAAAATCAAGAATGTAATAGTACTGCTGATATCTGCCGATGATTAATTCATCTTTGGGCTTCGACAAGAGATAATTTTAAGAGCGTTGGTCAGGAAAAGATATAAACAATCAATAAGCGGGCATTCATGCAGCTACGTGGAGTTTAGTAATGGTCAAAGTTTAGTTTTGCTAGGTTTGGATGAATTTCTGTCTCCCTATATTTTTTCAGATGTTAAGCGAATTGCATGTAGATGGTGGTGATTCTTTGAATGATCAGGTTAAAGTAATGTATTAAAGTTAATTGTAATTTAGAAATCAGTTCATATTTTAACAAACTGTTTACTTTCAGTTGTAGTTAAGTTTAAAGTTATTTAACTACTTAAGCGTATAAATCACTATTTTAACCGTAGAGAGCATCAAAATAGTTGTTCAAACTTCACCAATTAACTTTCTTAGATAAGTCCCCGTCACCTCATAAATATATAAAATAATTATAGAGTGCTGGCAACTTGTACAGTTAGCTCTTAACAAACGATGATAATTCCTAATATTTTCTGAAATGTTGCACCATTATTGTAGATTTTGAAGTTAAGATTATTATATTACTTCTTTACACTTTTTATGTTCAACTTCTATTAACTTTAGTTATTAAAAGTAGAGATAGAGAAAACTTTATCCATATTAATTTTTAAATACACAAATTTAAAATTTAAAAATTAATTTAAAAATTTAAGATCATCACTATACAAAATTTACAATAATATATAATATAAAAAGTCTTATATAGAAATGGTTTTGTGTCATTTATTATGGATAGTTGCTTTATACATTTACTTAAGCTCCATTAGTGGCAAATAGAGTTATTATCGTAACGAAAATAAGATCACAGTAAATAACAGATTCTGCTTTTTATTCTTTAATATTAAGTATAAAATTGACGTTGAGTATATATTATATAAAAGTATGGTGGTAGCTCTAACCGTTCGTGTTTTGTGAGTTTGTTATTTCATTGTGCGCTGGGTGAAATGGAGTGCGAAGTTGATACGAGTGATGTCGGTTTGTTCTTTATTGTAAACTAAGACTGTTCACTAAGATTGTTAAATATGAATATATGTTTTAATAACATTGTTATTAATAATAATACCTATCATATAAAAACTCAACTTTATGTTAAATATAATTAGTATTTTAAGTTTCTGCTGAGAGCCATAAATATATATAAATTATGCTCATGCTATATATCTAAGAACTTTATAATTTTTTGGCACTTCATAGCTTCATAAGCTTTATTTCTTACTAGCTTCCGCCTTTGATTTTACCTATCCTATAAATTGCGCTATCAAAGATTAAGCTAACAACAATAGTGTTCAAGGACGGTGGCGCATAGCGGGCGCCCACCCACCCGCTGACGCAGTAATAGCCACTCTGGCTAACTGCATAAACATAAAGGAAAAAAAAGCTACAGTGTTTTGTTAGTTTTGGGTGCTTTGAACATTTGTAAGTGATAACGAACACTCACAAACGAACTATTGCGCAGTGTACACGTTAAATTTTGTCTCGCGTAACAAAAATAGTTATCATATATAAAGTTTTGTTTTTCTTAGTGATTTTGTGAAATAGCATCGAGTTATATCATAAGTGAACTTAAGTGCGATTTAAATTGCAAAGAAGTCAATAAACTTGGACTCAGTTGCTTTATGTGCGGGGAGTCGTGGCGTTTGATCATTTTGTTTATTTGTTTTCTACCGTCTTCATAAAATATGGAATGTAAACATTGTTCGACAACTTTGAATATGGAAGATTTATTAAAATGCTCTGTATGTCAGGGGATTTATCATTATTTATGTGTCGGCATGAATGAATCCGAATTTAAAAAAATTCTCCCAATGAATAAATGTAAGTGGAAATGCCCGACATGTAAACCGTCAAAAAGACCTAATATCAGCCCAAAATTAACATCGGGCTCAGGTAAAATACATGATGACCCAAGCCAACCTCACTCACTGTTTCAAACTGATGCTAAATCATTGATTTCATACTTTGATGATCGTTTGAATGGTTTAGAATGTTCAATAAATTCATTTAAATCCCTGATTACTGACGAATTTAAGAAACTTTCTGATGCCGTCAGCATGTGGTCAACAAGGATAATTGCAGTGGAATCTTCTATGGTTTCTGTGACTGAGAGGTTAATTGAATTGGATAAGGAGATCAAAGGGGTTGATGACATCAAATTAGAACTCGAGGAATATAAATCAAAGGTCAAGGAATTTACGGAGTATAAGGATAGGAATGACCAGTGGGTGCGTCGTTCGAATATTCAAATTAATGGAATTCCACAGAAGAACGGTGAAAATTTAAAACAAATAATAAAAAATATTGCAACTAAATGTGGGTATGCTTTGAATATTGATTCCGATGTTGATTTTGTTACAAGAGTTGCGGTCAAAAATGATACTTCTGATAATAAAATAAGACCTATTATCGTTAAAATGCAGTCAAGATACAAAAAAGATGATTTCTTAACACTATTGCGCAAGCTTAAGAGTTGTATGGCAAAGGATATCGGTTTTACCGGTATTCAAGGCAATAATAGAATTTATTTTAATGATCATCTATCTACGAAAAATAAATTTCTACTCAAAAGAACGAAACAGATTGCAAAGGAAAAAAAGTATACTTTCTGCTGGGTCCGGAACTGTACCATAATGGTACGACGCAACGAACAGTCACCTATTATTCACGTAATATCAGAGGAATCTTTAAACAAGATTATATAGGAGATAAGCGAAAATTGTTGTTCTTATGTTTTATTACTTGTCTTTATTTGTTTGAGTTGATGTGTATTGCGGGCTGCTTGATTTACAATTTGGAATGTATGTTGGTTGTATTTAAATCTACTCATAATTATTTATACGAATTTAAAAATTATATTCTTAATTTAACTTTTGTTTCACGGAGTTATATTAATTCTACGTTTCTTATTTTCGGGCTAGAATCTCGGTACAATATTTTTATAAAAATTGTCACGGTAGTTTGTAATCAGCGTTTAATTATTGATTTCTATAATAATGGTACTTAACATTTTTTATCAAAATGTACGCGGGTTAAGGTCAAAAACTAAAACATTTTATAGTAATGTGTTACACGTGGATTATGATATAATTTGCTTAACTGAAACCTGGCTATTGCCAGGAATCTTTGATGGGGAACTGTTTGACTCGCGATACATTGTTTACCGAACAGATCGTAATTATGAACAAATAAATATTACGAGGGGGGGTGGTGTCCTCATAGCTGTCCGTCGTGGCCTGGCAGTGAGTATGTTGAGATTAATACCTTTACCTCTTTTATACGATGCCGACGTAACTTGTGTACACATTGTATTCAAACAAATATCACGAACATATTTGTTGAGACTATATTGTTGTTACTTCCCACAAACACACAGTCAGGGGCCAGCACAGCTTTCGTTGTACGAACATATTTCAAATTTAAAATTAAATTATCCTAATGATAAGTTTTTGGTTATTGGTGATTTTAATATGCGATTTGCTGAATGGTGTTCTGGGCCGGCTATTTCTTCTACTTTAAATAACTCGTTGCTATTAGTAAATGCCCATGAAGATTGTTTAACTTCACAGCTGTATGATTTTATGTGTTTTAATGGTTTTGCTCAATTTAATTCTGTGAAAAATATCAATAATAGGCAACTTGATTTAATAATGTCTGACATTTCATGTTCGGTATATCGTGTTAGTCCTTTATCATTACCAGAGGACGCTCATCATCCTTCTTTATGCATCGATGTTACTACCCAACTTGATCTACGGTGCCTACGGCCCGCAACGCGTTTGATACGTTGTTTTGGAGCTGCTGATTATACCAGAATTAATGATATGATGGCCAGAATCGACTGGGAAGAGCGTTTAGCTTTAGAGGACGTTGAATCAGCAGTGAGTACTTTTTATGATATTACCAATGAAATAATTGAGCTTAATATAACTGGGTTTATTTCTAGAAATGATAGATATCCAACTTGGTTCAATAAAAAATTAATAAAAATTATAAACAAAAAAAATTAAAAAGCATAAAAAATGGAAAATGTATGGTAGAATTAAGGATTATTTTGAGTATTCGGTTTTACGAAGTCAAGCAAAAGAACTTGAAAAAACCTGCTATAAAACTTTTATTGATCGAAGTGAGAAAAATATATCATTAAATTCTAAACATTTTTGGACATATAATAAATCTATACGTAATTCCAATGAAATACCCGATGAATTGTACTTGGGTAACACTAATGTTACGCACGGTCAGAATATTGCCGACCTTTTTAACTCATTCTTTTTTTCGGTATTTGAACCAAGTCTCAATAATAATGTACTCACTGAAAATATTAAAAACAATAATGATTGTATCATTGATAGAATAATTATAAATGAAATAATTGTTGAGAGGTATCTCAAATCAATTAAAACGGATAAGGGAGCGGGGCCAGACGGGATTCATCCTATCTTTTTAAAGCAGTGTAGCAAGACATTGGCTAAACCACTTTCTTTTTTATTTAATCTCTCTCTGAAGACTGGTACGGTGCCTATAATGTGGAAAAAATCTATTATTGTCCCTATTTTTAAAAGTGGCGATAAACACAACATAGCCAACTATCGTGGTATTTCAAAACTTTCAGTCATACCGAAACTTTTTGAAAAAATTGTTTATGATTCATTATTCCCTGCAATTAGACCATTTATCACTGGCAATCAGCATGGATTTGTAAGCGGCCGTTCCACAGAGTCGAACTTATGTGAATTTTTAGATTTTGTTTTGAACGCTATGGATGGAGGTCAACAGGTGGACGCCGTGTATACTGATTTTTCAAAGGCTTTTGATAAAATTAATCATGGTTTACTTGTAAAGAAACTAGAAAACATTGGTATACACGGCGATCTTCTGAGGTGGATGAAATCTTATTTACGTGATAGATCACAGGCAGTGGCAGTTAAAGGTTATACGTCGAGCTTTATACCCATAACTTCTGGAGTCCCCCAGGGATCTCACCTCGGTCCATTGCTCTTTAATATTTTTATTAATTCTATAACAGATTGTTTTAAAAATTCGAAAATAATTCTTTATGCAGATGACACCAAAATTTTTTCTTTAATAAAATCTTTCGAGGATTGCAAATTATTTCAAAACGATCTAAATAGGCTTCATTGTTATTGTTTGAATAATGGTTTAAAATTAAATATTGACAAATGTTTTTCTATAACATTTTCTCGTAAAGTCAATAAAATAAAATTTAATTATAGATTAAACAATACGAGTCTTAAGATAACGACTGAGGTGAGAGACTTAGGGGTAATTCTAGACAGTGGACTTTCTTTCTCGTCTCACATTACCGCAATCAAAGCAAAAGCATACCGAATGTTAGGGTTTGTTTTTCGACAGTGTAGAGATTTTAAGAATGTAAAAACATATTATATCTTATATAATTCGTATGTAAGACCTATTTTGGAATACGCATCTACAATTTGGAATCCAATATACTGTGTTTATAAGAATCAAATAGAAGCTATTCAAAACAAATTCCTTCGGAGGATAAACTATATCTTTGGCAGTGAGGTTATATCAGGTCCTACTCGTATGTCATTAGAGCTACGTCGTGAACACAAAGACCAAATTTTTCTATATAAATTAATTAACAATATTATAGATTCTCCTTATCTTCTTACACGTATTTATTTTAATTGTCCGAGATTGAGTGCTCGCACTAAATTCGTATTTCATATTCCAGTTTGTAGAACCAAATACGCCCGTAATCGTTTCGTGACAAGAGCTTGTAATGCACACAACGAACATTATTATGATATTGATATATTTTGTTCTAAATTGACTATGTATGTATCTTTGGTTAGAAAAGTTGTTCACAATTAAGTTTTTTTTTTTTTTTTTTAATGTTTTTATGTAAAAATTAGTTTCGATTATTATCGATAAAGTTTTTTTATTGTTTGTGTATTAATATTTTAATGTTTTTTTTTCTATCTTATTAATTTGTTGTATTTTTTTTTCCATCCTTTTTGTAAACATGCTTTTAGTAAACATTTTTAATGGACACTCGCTATGTATAAATTAGTAGTGAAAACTTTTTGGCTTGTGTATATTTAAAAAAAAATGTTATAAATGAAATATTGTAAGCTGTATGTTTCCGAAAATAAATAAATAAATAAATAAATAAATAAAATAGGAGAAAAAGGATTTTTGAGTATATTTAAAATGATGATAATGAGGATTTTGATTAATATCCGTAAGTGTAAGTTTCAGCAAATAAAAATATGTAAACCTTTAACATTTTTTTTTACCCACAATTAACCTTCAGATTATTTTTCGTCCTTTATATGAGCGTCTTGCTTCTGTAAACGACTGACATACAAATTAAATATCATGACATACATATAAAATTATATAACTTTAGCTCATTATACAAGTACTGTGATGTATAGTTAGTTGAAAATGGTAATTCTAAAGAAATCAAAGATTGCTTGTTAGTTTGCAACTATATCCAGTTAAACTTTAGCTAGAGACTTTAGTACATATCTATGTATTTTAGGGTTCCATAACTTAAAAAGAAAAGAAATAGGGCTCTTATAGGATCACTTTGTTACCCGTCTGTCTATCGGTCAGTCTATCTGTAAAGGATGGCTCCTTATTTCGTGAACACGTGCAGATTTAAAATTAAAACTATATACTAAGATCTGCATCCAATTGAAGCTATAAGAAAATGAAATCTTTTAATAAATTAACACTAAAAAAATATACTATGTTACAAAAAACATAAAATCCAATATTCTCAAGAGAATCAAAATTAAAAATAATACACGTTGACCGACAACTATTTAATTTGGCTAATTACGTCCTCCTATAGTACAAATTAAAGTATAAATCTAAAAAACATAAATCCAACAACCTATAAATACATATATAAAATGTGATACTATTTCACTGTAATTCCCCGAAGTTCAACTAAGGAATTAATTATTTTTTTTATCAGTTCTCTGTTTCTTACGGCGCTTAAGAAACTCCACCTTCTTTGAAAGGCCCTTTAAACGAGTTTCCAAGCGGTATTTAAAAAAGCCATTGCGGTTTATTAAATTGTTAATTCGTTTATATGTTTGTTGTAAATGGAAATTTAACTTTAGATTATTTTGAATTATTTGATAAACCTATATTTTGTAAATTGCATGTTTTAAAAATATAATTGTTTTCTTAAAATCTTTGGTTTTTTAAAGTCATAGGGAGACAAGACTAAAGCAATATCTATAAATGACTATCTATATAGATCTAGACAGAAACTTAGAAAGGATTAATTCTCTTACGTAATTTTAGAATCAATTGCTCAATTATTAAATATGAATAACATATTAATATTTTTTTCTTATGATATATACGTAATCATATATAAGTCATACAAAATCATAAAAAAATTAATTATGATATAATGTGGTGGTAGGTAACACTGATAAGAAATCTTTTATGATACCAGTCTATGTGTCAGGCTAGCTATACTGGTAATATCGAAGTGAATCTTACAAAATTTTTAACAGTAACAAAACTGTCAATGGATTCAATTTGAAACATAAAATTAATACTATACTAAATAATTTTAAACTATGAAATTCTATATATAGAACCGCTCTTACTAAACTTTGGTACTATGAATTGCGTGTAATCCATTAGACTATAATACTCTTAAAAACTATTAAATTTGTCATGATATGTTTTATGACATGCATATGCATGACATATTTTAACATAACTCGAGCTATTGTAGAATATTGTTATTTATTTATGATTTGATATAAAGAGATTTTGATGTTTAAAACGACAGTATCTGAAAGTGTATTTTCTAATAGTAAAATTATGAAAAATGTAGACGGTTAACATTTAAATATTGTAGTAGTCAGTAATACATATGCTTTCAAAATGAAATGAATGAATGAAATTATATTACATGCACTTTACCAGATACAAAAGAAATATAAAACATTTATAACTGGGTTTTATTAAATGTAATACTCAATTTCTATTAGAACATGAAACATTATGTATAAATTAAAATTAGAAAAGTTATAGGGCATTGCAGTAGGCTAGTAGGGCAAAACAACTAGTTTTCTCACACTTCTAACGAAGTGGAACTTTTCTCTCTATTCTTTAAGTTAATACAAATACACAATTATATATGTATAGTTCATTAATTACAAGAGATGAATTTAATTAATTTCATATTTAACACATCATTCACAATGACACCAATAGATACTTTTGCTCGTTAAATAAATATGGTCGTATGATTAATCATACTCATTAATATCATATTCAATGTGTGTCATTTGTACAGTTAATTGTATATTTTGGAATATCAATTTTGCTTGTTTAATGTTGGTATTGTATTAATATAAAAAAATCGACATGAAAAATGTCAAAGAAAATATTCAAAAACCAGTGAAATTTCGCTCGAGTTTTGTGTTGTGTTTAGTGGATTAAAGTATTTAATCCTTCAGGTGTAAGGGTTTATAGAAAATACACTCTATCTGCCATTCGTATATTAAAAGGAATTTTACGACTGAATTTGCATTGATGTCCATATTGTTAATCGCTTTTGTGATTAGTGAATATAATACCAATAGAACATTTCTATAAGTGACTTTAATATTGATTTTTTAATGTATGGTAAATTATATATAGATTCGGCCTCATCACTTATCAATATATATTGTAAAATTGATAATAAAGTTGTACATGTAGATACATAAATAACTTGGTTTTTAGGTTAGTTTTACTTCACTGAAATTGTCATAGTTTTTAAAACCTCCTAGACTAGAAGTCTAGAAGTTCAGACTTCTATCCACTCCAATATTCAAAAAAACATAAATAGTAAATGGACTTATTAAAAGAAAATTGGTTAACAGAGTAATAAAAATATAAAAAAAAAAATTTATATAAGCAATGCAATTTGAATTTAATTCGTCTTTTCACCAATAACATTTGGTTTTTATGTTTAATAATATGAAAATGAAATATAGTATGATTAATATAAAATAACTTTTGCATATCACATATAATCAATTATTCAGATCGAATATATGATTTGTTTTATAAAAGTAAGTTTCCAAAAATCGAGAGAACTTGTAAAAAAACATCGAACATAATTACATTTTAATTTCCTTTATGGCTTCTAATAAGCTTAGTGAGCTATCACAAGCTATCACAAAGCAACGTTAATATATAAACCTTAGATTAAATGTCTCAGGTGATTAATAATTAAAAAGTATCTGTAGTCATTGTCTTTAACTTTGACATTGACAGTGTTAGCGTAAGCAACTCATCTTTTAAGTTATTCGTATGTGTCAATAACAGTGTGGTGTGTGTGTCAAAGTGTAAGTGTATTTTTATTAATTTAATTTGTCCTACTATTATTAAAAGTATTATAAGCTTTCTGAAAATTTTCGCCATATAAACTTTAAGTGTGAAATTTCATACTCTGCCCGTATAATAACGTAAAAAATGATAAAAAGTTTGTTTCAAATATTAAGATAATAATTTTTATAAAAAATTATCAGCTAACGCTGGTATTCATGTTCAAATATCCTATTATGGATTATTATTAAAAGTTATAATATGATACTTTTAGGTTTGAATATTATAACGATATTATGTTGTTTTATATTACACAAAATATTTTCATCGTAATATAAGAAAATAAATAAACATGCAAATGTTAGATGTAAAAATAAGTAACTGATATAATAATGAAAATATGTAGATAAAATACAGGTTTCACTTTACTTTGATTTTTAATAGTTTCTTTCGAACCTTGTGATTGCAAAACCACATTCATTACTCAATGGAATTAATTTCTGGTTCCTAACGCTTCTACATAGATTTGAAGTTTTGTAAACTCTTCAGTCATTGCAGGACGTTAGAATAAGATTAGATTTTGGTGGAATTGGCCAAAATAAAAAAGTCGAAGATAAATTAGAATTTGAAAGGAAAATAATTTTTCAATGTAATATAATTTTATCGTTGTAATATAAGTTTTTGAATTATTAAATGCAATAACAGATGCCTAAAAAATGTATAAAGAGGTTAATAAAAAAATAAAATGTTCATTGATTTAAATTAATTCAATTTATTGTCAATAATAACGTATCTCTAAAAACCATTGTATGAAAGACTAGAGCTAACTACTACTTCCTAAGACTTACTAAGACTTTTATATGCAGTAATGGTACTATATCATTTGTATATTTAGAATGAGACGACTGAGAGTGTTAACTCGTTCAATAAACGAGGCTCAGACTTCAATATGTTTGAACGATCAATTGTTCAATTACAATTTATGTTGCATTGAATAAGTTTGAAAAAAAGGAAATTATACTAAAGGTTAACGTTACATACGTACGTTATTAAAGCTTTTATTGGAGATAAATATTTGATGTTATATTCCTGCCACAAAATATGTTGTTATGGAATACAAATAGCTTACAAAACTTTGGAAACGAAATGTCTGATACAGGCAAATTCAGAGTAATGTATTCGGAAACAAATATATATATATATATATATATATATATATATATATATATATATTAAGTCAAAAGAATAAAGTAAAAATTTTTATGTCATAATTAAGATTTGAGATTTCGAAGTGGATGGTAGGGGATGATAAATGCAATTTTTAATTACATAAATAAATAATCTTTTCCCTACATAAATATATTATTTATTAAATATAAATAACTTGTAATACTTTTTATTAACAAGTATCAAAACTTCATGAATCAAATATCAAAATATCAAGTCTTAATATAATAATTTTATATAGTTCTGTTTAATACAAATTATCAAAAAGAAAGACTAAATACCTTCAAGATTATATTGTTATTTAAAAAAATCTAATAATTTTACTAAATATCGATAATAAAAAAATGCATAACTCTAGTACCACTTTCAGAGTATGACTTACAGATAGTTTTACTTTGACATCGAATCGGATCTCTATCGAAGTTGATTTCAATTCACTTTGATTGCAGCTTCATCTTAAAACGAAGTTTGCGTATTGAAATATTTTTCATTGCAATAATAAACGCATATTTATTAAAAATATATTTATTTATGAATCACATAAGGCTGGAGATTTCATCTGAACTTTTTTGAACCAAAAATAAGCTTTACTATTCACAGCCACAACACATATAATATATAATATTATTGTTACTACACACAATTTATAATTCTCCTAGGTTTTTTTTCTCAAATCATTGAATTTAAATATTTGATTAATTTATATTAATTTATATTTTATAACAATAATGTAAAAAATCATACAAGCTTATATCTACCTAAAAAAATATTTGGTTCCTGCCATGTAACATGGAAGCATCTTGTTTTCCTGATGTGTCAGTATCTTACTATTGTATTACTATTACTATTAAGCTTGTAAATATGCAGATGTTACGATTACAACAACAACAACAACAACAATTTATGAAATTGATTATTTTAAGTTATAAAAATTGAACAATTTGTCGAATTTGTTGCAATTATAATTGAACGTTAAATTTGTTATTTAAAGAGAAATTTTGTCAATGATATTGAGTATTATATTTATAAAATTTATAAATGAAGTATATTATATTACACATTGATTTATAATGTAACAATAAAATAAAACAAGAATTTCCTTTTTATGCTTTTTGAAGACACTTTAAATGGTCCCGACCAGTTCATTCATTGTGATTTTTATGTAAGATTTAATTTACCTATTCCAATTGATTTTTGTTTTATAGTTTTTATTTTAAACTTAATGTTGTCCTCATATAACAAAAATATATGAACATATAACGTTTAGTGCAGAATCAATAAATTTTTATTTTAATTGTAAAAACTCAAAAATATTTTTTTACTTATCCCAGATAGATTAGATTTTTTTCTCCTAATTATTTAATTTAAATTATTTTATATGTTGATTCAAACCTCATGCTAATATTATTATTACCTGTGTTATTTATGATCCCAATAAAATACATATCTTATCGAACGTTGTCCTACTAGAGAACATAACCATAATTGCAATAATTGCAATCTGAAGTGACACATTAACTAAATATTTGTAATCCTTTGCACTTAAAAAAATACAAATAAAGATATAAAAGGAAACTTTTTATTTTATTCCAGATATCGAAAACTGAAATATGGGTATTATTTAATATATCTTAATTAAATAAAATGGATCTATATTTTGTGTAACCTTAATCAATGATCAAACACCCTAAGTAAATTATAATTTAAACAACCAAAATTAAGTATTTTAATAAGGACAAGAACAAAGTCCTTGTATAAACTGTAAAATTTTTTTATTCGAAACAAGGATTAAGAAAATTCTTTCAAATATAACCCTTATTTCGGCAAAACGGGTAGAGTCTAAGAATTAATTAACCCTCGGAGATTTAAGATGATCTTAAAACGTAGAATATTTAATTCTGGTGTATTTTTTTTTTATTTAAGAAATACACCTTTATATCAGTTCTATAAATATAACTTGAATAGAATAGAATAGAAAACCTTTATTTCATAATGAAAATACATTTAATATTCTTTAAATATGATTTTCATAAACTGGAATGTACTTTTTGTATTCCTAACTAAAAACATATCCTGTTCTGTGTTTTTCAAGGACAAACGGTAATATTTAGTATAAAGTAGGTTTCTTTTCTGTTATTCAAGATTAATTATCAATAAACATTATTGGCGAATGAATGTATTAATTTATAAAACATATTGTTAACATTTTGAAATTATATCTCAGTCATCTGATAAAATTTCACGAATAGACTTACTTTATTCTGTGACATTATTAATATAATATATAATAATCGAAACGAATTGAAATTTGAAAGAGATTTCATTTCGAAGAAAAACTATCTACGTTTCAAACTTCGAGTGTGATTGGAGTATCGAAATACAAATGCAATAATACCATAGCCGTTACTGAAAAATCAATTTCTTCATACCCAATGAGAACGTTGCGAAAGTTTTATATTAAATTATTCACAATACAATACAGATTAAGAGTTTTTTATTAAATTAAACATAACTAAGCAAACCAATTAATCTTACTAACGTCTCATGTTACCGCTTTAATAGTAGATCATAAATCACATGTAACAATCATAGCCACAACGTCCTGGATTCGCAACATTCATCTTATTGGAATTTAAAACTGATTATGTTTACAATGTTGGAATGTTGGGCCTGAAATTTATATAAATATATTAATATCATAAAGAAATTTCATGTTATTTTATTCAATAACCTTTTTAAAATTATTGCGTTAGCATAATCTATCGTATCTATCGTATCCATTTGTTAATTTTAACAACAAACAAACAAACAACAAACTTTATAATAATAAGCAATAATGCTTTTATGAGACATATTTATTAATTTATAATGTCATTAATTTCAATAAGTAATTCTGCAATTATTTCTTATTTATTTTGTCTTCAGATTTCTTTCCATAAGTTGATAAATAAATTATTTGACACAAATATCAAACTTAAAAGCTAATTATTTTACTCAGCATCAGTTCTGAGAATAAAAAAGCATTTCGTTCACACACAAAGAACTAATATAAAAAAAACTAATATAAACTAATATCTCTGGCTACCCCGCAAGGGATATGGCGTGAAGGTAAATAATAATAATAATAATAACAAAGAACTAAGAACATTTTATGTTATTTAATTTTTTAAGATTATTTTCGTGTTCTATAAATTTGAAATAAATTGGCTTACTTCCTATTCAAAGATCTTTAGGAAGTATATGAAAACAATGTGTATATATCGGCGCCACGATAGGGTGGCGTCATTCGATCATTGCATGTTAAGTAAACATCTAATACAAATATTCATGTAAGTTTTATAATTATTGATTTTAATTTGTAATAAATTTAGTTATTTATATAAGGATTTTCCATATATAATCAATGTATTTTAATTACTCATTGTAAAGCACCATATATATGAACGAATTGTTGTATTGAATGCAAATGCACCAGAGAATAAATATCCAAAATACCAATGTTAATTGTAATAGTTTTGGTTATTTATGCTAGGATTTTCCATATAGCCAGTATAATTTATTATTAAGTTATACTGAAAATCTCATTGTAAAGCACTATAAATACTAATCATTTTCGGTTGTAGTTAACATATAACCGAGCGAAACGAACGCGCTAGTGTGCACCACTTGTTCATAATTCAGTTCGTTGGTTTGTAGGGATGCTCCTACAGATAATAGGTGTTTTTTCTATTAGATTCTTGGGACTGAGCGGACCACGCAATAAAGTTAAGTAGTTTTAATTATAGCATAAGAACAGGAATTTTGTGTTAAAATATTTCGAGATTGTTTTTGAATTTCCATTTGTACATTTTTGGTCTATTGGGTAAATAAATCTTTATGTAGATTCGTTGATTGTCCTAATTGTCCTTTTTAAATAAAAATATGAAATCTAATAATTATAATAATGACGATCGTAATATCTTAACATTAAAAACAACAACAAATATCGTCTTAATAAAAATCTTAAAATGAAAGGAAGGTAAAAGTAAGTAAAATTGAAAGATCACTGCTACAATTATCTTTTATCTATAATACATTACTTTTTAACAGAATAGCTTTTATGAAATCTTTTATATTTTCTAACACCGTAATTAATATTTCTCTTCAGAAAATAGATGAAATTGTTTTGTTTAATTAAGAACAAAATGAAAAGAAAATCTGTGAAAGAATCAAAGACGGCCCTTTTATTTCCTCAATGTCACCTCCCCTGTGATATGTGGTGATTTAGTGAAAGTAAATAAAGCAAGTTCGTTGTGGAAGTCGCTTGGACTCGATACAATATTCGGTATTCTATCGTATTGTCTTTAGAAAACTATAGGTTTTCATCCAACATCTGATCTGAACTGATCGTTAACGTCACAGCGCCTGTGACGTTAACGATCAGAGATATTTTTAGGCGATAGGCGAAAGCGATAAAATAGCATTTGTGAAGGAATAAAAATTGGTTTGCGCTTGGTCCAAACTACCAGAAGCACATAACCATCTATAGGCTGTTTTGTTACAGTTTCTGTACATTTTTTTTTAACTTTACTGTTTAATTTTAATAAATTTTGCACAAATTATTAAGATAAAAGTTGACCTGATCATAAAATGGTTAAGTGCAGGTGTAGTTATCAAGGAAATAAATTTAGTTTTGTGGTTAAGTTTATTATATATTAGTTTAATTTGGTAGTTAGAGTTGATGTAAAAAGTATGTTTGGAAGTTGTGTACTTTGACAAGACTTCAATCACTGTTTGATTTATAAATGCCTATTAGTATTTTATATTACTCCAAACTTTGGATTGGTGTGTTATTTAAATTTAATTTAGCGTTTAAAAAGTAGCAAATAAAAAGATAATATATTAACTATAATTTATAAAATAAAGAATAGTAGAGGTTATAAACAAAAATATTATTTATTTATTTATTTTGGAAAACATACAGCTTACAATATTTCATTTCTAACATTTTTTTTAAAATATACATAAGCCTAAAAGTTTTATCTACTAATTTATACATAGCGAGTATCAATTAAAAATGTTCACTAAAAGCATGTTTACAAAATGAATGGAAAAAAAATAAAACAAATTAAAAAGAGAAAAAAAAAACATTAAAATATTAATACACAATCTATAAAAAACTTTATCGATAATAATCGAATATAAATTTTACATAACAATATAAAAAAACTTAATTGTGAACAACTTTTCTAACCAAAGATACATACATAGTCAATTTAGAACAAAATATATCAATATCATAATAATGTTCGTTGTGTGCATTACAAGCTCTTGTCACGAAACGATTACGGGCGTATTTGGTTCTACAAACTGGAATATGAAATACGAATTTAGTGCGAGCGCTCAATCTCGGGCAATTAAAATAAATACGTGTAAGAAGATAAGGAGAATCTATAATATTGTTAATTAATCTGTATTATATATGTTATATCGTTTTTATTTATTCTTTTCAATAAATCGTCCATTATCCTTTATACACATCTTAACCAATTTTTAAAACACATTTTTCGGTTTTCTTGTTTACGTACTTCCGCAGTTTCTTGTTGCTGACAGCCGCAAATAATTGCTAAGAAGCATTTGATACCACTTTGCATTGATGTTGCTTTGGCTTTTTAATGAAATAGATATAAAATACTTGTGAAAGATAAAATATGCCCATCAATATTTGTCCAGTGCTTCTCGAAAATATTTTTTTGTAGGTGGGTTTGTTTTGACATTGTTTTTGGATAGCATTGATAAACCTAAGATTCTTCACCTCTTATGATATTGGATTTGTCTATCAATTATGGCATTTTCCACGCGCGTGATCTTTGAGCATTGGTGAAGTTTTGGGGTCCACCGCAAAATGATCATCCTTACTCATAAGTACTTTTAGGTGGTTATGTTGAATATTATTATATCACTTCACGGTAAAATCAGCAAATTATATTGAATTACCTTCAAAGTAATTTAATAAATTATTTTTTTATTTATATCATATTTAAGAAAAAAACAAAGTTTTTGTCATTATTTAAATTAAAATAATTGCCTAATATGTGTAAACATCAGAATTAGACATTTAAAAGGTAATTTATTGATTAATTAAAAAAAAAATAGTTTGAGGGATTGTTTAATTTTGAGGAAAATTAACTTAATAGAAACTAAAAATAATAATTCGTTTGTTTTTTGTAAATTGTGCCATATATAAAAATAATTAATTTTATAATTTATATTAATATATGGTATTGAGCAAATAACAAAGACCTTCTCAAAAACTCTGTACATCCCTTAGGATGGAAGTTATTAATATGATTTTTCATTATTTTTTTGTGTAATATTTGTAAATATTAATGTATACTTATTGTACAAATAGATATATAAAATCATAACAATCAAAAATTATAAAAATTACATATTTAATTACAAAGAAAGATCAGAAAAATAAAAGTTCAGCAGTAATAAGAAAAAATATGGCGAAGTTTTGTTATTAAGATATTCGATAAAATCTCGATAACTTAATAAATTTAAAATCTCTTAATTTATATTAAGATATTAAATTCTTGTATAACAATTTTAATAAAGGCAAGTCAATAATAATTGACATCCAGAAAAAAATATTCCATAAACTTTTATTACAAAATAATTATAAATTGATGATTTTTAACAAATAATTTATTCTTAAATCACTTCGACTTAATAAAATGTCTGATATTACTATACTACTTATATTTTCATTCACTCATTTATCAATTTGAAAATTGTATAATAGCAAATAAAGAACGTATCTCGAAGTAGTATTGCACTATTAATAATAATATTTCTTTATAATGTTTCTACCTCGCCATGTTAATAATTCAGATTCACGGTATTTTGCTTACAAATACATCAACATTGTAATGTATCATCCACAGGGAGATTACAACTTCAGTCGCAGAGGTAATATCGTTTGAAAGTTATGCTATTGCTTTAACCACAGGGAATTGCCAGTAGTTATTATCGATAGAAATTTTACTGAAGTTTAACATAATCTTGTACCCATCAGTACTTGTGAAGCAATGATACGTTGAACTCAACCACATGAACACTTATCTTAAATTATGCAGAATGCTTAAAAATTTGGGAGTATGAAAATGATCACTTATAATTTGGTCAATTGAAACAAAAACTTTATAAGATTACTTTTTTTTAAGAAATACTTTTTTTGATTTCTGTCCATAGTATCCCAGTAAATATTTGTATCTCAAGAACCTTATGGTATAATTATACCATAAGTTTCAGTTTCATAAGTATAACAATTATTCAATTGAATAAGTATAACAATTATTTTTCTATTTATAATTTGCATTAAATTCCGACTTAAAAAAATGTTTTCTTCTAATTTTTTTGTTGCGTATTAAATAAACATAAAGAAGGATATGATGTAAAATAAAAAGTAGCTATGTTGCCGACTTGAAGAATAATTTGAGTATCGGAATATTTAAGAATGTATATATTTTTTTACTTTTTTAAATATCAATAGTTACTAAAAAAAATATTTATTTTTTAATAAGTAACGTTCAACACCTATTAACTATATTGTATAAATAAAAAAAAACAATCAATGTCATCTAAATAAATACATAATATTTATTTAGATATATAACTATTTGACAGCATTAACATGAAAATAAAGTAAATAATTATATATATTTTGTAATCGTTCGACAATAGTTGGTTCAAATATATTGACTCAATATCGGAAAATTATTAAGAGAGCACGACTCGGTCTGCATTATTTATGATGTATTAACATCATTACATACGATAGAATCCAGTCTTCCGTTGAATGAATTTAACTGTTAAAGATAATGTATCCTATCAAATGTATTTTCCCCATAAATTAATATGAAGTTTATATATATATATATATATTTAAGAAAATTTTTCAGCGCTTAGCACCTTTCAATTACTAAACAGGTTTATAAAATTTATTCTTCTGATTCGGTTATAATGATTTTGTCTAATGCAGATATAAGTGTTTACACAAAAAATCAGTTTGTAAATCTCAAGGTAGTAAAACCCATCAAATATAATTTTAATCAAATCGCAGCAATAACGAGTTCTTTAGTGAAATTTTAGCATTTTAGTTCAGTGTTCTTTAAGAAAACTAGATTTAACATAACAGTTGAGTATATTTTAGACGGACACTGATTAGTATTCTTAACGAGTACTTGAATATGAAAGTGAGTTTAGTTTTATAACTTTTCCTATATTTATATACAGGAAAGTATATAAATATCTTATTTAAAGTATTTTTTCAATTGTTATTTCATATTATTATCTCATTAGAGTTAGTCGTGGGGACTAAGTTCGCTTATGATATTGAACAATCTAAATTAACTGAATAAATTATGGTTTATTTAATAAATCTAGACAGTTTTATTAAATTATTTGGATTTATCTCTAAGTTATTTGAGGACTTCATTAAAATTTAATAAGCAACTTGAGAGCTGCCAAATGCAGAGTTATATGAATAACCGAGAGCTTTCATTTAGAAAAGTTAATCAAACCCGCTTAGATGCTGAAATTTGAATATTTCCATATATTGGTTTCGAAATGAGGTTTTAGTGGGTTTTGCAATTAATATTATAATATATATATATTATTTGAAGTAAAAAGTAACTTTTGCAAGTTAGAAGTATATGTGAGATAAAACAAACTAATACAAACAAATATAATTTACAATGAATTCATTGATAAAAAGAAAGAGTCGTTTCATTTCTCTATTTTGTATCACAAAGTACTTTTAAACTAAATTGTAGTTTTGTAGAGCCCGATAGAGGAAAAAGCTCTTTGTACGCTAGCTATCGAATATTCAAGTTCACTGTCTGCGAGATGTATGTAAATAGAACGTCGTCTTCACTCGGAAACAATTTAGTAACACACTGTAACAAATTGGATCAATTTTATACAAAAAACATTTTTTTTACTAAAGTTCTGTCACTTCTGCTAACACCTCGATATGTTATTCATGTTTTGTATTGTAATTGTTTTTATATAATACTAATAAATTTCCTAAATGTACTTTTTAATTGAATCTATGTGTGTCGATATGTACGTTGTAACGGAACTTTTCTTAAATGACTGCCGATTTTGAGGAAAATCTTTGTACATGATGGAGTGGTTGATGTGGATTTTAAACAAATATGTTTTATTATCAGTTATAAATATATAGTCAATGTATGAATAAAAAGATGTTTCTTTCTTCCATTATACCAAATCAGGTTGAATATTTGTGTTGACGAGAAATACCAGAAAAGTATATTAGTTGTAACTGAATTTTTTTAACGACCTTTGGTAGTCCCTATGAACAAAGTCGAGAACAATAACTAGCTTAATATTAAAATAAATTAAATATCTTACTGAGGTTAAAAATATAAATGTTGTATACCATTAACGTTTGTACAATCTACTCGTTTTAAATAATTGAAATACAAAAGTAATGTAAAAAGTAAAAAAAAAAAGAAAAACAAAAAAAAAAAAAGTAAAAGTAAGAAAGTAATTAATCGGGTGTGAAGCAAGGTTGCGCTATGTCAGCTTGGTTGTTCAATTTGTATTTGGATAGTTGTCTCCAAGGCGTGAAAGACAGTGACCTTAAAGTCAATTGCTTGCTATATGCAGTTGATGCAGTGCTCATTGCATAATCAGAATGCAATTTGCAGACATTGGTCACCACTCTGAAAGATGGGTGTGAAATTAATGGTCTTAACCTGAATGTAGATAAGACGAAGGTTCTGATATTTGAAAGAAATGAAGAAAGAACAGAATGTAAGATCAACGTGAATGATAAGATAATAGAACAAGTGAATGAAGTGGTATATTTGGGAAGTATGTTTAGCAGAGACGGAAGATACGAAATGGATGTGGTAAGGCGTATTGCTGCTGGTAACAGAGTCACCAGTTCTTTGACTGCATTGTTGAGACGGCAAAACGTCAGCATAGCTGCACGTTTGGCTGTACACAATGCAGTTTTGCTACCGACGCTGTTATACGGCAGCCAAACGGGGGTAACACAGAAGAAGAATGTAAGAAAGATGAATGCTGTGGAGATGCGATCTCTTCGCAGAGTATCCGGAGTCAGTCTAGCTGATCGAATCCGTAATGAAGAGATCCACAGAATGGCAGGTACTAGCGAAGATGTCACGGTGAGAATGACGAAGAACGTAGTTTGGGCACGTCGAACGAATGAGTGATGAAAGAATGGTAAAAGAGATTTATATTGGAAAAGTAAGCGGTAAGAGAGACAGGGGGAGGCCTCGAGTGACCTTCGAAAACACAGTATCTATGATACTGGAGGAAGGTCACGTAAAAAGCATGAGGACCCCCCGGAGGCATGTGTGAAGAGATTGATGCCTGTGGCCGAGGCGAAAGAGGTATGCAGGGACCGTACCGTTTGGCGCTCCGTCGTCTCTGGCTACCCTGCAAGGGATATGACGTGAAGCTAAATAATTAAATAAATATACAAAAGTAATGACATTACGAGAAACTTGCAGCGAGTTCATTTTATATATTGTTGAAAAATGAAGCTACCAACTGTTACTAACAAAGTTCAATGCACTGAAAATAAAGATTTGCTATTAAGATATATTATTTTATCAGAATGGAGTTTATATCACTATATATAATCATTATCGTATTTTTTTTTATATTCTACAATAAATTATATACGGACTCTAGTCTGTACTTTATTTGGCAACTCCAATCCTAATACTAGCTCTGCTTCAAACACGAATTTCTATAAAACTTTGAACAAATAGGAACATCTCGTACATAACTATGACTAAGCCACCAATGAATACGGTGCAATTTAACATCTATCAGTGAATAATAATTCTGAATATTCATTGTAAAATAAATAAATTAATCATTTTATTAAATACATTAAAAATATATATTATTAATGAATGATATATCTAATTTATTTATAGGTTATACACCTAAGTCTGTTTTTACACGGTCTTACACGCTTTGGAAATAACACGGTTTGAACATAAAATATTTATAATTTTTTTACACGATTTTATTCCATTTAGCAAGATTATAAATCTTTTGGGCTTATTTTTTTTTGTCAAATTTAATTTCTGCGAAATATGTTCATATTACAAATTTAGGGGAATTCCCTTTTTGTGCATACAAGCAAATTTACTGGTCAGAGCAATTGAAATGTGTTAATATTTTGTGAATAATCTTCAATAACTATGCTTGTAAAAATAAACATTGTATATGTGATTTAATTAAATAAACATGAATACTTGTTCTTAAAAAATCCTTGTTTTTCACTAATTTTAATAGGTTTTAGAGATTAGGAACCAATCACCTATTTTTGCATACGATCAATGTCTTTTTTTACACGGTTTTTTCTGGAACCAATTTCCGTGTAAAAACAGACTTAGGTGTATATTAAAAACTTATTAATTCACAGACTTATAACACATATCCTTTACGAATTATAATATAAATAAACATAGAGGAAGCTCTATAGCTTATTAACAACTTTGAATTAATATACGAGTCAAGTACCGATCATGTATAATGTCTTCGAGAACTGAATACTAAGAACAATACCCAGAAGAATTAATAATACCAGATTCACTCGACTTCGTTATAAGTTATATTTCCAAATCAGAAATTTTGCTTAATTTCAATGATATATACAAATCATTTTACTAATATTAAGACAAAAATGTTGAAAATTAAGAAGTTATACACGAAACCATAAAAAGATTTTGTTTCTCTATAAATTAACGAATTGATATGAATGATAAATAATATATTGTAAAAATATGAAACAATAAACAAACTTAATGAAATTATTATGAATAGCTAAGTATAAACTCAAAATAATTTGCTGTACATTTGAAGTATGAAATTTTTAAAGGTAAATGAGAATAATATATTTAGAACACGATTTTCTGTGACCCTATTTAATATATTATAAGTGAGTACAAATTTACTGATTATATCATGAAAATTTCATTCACAGGGTATTTTTTAATTTAAATATTAAGCCCAAATAAAAAGGTTAGAGGTTACGATATTATTTTTAAAATACTTAATATGATAAAAATCGGTCGAGCTTTCTAGTTCCATTAAAAGGGATTGATAAAAAAGTTATTATAGAGTGAAGGGTTACATTAACGACTTACTTATTTACTTCTTGACCATAATTAACCAATAAACAACGTTTCCTATTATCTCGATATTTTAATGTTTACAGGAAAGAAAACGATCATTACTTCAGGACGAATGCTATATATTACATATAAAAAGGTCAATTAAAATGTCGCAGGGCAAATTTAATTAATGAATAAGTTGATTTATTTTTTACCTATATAGTTATATTTAATCAAATTTTCTATAAATATTTGTAGCCATATTAAGCTTAAAACTTATGATAATTAATTTATAATATTACATGTTATATATTAATATTAGTAACATCAATAACTTTTTACATAAAAAACAATTCTTAGTAAGTTTCTTAATTGCTCAAAGACTACGGGGTGTTTGTAAAAGACTCACACGGTCTCACTCACACTCACAGCTTACATACAAAGAGCTTCCCTTTTTCAAGCGGTATGAAACATTATAGTACATAAAAGTACTTCGTACACTTAAACTTCAATTTCAACTTAGACGATACTAAAATTTTTAATGAACTTTTATCAAATATATCTGTATATTTATAAGACACAGTCGTATTATTAATATATAACTAAAAAAATACAGTATATATATATATATATATATATATATATTTATATACATATATTGTATTTTTTTATATATATAGGTATATATATACATTCTAGAAATAGTATGAATAGTCAATACCTATATTTAATTTAGAAATATACAATTGTATAATAAGTTTGACCATAAGAAAGCTCTTGTTGATAGGTAATTTATTCTTTCAACATAATTGTTATAATATTTAAATATAATATATAACAAACAAAGGATAGAGTAAAATGGAAGGCTTATTGTTTATATAATAGTATGTAGAGTGAAGAGTGTCCAGGCTAATATATTCTTTAAATCCTACTTAAAAGTCACTGCACATATAGCAAAAAAATAATATTTGGATGTACGTGTCATATTTCTTCTTTTACGGCTTAGGATTTTATAAATATGACCTTTCCAACCCATTTTATCCATTGCATTCCCATGTCTGTGTTATATCACTGTACCCTTATTTTACAATAAGGGCAAGTGTAAATTATATACCCTGATCCGTACCTGTCTACGAATTAGCAAAGCGATAAAATGTAACATTTTTGCTAATTGGGTTTCTATAAAGAGTTACTAGAGAAAACGTATTATACAATATATTTATTTATACACCTACGTCTGAATATACATATATATGCTTACTTGATAGGGTAATATAATTATAAAGCGAGAAAAAAAAATCTAATCTCCAATGTTAATATTAAAACCGGGTTTATTGACTTAATTGGAAATCCTACCCATTACTTATAAATAAAGAATTAAAAACATATCCTGAAATGCATATTCTTCTATATGAAACACGAATTTGTGATATATAATATTTAGTACTGACCCAATTTTCATGAATTAAACGCATTTGAAATAGACGACAGAAAACAAAGATGGCCGTTGTGGAGATTAAATTGCAGGCCGTGTGGTTATTGTTTTACACGGCTTATAATTTTGAGTTGCTAATTTAATTGCATAGTTAATACTTATAGATATACAGAAAAGAGCAGATACAATATACTATTAATAAAAACAGTAATCATTATATTATATTCGTTTTATCAAATACTATTTTATTACACAATATTCCAAGTAAATATTAGCCGCCATTCCCATATTCTTATTGAGAGCACATACAAATAATTGTCGGGGCCTTAGTGTGATGTTATATATCCTTTATATCCCATCAATACAAAAATATTTTTACAAATCCGATTTTCCTAAGCACATAATGTTAATATTTATATCGGTAATGCAAAGTACCTTAAAACACCATGGAGACAATTGATTCAATTTTAACACTAAACCTACCGACAATTCTTGTATACCTGTTCCTACCGCACGTGGTTAAATTGACCGGTTATTAAAAAATATTTAATTATATAACGCAGGTAATAATGGAAATAACCAAAAGTAAAGAGTGAATAAAATATTATATGCATATTCTAAGAATTGTCATGTAGTTTGATAACGATATTATAACGTTTAAAAATGTGTAAGTTTTACAAAAGCTTAAGAACGGTCAATTTGACCGGTACTTGGTAGGTTTAGTGTTAAGATAGCAACTATGGTGCAATTGGACATTTTGTTTAAGAAGTTTGCATCCGTGTAACTGTGGTTTGATTGATATAATCCATAATAAAGATTGATATAATTATGACTGATTTAAATTATTAATATATGCAAGGAACCAAATTTAAGAATCCAATTAAGAACGTACTCCAACCAATATTGTCTAGAGATAAAATTAAATGGAGCATATTAATGATAGTACCGGTAAATCCTATCATCTATTATAGAATTTCAGCATCACTTGAGATGAATCTTGTTAGTAAATTGATTATATAATATTATAAATGATCAAATTTCAATATACCTATCATATAATATAATTATTATAATATGTTATCACATACAATATTGTTCTATAGTCTTATTGAAATAAAATTAATAAGTATTTGAATACCGTACAATCAAATCTATATAAAACCACTCAAATAGTCTTCTGTTCAACGAGACTTCAACTACTATGAATGATTTAAACAAACAACAAAGTTAAATAATTCTCCGCGATCCAATTATAAAGTTAAACTTAAACAGTTTGTTCAATATTTCTTCAATGTCATAATTAAACGTTCAATAAACGTATTCTTTTATTTGAATATTCAATGGCATCAAATATTGATTGTTTTTAATACATAAGACAATCAATGTAACGTTGTTGGTCAGTATATTTTAGATAATTTGAAGTTAATAAGAATTCTGATAATTTTATTTAGCATATCAATATACATTATTAATAAATACAAGGAATAAATAAAAGTTGACGCTTTCTGTTAATTTCTAAAGATTGAATTACACTTTTCAAACTACTAGAAAGTTTTGAATGTTATAATAAGTTTTATTTAATAATATACTATTAATTTTTGATCTATCTATCACTAGCTTTTGCTCGTCTCTTTGTCCGCAGATTAATAATAATTATTAATTTCTCGTGGTATCTTGCACATTATGTGATTTATTTTATTATTATATTTATTGAGAATATAAGAGTTCCAGAGTATTTAGATAGCAAATAAAGAAACAAACAAAATCGTCCTCTTCATAAAATAGATACAAAAATTTGTACTGCAACACTTATTTATAGTTCAAATAACACTTTACAATAGATGCGAATATGTCGTAACTACAATTAAGGTATATTGTTAAATATTAATTTCATGCCAATTTTTCTCTTTCATAACAAATGCACCACATTCAAAGTTTGTAAACTTTTGCAATATATTAAATTAACCAACTGTAGCTGAAATAACTGTACAGTGCTTCCTACATATTAAAACTGTCATTATAGATAAATATTTGTAATAATGCATGTTGTGCATTTATTGTAATTGAAAATTAAATCTATCTATTTTAGTTTATTGAAATATTATATAAAAATATTAATTCAATGTAATTCATGTAAATTATAACGTAAATAAAGTGTTGAATGAAGTATGAAATTAAAATAAAAATTACTCTAAAATAGCTTAAAAACTATAATTAAAAATATATATACTTTATGAAATACTTGTATGTTCCATTAAATAAAAATAATTTACATTTACTTAAACATGTATTAATGTTGATTTATTTATCTTCATAAAAACTTTTGATTAATATACAACAAGGACGTCATTGAAATGGGATGAAAACCTGGTTTGATATTGGTTGATTGAATTGGTATTAAAAATATTGTGGTATGGTACATTCTTCCTTTAATATTAAATATTATATTTAATTTATTTTCATTTTGGTAAACGATGAGCTCAGTTTTAACTCAAAATTCTATATCTACAATGCTGATTAACAAAACTGAAGGAAAACCGTAGTTAATTATAAGAATCGCAATTTAAAACAAAAATTAGAAACACTTCGTCGTCACTTTTTTCTTATTATGCCTTTAAGTATTTTATCGTGTTTGATATAAATTGGCTAACTTTCGTATTCAAAGCAATGGATGACAAAGAAGATTTTTGATGACAAAATAATTCTTGCTTGGGTTTAAAAAATGTTATATTAAGTATATAAAGTATTTAAATAAGGCGTAATGTCATGAGACAGAAGACAAATGCGTGCATCAAACACTTTATGTGAGTCGACAAGAACTACTATTTCTGAATTTGCTCAACAGCATTTTAACGAGGACATTGTTAATTGATTAAACTGTTTTTCTAGGAATATAAATAATCTATTTCAAACTGGTCTAAGAAATAAATATGTTCATTGTTAAATTAAAAAGAGTATTTGAAATGTTAAAACTGGACCCCTATCGCTGTAAAGGTTTGTTAATAAATTGTAAGGTAAGTAATACCTGCATTATTTAAGTCCGATTAACAACACCTTCGGGATTTTGTTTAACATAATGTTTTATTTTCAATTTTCTAAAACAAACAGAGCCGACGAATATGAGGGTCAGTCTTTATAGACGATATGTATTATATGCGAGAACAATATCGGTACTATAATATCCTGTGGCTTATCATTACCTCATTTAATTGAACCCAAGTTAGTCCACTTAAATATAGCAGCCAAAATCTACTTAAATTAGGATCAGCTTTTTCAAAATATTAGTTTACAAAATTATATATTACTTATTTGTAAAATGTTCCCCTTTTTAAATTATAATAACAAGAACTTTTCGTACTTTTAAAATACGTTAAAGGAAAAACCTTGCCTGGACAGGGTTTTTTTCCGTTAAGTGGTGATTTTTTAGTTCCCAGCTACTAGACTAAAAGCTGCAGTGTGGTATACGGATGTACAAACCCCGCCTCCCTGAGCTATTCCTATCTTTGTCGTACCGTTGAGACAGTAGTATCCCTTTCCATTAAATCCTCTATTATTCATATGTAAGAAGAAATTATTTAGTAAAAACTAAACGAGCTAATAATAAAATTTTCATCTTAGTAATTAAATTGCACTGGCTATTTAAATTAAAAAAAATACTCTGAATAATAAAATAAGTTACGATAAAGTTCTCAAGGAAGTTAATCTAAGTTTGGTGGATTCTTGTAAGTAGAATTCCTGGAACTTGTTTGATGAAACTAGATTCCAAGATGACAAATAAAAATTATATGCGTTTCTAAAATGACAAATAAAAATTATAAAATGTAGAAATATACGCAATAAGAAAAATGCATATATGCATAAAAAAAATTATTAACACAAAAAAATGTGCACCCGTTAGGGCAATGTATTGTTGTTTTTAGTAATTTAAGATGATTTAAGTTTAAAAATATTGTAGAAGAATTGTTGTTTTCAACGTTGTTTTTTAATTAATTATTCATGAGTTTTCTTATGAATAATAACAAGATTTTATTATGTGTACAGAAATTTCAGTTATTATGTTACCATAATTATTTTTTTAATAAATATTATTTATTTCTACTGGAATTCCAAATATACCGTTGTCTGTAAACATACTGATTTATTTTAAATAACAAATTGAACTGTAAGGTCACCAATGTCAAATTAAATTAAATATTCATAATAAATCAAAAGCGCTCAATCTGAAAAATCTGAAAAAAAATCTAATGTTGAATTTCTCAAAACCACTTGATTTAAGATTGTGTAAACATAAAAATTTATAAAGTTTCTAGACTTAACTTTTAATTTTAATAAGTTTATGAATGATAAAATAAACTTCAACATATCATTAAATACATTTAAATTTACATTTAATTAAACTTTGTACATTACAACACCAATGTGTTTCATGATAAATAAATGTGATGTCAAAAGTGACTATTTAAACAGATTCTACAAATATGGATACAACGATGTACAATATAAAAAGTTATTACAATTTTTAAATACATAACTTCCGTATACGATATATAATGTATGCAGCATTTTATTTTAATATATAAAACCTCAAGAGGGTTGGACATTGAGTTAATTTCACTTCCACTTCCGATTTTTTTGGCAAATTGCAATAATAACTCTGCAGCATAAAATTGTTCGACTCCATCCGCAGACATTTCACTACAGATTATATTTATTTACTATTTGAACTGAGGCTAGTATATAAATGAGACTCCGTAAAAACGAGTCAAATTCCTGTTTAAATTTTAATTAAAAACAAGTAATATACTCGTAGCTTTCCTCTTGAAAATGGCACGCAAAAGGAAGTTGCATATTATACAAAATATTATAAGATATGTTTAAATCATGAATATTTCATATGAATATTTCATATGTGTATAACAAATTAGGAATCCGTTTGGTACAAAATATAAAAATTATCAAATTAAACGCACAAATCACTTCAATTCCATTATAATCATAAGCTGATACTAATACAAAACAATAGTGATGATTCCGCTCAAATATCTGCATGTTAAGTGTTTCCGATAATGGAATACATTCCCGCAAATATTATTTATTATTTATATTATTTTTTAGTTAAAAAAAGTTTAAAGCTTAACAAAATATTTAATTTAAATATATTTACATAAATAAAGGGTTAAGGTTCTATATATTACAAAGCTTATACATTAAATATAATACATACATACAACTGAAAATATTGAAACGTGGTAGATTAATATTAAAATTCTAAAACTATATAAAAGTTTAAACAATATTGAATTAATTAACAATAACCTCATAAATCAAATCCGTTGTCTGACTTTGCGACCATTTTTTTAAATTTTATTTAAATATTTTGTACATAAACCCTGCATTAATTACGTGTGTTGAATAAAACAATAGAATATTAAATTAATTTCAAAAGTTACAATAATGTAAATCAGTAAATCAAGTTTTTTACATTGGTTCGGTATTCACGAAATATATGATATTAATAATAATTATCGTCATAAATATAATTAATTTGATTTATTTAAAATAACTTTATTTCATACATGTGAGTTAAAAAAAAGTAAAAAAAAAAAGAAATCTGCAAAGGCGACCTTATCACTAAAGTGATTTCTTCCCGGCTTCTTTATGTTTAAGAATGATTAAGACAATCCACCATAATGTACTAAAGGTGTATTAAGTGTTAATTTTTAAGGTCTGTATGGTATAAGTATAAATGTGATATCTTATCTGAAGTAAAATAAGATATTTATATTTAATTTTTTATAATAATACCTTTTATATCTCTATTGTGGAATTTTATTTTCTTATCTTTATCTATAGCATACTTTTCCTACCTTCTTTATATTTCCACTTAACAAAACATCAAAATACCAAAAGGTATATTTAATTAAGATTTAAACATTTAGAAAAGGACGCTTAGATTACGTTTAATTTACCGTGTTAGCGAGTATAACCAAAAAGATCTATTCATTACCTTTAAGATAGGATGATTTTTGAAATCCTTTGTTTTATTTTTATATATATTTTTATAATGTTATTCTTCCTATTTGGTCCATTACACGTTTCACAGAAAAAGAACACACACATTTTATTCTCCGCGCGAGAATTCATATATAAAATATACATTTAGTAATTTAATATCTATTGAAAATATATTATTCCTTAAAAATATTACAAAATAAATATTTTTCAAGACTCTATTTAAGGGTTTATAATACATGAAAAAGGACATGTGTTGGAAAAATCATAGTTTGTTAACAATAGTAATGTTTATGAAATAAATATAACTAATTCCCTGTAATAAAGAATCCTTTTCAACTTTATAAGTTATTCATACACGTTCATTAATTAATTAATTAATACTTGTTTTACTTAATATTTTCTCCTAAAAGATATACAATAGTTTAATTGTTTCCTATCTAACAAGTTTATTTTTTAATTATTAAAGACTTGTTAAAATGAAAAAAGCTATAAATATATTCAGTTTATGTAATCACAAGATATAATTTTTATATCTTATTGCATATAAAACTCTGTACATTTTTTAAAACATTTGTTAAGGTCAAGCAAAATTATATACATACTAGAAATCTCTCTGTGGCTTTAGTATGTTTTTTTTTTAATATTACAATTATATTATTTTTCTTAATTATATTTCTTAACACTTAGTTAAATTCAATAAAAATAGCATGTTTAAATTAAACCAACAATAATATATTAAAATTACTTTTACATTCAAAAATCATAAATATCTATTTGTTCAGCTGAACCGAAACTAATTATCAAAAATATGTGTTACAAAAAATCTGATAGAGTCAGTTGTTAATAATCTTTTTGCCAGTAAACTCTTTAAAAGACGGGTATACAATGGATTTGATGGACTCTGAATGGGAGATAATGTATTTAAAACGTTATTTCTTATTATTATATAACGGTAGGATGGTTCGGACAACGACGCTGATTTATGACAATAATATTACATTCAGTGAAGTACGTATGTATACACCTTTCAGATGCGTTCAAGAGATCGCCCGTACACAAACATCCTTCTTGAACACATTCATGATAGCGGTATATTTTAATTATTTTATTTTTCACATTACATATTAGCATGTAATGAGAATTTTCGTTATTGTCAAACACATTATATTATTATTATTGTTTTACAAGTTATGAAATATCTATAAGAAAATGTAATTGCTTCATGTACGACATAAACAGTAATTACAAATAATACAAATTAAATCATGACTTTAAATGTGTACAAATCAATAAATATTTAATTTCATTATCAATATAGAAAATATGCCGTAACTACAGGAAATTAAAAATGTTATTCAACATTTAATAAGTGAGTAAAAGTAGGCTCAATACGACGATAACTTTTAGACATATCTAACAATCATTGTGGCTATTATATTAATATATATGTCACGGATCACGATGATTGAACAATAATAAAATACCAATTAATAAAGATTTCAAAAAGTGACGTCACAAGTCACGTGACCGGAATCGTTTGCTTAAAAGTAAATGGTGAAAGTATGAGGAAGATAATTTTTGATTGACCTATCCAGAAGTTCAGTTATTCCAAAGGGAACCGTTAGTTTACTGTAGCATTATTATTATTAAAATAATATTATTATTTACTAAATGTCTGAGACCTATGCCATAGATCCTGTTAGTATTACCTAAAATCTACTTAGAATAAGTTTAATTTAAAATGCTAGAAGATCAGTTAAAGCAGTTCTATCATTCGCATATAATTACTTCGCATAGACAATAATATCAAATTAGTGAAATAGAAAATACTATTCTCTCTTTCATATTTACTTTATTTTTATGTATGTAAAAGAACCGTAAAATACGTCCACTTAATGGATATTTATTGAAATAAAACTCAAATCAAAGATCATGTGATATGATTGGAATAGTACTAAATAACTAAATATCGTATACAGTATTGATCTGCTAAGATATATATGTGATTTCCAGTAAGATACGTCAGGATAACTTTAACAACTACTTTAGGATTTAACTTTCTGCAACTTAGGTTAGGGATTAATGTTTATTGAGCCACCGGGGAATGGGACTAGTGGATGTTCTAAATTTATTTCCTAAAGACCAATTTCGTCACAGAGAATTTGTTAACGATTGCATCCTTATTATTATATATTAAAACTTATTTTCAAATCATAAATAAAACTATTCATAATAATTTAAAGGTTCAAATTTTAATTATAATAAACATTTAATATTTATTGGGGATCAAGTCGTCGTAAAATAAAAGAGACTAGTCTATTATTCTAAAAACATTAAAAATATTGCTAACTTGGTATTACTCCAAGTTCCTCAAAACGTTAAGTTAGTCTTGCTACGTACACCATATTTAGTGTTTTGCTTAGGATTTAAACTATTATATAGATAGCATACCGCGGAATATCATTTAAGTGAGGCTGTCATTCGTCTTTAGATATAGTTTACTTTATTTTTATTGAATCAATATGAAATTTCATAGTGATTTAATTTTTTAAAATTAATATGAAATTCGTTCTCAAAGTCAGTTTAGATCAGTGAATCAGTTTTAAATTACCTATTAATAATATTTTTTGATAATGAACAATTGGCTCGTACATTTGGTTTGACGTACCTACTGTATGCACAGCAATACAATCTGTTTATGTGGATAAATTTGAATTCTTCTTTCGTTCTTTCTAGTTCTGAGTTCTATCTATCGGAATATTTTTCTAATTTTATTTTATGATTAATCTTCGCTGAACGTTCTTTTAATAAATCTTCTGCTTAACTCCTTGTAATCGTATTTTTTTATAATCGAAGATTAATTACAGGACTCATTATTATAATGAAATACTCATAATTATTATTATCACTTCCTGGGTAGTTTAAAACTTTATGTGGATAATATTTTGTAATTAACCTGAATCTTCTCTATATGTTAGTAAGTGTACAATTGTACTGAATGTGGTACAATGTTTGTATTTCGATATTGCCTATAATTCTTTAGACAGATTATTTAGCGACTACTGTTGTAGCGCAAGGTAACCTGTATTTAAAGCAAGTTTTTTTTGTAGATGGTTTGAATATATTTTTTTCGTTGGTAGATGTGAATTATCGTGATGTGGTTCTGGTTGTCCAATTTCAACATCTTTGTATAATATTCCTGATCCTCGAATTTCAAGTTCGAAGTTGTTACAAATTATTCAATGTGTAAACATTGAATAATTTGTAACAACTTAAGTAAGAGACTAAGAGTCTGACTAGAGAACAAGTAATAGGATTAGAAATCATAATATGCAATAATGTTTACACATTGAATAATTTGTAACAACTTAAGTAAGAGACTAAGAGTCTGACTAGAGAACAAGTAATAGGATTAGAAATCATAATATGCAATTAAATAAAAAAATATAAAGTAATTATATTTTTCCATTTGATATGATATAACAATAATTCTTTTCTAAATAAAATATTCTTTCCGTAACTCCAAGATCATAATTGGTGTGATTCTAAGCTTTTCAAATATAAACGTCTCCATTAAATATCCATAACTTCAATGCCGTAATAATGCGATATATCCACGATATGAAATTGGAAAACTGCTCTCAGGAGGTAACGACTATACGCTCGAATACACTTGAATTATTATTCAGCAGATTCAAGTTGTAATAAAAATGATGATCATGCGTAACGATAGAGCACTGAAACTAAATAAGTATGTGATCTAGATAGATACTAAATTTATAGATACGAGTAGGATTTGATAATTTATTTAATAATAGAAGCATTAGGTAAAACCTGAAGTGGTATTATACCTTGGATTTCTAACAGTTCAGAAACAAGTCTATAGTATGATAACATAAGCTGTGATTCTCGCTTAGGTGAAAGGAATCAATCTCCTGAGTCGGCATTTATCATTGTTTGTTATAATATGTTATTTCAGTCTTGTAGTAGATTTAATCTTTTTAATAAATATTTTGAATAACTTCGCTGCCTGCCAATATATAACTCTATTCTTAATAAAGATTGAGGGAGCAATTACTTTTGAGTACTTTATGCGATATAAGATAAAATATCGATGTTAATAAATTATTGAATGGAATGGCTACAACTGTACAGAGAAGGGAAGTGCGGGAGATTTATAACAAAGAATTACCTCACGGTCCCGAGGGTAATGGGGACGGACACATTATACATTTATAACCGCGGAGAGAAACGTGAAATGGTTAAAAGCTTTATGTCGTAAAAATTATGTAAAATTGAATAACAAGACTAATGATAAGCTTTTATAATATTTGTTATATACAATTAGTGTTTTGAAGATTTATTATAATAAAATACGCTGGGCTGTATACGAGCAGGTTTTAGTAGCATGCACTATGTAGTACAATAACTAGCCGAACAAAAATATTCTTGGCCAAAAGCAGAGACAAGTAGATACTTATTACAGCTTCTATCGTCAATAGACTCGTCGTTAATAGACTGAAAATATTATAAATGGAATTAAATCCAGGACCTTTGACAAATGTAACAGGGAAGGTTGAATTTGAATAATACAGTGAAAAAAGCAATACCTATGTATGGATAATTTCTGACATTAATTTTGGTTGGCTACAATTCTCGACATATACTTAACAGATACCACTTTTGCTCTGTTTTACATATATTTATATATACATATGTTAAAATATAATGCTAGATTTATCAAGTACCTAATACTTCAATTGGCATTGACATTTACGTTATTATTAACGGTATCAAAGGGGTTGCAGGTTCGAATCCTGTTTGGATCGATACATTCTTTATATTCAAGCCGTTGGAATTTGGAATTTACACAGACTTTTCAATTTCATTTATATGCATAGATTGTGATTTGAATAATATTTTTCGTGAAATATAATTCTAAATCTGTGTATATTAAATATTCAATAAAATACACATTATATTATTTGTATACAAACTAACAAAATAATCAAAAGCAAATAACTATACTAAATACTAACTCCAAACGGATAATAATTTACAATTATCGTTTGTAAGATGATCCCTCATCACGCGTTATCATTATAAGTCTTAATAAATTAATGAACATCTTAATTTAGTAAACATTCCTTTGATTAATGATCCGTCTCAGAGATTGATTGGTAACGTTATAAATATATATATACATACATAGACATACATCTTGTATGAAGCTTATTTTAAACAAATTAGAGAAGTCGATTATAAATAAAAGAAACATAAATCCCTTAAAAGTTATGTTTAATTTAATATTTCATCCGTTGAATTTTTAGTTTCACTGCGGGATTAAAATTAACTGATTAAGGTAAGATTATAAAGAACTCATGAAACCCTTAAACAATTGTTTTGTTCTCCGGAGAAGGATTAAAAATCTTATATCTAAAGATTTATTATTGACTATCAAAACAATATTAATCTAATAAAATTAAAAACCGCAAATCTCACTTAAATTTTTATGATCTGTTACTATTAAATTAATTATAATTATGGTTATATATAATAGAATAATAAAAAAACTTAGTTCGAACAAAAAAAAATAGGTTATAACATAGATAGATTAAAAACATAGAAATATAAATTATTATTAAAATTGAAATATTAAATAAAAAAACTTAAAGGTTTTATTTATTATAATCTCTATTGGAAGTTTCTAAATATTAAATCTATATTTATTACAATAATTTTACGAATGTTCTAATAAGATTACAAGCAATTTTGTTAAAGTAATAAATTTTCAAACAGATTATCTTAAAGTTCCTTTTAATCTGAAAAGGTATAAGAGTATTATTTCCATAAACTCATAAAACCATAGTCACACAATCACACACAACCGTTGTCATGAAATCGTTAAGCTAAAATTAAATTATTTTATCTAACCACCAGGTATGGCGGTGACATATTAATACTATATAACTTAGGAAAGTATACAAATTCTTCAATTTATTGGACGTTTTATAGCTATTTATTAATACTGCATTAAGTCAATTTCAACATGAATAGAAAAAAAAAGTTAATAACTTAAGTATCTGTATTCAAATTCTTTTAAAAGCCGTACTTAAACATCAACCCCCAACTGTCTACTACAAGTATATATATTTTAGCAAACTTCCATCTGCATACCATAATACAAATTTCATATGATATGGATATGACACCAAGATACAGCTTCATATTGGTCATGTAAAATGATACTAATAACAGTTTACGAATTATTGAAAATAAATAATACATGTAAGTATGGTAGATAGCTAATAAATTTAATATAGTATTTATGAATATACGAGTATCAACATTAATCTAAATTTTAGTGTTGTGAAAACTAGCTGGAATCATATTATTGCAACTTATACTAATTAAAGTCATACTGAAGATAATAATAAAATTGCATTTCACATTCCAAATTCCAGGGAAAAATATCTCTGCTAAATCTTTTTGTGTAAATGAAATGCTAGTACTTAGGGAGGTAGTTAGCTTAAATTACGAAACATGTACAAAGTTTTTAGAAAGCATAAAATAGACTATGAATTTCTATCTTTATTGTTATATATTGTCTTAAGTGAGGAATAATTGCAAAAATATTTTAAATATGTTATTGTGAGATCGAAATATTAATATAATTACCAATTAAATTGCTTATAATGGTAAATAACCGTTATCTTTCGTAGTTATCTCATACACGTCGCGTGGTTTAATTAGGTATCAAATTACATATGTTTATAAAAAATATATAGGACTGATATAGTAAAGGTTCTTTCTAATTATAAAGTAAAAGAAGTATATCTAGTTTTTGTTTCAGTTCATTTAATAATAGATGTTATTTGTTACAAGATTAGGAGCATTGGGAAGATAATAAATTGACATTGAAAGGAGCACTTACTGAACCAATGAACTAGTATATCCTATAGTAAATGCAATTAAGATTGATAACATTTAATGTCTATTCCATTGGCCGGATCCTGGTTTAGTTTGAAAGTTCGCGGAAACTCTTCAGACAAGCCAATTAAAGTTAGTAAGTTAAGTTTCTATACTAGTTAAAATAATTAAAACTTGTGTTTAAATATTTTTAATACAATATTATTCTACTAAAAGATACACTAACTTGTTCTAAAATGTCCATTAATAGTTAAAGAAAATTGATAATAGGAGTAGATTTTTAGATTTTAAGATTTAACCAGGACTCGGTATTTTGTCAGGATTTTTATAAGGTATGTTATTTATTTAATGAAACAAGAACAGTAAAGTATAAAAATAAAAAAAAATAAAAACACTGACAACACAAATATCTGAATAAATATCAAAAAGTTTTGAGTAACAATTCAATGAACCTTAAATAAACACATGCCTAAAAAATTATATACTTACACAAATATGAAACATTACTAAATGAATGAAAACCTAAAAATAATGATTTAAAAAAAGGACTGCAGACAAAGATTGGTAATATTTCCCTCAGCACGTACCACTCAAATGTGGAACGAACTTCCTTCGATGGTATTTCCGGATAGATACTACATTTGTATCTTCAAAAAAGACGTATACTCCCACTTTCAAGACCGGCAACGTTCTTGCTATTTCCTGAATTTCCAAGAGTTCATAAGTGGCGGTGATCACATATCACAATAAAAAGCTCCGAAGCTAACAAAGGACACATTAAAATAAAACAAATTAAATTACCCATCCATTTCTACAATATGGAAATATAATATTAAAATGCCAATAATTATTTGTAATAGATAATATATGCAACAATTTCCTTGCAATAACAAAACAATGGGATGGTTCGGCTAATCGTGTGGATTCATGATACCAATGTTAGATTGGGCGAAGTCCGTATACTTGCCTTCTTCAGTTAGATGTTAGATATGTAAGATATCAATAAATATGTTCATTAAATGTGCTAACTACAGATTTTTACTAATCTTACTATAATTTGTAACGATATCACAAATTATAGAGTACTAAAAATATTTTTAAAAACTAAAACTTATTTTAGGTTCCTACATAAACAGGTAAATAACTTTAGTAAAATTTGTAATTAACACTCCGATTATGTAATAAAACATTTAACTTTCAAATGCTTGAATGTAAATATATGTCATAATATAATGTAGTGTTTGTAATTATTTATGTATAATTAAAATATTTGCATAAAATGCACTTTTTTTCACAATTTATTTAACGTAGTAAATCGTGATATTTTCCCACAATTAAATTTTTATCTAATCTCGAATATGTATTTCATTATAATATTAAACACATAGTTTAAAAAAAACATAAGTATTAATAGCAAATTTGAAAACAAAAGTTACATAGAACAAAAAATGTATAACAATAGCAACTCAAATAACAGTCGCTATTATGAGATAATTTAAATAGATTTGAAGCTTATTTATTGCATTAATGAATATTATTTGGTGTTTGCGTTCGTTTGCGATAATTGAATTAAAGCGATTAATTAGAATCATCGCTGTTATTAATTATATGACTGGTTAGTATTTTATTATTTCTTTTAATTGAATCGTGTATATTTGTATAAATGTTTCGAGGGACATCACCGAGTGAGATACCATTTATAATTGTGTCATGAAACCTTAGTTGACGTTTTGTCAGGTGGAAGATTAAATTTATTTATGTTTAACTTTTTTTTTTTTTTTTTTTTTTATGTTAGAGGAGGGCAAACGAGCTTGCGGGTCACCGTTGGTATGTGATCACCGCCGCCCATGAACTCTTGCAACATCCGAGGATACACAAGAGCGTTGCCGGCCTTGGAGAAAGGAATATATGCCTTTTTTGAAGGTACCCATGTCGTTTCGATCTGGAAATACCGCCGAAGGAAGTTCGTTCCACATTTGAGTGGTACGTGGGAAAAAAGTCCTTGAAAACCGCACAGTTGAAGATCGCCACGCGTCCAGGTGGTATGGATGATAAAGGAGGCGATGGCGAGCTGTGCGGTAGTGAAATTCGGCGGTAGGCATCAGATCGAATAGTTCTTCGGAACACTCCCCGTTGTAAATGCGGTAGAAGACGCACAAAGAAGCCACGTCTCTACGCAATGCCAAAGAGTCCAGCCGTTCACAGAGCACTGGGTTCCCGACAATCCGAACGGCTCTCCGTTGTACGCGGTCAAATGGTAGAAGCTGATATTGGGGTGATCCGGACCAGAGATGAGAACAGTACTCCATGTGAGGCCGGACCTGCGCCTTATAGAGCGCAAGTCTTTGGCCAGGTTTGAAATACTGCCTCGCTCTATTGATCACTCCCAATTTCATCGAGGCCAACTTGGCCTTGCTCTCCAGGTGACCACGAAACTGACAATCGCTCGAAATGTCGAGACCCAGTATTCTGATACTTGGCGAGGCAATAAGAGGAGTGCTCTCGAAGAGCGGTGATACGACAAATGGGGTTTTCTTAGTGGTAAACGCGCAAACCTGTGTCTTTAGGGGATTGAACTGAACGTGGTTCAGTTCACCCCACTCAGAGACCATCCCCAGGGAGGTCTCTATTGAAGACACAAGTTTCTTTCGGCACCCGTCGACGTTTTCCCGAGAGAGACCTGCACGACCGGAATATACTGCATCCCCAGTGCTGTCATCCGCATAACAATGTATGTTGGAAATATCCAACATATCATTGATATGCAGGAGGAACAGAGTTGGGGATAGCACGCAGCCTTGGGGTACACCAGCATTCACGGGCTTGGGGTCCGAGCAAAAACCGTCGAGAACGACCTGTATGCTCCGCCCAGTGAGAAAACTGGTGATCCACTTGCATAAACTCTCGGGAAGCCCATAGGAAGGTAGCTTCGAAAGAAGCCCCTTGTGCCATACATTAAATTAGATCCTATGGTACGAAGAATATGAAATTCCAATAACATAAATAAGTTATATACATAATAGAATCATTAAACTTAGGTAGTTTTAAAAATAATTTAAAAATAAGTACACTTTTATTTCTAGTTTTGTTATACAAAATTGTCTTTAATTTTTTTCTAGTTATAATTCCAATATTTAAATAAATTTTATTATACTTTATTGATGAATTAGAAATAAGAAACGAAAGTAAAGCTATAAAATAAATAAATGGAGTAAAAAATAAATAATGTCACTTAAACAAATATTATAATTGATATCTATTGCAAATTATTTTATTTTAAATTTTATACATAATAAATATATCGGTATTTAAAATTTGTTTGTTTCTGAAAAACTGATTAAACATGTTAGGAATATGAAAAGAAAATAATTATGAAATATTCCACTTTATATGTTATACTATAAGGGTTTATAAGGATCATCATATTTTAATAAATAAAGATTTGTTGTTGAATTATATTTTAGTAATTCCCCTGACAGGTGTATTCAGTCTCCGCAATCTACAAAGGATTTTTAATTGTGTTTTTGACAGGAACACAATTTGGAAAATAGGATCATTTAGACAAAATTCACCTTTAAAAACGTATTAGATAGATATTTATTACTTTAGAAACATATATAAATATATATTATATCTATTGCCTTCAATTTGGCAGAAAAAAAACGTATTTCATCAATTTCAATACTAATTCATAATAATATATATGATTCATAACAGAATGTTATTTAAAAATAATATTAGTCTTAAACATTTAACTTATACAGTTTTGTTTTATTTTTTCAATTATTTTATATTTATAGACTCTTTGCATCTATTTTTATTTAACTTGACATGTATCGGATCAAATCTTGTAACGCGAAATTTTAATACTCAGACTCAATGAATTTCGATGAAAATTAGAGCACATGTTCGGCTCCGGTGACAATACAAGTAAATGGGGTTACCCGAAGAAAACATCCCCTTTTGACCCCTGTTTGCCACCCCTACGTGTTTTTAATCGCGTTTTCGACCATATTTGCCGAATTTTATTGTCAGGGTTAAATGTATTGTATTTTTTTAAAAATTTTTTAAAAATTTTTTTATTATTTGTTATTCCTAAGTTAATGTCAACTTTTGCAAAGAAAAAAAGATTGCTCAAAACAAAACGTCCCCAATGTTTTATGATACTCTTTCATAAAAATTTTATGCTTGTGATCGTAATTTGATGAAACACTTTAATGAATAATTTTTATCAACTTTCAGACATTGGATATAATAAACTATACAAATATTTATTTCCTGTATACATTCCTGTTTTATAAATAATACAACTAGTAAATGTAATGCAAGTTATCGCAACTGAGTTCAGATATAATGTCCTTGTTTAACAACTTATGAATGTTTATTTTAAATAAGTGATTATTTTACATTAAGAATATGAAATTGTTTCTAGATATGAAAATAATATATTAAATTCTATAATAATACATTAAGAGGATGTATTGACAATAAATGTTACGTACGAAGTCAAGGCTACAATAATTCCTTTAAAAAGTTTTTTTTTTTTGTTTTTTTGTTCTTATCGATGGATGGAAATTATTATAGAAGTTGTTTTACAATACATAAATAACAATGTTATTTTCCCTTTTTTATTTGTAACTAAACATATAGGATCAGAATGGCTCATATCATCATTCTTCATTTTACACGTATGTGACGGTTGGCACAAAAATGAAGGATTGTCGCCTCGCTGCTACCTGTCTAACGTTCCTCTAGAATGATAAGTGTCAAATCTTGTTCCGGCATGTACTGACAGATGACATTACGAATACGATTTCAAATATATAATTTTCATCGTTTATGAGTTTTATACATCTATTAGCTTATTCCCTTCTGCTTCGCTGGGCACACTATTAATTGATTGAGATGTGAACCTAGGTTGCTATGGTAACCTTTGTCATATTATCCATTGTCATCGTAACCGTTGCTATGGTAACCGTTGCTGTAGTAATTCTTACCCCCGCGTTAAGTGTATAGCTCCTATAGTTTTAAAACTTGGCGAAATGCAAAAAGCTAAAATCCGTTGGGATAGGAATTTCGTAAAATCCGTTCTTAGTGGACCTCTCCATCACTAAAGAAGTAACTATGTAAAATTTTAAGTTAAGGACTTTGAAAAAATACTGCAAAACCAGATAAAAAATGACCCTATTGTTTTTTTACCGATAAAAAAAGAAAAATTCACTATTTTACAAAAAATTCGATTTCTCAAATACTCCATCACCGATTTTAACGTTTCTAGCGTTAAAATTTTTGGGACATTTCAAACTAACAGTAAAAAAAATTCAGCCATATTTTTGGGCATGTTTTATTTTTGCGACTGTTTATTGTCAAATATTATGATTATTACCCAAGGTCTTTATATGATAAGTCAAGACATTAATTAATCATCATTTTCAGTTCATTAGAATTAAAATGTCTCAGTTAAAAACTATGAAAAATACTTTGAAGTTTTCAAAAAATGATACCAAGAAGCACCACCAGGTGGCGCTTGAATTTCACATCTAGGGCCAGTGGCGCAGGCCTCTCTTAGACATGTTCACTAGCACTTTTTATAGTGAAAACAAAACATATTGTTGTTATAAGTCCAAACATAAACAAACAAAAAGCATTGTTGACTGTAAATTCAGAACGAATTTATTGTTGACTTTTATAGATATAAACATTTTTGTTAATTTATTTATCTTTTTTTGACAAAAAATCAAATCATTATTTCAAGACGTGGGATTCGACAGAAAAATCGGGAAAAAATGTTTTTCGTCTTTTTTTATAGAGAGGAAACTGTGAAAAAAAAAACAGCCAATTTGGTGGCCCTTTGGAAAAAATAGGTAAATTAAAGAAAGAATGACCCCTATATATTATCAATATATATATATATTCTATATTACGTAATTAACTGACTAAAAAGGGGATAATTCATAAGGTAATAAGCTCTGCCGTAGCTCGTAGACATCTACAAAATTTTTAAATATTCATATCCGTTACCAATAAGGTAAGGAATGAAGATTATTGACACATTTGAAGATAGAGAGTTGGTTTGAAATTTTCTATGTAATTTACGAGTACTTAACACTTACTAATATGTATTATTAAACCTCAGTACTAAAACGATATAATTTTTAATTGTCATTTCATAAATACTAAATTAAATTTGAATTACTCATCTACTCCAAGTCTTGCAAGTTAAATACTAATGTCATTAAACAACTCAAACACAGTGATTACAGTCTAGTTTCATCGAACAATTTCCGTGAATTCTACAAACAAGAATCCATTTAAAACTTAAATTGACTTCCTTGAGAACTTAACTAATATTAACGCTTTATTGTTATCATTGAGAGCAAACATTTTCATCCGCAAATAACTACTGTAACATTTAAATTATTAAGAATAACTTATAATTAGGTCAATAGTTTTTTCTAAATAATTTTTAATTACTTATTAAATTTAAACCGGAAAGGAAATAACATAATTTGTTTAAAGGACGCAACGCAGACACATGTTCAATTAAAGGACGATTCTAATAAGACTCTTGTAGTAGTCTAGATGAAATACAGAACAATTTCGATATTTCACAAGTAATATTAGATCGATAGTTTATGTTAAGATAATATAATACACATATTATTCTAAGATAACTCAGGACCATTGAACCGAGGTAAAATCATACCGATAAAAGCCTATATATAGTTTTCTAAAGAGAAAACGACCGACGGATATTGCATCGAATGCCTACTGGCTTTCACAAAGAATTCGCTTTATTTACTTTCACAAAATCACTATACATTAAAGGAAGATGTCAATGGAGAAAAATGGTACTTTTGATGGTACTAGTTCCTATTTAAACGATGCAAGATATAAGATTATTATTTACGATAAAAAAAAAAATAAGTTTGAGGCATGCGTAAAAGACCTTCAATAGAACGTTAATATATTAAAGACAAAGGAAAATTGTTAAAGTGTATAAGAACTTAATTTAAATACTTATGAATAGAAATATTAAAAAAAGATCCAATGTAAACATTGTGTTTTTATTCTTACAGCTTAAAATATGAATATAATACTTTTTATTAAGATACTAAACTCGTAGGCAACTGTATACTTAACCATACATTTTTTTTATTTTATTACCTTGACATCCGAGATTAGTTTATCTTTTATCAACAAATTGAATTACTTTTGATAGAAAGCTACATAACGAAAAAAAAACTTACAAGTTTTATTTTATTTAACGTATTCTAAAACTACAACATTTATTGTAAAAAAAATATTAAAAACCAATATATAATTTTGTAAACAGTGGTTTGAAAAAGCATATCTCTATTGAAATGAAATGAAGTATAAACATTTAATATAGGACTATTATTTTTTTTGTATAATAGGGATTCTATTAGAAATTATACTAGTCCATATCGTCATAAATCAATGATCCGTTATTTGATCAAATAGAACATAAAATTGAGCTTCTCTTACAATTTGAATTCATTATTAGATTAAACCTTGTGCAAATATATATTTTCAATGTATATCTAAAATCTGTTATAGTATATATTACAACTTTTTATTTACATTTTTATTTTATTTGTATAAATTACATAATTTAATTAATAAATTGATCTTAACTGAATTAAAACAATTTAAATACTTCTGACTATATCATTTCAATGAGTTTCGGGATTTAGATGTAAAACGAAAAGTAATAATCACATTTCTGTGCCGTATTACTAATATTTTGATAATTGTTACGAAATATAAGTACATAAGGAGAAAATATATTAACTATTGAATGGACTGTTTACTAAGCTCTAAGTAAAGCTGCAATCAGACCGAATAGATATCCACCATAAAACATCAGAATAAACTGATACCAAGACACATAAGACCAACCCCAATTATGAAAGAAAAATATGATTTTTTTTATTAATTTGGTGTAAGCTTTGCTGATTATATTAGGCAAATATATGCATATCTGTTTAGTATAATCAAATGTTATTCAATCAATCATATATTTATATTTGAACTAAGAATACTCTAACTTCAATAATTGAAAAAAACTGAATCTGCTAAATAGCTTTACTGATTCGCATCTTATTTATTATTAAGTTTATAATAATATATAATATGTAATAAATTTTACAAAAAAAAACATAAAATAAATTTGCTAATCAGAATATTATCATGCATCAGCATATTGGTATATTCATAAAATATATTTGAAATTTCAATTAGATGAGTAACAATACAACCCTTTTAAATATATATTCAATGTAAGATTTTAACCACTTATATGTTTTAGTTTTTGGTCTATTAAAATTGTATACATATAAAAAACTTTAATATTATTCAATTTAAAATTTAAATTGTTTAGTTGCCTAATATCGTTAAAATATTTACTGAAAATGAAAGGTGTTGAAGATACCACGTAGAAAAACGCGCTTTCAGAACGTACAGGCCGATAATAAATTAAAAATAATATAGGAATGTTAAGAAAATGTTGGAATATATGAATAACAAAATATATAATAGATGCCTAAGCCTATTAGTTTGTTTTTTATTGTATTCTTATGAGTTTTTAAGAACCCGATTAACTTGGAAGCTCTGTAAAAACCAGATAAATTAATGAAATAAGCAAATTTGTAGTGGAAATTATTCCTTGAAAACCCTGTAAAACATGGTTTGGATGACATTTTATTGTAGTCATCATTGTTTATTGAAGGAAACTGGTTTTTTTTACAAGGAACAAATCTAAAATGTTTTTTACATTATATAGTTTGGTTTATAAGATCTAAAATATTTTTAAGTTAAATATATCAATACATATCAAGTCTAAATAAATATTCAACAATTATATTTAAGATATATATAATAAATTATTATATTTTACAATTTAATGTATAATATTCATTCTTGTTAAACACGAGTAATTAAAGTAGGGACTGTGGACAGCGGTCAGACGACCGCAAAGGATTGCGGTTACAACTCCTTTAGATTGCTCCTATTTTAATACTATATGCGTTTTCATTATTTTGACATTAAAATGATTTACTCGCAGTGTTATCCAACGAAGCAGTGTCATTAAATTAAAAAATGATTTTACATTAATTTCTATTAAGTCACATGTTTTGTCAAACTATCCCTGATTATGTTGTTAGTTAAACATGTGTTGATTTTGCTCAAACAATTAATTAATCAATAACAGTTAAGGACTGCAATAGAAAGAAAAAAAAAAGCTAGTATGTAGTACCAGTAATTACTGAGTTACTAATGTTATTTTCAATTTAATTACTGTTATATTTCAAAAGAGAACCATATCTTATTTCTAGATACATACATTAATTGGATTGAAATAAGATATTTTTTTTACCCGAAATTATGATACCTTAATCAGTTGTAAATTCATGTTACAGACAGGCATCACATACAGAGTGTTGTGGATCTATGATCTAGATATAAAGTTGAATATAAGTCGTCAGAAAAAATATTATCTGCACTTAATTGTGTTTAATATAACACTTATAAGAACACTAAAACTATTTTGTAAAATGATTTAATGAATGTAATGTAATTCGACTTTAAAAACTAGTCATTGTGTGCCTTAGTCTAGTGCAACTTCCATTTCTGAAATGTAGCATCTGCAACTTTGCACTTTTGCGTCTATTATATATGATGCGGTGTCAAGCTATGACCCAAGATCTTGTTTTCTCACCAATTTCATTCAAAGAATCATCTAACTGCCCTTATGCCATATATTTCTCTGCTCTAGTCGATTCTATTAAATTTCTCTCATATTCGTATATCATAATTCTTCTTAGAAAAAACTTGATTTGTGATTCTATATCTGAAAATATATCTCAATTTATTTTCTTTTATAACTATTTCATTACAGAAATCTGAGACATCTTTCGAGCGAGCTTGCCAGAACTTTGATTAAAATACTTTCTTTTTTTTGTACATAATATAAACTTCATATGATATATTGATTGATATATTGGGAAAATATATTTTATAAGATATATTATTTTTAACAGCTGAATTCATTCAATGAAAAATTTTATCCTATTATACGTAATGATAGTCATATCATGTGTAAGAGACGACTGAAAAGTATTATACATTCTTGAACCCCTGCGATACTTAAATTACTCTTTGCACAGAAAGTTTTTCTTGGTTGTTCATGATACGTCTTTTTAAGTTTATTTCACTGCTCTCTGATTGCCGCTTCATCGTGAAACGAAGTATCTTAAATTTTTATTTTCTTTATATATAATCGGGAGACATTTTTAAATACTATTGTTAACAATAAATTGAAATCCTATGTAACTTGTAAGTTAAAATTTTTCTCGCTCCTCAAAAATCCATTGGACTGGATATTGAATAGTGTACAAAAGTTAAAAAATATTTTTTTTGTAACTTAGTTTTTTAAGGCTGCAATTTGTAAATAGAAAAACAATATTTAAACTTTTTCAAGAATAACATATCATAAAATTTACTTATTGAAATATAAGCCCCTAATAATTAGAAAAGTATATCTCTTTAAGGAATAAAAAAATATATTAAATGAAAAAATAATTATAAGTTAAACATTATATTATAAGTTAAATGAACAATATAATTCTCCCAAATTTGTGAGCTTTCCATACAATTGAGCTGACATCTGATTGAGTTAAATAAATCCTTGTTATTCAAGGACTGATAAGATGGGTTTAATATTATGATTAACTTTGATTAAATTTTTATCATTAATTACTACTAGCAATTCCCAATGACTCAAGCAACGTTATAACCAGCTTTAAAAAGAAATAAACTGCGACTGAAGATATGCTCTCGCTGTGTGAATGATACAATACAATATTGATATACTCGTCTGTATTTGACCGTAAATCTGAATTATTTTAATTTGGATCCAATTATGACTATTGATACTCTTACGTAATTTTTATTGTAGTAAAATTTGTTATTGCAATACTTCTTTAATGTGCGCTTTTTATTTCTAATATAATTTCGAATTTGATAAATAATTCATTGATAACTTAAAATATAAGTACTTAAAATATTGGGTAGTGATTTAAGATATTTTTGTTTATGAACATTAATTTATAATTCTTTTGTATTAAGAAGTTATTGAAATATTTCTTCTGGATATCAACAGCCATTGGCCTTTATTAAATTCTTTTATGGAATTAAGATAAATATTATATTCAGAGGAGATTCTAGTTTCGTATGTTGGGGCTATATTAAAATATTTTAATAAGAAAACAATGTGATGTTTTTCTTATTTATCTATAATTATTATTGATTTTTTTTAAAATTAAATATGTTGCTTTTCTTATTTTTCTATTTATATTATATACGAATATATTAAATTAAGGGTCAATACAAATTAATGTGCATTTGCCGTTTATATTTATAGCAAACTTGTATGCTTGTTTGGCATACAATAAGTATGCCATACATACATACATCTTATAATAAATGAGTAATGACAAATTTTCCAAAATATGATTGTTAAATTCAGAGCACCGTCCCTTCCCTCTGTATTACAATAAAATTAAAACATTTTGAAAGATTTTAATCATGCTGCTGAGAGTACATAATATGACAAAGCAAACATATATTATTATATATAACACAAGACACTTACACTGTTGTACTAAACAGAATTTAATGAGACTATTGTAGTCGTGTAATGTTTCAATCAGCATTAAAGATAATTTAGTCTAAACAATTACGAGAAAATCTCTCATTTCTTTGGGATAAGTCAAAAATTAGTTTTGGTTTTCACATTTAAAAAATTGTATTGATTCTTTTTATGATTTTGTATATTTAATATTATTTGAAGTTGTGTAAGCAAATTAATTTGTAGACAAAAACTGTAAAATAAAACCAACTGGGTTAGGTACAATTAAATTTTACATCTATAAAAAAAAAACACAATCTCAAAATAACAACAATAATTCCAGATGAATTTACTCCAACCATTTTTAAAAAGACATAAAACGAAATTTTTTGGTAAAAGTAAGAGTAAAGGTTCTATAAAAGGTATAATTATAAAATGTTATGTTTTTTGTTACATTCTAAATCAATATGTAACATAATAAATTTCATATATAAATGTAATAAATATAACATATAATTTCATAGCCAAAATTACAAATCTCTTTAAATATCAAAACTATATTCAATCATTATTCTAACAATTAAATCAAAAATTTATAGATAAATTCAAATGGACTCAGTTCTGAAGCTTTCTAATTAAATAGAAGATCTAGCTTGATTTGAACTGTTTGCAAATACAGATATCAATTTATAAGAAACTTTTCAAAAGGCTATCGATATCTATTGAAAAGGATATTGATATCTGTTCATTTATTTCAGTAACTTTAATAAAATATAAATTGTAATTGAAAAATAGATTGCTCAAACATATTAGGACTGACCCACGGGTAATGAATGGATAAATTCTATTGGCCGTCGTTACACATTACGTAGTACCTTTATTACATATAAAAGGCTCCAGTGGAACACAATGTTCTTTTAAAGTTATGTCATTTTGAACAATAAATTGAAATAATTCAAATCAATGAATATTATATAGATTAACAAACAATATTTGACAAAATATACAAGATATATGGATAAATAATAATGATGAATCTAAGTTTCAACAATAAAATCACTATCAGAAATGTTACTTCATAAAAGCAGTTAACAAAATAAACTTAAATGTAATATTTATTCACAAAAATCTTTTTAATATGCGAATGGCAGAGAGTGTACATTCTATAAAACTTTACACCTGAAAAATTTAATACTTTAATCCACTAACCAGTGAGCCGCCAGAATATTCGTGTGAAATTTCGCAATTCAGTGTTTTTTAAATATTTTATACTAAATAAAAATACTAAACCGATATTAGGGATTTTAAGTTTGCTGTTGATTTACATTATCTCTATTTTATTATGCTTGTATAAATCCTACTACTAATAACATAATATAAATCTTGATGTTTGTCGCGTTACTTAAGAATTGAATGACTAATAATTTAATAATTAAAAGATATTAAACTACAATGAAGAGTAAGTAGTATTGAGAATACAACTGATAATATGTAGTTTATTTATTTGTTATTTATATTTAACTCGACAACATTAGCAAATTTAATACACCAAAAATATTATTAAGAAGTAATATTAAACTAAGTCCCAGCTCTCTTGTAATTACTGGCGGCCGTATACAAATTCTTCTTGACGTCTGGATAGCTCCGCAACAAATCAAGCCAATCCTTGTGCCTTAAGTACACTATATCAACCACCTAAAATTAATAACAGAGATATTGTATTCTATAGATTAAGGAAAAAACAATGGACAAGACTTTTCTTCTTTCTTATTCTAGTTCTTCCTCACACTATTTACTACTACTACTACTTACTACTACTATTTATTTACTTACTTTTTGTTCAATGATTTTTTAACACGTTAAAACTTAAGTTTAATACATGTAAAAAGTAATAGAGGTGTTTTATTTATGTATGAAAAAAAAAACATATTTACCGTGCGTGAGAAATACGAGAATTGAAACGGCGTATTTGGATACAGTCCCGGTATCAATCCGAAATATCCGTTTGTATTCAATACCGAGTGCAGCTTTTTCTCACCGCTGCAATATTTACAAAGAGATAATAGTTATGTAGCATAAAACAATTATTGTAGAACTGAGAAAGACCATGTTAAAATAATAATAATATCGCTAGCTATTCTCAAAAAGCTTATCGCTTTAGTATTATAATACATTTTGTTTTATTCGGTTATTTAAAGACAGCAGTTCTTACTTTATATCAGTGTACCATTTTTCAACTTCACCCTCGTGAATAAAACACGTAAAAGAAAATATATCACCTTCTCGTAAAATAAATTTTCCTGGAAAAGATACAAATTCAAATATATATATATTATATACTCTTTTTTTTATACAAAAATGATTAATCACCAGGAAATATGACAATCCTTCGCAATCTTGTCACCAATTGTCTGTTAAAATAAGGCGGAAGGTCACGAAATAGTGGTGTCGTGAGAAGATGGTGCATGTACAGCGAACTGAACAGATCCTCACATAGACACTGAGGCGCCTGCTGCGCAAGCTCCGGCAACCAATTTCCTTAAACCGTGTTAATGGGTTTAATTCTTCTTAAAACTATATAAATTCACTTTTACAAATATAATAATATTCCTAGGTAATTCACAAGGCTATTTCAGAATTTTATAAATGAAGACAATAGCAAACATTATAAAACAAACAATTAAAATAATGAAAAACGTTTATACTTTTAATATTACCTCTCTGTCTATTCCATAACAGCTTTGTATACTCCTTTACAGATTTTAAAAGAGTCGGTGATAACCCAGTATGCTTCAGATACTGAATAAGATTCATCACATCATAATCATACGCATACAATTCCCGACACTTTGTGTAGATTGCACTGATTGCAATACTTAGTATCCAGATCTCAGCTAAATATATTACGACATTTATGAACAATTTGTAGTAGATTTGTTTTAAACTAAGCGCCACTACCTGAAACGAAGTTCTTAATTACTAATGATATATGTTCCAGGGAATTGGAAATTTTTGCATAAAATACATAAACTTACAACATCTGTCTCAGTGTGGGTGTAAATTATAATGATATACAGTATAGCCACCACATAATCTGCAGCCCAGTTTATAGGAACTAGGAAACCAAAATGTGGCTTGTTGTCTTTCAAGTAATTTTTAGTTAATCTGGCACAACCTACAAAACCAGTAATGGTGTATTTTCAAAATAATTCTAAACACCATATTTCACTATGTAATGAAAGATAACATATTGGTGGATATTCCAATTAAAATAATATTTTTTTCAGAATAAATAAAACATTGTTTCAAGTGCCATGGTTTTTAAAATAAATAACCGATTACCTCCTCTCCGTTTTTCTGGTGTCGTCCATTCGGTGTAGTCAACAGTTTCATTTATATATTCCGGTAGGGGATAATGTCGTAACGGAAACTCGGATTCTTGTTAAGTATTGTAATAATAAATATAAACGCATTTTTCTTTATTAATTAAACTATGAGAAAGAAATAATATATAACCTCTACATGCGATATAAATCCATCCACAAGTCATACAGTGTAGCAAGAATAGTACAATTACAAACTTAAGGAGAATTGGCGCCACAGTACTCTGTAAATGACATTAAAAAACTGAAAAATCATTTCAATTTCATAATGTGATGATACAAAAGAATTGTGATATACCTGAAACTCCTTACAAAATTGTAGGTGAAAATTATAAAGGAGCCTTAATCTTAACAGTCTAAGTAATCCATAGTTCTGATAACCTAGATAATAAGTGGATATAGGCACAATCAACGATAGTAAGTCGACATAAAATTCCCACTTTCGAAATAAACGCCATTTTAAAACTTTGTCTATACAAATTCCATGTTCAACGACGAGCTCGGTCTGAAAATTTACATATTAATTAAAAAATATTTAATAACATTATTGTAGTAAAATACGTCAATTACAAATTGGATTGTAAATTTAATCAAACTCACTGAAAAATAATCCGCAATTATAAAAGCTACATGCACACAATCGAACAATAGCAAATAGTAGTAATATTTTTCATAAATTTCGTAAGGTACGGTAATAAAGTAGAGCATAAAAAAGGCAGTAGCGACAGGGTTAATGAACCATACGAGGAAGAGCCACCGGTAGTACCAGACGCTGGAGTGAATATTTGTGGGCTGATTCATCCACTGCAGAAGAAATATATTACGAATTAATTATTGAACGTAACGATATGCATTGTTATTATTATAGTGTTCTTTTAATATCTGAAGATGCACATAGTATTATTTTATATCAATATTCTATTAGCACACATTTACAAACGTTATTAATTGAATTAATATGTATTATTAGATAGATAGGAGTATTATCCCCAAAGTAATAACAAACAGTATTACGAGTAATAGTTACGAAAAGCTAATAAAGAATAATAAGAATGACGTCGAGACTACAATATATAATTATTTAGTTTTACTAATGTAAATTAAATATAAACTCACAGGTAATTTAATAGCCTTTTGTCCTCGAAGTAAATATTTTATAGTATTATAAGGATTTTCAAATACCATTTTGGGAACAGCCATAAAGTCGTTTTTGGATTGAAAATTCTGTCTAATATTTTCTCTTACCTTAAATATAAAAAAAATGATTTGATAAATTCCACGATAACATAAACTTAACATTTTTTCTTTACTTTATCACTTATAAATTCCTGAAAATCTTTTATAGGTATTTGCAGGAGGTCAGCATAATCTGCAGACACGGCTGTGATTCGTATGGGACGAGGCATCACGCCATCTAGTTGACCAAATACAGAACCCTGTAATAATGTAATTGCCGTATTAAATATTTAATAAATGTTTTTGTTAGTTAGTTTAAGTTATTGACTAAGTTCAAAAGTACCTTAGTCAATATTGCCAATTCTTCATCGCCCTGTTTAATGGTTATCTTACCACGGTGTACAATGAAAATCCAAGGAGTTAAATCCATTTCTCTTACTATTGTTTGTTTTGGTAGGAAGTAAAGCATAGTGGCAGCACTAGCTAATTCCCGTTCTACACTTTCGCCACCTTGCAATAACGTATCTGTGGCCTCAACTGTCCTGACGCAATAGAAAATGATATGAGACAATTGTCATCTTTTCAAATAAATTAGACTTTTTAAAAACCATTTAATTAAATTATAACCACTTACTTTTTATAAAAGTAATATCCTAAATCCTGTTTAAAGACCACACCAATACGTTCATTCATTAAACTCTGTATATTAATTCCTTTAGTCCTAGGAAATCAATATAAATTATCATGGAGGTAATAAATGTTTAGGAGAATATTTATTAAATAAGAAATTTTAATTATTCGAGTAAAACTTAGCTGGGTGATATTTCTTTCATAATTTATATCAAAGTAATCAAAATTAAAATAAATCTTACCTTACCCACCAATATCGAAAATGAGCTTTTGCTCGATTTATAAGACTGTCCTCCACTCTTTCTGCTTTTAAGAATTTTCCTAGTTGACTTACTCCGTGTTGAAATATGGTATTTCCGCGATAGTTTAATACCAATAAAGTCAATGAGTAACATATCACATACCTGTGATGAAAGTTTTTCCGTAATTAGATTTATATATCGTTAGTAATAAAATTCAGTCAAGCGGGATAGTTGTTGTGTTTTGCGTCGCTTATGTTGGTCTATTCATCATCGTCTGAGTGTTTATAGATCTTGACTCCTGGGCTCTTATTTAAATTTACAATAAGAACGTAATAGGGGTGTTACGCTAGATACTTAAAAAATATTATAAATGCTACTTTGTTTTAAATTTTCTATACCAGAATATAAGTCCAAGCGACAACAGCACAACTCCAACTTCTAGATGTTCACGGTCTATTTGAAACTTGCCAAGATTAAGTCTTAGGAAACCGCTTTGAGCAAGATTAAGACTTTCCGCGTAAACCTGGTAATAATCTTCTGATTAGAAAACTTTGAGAATCGAAAAAACAAACTATTACTTACTAAAATGGACCAATAATAGATAAATATAATTATTCTGTCTAATGACTCGATGGATGTTTCAACCCATCGAGCCAAGTTCCAGAATAAAAGAAATGTCAAACAAAATACAAACTTATACCTGTTTGTATTTTGTGTGACATTCTTTTTCTTTCTTTTTTCATTTCAGAAGAAAAGAAGGGACCAAGTCTTGTTAACACGTCTTGGTCGAATTACAAGTTCATATAAAAATTATTATTACATATTTAAAAAATAATAAGTGACCTAAAAATAAAAACGTATAAAATGTTTTACCATATGCAACTGGTGTACAGTAGGATTCTCATTCAAAGGGAAATAATTTGGCAACCAACATTGATTCTGTCGAGACATTCCCACTAGAGCTGCGTTTTCATCCCATTTGAAATCAATACAGTAATGAACAAAAAAGTGCCCCGAACCCAGCATCAACAAGAAAGTAACCACTTGCCACTTCAGTATCTATGATGATAATTTTGTTTTTTTTTAAAGAATTATCACACTATTATGTAAAACACGTTCAAGCTGTTATAAGATTATCTATATAACATACCATTATATATGCAAAATTAACTGTTGGTAAATCTGCCGCATAGTTGAAATATCCCAATAGGAGATACAAATGAGCGTATTTGCTTAAAGTATCGATCAGCATGCCATTGTTCTCATTTATATTTTTAGTTAAAACAAAGTTAAGAATCCGTGAAATCGGCAAACACCCAACAAGATCGCAAATAAAACCACGACTTAGATAACGTTTAATAGTCATTGGTAAATGGGTAACGAGTAGTCCACTTTTGTTGTAGTAAGCGAGCTGTAACATCAAAATGAAAGCAAGCTATGATGCAAAATAAACTTAAAGAAAATTGGAGCTTAACACTTACAAACATTTTCAATGCAATATCTATAGCACCAACACAATTGCACATATTTCCCAATATTATTAATGGCCACCGGTAACAGGCCCCACTGCCGCCTTTAAAATAATATATTAAGACAATATATGTCAGATATTATAAATTAAATCCAACAAGTTCTATTGGAAGCCAACTAGGTGCGATTGGGCTACAAGCGTACCTTGGAATGCGGTTGCAAAAATAGAAACTACTACCACGATTGCGCGAAACATCATCCAATACTGTGTGAAGCTGTAAAAAGAAATTATAAAAAACGTAGTGTTTTCTGATTTTTTGTTATTGAATTATAAAACTTTAATAGTAAATTGCATAACACCAACCGTGATTCTGGGTTTAACCAAGCAAATCCTTTTACATATTTTTGATTAATTATTGTATCTTTCGCAGTTTCTATTGGAATTGCAAAGCTCATTTGACGAATTAGAAAAATTTTTTTACGAAAATCTGCTTGGTACTGAAATAAATTAATAAATAAATAAACTAAATTCATCTTACTGATAAATTAACGAAGGGAGGTTGGTAAAAGATCTCAGAAAAAATATGTATTCCAATATCCTTAATTTGATGTAGAAAACGGTTATTAAGTGGAGGTAGCAGCGCCAACTCAACAACATCCATAAATTAAGATAAATTTATATTTTTTTCTAATTTTTTTTTTTCTAATTTTTTTTTTAATTAAACTGTAGAGAATAATTTAATACTATTTCAATTACCTTCCTATGTTTTGTCACGTAATCTTGAACCATTACTTCAAGTGAGGGAGAAAATTCCTCAATGCAATTTTGTAAATAAGACCATTCATGCGGATATTTCTTTATAATGTGATTAAAATCTTGAATTTTTATATATAATAGCTAAAATTTAAAATATTTTCTAGTAAATAGTTTTGTAACATTTAAAATAATATACTTACTATATACTTTAAATATAAGTATGATTAAAATTTTAATTCTAAGATTATTGGTAGCTATGAATAAAAATACAGACTTCACATTCAGTATATGTTGTCAGAGTCCTAAGGGACACACTTTCGAAAAATACTCCAAATGAAGTGAGCAACTCGCCAGGCCCATAGATTTTGTTCAGAAGTTCACCTTTATGACTTGGGTATTCACAAAGAACGGAACCCTACAAGAACATTTGATATTTAATTTCTTTTTGTATAGAGAAAACAATAATTGAAGAACAAAAAATATATATACTTGGATGATCCAGGACACGTTTTTGCAAAGAAGTCCAAAGAAAATAATTGTGGAATTTTTTGGTAATATTAAAAACTTTGCTGCATGTGCGAGCTCTCTTATTAGGATAGGGTCAGCAGAAGTAAATGCTCTCGATTCCATTATTACCTTTTCAGCCACTTCACCATGCACTTTCCAATATATGTCATATGGTTCATTTTTAAGAAGATTCGGATGCAAAACGTCCATTCCATTATAATATTTCCAGTGGCATAATAGATATCTATTTAATCGTGTTAATAATTTCGGATGTATTTTATGATGCGTGTAATGCTGCTTGATATTTAGGACAAAATATTGATAATTGCACTTTTCTCGATACTTCAAATAGAAGGAAGCTACTAAATTTGTTCTACAATATATATAGATAACGAATAGAATGTAACTTAAAAACATGGCTACGTAAATGTCCATTAAAGTATATGGCAGATATTCATAAAATAAGTATTCTAATGAAAATGCCAATACAACATTTAACGGATGACCCTTTTCAAAATCACATCTATCATCTGAAATGCCTCGTTTGCAAAATACTTCTCCGAAAAAGTAGGACGTTGTCAATTTTGAGTTTTTTTTGTCACACATAAAAAGGAAATAACTCATAATATATACAAAAGAAAAGTAAATCAATGCAATTTTGTAGCAAACATTATATAGTGGATCCGACTTTATATTCCACTTTGGAAAAAAAACAAATTTTTATTAGACGATTGAACTGACATGCAGCGTAGTACTGCGGTACTCCGCTGATTACAGCTAAATTTTCTATCCATATTGTTGAAATTACGTCTAAAGCAAATTTTGGACTTTTGCAGCGAGCTAACATAACGGATGCAAAATTATCGGATATACTTTCATGTACCACTACAGACGTCAAAAGGGAAACGCAAATATCACAGATGTAAACTAAATCTGCCCAAAACTGAAAGAATTCAAACCAACAAGGTATTTCACTTCGTGTGATATAAGGGGGATAAAAGAGCAGAACAAAGAAAACCGTAGTATTTACAATAGTTCTCCAAATTTGACCAAATTTTGATTCTGGGACAAATATAAAAGGAAATCTTTCATTCGCAAACATTGACTTCATATGCAACTGGACGTCACTGCATAATACTAATTGACCTATATATTTCGCACAATGATAAATTGCTTCTTCTGCTGGTAATTCACACTTGTTTGTCTCATTCTTTGTAGATCTTTCTTTCCAATTAGTCACAGCTTCAGAAATCTCCCACCAGCGTCTTTTTACCCAAGCAATACCTTCGTCTTCAGTTCTATCTAGGCCTCTCACATGTTGTTTACAAGTGTATAAAGTACGGGCGTGTTTAACTCTATTTTGACTACTCTGTATAATCATATATCGGTCCTCAGGGTATTTGTGTAATGATTGTAAAATGTCAACACGTGATATATATAATACCTCACAATATGTTAGACAACGGGTAATTACTTTTCTTTTCGAAGGTGGTAAATAAAAACTAATATCACCGAAAATAGTACCACTAGTCACAGAAAGCAGTGGCGTTGTTCCATCTTCGCAGGAAATTAATTGAACTATTCCTGATTTTAGGTAATACAAATGCGAGTGGCAATAGGGCCCTGCAAAAAACTTTTGTCCAGGCAGTTTATAATCTAAGCGTACATAATTACAGAGCCACCGTTTATATGAATCGGAAGTTTTTCTTAATGTTGGGCTATGGTAGAATAATGGCCAAACTAAGTCTTGTTTAATATCAATTCTCAAGTATTTTGGCAATTGTAAAATAATTTCAGGACTAGATGTGATACCATTATGCTTTTTCCACATCAAAGTGTAAAAATTATTAACTTCAATGTAAGATATCGAAGCAGGATTATGTCTTTTAGTCTCTTCTACAATTCTAAAGAGTTTTGAATAAAATGAACAAAATCTTCGACATTGTAGTAGTGCTTCAGCTGCCATTTTAGGAAATACTACAAAAGTAATCAACAAATTTCCACAAAGAATTAGTAAGCTCATAACCACATATTCATTCACTGCAGAAGGCTTTATCTCATCATATTGCTTATTTATAATATATGATAATATCATTGATGACCCATATATATACGTTGCATATGATGCATCACTTTCATTGAGCTAAAATAAAAAAATATTAATAATATTAACACAAGTTTAATAGGACCTACACAAGTCAAACGTAAGACTTTACGCACTTTATGCATCACAAAAACACGCCAGTCATAATAATTATTATCATGACATTTATAACAGAGCCCATTGAACGTAAGTAATAGCACCAAACAAGTAACACAATTCACTATTATTGCCAACAGAATTGTAAAGCTTAATAGAATCCATAGAAGATTGTGTGTGGTTAAGAGAGAAAAACTGTCAACCACTCTGTATATGCTGTAAAAGTAAATATTAATAAAATAGCAAAATATTCAATATTATTTGTTAAAATTTGTGTGACATAACTTACATGACGAATTCGCTAAAGGATAATAAATTTGGCCAGAGCCCAATCGGCGGACATATTTCGTCAGATACAAGTTGATAGAAAGGAATAAGAGATATAATATCTATTAACAATAGGAACGCAGATTTAGGTAAATATTCCCGTTTCACGGCTTCATCTGTGACTTGCCTAAACAAGAGTAACAGAAGTACAAAAAAATAGTACACAATTTGCCACACATTTATTGCTTGTTAAATCAATTACCGTAAATATTTAATAATTTACCTGTGAAGTATATGAAGGAATGTATCTATACCATATATAGGATCACAAAAATATAGATAGAACATTTTTATTAAAACCAGATCCGGCGTATCCATTGTTTCCCAACAATATACAATAGGATACACAGCCTGAATAGGACCCTGCCAAAGAAGATTTATAAAGCGTGAAAGTCAATATTAATTTCGTGTCTATATTAAACAAAATAATATTAAAACAATGTATCACACTGACCAGAATAGTCTTTATAATGACCACATAAACAACTAGTCCTCTAAATAGTGGATTAAATGGTAGAAATAGTAGATTACTCCATTTCAAATCCAGTTGTTCAGATACTTCTTCTTCTTCTAACTTATCATCATCTGCAGAATTATTCTGGGTAGTCATTATTCTCAATGTTTTGATTAATTGTTCTAAAAAGCTTTTCTTCAATTCAACGTCAAAAGAAGCAGAAAATATAACATTTAAAATTGACATTCGACATTAAAAAAGTAACATCGTTTTAATTTAAAAAATAAAATCAGCCATGATTTACTACTGAACTACACTATAAAATCCAAGTACGGTTAAAATAACTATCTTTTTTATTTTTATATATTTTATTTAGTCATTAATCAATTTATTCTATAAATTTGGACCATAGAATTAGGACTGTGTATTAAAAAGATTAACTTATTAAGTAACCTGTTTCTTTCTCCCAGCATATAAAAGTTTATTAGAAATTAAACTCGAAATTAAAATTCTGTCCTCACCTTATCCTCTCCATATATTAATGTATATATATATATATATATATATATATATATATATATATTACACATTATTCAATTTCATGTATGTGTTCATCTGTATAAGCTAATGTTAACGTCAACGAAATAATATGTAAAATCAAGTTAAATGTTGGAATAAAAGCAATTAAAATGATCCGAGAAGTGTCCTTATCGAAGAAGAATACTTGTGGTTATCCGTTTCGTTGCTCAGATAGTCACACAGCATTCCATGTCTTCGCGGTTATCGCGATGTAAACTTAATAAACCAGTTTACAGTTATCGTTCTGAAAATTTTACCTCCGTTTACAACTAAATTTCACCAGTGTAATAAACTACTCAATTTGTATACACACAAAAATCAATTCATTATAACAATGAGTAGTCAAATAACTATTTAACTATCTACATTTCCTAGTTAACGCTAACGCTAAGTCCGACAACAAATTAGTATGTCTGTATATGTATACAGACATACTAATTTATTGTCGGACATTATAATATAAAAGAACAATGTTGTTCTTTTATATTATAATGTCCAAAAGAATTGGATACGTGATTGGGCTGTTATTATATCAAAATATAGAAATGTTAATATATCAACATCAGGTGGAACTCCGTCGTCTCGAATCAAAATGATAACCAGTTAAAAAAAATTTGCATATTTAATTTTTTAAATGCATATTGAAAATATACCTAAAAAATTTTCTTTTGCTGTTTTTGGATTACCTTAAGTAGGTATTATTTAAACTATTTCAATGTGATTACGTGGTATTTAAATTTAAATTTAAATATCACAATATTATGTGCGACATAGGAATAGCTATATTTTTATTATGCCGTACTGCATAATGCTGTAAGAAACAGTATTAAACTTTTTGTTAAAACAATTTTATCGTAATTAACCTCTCCATTTATAAGGAAAAAGGAGTATTGATTAAAACTTTTCTATAATATTATAATTGTGAATTTTATATTAGATACTGAATTAGGCCTAAACACTTGATTTCTTTATTTTATTATATTTATTGTTTTTTTCAATTCCGTTATTCTTCTTTTCCGGCAAAAGTGTATATCTTTTTTAAGTGGATAAGGATTCATTTTCTATTTCAATAAATACAAATATATCTGACTCTTTTATTAATTCAAATCACAACTATAATGAAATTAATCTAAGGCACCATTTTGGTCTGTCTTTAAAAAAATTATGTAAGATCATTACAAAGAATTGAAAAAACAATTTTATTAACCCATTAAAGGTCAAATGAAAACTACAAATATTATTTTAGTTTTTTTTTAATTTTTATATTAAAGTAAGTAAAAAAGAAAATATTAATTTAAAAAAATATGAAAAATTTTGTTTTTCACGAAAATATAGGGGTGTACTCAATTGAGTACACTGACCGCCTAAGTATGAAAATTATCAAACCACGCTTTTTCAACACAAAGTGTTTTCAGGCATTTCTTTCATTGCCAAAGCACTCTAGAACTGCAAACTATACACCGCAGCTGTTTATTAATTTTGCGAGGATAATGTCCAACTCCATCTTGACGTGGGCCATCGATAATTTATGCGGCTTGCCTTGATTTTCTTTGTTCACCCTGTCGTAAATAAAATCGTGAAATGTGACGTCGGCACATGAGCTGATCCATTGGATTATTATTGCACATTAAGCGCCAGGCTTTAGAAACAGCCATATCTATCATATATGTAAATATAACACACTACTACCTTTTGTTCCGTGAACACCAAATCTATATAATGAGACAGACTGGTCAAGTTCATCAATATCTCCCATATTTTTATTATAAGTTTAGAACAAACGTGGTATGTCTTCATCTAACGAACAGTACATTGGTTCTCGAGGTAGCTTATGGTAGCCAGAAATTACCAAAATCCCAAAAGAAAATTGTCATGTCAGTGGAATCTAGCTGAAACTCGTATCTATTGTTTTGGTTAGCTTATAGTTTGCTATTAGATATTATCATATCCGTTATGTTTTCAAGTATTTGTACAGGGTTGAAGCCCTTTAGTTGTTCATCAATAGCACTTTTCTTATCAGAGACTTCACTTGAACTCTGAAAAGTCAAAGAATATGAAGGGGTACATTTGCACCAGTTTGGATTCGGATTCAAAGAAGATTGGCGGGTAGCATGAGCATCAAGTCGTCTATTTTTTACACGCAAGTGGTTCATCATCACTGACACTGTGCGTAGATTCCTCGCTACCATTATCCTCTCGATGCCTAATTATCTCAATAGTACCAGGTACTTCTTGCGGTATGGGACACGCCGCCATATCCTCGTCGGCACCCTCCTCTTCATCAGTCAATCTACTTGAATCAGGTGGTATGATAGCTAGGTCAGGTTCGTTATCTTCGCTACCCTGTAACACAGCTTCGATAGCTTCCTGAAGCCTGTGGTAACTATTTTGAGCTGTAGATAGCTGTTTTTTCATTGCAAAGTATCTGAAAAAAAAAACTGTTATTTTAGTTACGTATGTTGTCAGTGTACTCAACTGAGTACAGTTACATTTACAAGATTCTACTTTTATTTTAGTAATATGTAATTAATTTAACAGTTTCTAATATCTTTCCTTTACATCTAATCTAGCGAAATAAATCGAAATAAAACACTTAGAAGCACTAATTACTTTAAAAAATCTAAAATAATGTACTTACCATGATGACGTTTCCGTAACACAACTTTAACCGACACTTTTAAAATAAAAATGTCGCACTATTCACTTATTATTTATGAATACACTTAAAGGACCTTACAATTAAGTAAAATAATGAAGTACCCCACGCACACTTAAGAGTTCTGGAATATATGCCTAAAAATATAGCTGTACTCAAATGAGTACGGTGACTTCTAATGGGTTAATGATGTTCGAGAAAAACCTTATATTACATGATATAGTTATATTTTTTATTTCTATAGTCCCAATTAAGTTCAGTCTAAATAAGAGAGTATTATTATAAACGATGATTCGGATAACTCTAAAATGTTTCTTGGTTAAAAAGCTACGTTTTGTTAGTAGTCTAGGTGATGCCTATGTTATAGAATGATAAATTCATGAAGGCGGATAACGATAAGGTAAATTAATATAAAAAGCGACAAGACGGCTTCTCAGAGATTGCCAGTTGGACACTTTCTTCATTACATGTTTTTGGATTTACTATAAGATTTCACACAATAGTATCTTAAAATTAATTTTATAATAGTAAAACGATGGAAAATGTAGACAGTAAACTCTGAATATTGTAATTGTAAGCAATATATATGTTTTCGAAATGAAATTCATATTACATGCACTTTACGAGATTAAACAGAAGTACAAAACATTTATGGCAAGGTTTTATACCATTTAATACAGAGTTTCCATCGCAGAATTAAACATGATGTACAAATTGAAATTATAAAACCCATTTATACGTTGAATTTTATTAATTTTTGTAAATAAATAATTAATGTCTTAATCAGAATTTGGTAAAGGATTAAGTATAAGTATTAACAAAAAAACTTGTCAAGAAAGTTTTAACTGCTTTTATTGGGGCGAAAAACGTTGTAATTAAGACCACATCTAAAGCTTTAAACGAGTATTTGCGTAAACAACAGACAGTTTAAACATTTGTAAGTGCGATTGTGCGTTTTCAAATCATTAAAAATGTAGTTTTCTATTCAGATGAATAAGATAATATAAAAATAATTATATATCTCACATTTGTACATTAAACGCTATAGTTAATAATACCAACGTTGCTTATTCAATTGTATTACAATAAAATTTAAAAAAAACATGGTTATTCCATCCTGTTCTCGAAGATTTCACATGTATTAGATGTATTTACTGCTGTCACTGCCTGAGCGCTTGATTGAGTTTTAAATACGTTTAATACAATAAAAACTTAGTGCTAACAATAATAACGGAAAATGTTTTTAAATGTGTATTCACTTAACGCAGCTGGATATTTTTTTATGTCTATGTGGTTACTGAATTCTTATTAAATTTCAGGCTATAGCTGAGAGAAAAAAAAGCAGTGACTTATTAATGTCTCTAAAGTATTCTAAATATGTATTACTTAATTTTTCATTGTAAAATTCAAAATAGAGCTCATAAGTAAAAGAATAGGAAAGAGAACCCAAACAATAAAAAAAATCTGTTAACTCATAATATACTAATACAGCAAAGATTATAGAAATTAATATGTGATAATAAGTAATAAGTGCTGTGGTTTTGCTTTTGTTATCAGCATTCGGGAAACAAACAAACTATCCATTTTTCTTCTAAAGGAAGGGAAGGGAAATAGAAGGGATAAATATAAGTTAAAAAAGGAAACGTTTTGATTAGACACCTTATTATATCATTTTATTTCTTATAAATAATCCACATAGTTTTCTATAAATAGTAATTGTTGTTCTGGTATTTTGTAAAACACAGCATTCTCTTTGTTATCAGCTATTTATTACTAAATATTTAAAAATAAATATTCTTAATTTTATTATTAATTACCTTTTTAATTTGTTTAACAATAATCAAAACATTAATAGAAGTCAGTTTAAATACTGAATGCCCTAAATTTTAAGTTATTCGCCATTAAATTATTCTATATTTTATAAAGATACGCTTTTTTATGTTTTTTATTTAAGTTCAAATTAATATTGCATTTACTACATTAGGTAGTATAATATACTTGAGATTACTCTGTCAGGTCAAAATACATAAAGTGAGTATTTTACGAGCGCCTCCGATTTACGTGGCAGTAAATGTTGCCAATTTACGTGACTATGTCCTACATTACTATTTAATGTCTCTCTGCATATTTATGACACATTAATTTTATACATATTCCAAAATAATTTATACTTCAGTTGTAAATTATTAATGTATTTTTATGTTATCACGTTAATTTTAATCACTTTAACACCAGGAATATATAAAATGATTGAAATAAAAAGAAAATAGGTACACATATTTTAGTATATAATAAAGTAACCATTTTAGAGGATTTGAACTGATGATGATTGAAATTTCTCAAAAAAATTTAATAAATTTTTAATTTTAATTTCATCGAGATGACACACATTCTAATCAATTATAAAAAAAAACAATTATTATAGAATATATAACTACAACCATTTTATGATTTCCTAGTAGTTAAAACCAAAAAAAAATCAGGCGAGATCTTTATATGTAACTTGGTGTAAAATTTTCTCCTCATGATGACTTTAACGGTTCTAACATTTTTTCTTTATAACCGAACATTTGACGAATAAGGACAAGTATTAAAATAGGTGGTTATATTTGGGAAAAATGAATCATGTTTTTTTGGGGACAATGAAGGCAAGTAACTTCCAATATTATCGGTATTTTGTTACTTATGTTAGGCAAAGTTATCATATAGTATATACATAAAAAGGTACACATTTCCAAAAACAAGTGACGAATATTGACAATCATTTTCATAATATTCTCATATTTGGTCCTCATAACATTAAATTATACGGCACTTTCACTGACAGGTAATATTAAAATCTGTGGTCGATAAAAAAAAATATTTCGTCTCTTAAAGGTATATTGAAATAAGGTTCGCTGGAACAGATGTTCTTACTTTTTATACACCTTAAACAGTAAATTTATTAACAAAATAACAAACTATATAATTTTCATTTACAAAATGGAAAACATTAGCTTTATAATAACAATAAAATGTTGGATTATGTTTTAATAAGCATGAAATGACAAGAACAAAGCATTAAGAAATAGATTTGTTTGTATATAGAGTGAATGTAGAATTTCTGATTTTTCATTAAATTTGTACTATAAAACTCTGTTACTTGCCATAATTGTATGCCATAATGTTCTAGGACAACAAGAAGTATTGTATCATTTTGATTCTCTTGAGTGTCAAAATATGTGGCCGCCTGATATTTTGTCAGTTTTGATTTTTTTTTAAGATGCTGTAGACCTTATTCCATGGTTTTAATTCCAATTCAAAATCTCCATGCGTCCCGTAATTAAGAGCCTTGACAGACAGACAGACAAACGGATAATAAGTTATGTAGTGATTATAATCTTCAAATATGGAGATACAGATGGTTTAGGTTATAATAAAGTTTATTGTACCTCTACTTTCTTAAATATTTTTTTACAGAAGTACGTTTAACGAAAATGAAAGTAGTTTTGCGATTTTAAAAAATGAATGAACTAGTATGGGATAAATCTTTGAATTTTATTTTACTGAAATTGAAGTAAGTGAAGGAAGCTACCATTATTTATTTAGATTTCATTCAGTTAGGTTTAACTTATTCGAATTTACGATAAAAGCTTTTCTTGACAGTAAACATTTTCTTCCGTGAGATAATTAGTTTCACGTCAGACAATGTAATTGGGGATCACTGCGATCTATTTTGAACAACTACGGGAGGAATAAATACAGCATGAGAATATATACAATATATACATATATCTTATTTATTTACCCTTTTTTATATTTTACAAAATGGGAATTTAATGCCCATTGGCATTCTCTACCAGCTAACCTTTTGTGAATGATCAGAAATTGCGGTAGGAGTCATAAAAGCAAAGTCAAATAATAACAGTAATAATAAAGTAATTATATCGGGTGGGCCAAGAATTCGTTAACATTTAAATGTAACTTACCACGCAAACTATAGCCGCGCGGGGCGCGGGCGCGGGCGGGGGCAATAGCTCGCTTCTTGGAAATTTAGTCGCAATGGATCGCTTCACGGGGCCACAACGCGCTTACTGTGTGAAACAGTTTTATTTAAACAACTTTTCGCTCATTACTGTGAGACGCTTATTTCGCGTTGAATATGGTTTACACGACTTAAGTCAGTGTCCAAGTGCTCCTTTAATAAAGAAATGGGTGAAGAAGTTCAAAGAGACGGGATCTACACTAAATGTGAAACAAACCGGCGGCCCGCGAACTTCTTGAAGCGAAGAGAACGTGCAGCAAGTTTCCGCTTCTGTTCGACGTGATCCAAATTTATCGACGCGCAAACGTTCGGCTGAATTAGGATTATCCCGCACATCATTACGCCGTATTTTGAAATTAGATTTGAAATTACATCCATATAAGATCCAGATAGTGCAAGAACTAAACCCTAATGATTTAAATTTGCGTAAGTCATATGCCGAAACAATGTTAACTCGATTCAGTAATTTTGACAACATCTTATTCTCTGACGAAGCCCATTTCCACCTAAATGGACATGTAAACAAACAGAATTGCAGGTATTGGAGCAGCGAAAATCCCAAAGCTAAACATGAAAGGCCACTTCACTCTCCTAAGGTAACTGTATGGGCTGCAATTTCAGCAAAAGGAATCATCGGACCTTACTTTTTTAAAGATTCTCGAGGCCGTTCAGTTACTGTTAATTCTGCCGAGTATGTGAAAATGTTACGGGAGTTTTTAGCACCGATGCTACTGAAATTTGCTGGCTATAATCGTAACACATGGTTTCAACAAGATGGAGCCACGTGTCACACATCAAACGAGTCCTTGCCGGTGGTCAAAGAAATGTTTCCGGAAAAGCTGATTTCCAGACGAGGTGACATCCCATGGCCACCCAGAAGTTCCGATCTATCCCCAGCAGACTTCTTTTTATGGGGTTATTTAAAGAGTCGTGTGTACATTGATAAACCGAATACACTCCGTCAACTTAAAGAAAAAATCATCGAAGAGATGTCGGCGATCTCGCGGTCTCTTTTCGTTCTTTCGGAACGTTGCCAACTTGCCTTGATCAATCTAATAAAATAAAATCAAAAATGCAATTTGTGCAACGTTTCGAGCACATTCATATTTTTTGTTTGTATTTTTTTTGTTTGTTTTTTTGTTTGTTTGTTTGTTTGGCAACGTTCCGAACACATTCACATTTTTTGTGTTTGTTTACGTTTGTGAATAAAAATCTTTGTGGTTTTTTTCGTCCCAAAATTTATATCAGGAGTTTTGTCAGTGGATTCGCTTTCGTCACTCGGTATTTACTTCGTTGAGAAGTTTTTGTTTTGATATCAATAGTTTTGTAAAAGGATTGGAAACAAAATGCTGTGCGATTATTTTTCATGCAAATATATACTCATTTATTTGGAATAGTTGCCTCTGACAAAATGAGAGTGTTTTGGCTCAGAGGATGAGCGTTATAATGACAAAGACGAGACCTCGAGTTCGATTCCCACAGGTGCCCGTTTTTTTTTCATTTGATTTTTTCAGTTTCCATTTATTTTTTTAATTCATTGCTTCAAAACAGAATTTCTTCAGTATTCGGATTTTTTTCTGTAAATTTTGTTTTATTGTTACAGACGGCAATGAGTTAGTGAGTTTATTCACTGTGCAACTAGTATTGAATTTTAACCGTGTTGTGAGTACGATTCTGGCTTTAAAAGTCATTTTTTGGCCATTTTTGGTCATTTTTCATGATTTTTTGAACTTCTCACGGCCATATCTCGAAATAACGAGTTTTCCCAGATATATCCTATATACCAAATTTTAGCTCTAATTTGGGGCTACGAATGAGGAAATTTTCGAAAAAATCGTTGGCGCCGTTTTCGAGAAAATGGCCGATCTGTCCCCGGCCAGTTGGCCATTTTTTGCCTTTTGACCAAAAATGTCACGCCAACAAATGTTTTTGCCATAAAAATGGACATTATTCAAAAGATGAGCTTGAGACCTTTCCAATGATGCCCAATTTGTCAATGTACGTCAACTGCTTTGGCCACAGTCCCTGTACGAAAAATGGCCATTTTTGGCCTTTCGAGGGCTGGCCACGGCCAACATGGCGGCCAAATCGAAATGTCGTAGAACAAAGAAGTCTTAGTTTTTGATGTACTTCAATCCCTGAAAGTTTGAACAAAATCAGTTGAAACTACGAACATACCCACAAACAGACAAAGTAATCATCGATGGAGGCGCCAGTCAAAATTTTCAAAATGTCATATCTCATCAACCGGTGGTCGGATTTTGGCGTTTTTGGGCTTGTTGAAAAGGTCTCGACGAGGACCTTTAGGAAAATCTTTTTGTTAAGGTGGAAATAAGTGATTTTATACTGGTGCGGAGCCAAAAACTAAATTTTAGTCTCATTTTTCAAACGGCCGTAGAGGTGAGGCGGTAGGTATATTGCTAAGTGTAAATGCATTTTCTGGGTCTATGGGCCAAGGGCTTTCTAAAAATACCACATTCATACCAGAAGGTCTCCTGTATAAAAAAATCGATATTGCGCGTATATATACAGAGTTAGACTTTCAGCACTATAGGTGCTTTCGTCACTCTGAGCTAGCTAACGCCCGCTTTGATTTTAAACGTGGTTTCAATTTTAGTTATAATCAAATTCAAATTTAAATGGTTTTGTCGCCCAGAGTAAACAAACTAAATTTTTAGAGATACAAACATATAATAAAGCAAGAACTTAATATAAATAATGTCATCATCTTCCTGCCCTTATCCCATTTTGGGGTCGGCACAGTAAGTTTTTTTTTTCTTACAGACTCTCCTGTTACTCGTCATCTTTGTACACACTCCCTTCTTCTCCATATCGTCTTTCACGCTATACATCCATCTTCTTTTTGGCCGTCCACTACCGTTAGCACTCTTTTGGTCACGTGCCTTTCATCCCTCCTCAAAACATGCCCATACCATGAGCCGTTATTTTTTCTTTTTATACAATAATCTTACATAGTTTGTAATGAGATCGCAGGCAATTTTGTTCAACTAATAAAGTTCTTAATATATTATCGGTAAATTTTATTTAATTTGAAAAGGGCGGGCAGGAGTGTATTAATTCCATAAACTTATAAAACCATTTCGTTGTCATAAAGTCTGCTAAAGCTCGAAATTAAGATAATTAATCCAACCACTTGAAGGCTGAGGAAATTAAATATTTTATTTTGGAAAAATATACTTGTTTGTACATCCTATATAATTTCTAATGCCTCATTATGTCACAGATAATCTTACATATGAAACTATTGAGAATAAACTTGTAAGACTTAAGAGCTAAGTGATAAATTTTTTGTAAACATTAATACTCAGTACACAATCTTCTTGAAGTTGGTTATTAATGATAATTGTTGATATTATAATATAAGCAGTCAAAATATATCATGTCGTATTAATATACCAATTATGTCTCATGAAGCCTTTTATGGTACTTTGTGTTCTTTGGACAATTCAACGTACTAGTATTATTTATAAATTATAATAATTTTTCAACATGATTGTCAAATTTTCACGTCAAATTATGTTTAATTTACTGTTATACTTTTTAATATAATGGTATTGTTGCATAAAACTATCATTTACTTTACATATCTATTAATTAAAATATAAGATTTAGTTTTTGTCAAACCTTAGTTTGAATATTTAGATGAATTGTAATATATTTTCTTCAGTCATGAATAATAAACGAAAGCAAGGCTTCTTCGAAAACTTGATTAAATTTTAATTAAAAACAGTTGGAACAAAATTACTCTCATCAATGCTATGAGAAGATTATATTAAAGATATTTTTAAACAAAAGCTTCTACGGATAATATCAGAGGAGACACTTAAAGGCATCCTTATCAGTGAATTTCTTATTAAGAAAAGCGTTATTTTTACTCAATGTTATAGAAAGCTTCGAAGTCCTTAAAAAGTTTCGACTAAAAATTCATGGAGAATGTATGATGATGATAATAATAATGAAAACACATACAAAATGCTACTCAATAAGTATCTTGATATCTCTAACGATAAATGTAAATAAATAATATTATTAAAACAAATATATAAAACTATTTCAGATTATGTGATTTTTCAGTTTATTTTACAGATTGTTCAGATATAGTTTTAGAAGGTGGCGTATAAATTCTATTATTATATGTCATTATAGTGAGTAGCTAGCTTTTTAAATAATATTTTGCATAATATGCATCTTTTCTTCGTATGCCATTTTCTTCAAAACAGCTGTTATTTGACATGATTTTAATTAAAATTTAATCTAGAATTCCAGTCGATTTTACTGAAACTTGTTTTTATTCTTTCTTGATATCAAATATTGGATTTAGATTAGCACGAGAGTCAAATAACCAGACAGTCATTATAACCATCTCCAATGTGATCCGTAAATATATATCACCCAAATTATAACGCGTTTTTTTATACTATCTTTACCTAATTTTATACATTTATTTATATGTTTTTTACTTATCAATGCCAAGGATCACTTGTGTACTTTTTATATTAAAGACAATCTTACGGCAGTCAACAAAAGGAGGTTAGCAAGTATTAGGATATGTATAATATAATAGAAAATATTTTCAATTAAAAGTTTTACGTTTAAGATTAAATTTAACTTCTTCTTAATTCCTATTATTACGTTGGTAAATTTTTATATCTTAATAATAATTCAAAATGTTAAAATGTATTTCCCTGATTAAATCCTTTATCAAAATAAATTAATACGAAATCGTACCCTGGAGATTTATAAAACTTAATTAAATTGGAACAAAATATTTATAACGCTAGTAAAAATAAAGTTATAATTTTTCTTAGGAACGCCGCGTCCTGTAATCACAGCTGGTTAACAATAGGGAGGACCCTCAGCTTATAATATAATCAAGATAAAAATATAATATCATACTTTTGTAATTATATTACTATATAAAGCATTTTCATCATAAGTCAACTCCACAAACCGTCTCAAGGTTATATTTTATATTAATATAAAATTCTAAATGGTGTATCCATTATCATTCATTTACGGAAGATTCATACTTAAGAATCTAAATATATTGCTTGATTAAGAATCGTTGCATCCATTTTTAGATCTTTTTAAAGTTCATTAATAATATATATATTTTTTATTTTAAAATAATATGTATGTATATTGAAATAAAAAACCTGACAAAATCTACTTAACGTTTTCTTTTCGATCACCGACCATAATTTTAGTTAAAAAAATAATATCTAATTGTATTACTAAACTACAATATTCCTTAACCTGTAAATATTCCTAATGAAGTTCACTGGCTTGACATCTGATTAAGTTAAACCTAGCCTTGCAATATCTGGTGAGTAAACTTTTAAATCTCTATATTATAACTAGTATTCAGAAATAATAACTACTGAGAATTTCCCGTGGATTTTGAAAATAAAATACACTATTTATTGCGTATACATCTATATTCTCATAAACGCTAAATTAAATTTGAATAACATAACTACTCCAACTGTTAAATACTAATATCATTATTTAACTCAAACATAGTGATTGGAGTCTCGTTGCATCAAAGAGTTCCATGAATTCTACTTAGAAGACTCCACCAAACTTACATTGACTTCCTCGAGAACTTTATCTTCATTTATTTAGTTTACCTTTGAGTGCAAACATTTTTATATGCAATAGTACAATTTAAATTACAAAGACTATCAATTTATTAACCGGTCAGTAGATTTCGACAGGTGGAAGTAAATTAATAATAGTTATGAAATTTAAACGGGGAAGTCAAATGAAGTGAAATTGGGTTTAAAGATATTTATTTCTCATGAAGAACATACTGTTCACTTATACAGAGATTAAGTACATACATTTAAGTTATTCTGCATGCATTACATTTTATTTATTTTACTTATAACAAAACTAAATCTTATTGTAAATAGACATGTATCTTAACTAATCAACTAATTAAAAAAAATAAAATAAAATAAAAATGAGTAATTTACATGAGCATTAAGTTATTTATCTTACAATTTGGTCTTAACATTACTCAAGTTAATTATACAATATTATCGATAATATGTAATTTAAGCTTATTTTTAAACTGCTTAATATTGTTACAGCTCTTAATGACATCAGGTAAACTATTGTATAAAACTGCACCCTCATACATAATATTTTTATTACCATAGGTTTTTGTTCGAGGCTGCCAAATATGTATTTTGTTTTTGTTTCTAAGGTGATGTTTAAATACTCTTGGTGTAAATATTATATTGGAATGTATATTATTCGTAGTAATTTTTTTGATAAGATTGCATGTGTTGTAGGTGTACATTTGATTTATATTCAGGAGTTTAATTTCTAGATATATATCTTTAGATGGTTTTAAGTATTTATAACGGAATAGTGTCTTTATTAGTTTATTTTGAATTCGTTGCAATTTATTAAGATGTGATTGTGCAGCTGATCCCCAAATTTCTATTAAGTACTCTAGATGTGGCTTAGCCAGGGCGTTGTAAATAGTGGTCCGCAGTTTGTGAGGAATGCAATTAGAAACTTTTCGTAATGCTCCCGTCAGCGATGATAATTTTGATGATATTTGTTCAATATGGTGATCCCATGTAAGTTTTTCATCTAAAATTAGACCTAAATATTTTTCTTTCGTTACCTTCTTTAAAATAATTTTATTAATATTGAGTGGTGTGTAATCAGGTATTTTTTTATTCTTTGGCTTAAAAATCATATATGAAGTTTTTGCGGTATTAATTGTGTAAATAAAAACATAACGCACATTATTTGTAATGTGAAAAATTTATTTTAAACAATATAAAGTTGATGTATAGTAAAAGAAAATCTATTTTATTTTGTTTTTCGTTTTAAGCTCTCTAATAGTTTGAAGTTGATACGGGTTCCATCGCTCGCAACATTCTATTCACTTCGGCCTAATCTTGTTTTCCTAGAAATTTCTTCGTGCAGATCTTTTTTATTGTAATTATTTCATAATATTTTGTTTTGTAACAAATTAACAGAATATAATTGTAAAATCTTTGTGTTTGTTGAAACATGTAAAGTTCTACTGGAACTTAAAAAGTCTGACATGAAAATGTGAACATAAATAATTTCAAAACACGAATATTTTTAAATTTAATATTACTAAACTAGATTAGTAAGTTGTTTTAAAAAACCCATGGCTATACAAAATAATTATGCTATAGAAGATAATTATATAATTGGACTATTTCAGTTCATTTGTCTTCGTCCACAACAATGTGATTGATGTGATCCAAGCATGCACATGCTTTACTTTCATGGTATTCTTAATTACCACAACCCATTGTAATGATTCCAAACTGAAATACAATTTACCTTACGTTATTACCTTTACCACATTAATCATTTTTGTTGTTTGACAAAGCCATCCAAAACATAAGGTAATTCATATTTTAGAATTTAATTCTAAATGTTAAATTGTATATAACTTAATAAATTTTAGACCGAACTAAAAAATGTTTATTTTTTTGTTATCAGCAATTTATTTTGGTGAGCGTTCGAGAATTTTTTTATCTTCCGGATATAATATTTCATTTTTTTAGATTATTATTATAAAATCACACAATAATATTAATTTAAGAAAGACAATTATAATAACAAATGTATATTTTTTATAGCCATCATAATATAAAATATTTAGACAAAGAGATATTCGATGGTTGAATCCAATATTATTCAATCCGATGACAGGACTTTGGATTTCGTTTCAGTTAAAATGTTAAAGTTTAGATACGTCTCTTTATTTTTTTATTTATTTGACGTATAAAAATATATATAAGATACAGGGTGGGCCAAAAATTTTTGCACTTTTGAAACATGTCTAGAAATAAAAGTACAAATGTTATTTTGTTTATGATTTATTTAACGTAATTATCATTTATTAAAATTTATTTTTTAAAAATGACATCGTCGAGATGTGCTCCGTCTCGTCGTTGGCACTCCTGCAATCGACTACGTAAACTTTGGAAAACTTGTTGACACATGCTGCGAGGAATCGCGGCTATCTCCTCGTGGATGTTTTCTTTTAATTGGGATATGGTCGTCGGTTTATTAAGGTATACTCGACTCTTCAGATATCCCCACAAGAAAAAATCGCAAGGTGTAAAGTCCGGGCTTCTGGGAGGCCATGGGATATCACCTCTGCGAGAAATCAATTTAATAGGAAACATTTCTTTGACCACCGGTAAAGTCACGTTTGATGTATGGCATGTTGCTCCATCTTGTTGCATCCAAGTCCGGCTATTGTATCCTTCAAATTCATGCAACTGTCGTGTCAAAAACTCTCGCAACATTTTCAAGTATTCCACTGAGTTCACAGTTACGTTATTTCCTTGATTATTTTCAAAGAAGTATGGACCGATTATGCCCTTTGCGGATATGGCAGCCCACACTGTCATTTTTGGTGAATGAAGAGGCTTTTGGTGTTTATAGTGAGGGTTTTCCGTGCTCCAATATCGACAATTATGTTTATTTACGTGACCATTAATGTGAAAATGGACCTCGTCCGTAAACAATACATTCTCAAGGCTAGAGAATCGCTGCAGTATAGTGTCAGCAAATAACTTGCGTTGAATGTAATCGTTTGGTTTCATCTCCTGTACAATTTGAAGCTTATATGGGTGCAGTTTAAGGTCCAAATGCAAGATTCGCCGCAGACTAGTTCTTGGTATAGCAAGAGCCGCCGGCCGCTTACGCGTAGATGATTCTGGATCGTCCCTTACAGAAATTTCAACCTCCCGAATGTTCTCTTCGCTTCTTCTTGATCGTGGTCGCTCAGTTTGTTTAATATTCGTTGTCGATCCCGTTTGCTCAAACTTTTTAACCCAAGCTTTAATTAAATTAACACTTGGACACTCACTTACACGTTGTAATCCGTATTCAACTCTAAAGAGGCGTCGTACAGTAAAGTAGGAATCGTTGTTTTTGTAAAATTGTTTTACGCAAAAAGCACGCTGTTGTCCCGTGAAGCGCTCCATCGTGACTAAAATTGCATTAAACGACGTACAATTTCCCGCCACCCGCGCGTCCCTTGCTCTCACGGTTTTGGAGAAATCAAGTGTTGCTATTTGCAAAAATTTTTGGTCCACCCTGTATTTATGTTGTATTGATTCAGTTAGAAAATAAAATAAAGTACCAAAAAAAAGGATTACTATTTTATTTTCAAAGGAAAGGTGGTTACTTTTATATTCCACTATAATTTGTTTTATTTATAATGTATTAATCACATATGCTTTAGATATCTATATTGAGAAAAGAAAGAGAGATAAATAGCGAGAACTGATTTCCCATAAAGAAATTAGATGAAGTAAAGTTAATATTTGTAAGGATTTTCTAAAGTTAAGGTTAAAGTAAATATATTGCTATCTTTAGATATATTTATAGTTCGAATTAAAAGTTCATCGCTTGAATTAGTAATATTAGCATATTATTCTAAGCTCGATGTCATTGCATCATACCCCGTTTAAAATTTAAATATTATATAATCGTATCTCGAATTTATCCATTAAAATAAATAATTTATGTGTTCTTTGTGTTTTTTGTAAATACTAGACTAGTTATTTGCATGTTACAACAATCTTTAAAGCCTAAAAACTTAATTTATATTATGAAACTCATGTAATAAGTAAAAAAAAGTCATAAAACACAGATTTTATTGTTTATAAAATTGTATCAGATATCTTAAAAACAGTATAAAATCATAAGTAAAGTGAAGGTATAAATAGTCTTGTTGTTCAATTGTATATATTTTTTACGACGTAGCTTTTACAAAGCTTTTATCCAATTTACGTTTCTATCTGCGGGTATAAATGTATAATGCGACCCTCCCCATTACCCCCGGGGTTAGGAGGTAATTATTTGTTATAAACTACCTGCGCTTTCCCTCTCTGCACGGTTTAAGGCATTTCAATCATTGATTTATTAATATCGATAACTTATATTACATAATTTAAGAAGTAATTGCTTTTATAAATTTAATCGTGTATGGACTTGTCTTTGTAGTAAAAATATGTTATCCACTTATTATTGTTTGAAAGTATTTGAAAAAAAAACAATAGGAATAATTGTAATTGTGCAAATTTTATTAAAAGAAACGAACAATTTTATTCACTAAAATCTAGTAATGAATCACGAATTTTAGTTTAAAAAAAATCTTAATAAGAATTATATTTTCTTTCAAGAGTATTATTTTTACTTTTGTATTACGAATATGCGTGAAATATGATCTTATATGTCATTAATCTTTTTAAAAAAAGATAATTTACTTCGATGAAGTTTTCTTTATATCTCAAGTCTCGAATCCTACAGTAAGTCCTATAGTAAAATCATAGATGTAAAATAGTAGTGAAAAAACATTTGTAATTTGGTTTATTCAGCAATATTAATATTATTCGCTATCATATTTCCACAACAGAAATAATACTTGGGGCGCCAACAGACCCTAAACTTCGACTTCGCTCGCTCACGAAATCTCAAGTGCCGTTTGCATATTGAGCGAAGCGAGCCTAGTGTAATAATGACTAATTGTTTCCCATTGATTTCAATGGGATATCAGTTTTTTTAAGATTATCCTCAACGACATGACATTTTTTAAAATTTTTAATTACAAAATTTCATAATTTTCCTATTCGTGACAAAGAATGTGAAAAAGTCTCCAGTGGAACGCTCCACTCGCTTCACTCGCTTCGCTCAATAACAAGCTTAATATTAACGGATTAGCTAATGTTATTCGAAAACAGGATTTGTCGATTGTGTTTAAATATGTGGGATTTCTTGTGTTGCTTTAGTATCTTTGAATCTGTCGAAACCTCAAATTCATTATGACAATATACTAACATAACAGTTTAAATGCGCAAAAAAGATAATAGAAAGAAACACATGGCTTTCTAGTTATTATTTTAGGAAAGCGAATCGTGTTGCGTTTGTTAAGATAATTTCTTACTAATATATAAATGAGGACAATATTAGGGTGTAAATTGTCAAAAAAATTAAAACATTTTTAAAATACCAATTCAATTATTCAGCCATGTTAGGCTTATTTAATTGTTAATTGTGATATCTCTCGATAAAACGGAATAAATGTAGAATGATTAATTAATCTAGGCGTCGATGAATATTTAAATCTATATTTATTTAAAAAATATATAAATTCAGTTTTGTAATATATTAAATGTCAGCTATGACAAAAATGCATACGATTTATTCGAATGGAAGAGGTACTTGAATATGCTCATTCCATTTGCAAACGAAGCTGTAATCAGAGCGAAGTGAAATCAATAAAAAGATCTGACATCAAAGAAATTCATTTCGCTCCACCATAACACTCAGTGTACATCAATAAAACCTGTAACTTTCACTTTTTATTCAATCATCAGTTATTCTGTAAATAATTGTGTGACGTGTTTCTCTTTATTGTTTTTATTAGAAATTAATTTGTAATGTTTATACATTAAATATAACTATGAAATTAAAGAAAATTTAATCTAAGCAATGTATTATTACAAATCATAATTATATTGTTTGATAGAATACAGACTCACGAGTCTCTTATTTCATCAACAAATAAAAGTTCACATAGTATAACATATGTGCACTTTACATTCATTCACAACTCAAAGTATTATTAAACAAAGAAACTATCGCAAACAAAATAATGCAATAATAAACCAAACAAACTTTGAGGATTTTTTATGATTATAGTAATATCATAATCTGACTGTCACGACTGACGATAGATAAATCTTGGCAACGGAAAATATTTAGGTTTGAATTTTAGATCATAGATCGGTAGGGTTATTATAATATCTAACACGTTCTGCGCATACAGTTTAAAAAACGTACACTTTAAATTGAAGTAATCAAAAATATATATTGTTTCGTTTTTCTATTCATTAAATAAAAATAAAATCTTTAAAACCGTAGTTAATAATAATTAATATTATTATTTATAAGATTAAAATCTCACTATGAATGTGAAATTTTATAACTAAATATTATTCGTATTATGAATTTACATACAATTATATTACAAAATTACTAATAAGATTGGAGGCAATCTCATTAAACAAATAAATTTCAAATCACATTATCATAAGATACCTTTTAATCCAAAAAGGGCGGACACAAGAGTGTATTAATTCCATAAACTTGTGAAACCATTACGTTGTTATAAAACCGTTTAGCTGATAATTTAAATTCTTGATTCCACCCACCACGTGATAATATATGTTCGTGTATATATTTCACTTGTTCTATTTATAGAACCCCTTTTTATTTAACACATTTTTTATATTTGATCTTAAAGAATGAAAAATACAAAAAAATATAAAATATTAAAACAAAATGCCAGAGGTTTTTATAACTTTAGCGGCTGTGTACAATATCTTTTGACGTAGGACTTAAGGATCAATTCTAAATTTGTAATTCTATACTTTCGCAACCTTTTGCAGTTCTGTATGTCATTTATATTATAGTTATAATAATCCTATATCATTTAAATTACAACCTTTTATTATAACAATTTAAGTCAAACTAATAGAAATGTATATTACATTTCAGAACCCTTTAGAGATGACAATGGGAGCAATTAAACTTGTCCGAGAAATTGTTACCGCATACTCTTGTGGTCACCCGTTACGTCACTCGGATAATCACAGCACTGTACGTATTGTAATTAGAAAAATACTAAATTCAGAATATTTCTAAAAAGATAAAATAACAATAGCGCCAAGCTGCTGTGATTGTAATTTTATAACATCAAATTATATTGCTATTATTCGAAATAGTAAATTTTCATGTCACAAAGATATCGCTTTCATGTAGTTCGTAAAAAAATATTAATTAAAGTAAAGGAAACCATGCAGCGATTTATACACACACGATTTATTTCACAAATCACTTTACTTCAATGAATACCACCAGCTGGTATTGGTATTCAATAATATAATAGTGATTAATCCACCAAATGTGTTTGTTAAATTATATTGGATAATCGAAATCATGACCTCAAATATTATTTCTTGTTAAATTTGTTAATTAAATATTTAATGCACTGTAAATCTTAATTGAAAATAACAAAGGACTTTATATATTTTTCTATTATATTTATATTTTTATTCTTTCCAGTTTCATAAATTAAGCTTTGAGTATCGACACTGTAAGATGTTAATAACCTTAAAACTTCTCTCTACCTCTCAGCAGTCGCCCGAGAACGTTTTCCCAGAGCGCATTAGATTACGGTAACTTTTGATTTTTGTAAGATAATGTTTTTTTTGAGTAGTCCATCTTTCAGATTAAAAGATGTTTCCGTTTTTTCAGTCAACTACTTATAAATATAATAATATATCAGCCAGTTATAAATGCAAATTAAAATTAAAGTAATTAATATATTTAACAATACCTAAAATTAAGACTACCAAGATTATATTAGGAAATATCTAAAGAAAGGCTTTTGTATTGACAACGATTTGTATTAACAAATTATCATTAATTATTATTATTTTTTGTCAAAAACTATATATGGCCGAAAGTTAAAGAACCCTCAGTCTAAATCTTTCTGAGACTTAACAAGATTATATTTTTAAAGTTGTATTATAAAAAGCAATAGCTCAATATAAATAAGCAATTTATTAATAACGAAAAATAAAATCAGTTCATAATGATGTACTGAAATAAATTAATATATTTTTGATTTGGTTTTAATATCAAGGTGTAATTAGAACACGATACTTCTGAATGACTTATTCATGGTTTTATAACTCATCCATGACAACTGACGGAGCTCGATTTCAGTGACGTTTAACAAATCTTAATTAAACAAAGATCACACCAGTACCTTAATAAAATATAATATGGATGATAAATCTTTATCAATTATAGAGATTTGGAAAATTATCTTATAATTTAGCAACGTTTAACAATACTTAGATAAGTACTATACTAAGATTAGTATTACAACACAAATAAACTTTTTAGTTATTTTTCACCACTAATTAACTTATTACTTCTTATTTTGCTAAATAATATATTTAAGCAAAATAAGAAGTAACTTTTCGTTTAAAAGTGCAAAACTATTGTTTACTGTTCCTGTAAGTTTTATGATAATTTAGCATTCTCATGCAAATTTCTTGTATGGATTGAACATGTATTTTTGCATTAAATAACTTTTCTATCAATCAATCAACTCTATGTCCATCTTTATGTACAATATAATAATAAAATAAGTAAATAAAATAAAATTTCCAAGATAACAATATGTTTAACAAATTGTAAATTGCATTTGAATTCTATAAACACTATATTATATTCCTTAAATTAAATTACCTTTTTTATTTCATATTATTAATTATGAAACAATAACTAACAAAACAATAAAACGAGATACAACTTGATTTACTAAATAATTTCTGTTATAGGCTTTTCAACTACAAAAGTATACATTAAATTACGATAACTTCATTGCGATTACAATGTGATAAAATAATTATTATAAGAGAAAATTAACTAGTGTTAATTTTATTTGTGCCCTTTTTATCTTTTGACAACACTGATAATATTATACAGCAGATCCAAGTTGCAATAATAAATAAGGGTTAATGTAAAAACTAGGTTAAGGTAGATCACAGAGTAAGAAATTAAATAATTTAGAGACATAATACGTTCTGGATGGTCAATAAAATCTGTAATATTATATTACATTACTGTAATATTATACTGTAAGATTATATTATAATATGCAAGAAAATCAGATTTATGTTACATGTCATCTTTTACAAAGGCAGAGACTAAATTGCCAGTTGGCTTAATTAAGATTTGTTCAACGGTGCTTTAAACAAACTTCTCGCGCCGTCACGCACGAGTCATTACACCATAATTACATATAGTCTGAAATGTCGAGTTCATTTTATATCTTAGGATTTAAATCCTAACATTTCATTTAATTTAAAAAAATTCAAGCTAAAATTTTCTATTGAAAATGATTTCTAGTCCCCGTATCATTTAACAAACAAATATTTAAACTAATTGATTTCATGTAATTTTAATAATAAAATTATTATATATTTAGTTTTATTGCAGAATATGAAAACTTGCAATAGAAAAAATATAATACAAATAATTTTGATATTAACATTCAATAAATGGTCAGAAAAATAAAGAAAATTATAAAAAATCAAAACTCCGTCATCAGTTATGGCCCTGTGGATGTATTTCTGTAGTTTTAAGTGGTTACTGTGTGCCATCAGCTGTACTCGTAGTAATGACAGTATTTCCAATTACAGTATATACATGTACGTTTGTGATAATTCCAATAACGATCGAACTTAAGACTTTATTGTTCCTGTTATTATGTAACTTCTGAAGGGGTTTCATTTTATATTTATTATTTATTTATTTTACAAAAAATGTTACAAAACACGATTAATCTAATCTAATCTAATAATCTAATTTGAGATGAAAACCATACATTGTAAATTATATCAGAATATTACTGTTGTAATGAGTTTTCTTGCTGCTGATCAAGCAATCTATACATGCAGTAAAGATGTTGATGAAATTTGGTATGATTTTAGGCTATTGCTTCGATGGAAATATAGAATACTTTAAACTAAAAACTAATCTTATATTACAGGATAAACAAAACGATCAAACGATCCTGACATAAATGATTATTATTATTATTATTATAATCACAACACAATTAAATCCCTCGAGAAATTTAAATGTAATGTAGTATGCGTTATTTTATAATGAAAGTCATCATATTAATTACTTTAATTTAAGTTTTAACTCCAAACAATTTTACGAAAAAACACGAAAAAATCTATAACTGCGACCACACGTAGAATATTTGAATAATTTGAGTGACTATTAAAAAATTAATAAGGCATTCTTCTAAACAAGTAATTATTTAATAATTAGTTAGCAGGAAGAAAATTTTATCTTTAAATTGAATATAAGAAATCGCCATCGTCGTTAGAATAAAGAAGGCTCAAGTCTCTAAGTAATGATTTTATAAGTTCACTCTTCACCTTTATACCCGACCTTTTCTGACTAAAAGAATTTAACGATAATCTGTTATAAAATTTATAAGTCGAACAATACTATTTGAATTTATTAAAATAATTAGACTTAAATTAATATGTCGATAAATATATTAAAATTATTGTGTCGTAGTCGTGTCCTAATTTGAACTTCGTAAGCAGTTTAGGTAAAACTACAATATTTGTTACCTTGTAATGGAATAATACAATAAAACATACATGTTAATAAAAACGATGTAGGTATTTCCACAATGCTCAGATCGTATACTTAACGCATCTGCAACATCCGTCTAGTCTTTGTGCGGAAAGTACAGAACATTGTAGATATGAATTATCTTATTGCAGTTATAATAAGGAATCTTCACTAAACATTTTGTTTTCAAATTGCTTTGTTTTATTATACTAGTAATTAGATTACATTGTAATTCACGATTCATCAATTAATACTTAATACTTTGTTTATCATAACATAAACATATTTTATACCTTTTATTTTGTTTATATTATACCTACATTTTATGTACAGCACAAGACGTCGCGAAAACGATCAAGTGTCGGGTTTATTTCTTAACAAAACAACAATCATGTGTTCTAATTGGGATATATTATATACTTTGTTAGGTAAGAAAATAAACATACTTTTTATTTCGGAAAACTATCTAATCTTCAAAGGAAAACAAACAATTGGTTTGGTCTCGAATTACAATGAATAAAATTATAGATAGTGTATGATTTAATTTGTAATAAATTAAAATATCTAGCAATAATGTTTTTTTAATCTAACCTATTTACACAATAAAGAAGATTTCCTTTACATGTTATGTATAAAATAGAATGAACACAATATACTGCTATCATGAATGTATTCAATGAAATATGTTTGTATTCGGGCGATCTTTTAGCGAATTTGAATAAGTATATACATACAGAGTTTGCTGAATGTAACATTAGCGTCATAAATCAGTACCGTTGTCCGAACCGTCCATCCGTTATCTAAATAAGAAAAAGTGTTTTGCATATATTACGTAAAATTGTTCAGCAGCAATTACATAATTTAATGTAAAAATACATATATAACTATTTAAATATCAGTAATATATAATATAATATAATATTACTGGTAATATATTTGGTTTTGGTTTGGCTTGGTTTCCTTTCAGCTGAATAGTTATATTATATTTTTATTGGATTGAAGTCAATATTTTTATATAATAATTGTAATCTTTAATTTAAATATGTAATGAAAGAAATCCATCAAAGTGAAGAGATATCATGTATATAAAATCCCAAAGGATCTACAAGTGTTTTATAAAGAAATCCTTTTAAAAAATTTAAACCATTTTATATTTAATAACATTTAAAAATTATATCTTTTGATTGCGCAAACTGAATACATTTATTTATACGTCTTCAATATATATAACAAATATATTAACTGGAAACCAAATGTGGACACCTCAGAAGAACGTATAAAATAAAAAAAAATAAAGTAAATGAGCCTTACATAAATAATGTAATATCCTCTTTAAAGCTAAATAATGTCTTCTTGTTTTCACTTTATTTCATATATAAAAAATAGTTTAACCATTTGTTCTTTATTTTGGTTTAATCCCTCAAGTAGATTTTTAATAAACTTTATATATATGGGATATATATTTTTGTTGGATTGTATATTTTTGATAATTAACGATAAATTATTAAATGTTTATTAAATTGAAGTCCGAAGCGCTTTATCATTGTGAATTTTTCTGCTCTTTCTTTTAATTTCAATATATATTAATTGTAATAAAACAAATAAGAAGGAAACGTCCTTAATAGAGATTATGTTATACAATAATAATATTTAAAATACAACAAAGGATTTTCAAAATCAACGTATCTTCAAGGTATGAATAGATATCCCTGTGGTTATACTCACTAATTAGCTGCGCATGAAAACTGATTCAATCTGCCTTTTAAACACGGTAAATTAAACCTAAGCGTCCTTTTGTAATCTTACCTTTGCTATTTTAAGATGTTTTGTTGAGTGAAAATAAAAAGAACGTGGAACAAGTATGCTAAGATAAGGAAATAAAATTCCAGAACAAAAACATGACAGGTATAACAAACTTATCGTGTTTTTGTTTAATGACAATAAAAATATATTCCGAGAGGTCACAGGTGGAAAAGGACAAAAAATTATAATCATTTAAATAATAATCAGTGCATTACTATGTAAACATTTTATTTAACAATCGGAATTTAAGTATTTGACTGATCAAACGTAAAGAACTCCCACTCCCTAAAGAATCTGAAACTAACAGGTATATACTTGTATATATATATATATATATATTTTACTTAAGATGTCATATGTTTATACGATGATAACCATAAATACCATAAATTGTGGTGGATCGTCATTATAACCTTATTATGAACTGTAAAGTATTCCTTGGTAAATATCGTACCAATATAAAAAATAAAGAACTGTTCCGGTTTTTTTTTCATTTTTGTACATTTCAAAATAGTTTCTTTCTATTCATTGTGTCAAACGATGGGTTTTTTTGTATAAAACATTTATTGAAGTTAAATTTAATAAATAAAAGTTTTAGAAATAGCAGGAAAAATCGTTGTTAAATTTAATATAGTATAAAATGTTGAGTTAAATATCTTAAGCATTAGACCACTTTTAAATTATTATATTGTTTTATAGACAAAGTAAGTACGCTATGTCTTATTGATGGAAGTACCTTATTTTAATTAAAATTTGATATTCGAGGCTTATAATGTGTTGCAAGGACATATATTTAAATGACTTTGTATTTTAGTAGGTTGGTAGAACATATTTTTATATTAGTATTAAATAATAATTCGTATGATTGATCAATATATTCCTTTCCTAAATCTGTATACTGTTTTGATTAAGATAGACATGTCCATTTAGACAAACATATATACGAATATATAAAATGACAACGACAATAACCCAAATGTCGATGGTTTGAGTTCTTCGTATCTAACAGTTTTCATTTTATATTTTTATGTATTTTACATCTACGCAAATAGTCTATATCTAAGTATATGGTGGATTTACTTCAGAATGAGCTTATAGACAGGCTTATTCGTCAGATAAGTTCTGTATTTATTATTTTAAGTAAGTATATGTGATACTAAGCGCCGTCACATTTTATTCTCTATTGAAAAATATTCTCCTTCAACTTCTCCTCCTTACCTATTAGAATCGACAACTCTCTAAAGCTTTAAACTCTTAAAAAACTGTTATTTTACACCCCATTTACCTGTGATATTTTTTGCTTTCATGACATTACGGAGACTTATGTTAAAAATAGTAACCTGGCCATTTCGACGAAGACAGTCGGTAGTGACAGCATCAGCCGAGACATGCTTCCTCAAATCCTTAACATTGTAACCGTGTTAAGCACCCATATTTTGAATTATTCCCCATATACAAAAACCTATTCCCAAGTCTTAAAATTGGCACATATCATTCCTCTACATAAAATATCTAACCCTATCTCCTTTTCTCAATTCCGTCCTATCTCAAGATTACCTATTTTATCCAAGATTTCGGAAGATGGGATGTACAAGCAACCCACCTCTTTTCTAGCTTTCAATAATCGATATAATCCTTTCCAATCCAGGTTTCGTCCTTCATTTGATTTGATCATAGCTTGTTACAATATTTATACGTAACTTTTGGAAATGAAGTGGTTTATAACTGCAGTTTTGAAAACTATAATAACGAGCAAAGCCGCAAACGAGAAGAAGAAAGTATTATATATTTGTCTATATTAATATAAATATTATTCGTCATCATGTTAACGTAACCAAACTAGTAAAACAAGCTAATTTTGCTCAGATTAATAACAGTATTTAAAAACAGAATTAACCCAATTTATATTTAAATGTGTCGGATCGGATAGTAGTAGTATTTGAAAATCTAGTGTCATTGAATTTGTTATAATCTCAAAATCATGATTATGAAAGAGTATATTATAGAAATGTATAAATATAACAATGAACTAGAAATAAAAATAAAGGAAACATTATTTTATTGAACAGTTGAATTGTTTCTTGAAAATACATAGAAGTTACGATCAGAGCGAAATTGAAAGAATAAAGAGGTCTAATTTCAAAGAAAAAATACTGTGAATCAAATGAAAACAATGTATAATTGTATTTGATTTTTGTTACATTATAGAATATGTGCCTTATAAAAACAAGTCTTCAAGATGCTATTTCTATAAAACCGTTAACGTAGTAAAAAAAAATATATAGTACCTATTTAAATCAATCTATAACTACATACTTTTTGTATATATTTTGTTCGATATGAATATGAAAAATATTTACAATAGTTTAAAATTTAAGTAATAGATAATATTCGTTTTGTATTTTATTTTATATGTCTGTTGCGTTGTCACTAAATACCGACAAGTTGTAAAATGAGTGTTATGTTTTAAGAAATGTTAGATTTCGTTTATTTTACGTATTTATGTCTTGTTTCGTATTGATTATAATATAATAATAATTTAAAGTAAGCATTAAAATAACTTGCACTTATAGTTTGTCACGTTTTCTCTAAAAAATAATGCAATCGCGACTATTAAAATTAGATCATAGAATTACATTTAAATATTTTCACTGATTGCAATGCTCTTTGACACTTGAATCCGTTCTAAATGCAGAGTTGTCATTGTCAACTCATTTGACAGAATTGAGCATTTTTAAAAGTTTCATTTTAAAGGAATGAAAAGTTTTCATCAAAGAAATTGGTGGATTAAATGTTTACTACATTTATAAATCTAAATTTGTTAAAATGTTATTTTACACTAAGTAGTTTAATATGTATTTAAATTTGAATTAATAATATTAGAAGGAGATTTCTCAAATTACAGAGTTTAAGCACAACTTGATATTGTAAGCATGAAAAAAGCGAATACTGCTTTTAATAATTGAGAAAAAATTGTAACTCTAATACTAACACTTGTAACACTAGGCATTCCTCGGTACGTACTCATATTACTTAAATATCTTAAATATCTTAAAGTTAAATTATAGAACTCTATTTATCTTGATTTAGAACTATGTTTGAAAATCTAGAAAAAGTAATTGATTAATTAAAGTTTAAATGACGTTAGTGCAAACATGAATTTTCCCTGAACGGTAGATAATATATGCAAAACATTCTTTCTTATTTACTTACCGTTTGGAGAATTCGGACAGCGGTGTTGATTTATGACTCTCATGTTACATTCAGTGAGGTCCACGTGTGTACGTCTCACTCTAATGGGGTCAAGCATCGGAAGAAAGATTTATCATCTTTAATATTAATTCGTGAAATGTAATTTTTTTAATTTATAAATAACTAATTGTTATACTTTTGAATTTAATATTTTTTAACAAAAAAAAATCTTTTTTAGATATCTATTTAACATTAAACAATACTATACATAAAAAATCTTTTGTAATAGAAACTTTATAATTTAAACACCTTATAAATTTCAAAATAATAATATGTATATACATGACAAATATAAATTTATTTCAATATATTGAACATAGTATTTATAAAATAAAAATATAACAGTAGTTTTTAAAATCTTTGTCGAATTGTTTTGTTATGTATCTTGTTGTTTGTTCTCGCAACACGTAAAATAAAATTTCGGTAACATCAGAAAATAATATATTTATTTATAAAATTACTATTTTACAATTACTATACTTACTATGTAGGATGCTCTCTGGGATATTCTTTTATTTTTCAAGGATAAAGGACAAAGACAGGGGTTTTATTATAATAAAACCAAAAATAAGCTCATTTTGTAAATTTTTAATTGAAAGACGTTTTAATAAACAAAATAAGATGAAATAATGATGAAATCCCTAAGAAACTCAATATTTTATTACATAATACAATAACAAAAACAATACCAACAAAAGTAAAAAACTTAAATCGCTGCTACTACCAATAAAATAATTGTCAATACTTAGAACAAAACATATATTTTGGATACTTTTATGACTTCAAAGTATCGGCAGTCATTGGTCAAATAGATTAAGTTGAATTATTATTACAAAATCTATATTTTATACCTGACCTTGTAAAGTAACAAGAAGTAATATCCTAATGACTTGCAAACAAGTAAAATAATATAACATTGAAACTATTAATTGCCTACAACGGTCAAGAGGATATTTAATTATTCTCGAAAGAGGAGAACAAAAATTTTATATTTAACTTTTATTTCTTTTATTTTTTCAGCAAATAGAACTAATATTATGATGTTAATTTAATTTATATAGTAAGATATACATATAATAATATTTACAACTTATTAATGTACTCGTATAGCAGTAATTTGAATACATTTATAATGAAAATATTTAGCAAAAGGCAAAGCCGCTGGAAACGGTGAATTATATTTTAATTTTAATGATTGTTGAAAATGCAATTTCAAATAACATATTGTATTTTAATATCATATATCAAATTTTTTATAACATTTCATTAACTGTAAACCTTACACAACAGCAAAATTTAATATGTAATATTATAAACCAAGATTTTAAATAAATACATTTTAACAATAATAAAATTTATATCGTACCTTAATCATAAACGCTTAATCTAAACTATAATTTCACGTTATTGTGCTTGTTACTTTACTAGCACTAAGTTATAATAACTTTCCCTGTCACTTCTTTTCACTAATTTTCTCACTTCGATGACTGAAGAGTAACTGATGATTATATACAGCATTTCCATCCTTAAATACCGTTTTATTAACAACAAATTATAGGTAGAGTATATATAATTCTTAACAGGATAAAAAAAGAACAATTAATTAAATATTACATTAAGATATTGTATATTATTTTGATATTTAATAATCATATATAATAATTTCATTGATTTACACATATATTTCTTACTCTTATATTAATTATTTAATTAATTTGTTTTAAGTATTACATTTTAATATTAGAGCTATCAATTTAATCAAATTCAATAATGAATAAAATATTACATTAGTTTTAATGATATTATATAATGAAATGGTTATCTATAATTTAGTATTCTATAAAATATTTCTTAGATTCAACACATTTCATGAAATCAGTAAATTATGTAATAATTAAATCAAAATTGAAATGAAGATGGACTACTTTAATATTCCCTGTCAAATACTAGTCTGCATATTTGAGTATATCTTGAAGTTTGATTCTGCAAACGCAAACGAGAAACCAATTGCTACGAAACTTTACTGAGTGCTACGGAACAACGGACCGTTCTCCAGGAATTGAGATACAGTGAGAATAGAAGAACTTTAATGATAAATGATTATTATCAACCTTCATACATTTAATAAATGTGTTTTATTGATATTTAACATTTTATTTACTGTGCAGTAAGAATTGTATTTCTTAATCGATATTATTGCAGAAACATTTCACCTGAAAGTCTGGACAGATTATGTCTGTGGAGGTCCTACATTCTTTATTATTGTCAACAAAGAAGTTAATTAAATGAATATATTCTATGAAAGTGTTAATAAAACTTAAAATGTATTTTTTTTCAAAGTAACTGAATTTATATATATTTCGCTATAACAAAATAATATATTTTTGTTTATGTTACTTAGTTAACTGAATGTATTTACATGAAGACTGATGGCGTTACAGTTCATTTGTCTCCGCCTACAACTACAGGGTGGGCCAAAAATTTTTGCACTTTTGAAACATGTCTAGAAATAAAAGTACAAATGTTATTTTGTTTATGATTTATTTAACGTAATTATCATTTATTAAAATTTATTTTTTAAAAATGACATCGTCGAGATGTGCTCCGTCTCGTCGTTGGCACTCCTGCAATCGACTACGTAAACTTTGGAAAACTCGTTGACACATGCTGCGAAGAATCGCGGCTATCTCCTCGTGGATGTTTTCTTTTAATTGGGATATGGTCGTCGTCTATTAAGGTATACTCGACTCTTCAGATATCCCCACAAGAAAAAATCGCAAGGTGTAAGGTCCGGGTTTCTGGGAGGCCATGGGATATCACCTTTGCGAGAAATCAATTTGTTAGGAAACATTTCTTTGACCACCGGTAAAGTCACGTTTGATGTATGGCATGTTGCTCCATCTTGTTGCATCCAAGTACGGCTATTGTATCCTTCAAATTCATGCAACTGTGGTGTCAAAAACTCTCGCAACATTTTCACGTATTCCACCGAGTTCACAGTTACGTTATTTCTTTGATTATTTTCAAAGAAGTATGGACCGATTATGACAGCCCACACTGTCGTTTTTGATGAATGAAGAGGCTTTTGGTGTTTATAGTGAGGGTTTTCCGTGCTGCAATATCGACAATTATGTTTATTTACGTGACCATTAATGTGAAAATGGGCCTCGTCCGTAAACAATACATTCTCAAGGCTAGAGAATCGCTCCAGTATAGTGTCAGCAAATAACTTGCGTTGAATGTAATCGTTTGGTTTCATGTCCTGTACAATTTGAAGCTTATATGGGTGCAGTTTAAGGTCCAAATGCAAGATTCGCCGCAAACTAGTTCTTGGTATAGCAAGAGCCGCCGACCGCTTACGCGTAGATGATTCTGGATCGTCCCTTACAGAAATTTCAACCTCCCGAATGTTCTCTTCGCTTCTTCTTGAACGTGGTCGCCCAGTTTGTTTAATATTCGTTGTCGATCCCGTTTGCTCAAACTTTTTAACCCAAGCTTTAATTAAATTAACACTTGGACACTCACTTACACGTTGTAATCCGTATTCAACTCTAAAGAGGCGTCGTACAGTAACGTAGGAATCGTTGTTTTTGTAAAATTGTTTTACGCAAAAAGCACGCTGTTGTCCCGTGAAGCGCTCCATCGTGACTAAAATTGCATTAAACGAAGCACAATTTCCCGCCACCCGCGTGCCCCTTGCTCTCACGGTTTTGGAGAAATCAAGTGTTGCTATTTGCAAAAATTTTTGGCCCACCCTGTACAATGTGATTGATGTGGTATGCTCATGCACCTGCTTTATAACTTAGTTTAGTTCTTTTATCTTTTATTTATTTTTGAATTTGTTTATATGATGAAAGAACATACAGTTCTTTCATGATATAAATGAAACTGTTTTGCTACAGTTCTGAGTTTGTGGAACCGGTTTCAAAATATATGAATGTTGTTTATACGATCCATTATAGCTATGCTCAAGTTTATCAGGATGATCCTTAGTTACGAATCTATTCAATTCAATTCAAACTATTTAGCTTGAATCGGAACAATTCAGAATAAGTGAAGCTTTAATATTTTAATATTGTGAGCAAACAAATTTACTCAATTTTAATCTTAATATGCAAGTTCGTTATTAATTGCATTGAAAATAGAAGAGAAATAAACTATTTCAAACCATTTAGAAGTTAAGTGAAATTATAAAGAAGTTATAAAGAAATACATTTCATCATATTCATAATCTAAATCTACTTTATAAGATATCTAATAACGTTATTCGGTGATATATAATCATAAGATTATCTACCTGATGGCAATCAAAAAGTGCCTATGAACATTTACAAAATCAAAAATGCTTATAAGCAATAAGTTTGGACTCAGCTTCGATAAACAAAGAGAAAGAGAGTTCAGGCGCTGTCCCTGTAACATATGAAAGGTTAGCTAGTTAGTTCGACCTTTCCAGTCAATCTAGTCCGCATGCAAGCTGTAATCAAATGACTGGATCTATTCAACACTCCAACCTAAACCTTCCCCTTTTCTTGGATTTTATTTAAATATTTTTTAAACATTATTTAATCAACTTTTAAGCGTTTTTTTTTAAACGATAAAAGTAATTGTCTAAACAACGAGTGTTCTCAACTATTGTATAATGGCTTTTAGAATTAAAAAGACTTTTGAATCTCAAAGGGAACTTAGTATAAAAAAGATATAGTTTGCTACAATTATAACTTTATATTTTTTCCAGCCCTGCATTGTTTTTATGCTCACATAGATTCCACATAACCTTAGTTAAATTTTTTAATTTCATAATTCTGATTTGTTTTCAATAAATTAGAAAAATTTATTTTTTCTCAATCAGATAAGTTTAGTATAGTCAAATAACAATATCTGGAAAAATGAGAAAAGTAAAAACAATAGCGTCAACTCATGTCGAGTCGAGTTAAATGTCTTTGAGAATATTATTATCTAATGAGATTACTTGCTGTTTTTCTCAACTTCTCAATTTGATAGCTTTCTTGCATTGTGTATTGTTGGTCTAATGTTTAAACTAAAATTGCAGAATATTAATAGAATTTTGTAACAAACTTGATTTCCGTGATTATTACAAGTTTTAAATACATATAACAAAATGTCAACGATGAATTTAAGAGATGAAAATTTGTTTCCTTCTTTTAGTGGTATCTTTTTATTTTTATAATAAATACTTTTTTAAATTATATATACTTTAAATTAAATGCCATTTAATATTTTCTTGGTTATTAAATTAGTTTTTACTAAACCCACTTAAGTCCCAATATGAGACAAAAATATGGAAATGGTTTGATTACCTACCTTTTCGGTTATTCATACAATTCTGAATTTTGCAGCTCTAGAGGAGTTCATTAAGCTTTGATTAAGGCTCCAATTATATTGAATAAAGTGGTTTAAATATATTAAGTTGATTTTAACGAAGTAACGAAACTAAAAAGAATATCAATACGTGATTTTTGATATATTTTTAATCACCGCATATATCGAAAATACCAGATATTTAACAAATATAAGTATGTTTTTTCCTGATACATTGATGGCTATGGTAATGAGATTTAAATCTAAATAACTTGTAACTACCATATCCAAGCATATTTTACATACCTATGTAATATCAAAAGTTGATAAGTTATTATCTCATAAATAACTCGGAGACTGGGAGCTAGAACTTGATCGTACTTTTGAACAACATTTAGTTGCTTGAAGTTAATATGCTTCCTAGTTTAAATAAGGTTTAATTTTTTTATTATGAACATTAAAAACCAGAATAGATTATTGATATTAAACTTCTACCAAGTCCCGTGGTTGTAGTATTATTTGGTGGGTCAGCGTTTACGTATTGACTTAATGAAATTGGACATGTTATTATAAAAGCCTACTTGCTTAGTAGGCTTTTATAATTTAATTTTTATATTTTAATTTAATTTTTTATATTTTATTTGCACTTTATATGTAACATGAATTACAATTGTTTAAAATTAGATATATTAATTATCCTTTCGTTGTGTCATGACATATATATTGTCCTAGATATTTGCGTAGTACAAACAGCAACGTTGAATATTATTTGGGGCCACGATTTCCATTATCAGAGAGTAAATATATATCGGGATTTAATCAGTATTATTTGTAATTAGTATCCTCTCCTGCTAATATAAGAAATATATACGTTTCTATCCATCGAAACAATAAACTAGGGGCGCCAAAAAACCTGAATAGTGAGAGGCAAGGGACTCACTTTAATTCAGCGCCCCGGATAGTGAGAGGCAAGGGGACTCACTTTAATCCAGCACCCCAAAAGGGAACAGAAATCTACTACGTCCACGCTGTGGTTCCTGGGTTACGCTAAGAGTAGAATTAAATCATCAATATATATCAGATACTTCTGATCGATAAAGCATTTGAATTTCTAATATAAGAGCTAAGAGTAACCTCAAACTAGTTTGATAAACATGTCATTTACTGTAAATCGTTAAAATTTCTTCATACATCTTGATTTTATACAAAATTGAAACTACCCCCACCCCCCCGTTAGGGGTGGTTAGGGGGTGGTATTGAGTAAAAGAGGTATCAAATTCACTTTTGGTTGTCATTTTCGGTTTCATCATACCCAAAAACATAGAAATACACATTCATTTTTATTTTATCCAAAAATGGAAAACTTCACTCCCCATAAGGGGTAGTAAGAAAGTGTTAATGGGTTATGAAGGTCTTGAATTAATTTTTAGTTATCATTTTCGATTTCAACATCCCAAAAAACGTAAAAATACACATCTATCTTGATTTTATACAAAAATTTCAATTTTCACCCCTTAAGAGGTAGTAAGGGGGTGCTAGCGAGAAAACGGGCATTTAAAATTAGTTTTTATTGTCATATTCGGTTTCAGCGATCCCAAAAACTTAAGATTAACGGGGTCTCACCTCTGGTTCATGATTTTTTTTTTGTGTGCCTGTGTAATTATTCGAAAAAATCTTTTTGAAATATATATTTTTTGATTCTAAATATTTCCAATATAATGTTTATCGTGTTTATATTATTATAAGACAAATAACTAAATGTGTTTACTATATCACACTTATTTAAGCCGATGACATATATGTGTACTTGTTTTAATATAATATCTAATATGTAAATTCGGAGGTGGTATCTATTGGAATTCTTTTGGAAACAAGGTTATTCACTTTGCCGTGTAGATGAACATTAAAAAGATGACACAACCGAAATTAATAAAATTAATTTATGTTAAGTTCATTTATTTTTGTTATTACAGTACTCTAACATGCGACCTTTTAAAATCATACCGTCACCTTGCAATTAACCCGCCTTTGAATTAAGCGTTCCTTACCTTCGTACATTCTATATCGAGACGGTTAGTGACTATCTAGTAAAACAATAATTTTACACTTATTAAACATCATTATAGTCATAGACAAATTCCGTAGTATTTGTATTGAAGGTAAAATAACGTACTAATATCGAAATAGTCATCAGGATAATATACATTCGCTATTGCAAGCATTCATTTGAATGGACTTTTCAATATGCTTTCTTCATTTTACTGCGAAACTGCAATCAGTACGGATTGAGGTTCGCCGTCAAACAGAAAAATAAACGACCAAGATAAACCAACTTTAGTAATAGATGAAAGATATGTTATATAGATTTTTTATACAGTTTTGGTTTGAAATAAAAGTTTTCTGTTATGTTTTTAAAAAAGAAGGTTTGCTAAATTTAAAGCACTTTTGCTTTAAAGGTGCCTTTAGTTTTACTCAATTAATTTAAACTGTTCCTTTGTCGCGTTAATCAATACGATGACTGCTATTGCAAAATGAAGATAAATAAATAATTGGCTATGCAACCCACTACAGATACTTAATAAATATAAAATTGTTTTTGTCTGATATTCTGATGGCTAAGTTAACGAGATTTAAATCTATTTATGAAATATATATATAAATATATAATACATAATTTTTATTATTTTAATATTATTATTTATATGAATTTAGTTATAATTTAGTATATTATAACTTACAAGTTTAAATTAGGTTAGGTTAGATGATACACAACATTTTACTTTTAAAAAAATATGGAAAACTAAGCTTTTTCCTGGTTATAAAATACTTTTATCGTTATAAAATACTTTTAGGCTAGTTTGAAAAACTCCTAGTACTATATTTATAATGTAAACTTAATCTAAAGCAAATCGTGCTACAGACAGACGTACCACACACAGCGTTGTGAGTATGTTTGTTACATGTGATTTATGTCGTTTACATTAGTTGTTGGTAAGATTAATTGCTGTGCTGAGTTATGTAATATTTCCTAAAAAGATATTGTATCTTAAATTAATGAATGAAATGCAATAAAGTTTTCAAAGCTATTTTCTTCTTATTGAATTGGAAAATAAAATGTTGCGATTGTATATTTAATTTATTTATATACTATTCCATTGGTATTAATTTTAGTTTTAACCTGAAATAATTGACTACGTTTTCACTAAATAGGCCCATTCTGCTATTTTTCTGTATGTATTTCAGCACGTTTGTTCCGGCGTAGCCGGCGTATTTTTCATCCTATCCTCACGAAAATCGGCAAGCGTATTCTTTGAATATTTTAAATTTTTATGTCGAGCCGTATTTTTGATTGGGCGAAAAAATCCAAAATGGCGGCATTTTTAAGTGTTGTTTTTGGTGTAGCAGGAGCAATTTTCATCCGATCGTCACAAAAATTGGTGATCATGTTCTTTGAGTTATTAATTTTTTTTGTCCAGCCATTTTTCTTACTCGGAGGAAAATTCCAAAATGGCGGTGATTTGAGTTTTTGTTTTAGCGTAGCAGGCGAATTTTTTATGCAATCTTCACGAAAATCTGTAGGTGTGTTCTTTGAATTAAAACTCAATAAAAACTGACTGATTTTAACTGATATTAACATTCAAACTAAATAAAAATTAACTGATCTTAACTGACATTAACATTCAAACTAAATAAAAATTAACGGATCCTGACTGTATAATACTGAATCATTTGTAAACTTGGTTTCCTCTTATTGCAGGCTATGCAGAAAGTTGTATATTGCGAGTTAAGATGCTTATATTAAAACAAAAGATTAAGTTACAATTATAAAGCTATGTGTGTCGCAAATTTAACTTTATATTTTCATACTTACCATTATTGTAGATTTTCCTCTTCTTACGGTTCCGCCTATTTGAATCCCAATTGCTCAAAAAATATTAAATGTAGGTAAAAATGGTTATATTAAGTCTTTTGTTAATTATACAACTGAAGTAACTCGGTATTCTACGGTACCCTATATTTTATTCACATTATTTTATCTTGTTATGGAAATGGATCTTCACTTCTTATTATATATCTTACAGGATTGATATTATGGCTAATAATTAAGTGGGTATCTAATTTCAAGAGTTTGAATCAAATGCTTAATCATATGCTAATTAAATATGATCTATAAATTCTTTTACAAAGTTTCGTGCTTATTTCTAATGACAAAACAGTGTACTTTCATTATATAAATAACATATATACTACTAGTCGTTCTGTGAACAGTAGACCTCAGTACGTTAGGGGATGAGACAATGTTTTAAGTGCCTTTTCCAAAAAGGAATAAGTATACCTATGTATGTATGTAGGTACATAACTACCGAACGAAATTTGGCTCCACCAAATAACAACGGAGTTATTCAACTTTAAAATTTTTGATAATTCGCTATGGCCGCCATTTTGGATTTTGAAAAAAGTACCTTAGAGTTAGGCCAAGAATACGAAGACGAAAATTCAGCCCGCTAGCTGCCGCAAAGTCCGTTTTTGTGGTACTGATCAGAAATCCGCCATTTTGAAATTTTTCGCCCAAGCAAAAAAACGGCTTGACAGAAAAATTTAAATAATTCAAAGTTAGGTGTGTTACCAACCAATTTTCGTGACGATTGAATAAAAAATACGTCTGCTACGCCAAAACAAAAATTTAAATCACCGCCATTTTGAATTTTTCCTCCCAGTAAGAAAAATGGCCAAATAAAAAGAAATTAATAACTCAAAGAACATGATCACCAATTTTTGTGACGATCGGATGAAAATTGCGCCTGCTACGCCAAAAACAACAATTAAAAACGCCGCCATTTTGGATTTTTTCGCCCAATCAAAAATACGGCTCGACATAAAAATTTAAATTATTCAAAGAATACGCTTGCCGATTTTCGTGACAATAGGATGAAAAATACGCCGGCTACGCCGGAACAAACATGCTGAAATATAATATAATATAAAAGTAAGAAAAATGGCCGAACAATAAAAAATTAAGTAACTCAAAGAGCATGATCTCCAATTTTTGTGGCGATGGGATGAAAATTGCTCCTGCTACGCCAAAAACAAAACTAAAAAACGCCGCCATTTTGGATTTTTTCGCCCAATCAAAAAACGGCTCGACATAAAAATTCAAATAATTCAAAAAATACGCCTGCCGATTTTCGTGACGATAGGATGAAAAATATCCCGGCTACGCCGGAACAAACCTGTTGAGATACATACGGAAAAATAGCAGAATGGGCGTATGTATTGGAAATATAGTCCTTCGGACAAACGCTTTGCTACACTCAGCATTCATCCTTCGGTCAATAAATATTTATTATTCCTTATTCCTTGCATAATATTTATTCCTTGCAGTTATATCTACTGTACAACATAGATTTATAGTTTTTTTATACACATACTTATCTGTTTATAAACAAACAATATAATTTTCACGCTGTTTATATTAAGTCGTAGTAAATTGTAACTTATTAAACAGTATTTTATTAAATAAACTTGTACCAAGATATTGATTGCTTATGTTACTGTATATTTGGTTAAACGATAAAAAAAATCTAGTTGGAACGCTTACACTTATTAAAAAAAACCTGATATGATAGGGTAATAGTGATTTTTTGGTCAATTTACGTTTACATATTTCTATTATTGTATCAACATTTATATTTTTGACTGAAAATTAAGTATTCTTTAAAAAAAAGAAGTGTTTCACTGGTATTTTAATTTAAATACGTACATTTAAATTTCTGTAATTTTATTCGTATATTCAGGATTTGTCGGTCTCGGTCCTGAGAGTCTTAAACTTTTGCCATGTTCATATAAATACAGTAATTTTCACGTGCTTAGATACAAGAAATTATCAATTTAGCAACTCATAATATTAGCGATCGTTATTGTATTTTAAAGATGCCATTTATTAACTACTGTAGAATTAAGTGGGTTTATTAATATTATCTGTATCAGGGTTAAAATTACAATAATTGTGATTCAATTGCATTACATGTATGTATGTATGTAATGTTTTGCAACATGTAATGCAATTACAATTATAATATATATATATATATATATATATTGTTATATATATATATTTATCCCCACTTAGGTAAGTTTACTCCAGAATTCATATTTACGAGTACATGTCACACTCACAGGTAACTTCAATTCAGTTTTTTAAATTCAAACAACATAATGTAATTTTCTTCAAAATAATATACTTAATTTAATAATAATATTAATATATGCACTCGTTGTGTTTTAGTTACTCTCTTATTAAGAGTTTTGAAAGTCCTCGTCTTAATTAACCTCATCTAATAAATAAATAATAAATAAATAAATATATTGTTATATGTTAAAACTGCTTAATTTGTAAAATACATTACGAACTCTGTCGTCGTATTTGAAAAGAATTTTAACGTGGTCGTCGTACTTAATTAACCATTGATGTTTTAATTTCAGATCTTCTATCACTATTTCTAGAAGCAAACCTACTTTAGATTGCTTTTCTAGATGGATTGCAGTAGAATTCAAGTTTTGATCTAGTTTGTTAAATCAAAGTTTATGCTTTATAAATGCTACATCGCAGCGCAGCGCAGTTGAAATTAGTTTTCCATTTACTCTCTGAGTTTAGTGTATCAGCAATATTTACATATTATTGTTAGACATACAAAGGTTTTCTTTATATATTGAACGATCTAAATCCTATTAATCCGAAGCATTCTAAAAATCTGTAAAAGAATACTACCTTTCTGATAATAAATAGTTATATTTGTTTATTAGACATATTTCATATTTATTTTATTGTATTTACATTGTATGTTTGTTATGTGTTATACATATTGATGTTTATATTTTATTGAAATGTGTCTATCTGTAATTAGTGGTAAGTATGTTTATTATAATAACACCACTAACCTTTACTTGAGTGTTTGCAATTCTCCTAACGCTAAGGTGGTCTGGAACAGATCTCCATTAGGCGATAAGACCGCCTTTTAGTAATTACTAATAAGCGTCAAAGATCATTCCAGAAGGTAATATTTACAACATTTGAGAAGGTATTTAGATAATATTTATTTCAATAAAATAATAGTTTTTTTTTTTTACTTTATAATAATTAAGATGATATTATCATTATTAAGATTTTTCTGCATTTCTTAACTGGAAGATTAAAATTCTAAACAAGTTGGCTAATGCTAAATGAGAGAGCATTGAGAGCAACCGCCTGTTATGACTGATTTTGATAATTTTTGTATAGCAAATCTAAATTTATCTGAATGAAAAAAATTATAAAATTTTAGATTTATAGAAGTTTAACATACAGTTAAAGAAATTAAAAACTTTTTTATTCCTGTAGTAGTAAAACAATATAAAACTGAAGTAAAGAAAATTATCCGTTTCGTGGTTAGAATTTTCTTAAAAAATTTCAAAAAAACACTTTTAAAGGTAAAATTGACACATAGACCTCTATTATAATTAACGGTATATATTCTTTTTTCGCGAATCATTTAATACCAAACGAGGATGATCTACGGTCAGAGGGTATGCAGTACGAAGTTACGTAGTAACGTAAAGTAACATAGTAATGTAGTAATTTATTTTTGGATACAAATAAGATTCCTAAGGGTCAAAGTTGAATATAATTATCCACTTTAGCTCATTCTTGTTTTACGCTAATAAATGACAAGGTAGAAATTTTAAGACAAAGTGTTAGGCCTTTTTATTTAGGGAGTATTAATAATAAAAATAATCTTCTTGAATATTGAATCTTGAATACAATATTAAAACATACCTACAATGAATTATCACAATTAAAAAGCCCGTTCTAATATAGAAGTTTTTCAGATTTCAGAAAGATTTTATAGGTATTAAGTGCCAAACATTATATTATATTTCAAACCTACTTTCAAAAGTAACCTACCTTAAAAAGCATTTGACTATAAAAATACCATAACACTATACATACATAAAATTTTCACAGTAAGTTTAACAAAGTGTAAAACCTCTATGAAATAAATGGCCTGATATTGTAAAAGCTTGTTACATTTTGGACAAAGACAAAGTTTTAGTTGTCAAAGTCACAATAAGTATATAAGTTGAGTACCGGCAGATGAGGTTAATTAAGACGACGACTTTCAAAATTTTTAATAAGAGAGTAACTAAAACACAAAGAGTGCATATATTAATATTATTATTAAATGAAGTATATTATTTTGAAGAAAGTTACATTATGTTGTCTGAATTTAAAAAGCTGAATTGAAGTTACCTATGAGTGTGACATGTACTCGTAAATATGAATTTTGGAGTAAACTTACCTAAGTCCCCACTTACATATTTTACTTTGTGAAAAAAAATTATATATAATATAAATAAAATAACTAGTGGGTAGATAAAAAACAGAAATAATAAAAAGCAACATTCAAGAGTTTTTAGTGGATCGATATGTGTGGAACTTAAGTTGTTGACTCACTTGCAAGGTAGATATTATAATGTATACATCAAACATTGTTAAATTTTATTAAAAAAAACAACAGTTCCGTTTCTGACCGGCTTTCTCTTTTTATTGTAATAATTATCAATTCAAAAGTACGTGTAAATGCCTACTTGAATTAAGATATTTTGAATTTTAATTTGAGAGTTCTTTTAACTACTGCGTTAAAAGAACTCTCAATTTATAGATATTGCAGTTTAGGATAATTTAGGAGATACTTAAGTCTTAACTAAATCTTACCTTTGGTGTTATATCTGGATTAAAATCTAAACCTACGCTATATAATAAGCTATATAAGCTATAACATTTTATATAATTACTTCATTGCTTCATTACAACAAAGAAAATACTAATTAAGATTGTGATAGAAAGTTTCTTGACATAAAGTTAGATACATAAGCGTAAGCTTTGGGGAGCCCACCGCTAAGAACTTGGTAGTGAGAGCCGAAAGCGCTGCCACGACACAGGTGGTGAACTACGACATACCTGCGTACTACCGGAGCTGACGCCGCTTTGCACTATTAAGTACTCAAGGACACATTATACATGGCATAGAATTGTGTGTGTGTGTGTCTTGTGGTTAGAATGTCATGGGTCCTGCCGCGTCGCTCCAGTACAGGGACTGATTTTACCAGCTCTAATAAAAGATGATCTACTTTTATGTTTTATTCTGTCTTTGGTTTATATGAAGTGATTATAACTATTCACAAACAGGTGGCGAAAATAATAGTAATAATTAAAATATAAATCGAATAAAATTATGGTTTCACACATTGTGTAAGTAATTTAAAAAAGTGGTGCTGGTTTGTACAGGGCCACTAGTTTTCGGTCACGTATACATTTTTAATGTAATTTTGTAATTTCTAAACTATTAGAATTAAGAAACCTTTATATAAAAAGTTGGTAAAGTAGATGGATAAGGAGCTAAAATGTAAAATAAGCCCACTATATTTTTTTTCTTTTGTATCAATAAACAAGTCTATATTGCAAAGTTAGAATCATAAGTAAGTATTCTCTAAAGAAGTCGAACAAATGACGCCCGGTAAAGTCTACTATGAGTAATATATAAAATGATATTTGATCAAGGTTGATAGCAGCTATGTAACTCAGTTGGAAACATGACGGGACAGTTTATTGAATGTCGATGGGGACGTCCTTCCCAGGAATATTATTTTTAGTGATATATATTTTTTAAATTACATATATAATTCAAAAACTGTAGAATATAATAGCCTAAGATGGGCATAATTATTTATTTATAATGTATAGAATGAATATCATTAAATTTTGTGGAGTTGTTTAATTGAATATCTTTATGCTTAAACCTTTATTATGTGATGCCATGGCATGTTTATTTTGATGCTTTACTCTTGTTATTTCTCATCTTACCCGTAATAGCTATTGATATTTTTAAAACAAATAAAAAAGAAAGTCACTAAGCGTTCGATGCAATATCCGTTGTTCTATCGTTTTATCTTTAGAAAGCTATAGCCTCTTTCATAAAGCGGTCGTTGCAGCGATTGAGACATAATCTTATCTTTTCTCAATAGGCCAAGGATATTCTTAGGATAAACGACAAGGAAGAGCAAGAATGGAGAGAGAACTAAATTAAATTTCTTATTTTAACCCTACGACAGAAAACTAAACAGTTTAGTGACCTTTCTCAATAATTATTCTGTCTTTTGTTTTACTTTATAGAAAAGGTATATATAATTTAAGATTAGAAAAAAATATATAAGTTTTAAGTGAAAAGTTTTAAATTTAATTTAAAAAAGAAATTAAAATATATTTTGCGTTATAATAGATATATAATATAAATGATTATTTCATTCTATACTTCATAATAATACATTATTAATATTAATATGAATAAAATGGGTAATAAGCCAATTTTGAATAATAAACTAATCCTAACTTTTAAAAAACACTTACAATAATTTCCATTCATTATTTAATGATATTTAGAATTACATAAGAATAAATAAGAATTAAAGTAAGAATATTTGATTTCGCAAAAATTATATACATTATTGGGCAATATATTGATTTTAGTACAGTTAGTACACTGCTCCTCGTGAAATCCACTATAAATAATTTCCCAACATTGTCTCATCCCCTAATTTACTGAGCTGTACTGTTCACAGAACGACTAGTAAATATATATTTCTTGATATAAAAATATCAAAGAATAAAAGATTTTCTTTACTTTAAAATAATTACGGCGATATTGTCATTACTATTTTTAATTATTCCTCGGATTTAAGATAAAAGCTCCAAACAATTAGGCACGGAATGCCTACCAGTTGGCAAAATGAAAAATTGAGAACCCCGTGTAATCTCATTAGACTATACACTTGAACACAATTAAACTTGACATAACCATGAAACTATTGTAGAGATCCATTGTTTATTTTTAACTTGAATATCTTGATGAGAGAACACAGTGAATATTTATTGTTCATTTACCACCTGACTCTTAAATTTGAGTCTATGTATTTATTTACACTCGTATTTAGTTTTTTTTATAGCGATTACATAATGTTATGTTGTATTTATTATTCTTTCTTTGAGTATAGTATAGTACATTATTATTTTAGTATAGTATAGTATATTTCATTTATATGTGATTTTCTTTTAATTATTTTTTTTTTGTTTACTTGTTACCCTCATTGTTTTTATTTTTTTCTGTTAACATTGTTGGTTGACTGGTAGATAATGCCTAGATAGCATTAAGTCCGCCAATTGTACCAGTTTTTTGTGCAATGAAGTTTTAATAAATAAATAAATAAATTACAATAGATTTGTATGTAATATGTATTATTTACAATTAATGGAATTCTCCACGCTTAGAAACTAAAATTTAAAATCCTTCCAAAACTAGATTAGAAAATGATAATATTACTAGGTCACGCAAGCGGGGTCGTGAGCTGAGCTAACTTTTGCTCTATGCATGGCAGGCTATTTACTACGATGTTCTTTAACTTAGTCCTTACAAACGCTACAAGAGTTAAATGGAAATATAGGATGTTATCAATAAATCATTTGCGTAACATGTCAAGATTGATATTCGTTTCAGGTCTTTAAATGGAAAATTTTCTATAGAATTGCTCATAACACCCTTCTTTTCGTAATGGCATCACACTGAAACAATCAGGTCTACTGCGATACTATTGATACAGTAGAAAGCATTCGACCTCCTTGGGGATAAAACGAATTATTATGATGATATCGTGGCACGTTCTCAAACAACAGTAACTTTGTCAATTCCCTATGGCAGCTTCACATAGAGTTTCTAGCAGACGGCTCTAGATCTTACTTAGTGATTTTTTCATTTAAGAATCAAGTTAAATTTACGATAAGCTAGCTAGACGCATAATATTACCCAAGCACGGCTCGGGTATTCTGTTATCCACTTATGTTGAATTCCCTATGGAGAATTGCGAATTTGACTCCATTCCAAAAACAATCAATAATATCTTCATAATATTCAGTTTTCCTCATCAGCAATTTGATATGAACGCTATTCGTGCTAAATGTTCTAGCACCTCTAGTTTTGTTAAAATGGGGGGGGGGGAGATATAGAAGAGAGTTATTATTAGGTATCCTGCAAATTTGCGATTCCCGTAACTGGGATGAAAATCAACAACAGCAACAACAACAACTGCTTCTTTTAAATCGCTTCTTGAACATTTAGAACAGGAAACGTATGCCAATTTTTCTAATTCTTTATTGAATCGACGCTTATTTGCTGCGATATTAGGAAGCGTGATATGTGTGGCTGCACTATCTCGATACTGTTATGAACGGACAGAAGTTACTGTGTATCGCGATGTGCCACTTGCACGCCGTCTGCCTCTTCCTCTGCTTCGTCCACGTTCCATGTTATGATAATGGGATGATATAATAAGATTGAGCAATAATTAAATGGAAGCTTGATGAAACTCGAGGAAATGTATAGCGAGTGGATATAAAATATCAAATTGGGATATCAAAATGAAAAATAAAAGTGAAAGAATATATTCGGACGGAACCTTGTCTATTTGAAGCCTCACACGCAACTGAAGCGTTCGTCCAGTTGTTCCTTCTATTTTGCTATTCTTTTAGCATGAGGCATGCGCCGGTATGAGACGTTCCATATAATAAGTCTATGGACAATTTTCTGGTGAATTGAAACTTTTTTCTGTAATTCGAAAACTTACCATTCTTTTAGTGTGCTTCGAGCTCAATGTGAACTGCATTCTGACGAATTTATTTGTGAATTTATAGTCAGTTCTGCTAAGCAGAACTGACTATAAATTCGTCAGAATTTTATGAGAGTAGTTACAAACTTTCTTAGATTTCAATCCATTCGTAACTCGTGCATCGAGCAGGCGCGCGCTGGTGAGTCACTAATCGAACTAAATTATTTCTGTTAATTGTTCAATATCTGTCGATCGAAATTATCCGAAATTTTGCACAGTCATAAAGCATTGTGGCATCAAACACCATGCCGAGTTTCGAAACTGTGGTATGCGTACTTTTTGAGCTAGCACGTAAATTGTCCTAAACTGAATTAGTAAATTACACTGAATTTAGAATTACGATTTAAAAAAAAAAAATATATGCTTAGCGCCTTATGCTCGCAATTGTTGTGACGAGTTTCGTTATCGTAGCTCGAATAGTTTTTAAGAATAGAGAGTTCGCATTTTTTGCGATCTGACCAGTAAAGAGCTTCGCTTCGCTCAGCTCAAAAATGATAATAAGCAAATATATTTCATTAATAATCAAATGACGTGGTTATAAACCAATTTTACTGAAATGGCAATTAAAACCTTTTAAAAACTTGTGTGTAATATATCAGTAAATTAGAAAACTTTTTGCAAGCTACAATATATATTGTATATTGCAATAAAACCAGTCGCAGCTACCGCAATGAAACATAAGTTCAACAAAGTCGTATAAGTCAAAGTTTGAGCAACTCTTATCCTCAGTATTGTGAAGCAAAACTTTGTTCATTTACAGTAATGTAAAATTTTATTATAATTTAAACATATATATATATATATATATATATATTATTTAAAACTTTTTCTTATCTCTTTTATTTTAGAAGTCTCGTCATAAGTTACTCACAAGAATCCACCCCAAGTATACAATTGTTAACAATCGATAAATAATATAAAGATGAATAAAATAATCAGTTAAAAAATATCCAAGTATTATTGTTACTTAAAATTTTTATAAGTTTCCTCGAACTGTCCCATATCCTGGGTTGAAAATATTTTTATTAATATGCAATATCTTTGTAGCTCCTAAAATTATTAATTCAATAGTCAATTCAATACGACATCGACGATATATTTCGGACGATATCTCAGAAGTCGTAGATTTGAATCGTATGCCTTCAAGTTTTTAATTTTGTTTGTTTAATTTAAATTGAAAGCATGTTTAACGCCGTGATATATGTTAATCCTTTATAAATGGTAGTATTATTTCGAAATATACATAGGTATATACTATATAATGATACTTCAAGGTATAACTTGAAAAACTTCCTCAAATAAAAAAATATTATTTCTTCCAATCTCCTCTATATTGCAGGAAGTAATAACAGTATTTCTAATTTATTGACCAATTTCGTTGTTTTGCTGAGAACACCAATAACTTTTTTGCGGTGTACCAAAGCTTTAACCGCCGAGAATATTAAAAAACGCGCAATAAAATAAATATTTCATTTTAACTGCAAAGAATATAGGTTATAATTCATTTAAATACTTGAGTGTTAAAATGGAAATAAATATTATTAATGGTTACAATAAAAATCTAAATACACCAGGTTTATTTGTATTCCGCCTCATAGATTAAACAAAATTTTTATTTTTGTTTTATGCAAGTGGAGAGCACACGAGCTGGCGGGTCACAGATAAAACGTGAACACCGCCGCCCATGAACATTTGCAACATCCACGGATTCCCAAGAGCGTTGCCGGCCTCGGAGGTAGGAGTAAACATCTTTTTTGAAGATACCCATGTCATATCGATCTGGAAATACCGACGACGGGAGTTCGTTCCACATTCGAGTGGTACGTCTAAGAAAGTTCGAATCCAGGTGGATGGTACGGATGGTATTAGAAGCGAATAAATAATTATAATACACATATATTTTAACCTATGCATATGTATAAAAATAAAAATATTTGCAATTTCTTTCATTTTTGAATATTATTATTATGTGTTTTTAATTTTATTTGAATGTAATGAAATGTTAAGTCTAAATCTAAGAGTAAAATTAATATTAAGCAGTATTGTTTTTATTATTTTAGTATATTACACTATTTATTATAAATAGCGCATATATTAAAAAAAAAGTTCATTCACGAAATCATTTATGTAATTACTTATCTCATATAAATCATAACATCTACTTATTGATTTCCAAGTTTTAACTACTTTTTAACACTATTAATTTTAATACATTATTTAATATTATTAGTGACGATATATTATATAAACCCCAAAACCTTTTACTGCAAAAAACTTTATTATGTATTATATATTTAGTAAAAGTAAAGTACTAAAACTAGTATAATAAGAGAAGACTATCAAAGTTAACAAAACCAATTTTGAAAATAAGTTCATATGTATATCGCAGACGGTCACCAGCACGGACACTAAACAAGACGTTGCACAAGTGTACCACTAGTACTGTCAACGAAGTCCTTTTTTATTATAATAGCTTAAAAATAACATGTCTGTTGCTTTCGTTGCACATTAATATCTTTTCTGACATTGCGATGTTTTAACGTTAATAGAAGTAAAGTTATTTAACAATTAAAACAAATTAAAATGTCAACTGAACACCTACATTCAGTTGAAAACATACTATAGTACATAAGTTACTTATTATTTTTCAAACAAATTAAACTTCTACCAAACTCTACTCACGTCCAATTAAAAGTTAGAAATATGGCAAACGAACTGAATATTTCTATGTGTTACCCGAGACATTTAAATTTTCAGTTGAATTTTTAACGTGCAATTATTATTTGTAATAACTGGTTTTAGTTACATAAACTTCTAAATGCTAACCATTTTTTTATTTATATGATTATGATATATATCTCATGCATTTCCAATTTCTTTTGCAAAAGTTATTGTGGCCCTTATGGTGTTAAGTTCCCACCGTATCATGTGATGGGATAGAAAATAGTTGATTAAAATTCAATACTGTGTCAATACTCATCTCCACTCCTTACAAGCGTGAAAATTATTTATGCTACTTTTTTTTTAATAATTGTTATCTTTATTATTTTAATAAAAAATAAGGTTCACGAAAAAAATCCATGTAAACGCTGATGGTTAGTTGAGAAATAATCTTAATGGATCAATCAAAATTTATTAAAATTTATTAACTTTACTAAAAGGCTTCTGCAATCATGTTAGACAATACCTCCGCATGTTTTTTGCTGAACCAAAATATAATTACTTCTTTATAAGTCTTTAGTTTATTTATTTATTTATTTAAATTCTTTATTGCACAACAAGGTACAAAGGGTGGGCTTAACGCTAAAGCATTTTCTACCAGCCAACCCAAGACGTGCAAGGAAATACTTAGGAAGGCGGAGTGCAAAAAAAAAAGAAAACTATACAAACTAGATATCGATATATAGATATAATATATAAACTGTATACATACATAAACATACATAAATACTAACATACATACATACAAAGCTACAAATATATAAATAAATAAGTTTTATACATATACTTAGATATACTCAGATGGGAAAATAAAAGATTATAAGCTGTTGAGGTAGAACTGTTTCACCTGTCTCTTGAAAGAGTTTCGTGAAGGTGCCTTACGAATGTTTTCAGGCAATTGGTTCCAGAGTCGGACAGCAACAACAGAGAAGGAGTCAGACATGAAACCAGTGTGATGAGTGGGAACAGTAAGGAGTTGGTTTTCACTCGAGCGCAGAGGCCTATCGTGGGCATGCGTACGAAGTAGGAATTTATTTTGAAGATATTTGGGATAAGAGGGATTGTAAAGGATAGAGTATAAGGTGCAAAGAATTCTCATGTACCTACGTTCGCGAATCGGTAGCCAGTTTAATTGAGAGCGATAACGCGAAACGTGGTCAAACTTTCGAAGGTTGAAAATAAATCTTATAGCAGTATTTAACATGCGATCAAGCTTGTTGAGCAATTCTTCGTTTAAATTCACGTAGCAAACATCACCGTAGTCAATTATCGGCAACAGTAGACTGTTAGCAAGCTGTATTTTAGTTTTAATTGGAAGAAAATGTTTGAGTCGCATTAGTGAATGTAAACTAGAATAAAATTTCCGAGACACTTCTTTTATTTGACAGCTCCAACCAAGACAACGATCCATCATTAGGCCAAGATTTTTAACGTGGTTACAAAACGGTATAGAAATATTGTTTAGTTTTAATTTAGAAGAACAGTCATTAATTTTGGCTAGTTGCTGTCGGCTACCAATTATAATCGCCTGACATTTGGAAGCGTTTATAGATGTGCCAAATCGATCGGCCCATGAAGATATGCGCATAAGGTCAGAATTAATAGAAGAAATAGTTTGATCGAAATTAGCAATAGTAGTGTGTTGATATAGCTGCAAGTCGTCAGCGTAAAGGTGGTAGTGTGAATGAATAAAGGAAGTAATAGAATTAATAAATGTCGAAAACAGCAAGGGAGATAATATTCCGCCTTGAGGAACGCCAGTAGTGATGTCACACCAGTCAGATTGCTTCTGTCCAAAGCGTACAGACTGCTTGCGCCCTCGAAGATAGGAAGAAAACCATTGTAGGGCAGAGTCTGAGATATTTGTTCGGGAGAGAAGAGCGAGGAGAAGATCATGGTCAACGGTATTGAAGGCGTTACTAAAGTCAATGAGAACTAATACAGTCACATGCTTATTATCCATGGCTTCGCGGATGTCTTCGGTAACTTTAAGTAGGGCAGTTGTCGTACTATGACCAGCTCTAAACCCTGATTGGTATGTATTAAAAATATCGTGTTTAGTGAAATGAGAGGAGATCTGGTGATAAACAATAGATTCGGCAACTTTGGAAAGGAATGGGAGTATAGAAATAGGGCGGAAATGAGATGGCAGGTGAGGATTTGATGTTTTAGGAAGTGGAATGATAAATGCCTTACGCCAAGTATCGGGAAATGTGTTACAGGATATAGAAAAATTAATAATATGAGTAATTATGTCTAACAGAGAATTTAAAATAAGAACTATCATGGGACGACTGATTTCGTCACATCCTATAGCTTTGGAGGAGATAGATAAAATTCTCCTTTTTACCTCAGATCTGTCTACAGGTGAAAGGTGAAACTTTTTTAAAGGGAAAATCGGCAAGCTGAATATATCGGCCAGGGTACGGGATTTAATCGAAAGGTCCAAATTGGAAGAAGAAGAAAAATGATCTTTTAAAGAATTGATGTCGATGTTGAGATTAGATTCGGTAGAGTTACGTTTGGCCAACCCCAACGACTTTAGAAAATTATATGTTGCCGAAGAAGATAGTGAATTAATACGATCAATGATATAATGGCGTTTTAAATTCCTACATAACCTGTTACACCGATTTCTTGCAGCTTTATATATGGACCAATTAACTTCGTTACGATTGTTTTTGTATTTACGAAAGGCTTTGTCCCTTTTTAATCTAGCTTTACGAAAGTCATCATTAAACCACTGAGTGCTGTGATGTTTTAATTTGACGTTATGTAAAGGTGCGTGTTTATCAAATAAATTAAAGACTTCCTTACAGAAATATTTCACCTTATCATCTACTGTCTCCAAAACCGTTAAATCAGTCCAGTTGATTTTTGAGGCATCCAACTCCAGTCTATTTAAATCAAGTCCAGTAAAATTTCTGATTAATAAGGTCTTGGGTTTGGGCTTGGGAACCTTGATCGAATAGGAGACAAAGATAAGGTCATGGAGTGAAAAACAAGGGGCAGGGAGTTGGCCAGATTTTGCAACAAGGTTACTATTGGAGACAATGACTAAATCTAAAAGAGTGCTAGTGGTACTTACGTGGTGAGTCGGTTCTGAAGGTAGTATTGTCAAGTTAACAAATTCCAGCAGCGAGCATAATTTGTGGGAGCGGGAGTCATTTTTCAGAATACAAGTGTTAAGATCGCCCATAATGATGACATGACTGTAAATAGATATTAAGTTTTCTAATGTTTCTTCCAAGGTGGTAAAATAATTAATATTAGGAGGACAGTATATCACGCCAAGAACAATTTTAATGCCAGCAACCACCTCAAGGAATATGAATTCAGGGGAGGAAGAGTAGAGGGAAGGGGACTGACAAATGATTTTGTAAGGAAAATGGTTATTGAGGTAAATGGCCACTCCACCTCCAATCTTTCCAGTGCGGTCATTTCTAATTAGTGTAAAACCGGGAATAGCAAAGCAAACCGATTGTAGTGATGGTTTAAGCCAGGTCTCAGAGATTAGTATGCAATGCAAGTTAGGGATATTAAAAGAGTCATACATTTCGTTAAAATGACAGGGAACGCTTTGGGCATTAATATGACATATGTTTAAGTTTTTTGGAAAGGGCGCCAATACCTTTGACAAAGACTCACCAAGCAACAAATCATTGGTTAAATCGTTGTCAGTTGTAGAAAAAAAAGAACTGTCACTGCAGGCCGAATGAAAAGATTCAAGACTGATATCCATGATAAAATAAAAAACAATGTATGTATATCTATATGTATATAAATATAAAAAGTAATGCTAATAGTTTTAGTATATATGATGAACAATTATTATATATATTAAATTTTAAATATATATAAAAAAAAAACAATAATAATAATGATACTAATAATATTTATATAAAAATAATAATACTAATAATAATAAAAATAACTACAACGTACTTTAATGCACGTCCTGCTGGCGTTTGACATAAAAAAACAAGAAATAAATGACTAAACTAGCAATTTAGGAACTTATATACTAGACAAAAATTAACAATTAAAATAAAAACAAAAATTTTATAAAACTAAATTAAAACAAAGTAAATAACAAGAAAGTGTAAAAGTTTAAACATAAAAAATAAAAAATAAACATACAAATTAGTTCGATTATGACAGCGCAAAATTATTTAAATGGCAAGTATTGGTAATGTCAAAGTTTGACAGCAGACAAGAGATATTTAATATTTAGTTATTAAAAAACTTACAAGTTTTATTTAGATTAAAAAAAGTTAATTGGATATATGTATATAGTGTTGATAACATAGAACTAATAGAAAATATGGTTAAGAAATCCGAAGAAGTGCGTTGCTAAGAAATTAAGTTGAAACATACAAATTATTAACCAAGTAAATAAATACAAGTACTTGCTAAGGACCGCCTTAAAGAATATTTAGGGCTTTTTTGCTGTCAGTTTGCGAGTGCCGGAACGTAAAGCTGGTCCAGATGCCGCCGGACTAGTCTTGGAACGTTCAGCAACCCTCATTACTGTTGATACAGATGCAGGATGTATGCTGAGATGCGGGAACTTGAGAATTAGATTATCTAAGTCATAGTCATTACGAATAGCCGAACGATTGTTATCAGGAGACTTAACAAGAACATTGCCATTTTGAGTCCAACAGTTTGTAATTCCAAAATGTTTCCTAGCCTTTAGAAACAAGGCCTGGCGTGGCTTAGTAAGAAATTCACTTAGTACCACTGAGCTAGATTTCAATTTCCTTTTATTCCTCCAAATCACATTCTTGATATTGAGATCATTGAAACGCACCAAAATAGGTCGACAACGGTCTGGCAATTTAATGCCTAATCGGTGACAGTGTAGTACAGCGGTGGCTTGAACATCAGACAGGCCCATCAAGACCTGAACGGTGCTCAAAACAGTGGACAATAAGTTTTCACCTTCAGCTTCTTCAATGCCTCCAAACAAAAGAACATTTTTGCGGGACTGGTTGTCAAGTTCATCAATCTGCACGGCTAAGTTCATTGTGAGCGACTTTAAAAGTCCAAGGATATCCCAAACAGAAGTTTTAAACTCTTTGAACTCCGTTGAGAGCTTATCAATACTTGGCTTGCTGGACTCGGAGGAGGTACACTTAAGTTGTTCTTCGAATTCAGACATACGCTTAGTTAGTGAAAGTGCCATATTTTGATGAAGTTCCATGATGTCTTCTAGTTTAGCCATAGTTATTAAGTCAGTGATGTTCTACGAAATAGTATAGAGTGAGAGAGTTTATGTGCCAGCAGGTATAGTGAAAAAATTAAGCTATTAACCACATTGAATCAATAAAAAATTAAAAGTTTCAGTAATCACTTCTAACACTGCATTAAATAAAAACTTGTAAACACTTTATAGCACTATAAATAATTAAAAATAGTTAAAATATTAAAGAGCAGTTAGAGAACAGCTGTTAACTTTTTCACTCCTACCCCCGAAAAAACTTTCTGTTTCTGTCAATACATTATTTTTATACGCTTTGTGATAAATATTACTCATGGCTCATTGACCCAAATTATGCTTTTTTACTTTTATCAAGCTAGCGGGCTGAAATGTCCAGTATACGGAGGTTCGTGGGGTGGCGCTCATACTTGGTTCACGGGTGAAATATCGTAACCACTGCACGTCGTGAAATCAATTATAAATAATTCCCCAACATTATCTCATCCCCTAACGTACTGAGGTCTACTGTTCACAGAACGACTAGTAATATATTCTACTATAAAAAATGTTTGCATTATACAACCGATATCAGTTACAAATATGGTGATTGTGAAAAAATAATTAAATCAGTTTGTAATGCTCGGATTAACATGAATTGTTAAAGTTATAAGTATTAATGTAATTTCAAATTGCAATGATTTAGAAATAATGCTAGTTTTATCTTATACTTTTCTACTAATGGTAAATTATGTAAATTTGTCCTGGCATTTCATTGTCTATATATATCACGTGATAATATTATTTCTGGAATGTTGTGCATTGGTATTATTGGGAAGCTGTCGTTCGTGTAATTTCCGGAGAGACACCTAACAAAGCCGGATTCGGCTTTGTTAGGTTCGGAAACGGATGCTGAAGTAATCCTCGAACATATCAATTTGATTGTAACTATATGTTTATGCAATACGGCTTAAACGAAAACTAAAAATAGTGCTGTAGGATTGTAATAAATTTTAAATATATAAAAATATCTGTTTTTAACATTTGGATTTTTAACGAAATTTTGCAGAAACGTTTAGAAATATAAGCTTAACGAATCCCTTTGTTCCATTAGTTCTTATGAGATACTTCAGATAGCGCTCTTAATAATTAACTTTATACTTTTATTGAAAAGTAGTTAAAAATAAAGAAAATTGTATTATTTTTTGTTATAATAATGGTACCTCAATTCTTCCTTATTTATTTTTACAGTCTTTAGGGACATAGTAAATTTAAAAAAGTCTTTAGTCGACATATATCCATTACATTTTAGCATTTTATTTAATTATTTTACAGTATTAAAATATTGTCAAAATAGCTATTATTGTGATAAATTTATTACTAAAATGATTTTAGTATACATTTCCAACCAGAAATTAGTTACGTATTAATTCCAAGAACTTACAATTATTTACACTTGATAAACCTCACTAATAAACGTGGTTTTACTCTGAATTATTTTACTATAACTCTACTATAAAATATAACATTATTAAGGTACACTGTGACGGCAGGCGTTACTACCATAAAGTATTAGTAAAATGGACATGATTCAATTAAAATGATAATTTTGAAATTGACTTTTTAATTGAAAATTACTTATAGCAATACGGTTGTACACAATATTTTTTACTCAGCTTTTGATTTGTCGGAACAATTTTTGTTTCTCCATTAAATAGAATGCTTTAATTTATGAATCGAAATTTTTACGATTAATATTCATTTGAAACGCAATATTGAGAACTAATATTGCTACCTACAGAAATAATATAGAAAAGGTTTAATATTATTTGCGATAATATTGGAGAATTGAATTTAAATATATATTGTTCCATGAATATTATCATATTAAACGTTAATATTTTTACATATTTTTTATTAATTTGAATGTAAACTACAACATCATTAAAATTTAATTTTATTAACTTAGTTTTTTTATTATTACTTTAGAAAATTGATAAAAATGTATGTAGATTTAAGCAAACACAGCTGACCTTAATCACTTTAAATCTTGTCATATCTGTGGTGAGTTGCGTGTTTATAAGCTGTAAGTTTGTGTAAGCTCAAGTGTTTGTTCGAACCCGTCTGATAACATTTTACAGTATTTTCGAATCTTAGTAAAGTTCACAAAATAACGCGACGTAAAGTCGCTCTTGCTACAACTTGATTAAAAATTAATTACGCTTCAATGGTTAATAGCGACTGTATGACACTGCATTATTGTTTGCAAATTGAGGTTGTTATTATACTGAATTATAACCATATAAATTATTCAAAATTGACTGTTAAATAAATATGAAATTTATAAAATGCAAAAATTTATAAAATCTCTGGCTACCCCGCAAGGGATATGGCGTGAAGATAAATAAATAAATAAATATAAATTAAATGTAAATAAGTAGTTATATTTCAAATATGGGGTAAAACAATTATCATAACTAGCCTTTGGCGCTCGGTTACTACTCGTTGTAAGGATCAGGTATTATAGCTACATTACTTAAAATGCGGCTTTTCATAATTTTCACAGTATTTGATCACCATTACTTCTAATATCTGGCAAACGAACTTTCACAAATATAAGCATATCTATACGAAATAAATGCCTGCTGTAGTAAAAGTTAAGAGTGTAGTGTCATTGTTTTCTATTTTTATGTTATTTTAATTTGGGTCAAACCTGTATAAATTTAATTAATTGGTACATAGGAAACGCGTCACAACTTTTTAACAATGAAGTATATTTTTTTATAAATGTTTTATTAACCTGAAGAGCACTCCAGAGCCTGAAGTGAATGTTAATGAACACCTTAACCACCCATAAGTTACAAATTACATTTTACAAGATGCTCAAATTTAAAAAAAATGAAATATTTAACGTCAATACATTATAATAAAAATTGATTAATTTTATTAAATTCATAACCTGAAATGTACAAAATTTAAACATATCTTTTTTTTGTAAAACTTATTCGCTTAATATGAAGAAAATATACTAAATTAGCAATATGAGTGAGTTACAGTTAGTTTACTGTTTCTCAAAGAAATATCCATTCTAATGAAATATGACTTAGATATGTCAAAAGTAAAGTTGCGGTCTCTTGGTATATATTTCTATGTGGTTATTCAAAGCTAAACACAGTTAAGGTAAATTATCATCAGCATAGTAAAGATTTTTTATGCCCATCTGTAATTCGTCAAGTAAACTTAGGAAAAAAGTTTTTATAAGTATATTTTATTTATGAATGTATTTGAATCGTTATTTTGACATGTACGAGAAGTAAAGTTTTTAAACAAAATGATACCTGCTAAAATATTATAAAACTATACAAAACTTTAACCTGTAATCTGAATAAAAAGTTTAAACTTTTTGTTTCAATCTAGTAAAATATAAACTTAAACTTAAATGTGAACTTTTTATTTTAATCTTATAAAAAGTCTAGGTTAAAAGAGAAAGAAAACACAAAACTTAAATGTTAGATAATTTTATGAAATTACATTCTATTGATTCCTTTGTACAATGTTTTTTATTCCTAACGGGAATAATTTTAGTAATATCATAATTTTTCTAAATACAAATAAAAGTCTAGGAATCTTTGACTACAGAAATATTATTACTGACTACGAAACGAATAGAAAATATTTTTAAAACTAAGATAATTTTAGGCTATAAACTATATTTTATATCTAAAGCTTCGTATCCTATAATGACGAGAAAAGTCCCAAATAAAAACTAGTAGTGAAAAAATACATGTAATATCGTTTATTTAGAAATACAAGTATTATCCGCTATCATTGATGCATAACAGACATAATATAACAAGCTTTACAGGCTTGGTTTAATAAATATTATTAGAAAACAGGATAAATATAATTTGTGTTTAAATATGGTTTCTTGTGTTATTCCAGTATCATTGAATTTATCATAATCCCAAATACATGTTTATAAAGATATATTATAGTAATAATATAAATAAAAATGAAACTAAAATTGTGGTTTGTATATCAAACATAAAAAAACTTTATAAACCCTACTTTCATTCAAATTGTAAATATAATGTCGCCTGCTTCTCGGTATCTTTGCTTATATGGAGAAAAATAAATTAATCGAGGCGGCAATTTCTTTTTCAAATATATATTTATTTAAAAAAGTATAAATACAGTTTTGTAATAATATTAAATGTCAGCTATGACAAAAATGCATTCGATTTATTCGAATGGAAGAGGTACTTGAATATGCTCATTCCATTTGCAAACGAAGTTGAAATCAGAGCGAAATGAAATCAATAGAGAGATCTGATGTCAAAGAAAAAAGTACTGTGAGTCACATGAGAAGAATCTGTAATTGAATTTTTATTCATGATATGTTATTGCAATAAAATGAAAGTCAATAAAATAGTATTTATTATTTTTATGTTTATTAGTTACTTTAAATATTACTTTGAATAATCTGTTAACTGATTAGTAGTATGATAAGCTCTCGGGATCCAACTTGCCTTATAGGAAGGACTCAAACCCGCGATGATCCCTGTATAGACAGCATTCTCGTAAATTGGGTTAGCGATATCGTATTTTTCATATTTTAAAAATGAAATATAATATTGTATGAATTTTTATTACGTTTTAATTACAAGAGCTAATCTTATGATTAGTTATTATTAGCAACGTTTGGGAAATACTCAAATATATTACGTGAAGTTACGTGATCCAAATAAGCGTCACACCGACATAGAAACAAAAAAATGGCCTCCTCGCTGTTGAGACTTCTCCCATGTTTATAATAGTCCACGTTACGTCGCTGCAACGTACATCTGTCATTTTATCACCAAATAAAATCAAATATTTAGAAAATCTTCTTACTTCTTAATTTTACACTGCAATGATATTAAACATTCAACAAATCTAGGGTTTTGTTTTCTTTGAAATATTGTAACTAAAATTATGGGAAAATAAATATTATAATTTAAGTCATGTCGGTATGTTTTTATATAACACTTGATTTTTTTTCTAAATACGACATTTTTATTTATAAGACCTAAATCTAATCTAATCGTATTGTGAATTTACATACAATTATTTTACAAAGCTTCTAATAAGATTGGAGCCAATTTCATTAAACTAATAAATTTCGAAACAAATTATCGTAAAGTTCATTTTAATCCGAAAAGGGCGGGCATAAGAGTGTGTTAATTTCATAAAGTCGTAAATCCATTGCGTTGTCATAATATCGTTTAGCTGAAAATTAAATTGCTTAATCCACCCAACAGTTGATATTAAACATTCATGTACATATTTAACTTATTCTATTTATAAAACCTTTTTATATTTACAACAAAACAAAACAATACAAAACTATTGTAAAATTAAATAATTTTTTTTTGAAAACATTAGCGATACAATATTTGTTTACGGATCGGAAAGATCAATCTAAACATTGCTCCTCAATTACCTGAACTACAACTAAAATTCATTTCATCGACGATTTAAGAAACAAAAATTACAACATATATATTTTCGAAATAAAATACAAATTTAGTACAATGAAAAGGAATATATATATACAAAGGTGGGATTAAATGGAAGCAATTAAACTTGTCCGAGAAGTTGTAACCGCATACTTTTGTGGTCAACCGATACGTCGCTCGGACAATCACAAAACTACATATTATGAGTACTGTAATTAGAAAAATACTAAATTCACAACATGAAAACTATGAAAGCGATTTAATCATGATAAAGCAATTAAACGCCCAAATCACTTTAATTAATAAATTATTTATTGATGCAATAAAATTTATTAATCCACTAAATGTATGTATGTTAAATGATATTAAAATCACGACCACAAATATTATTTATGGATTAAATCTTGTATAATAATTAAATAGATGATGCATTGCAAATTTGAATGTGAATTAACAAAATACTTATTATTAATTTATTAATTCATTATGTTTATCTTTTTATTCTTTGCCATTTGAAAACATTAATCTTTAAGTACCGACACTATAAAACCTGAACTGTTTCTCTACCTGCTAGAGAACGATTGCCGAGGTCTGCTGTATCAACGCGTGCGATTCCGATAACTTAGGATTTTTAAGACCTCATTTTATGTACGGTTTTCTCCTTGCTGTTTATATTTATTTTTTTTGTTTTGTGTCACTTATGTACCAGCCAATTACTACGGGAATAAAAAGCGGAGATGCCAAATAAAAAAAGATAACAATGCCTCAAAATAAAGACTGCCAAAATTGTATTTAGAAATATAACCATATCGTCCACAGATATAGCAGAAAGTTAAATTGTCAAATTAAGGAGACTTAACAAAGATAACATTTATATTAAATAAACAATTTTTAAAGTAAAGTAATTCAGTACATAAGTACTGAAATTAATTAATATAATTTTGATTTCATTTCATTCTTAAGGTATAATTAGAACACGAGATTTTATAACTCATCCATGACAACTGACGGAGCTCGTTTTGAGTCTCGTTTAACAAATCTTAATTAAACCAAACGCACACCCGTACCTACATTAATAAAATTTAATATGAATATAATCCTATAGTAATTATAATTATCTTAATTAAAACCTAACAACGTTTAACAATACTTTTCTTAGTATTACAATTCGAAGAAATCTATTAATATAATAATAGATGACAAAAGAATTATCTTTTGTCATCTATTATTAACTTAAATTTATGTAAAAAGCAGAAAAAATATAATAGAGCTATTTGTTAGAATAATTAGACAAAAACTCAGTGCATAAATTATATTTTCGAACAGTATTATTAGTGTTCCTTAAAACAACAATGTAGTAAGTTCAAGTTAAAATAGCTTGATCTCTTCACCTAAGATAGAATATTTATTCATCACATGGCGCTAATGTCATAATTATAAAAATCTTAATGTTAGTATTATGAAAGTGGCAGTAATTCTAAGAAAAATATAGCAAAATGATGGTATATTATTTAAAAGTATTAATATAATAAATTATATAATTATCGTTTGTCGCCGTGAATAACGACCGTAATCATTTTCTCCTATAAAAAAATGAAAATATGAAACAGGAATTAAATTTTATAAGCAAAAAAAAACAACGTAAAACGTGAAAATTCGGCAAATGCTAAAACTTTAGGAATTTAAAAAAGGCTCTGCTGATGTTAGATCGGTTAGAATGGTGAGTTAAAATTATGGACAAAAATAAAGTACGAAGGGAACAACTAAGAGTATTTAAAGTGATTCCGTTTCTTTTCTATGCGAATAGTCAGTTTTTCTAGTAAATTAATACTTTTATTATTTATAGAATTATAAAAGTATATTTGATATATATTTATGTCTATGTTTATTTATGTTTATTTATGTAATGTAGAGAAAAATCAACAATACGTCTATTTAAAGAACATAGCTAAAATGGCAATGCTTTCAAAGTATTAAAATGTTTCACCTATTTCAGTCAGGATAAATTTAATATAATAGTTACTTTAGAACTTAACTTAGATAATGATTAATGTATATTGAGAATGGACTGGAGAATGTTCTTAATCCCTCTTCCTAAAGAGTAATTCACTCTAAGAGTAAATAAATATATTTGATAATCTATATCATAATAAAGTAAAGAAGTGTTTAAAAAATTGAAAATTGAATTTAAGTTCTACAGACACTATTTTGTATTCCTTAAATTATTAAATACTTTTTATTTTATATTATTAATTTTATTTTTAAAAATCATAACTAATATACAACTTAAATAGTTCCTTTTAAAGGCTGTTGGACTATAACATATACTTGAATTATGGATGGATGCCATGGAACTATTTGTACCACGGTGGTGGTTTGTGTCATCATCATCCCGCGAGTTTAATGCCGGAAATAGTTTTTCGGCCAAAAGTCCTCCTTTCCTTGGAAGTTCATAAGTCGAGCAGGCCAGATGGTATGTCTTGTATCTCGAGGATCAGTACTAGTTGGTCAATGACCGGCAATATGGCTTTCGACATAGTCGATCTTTGGCGGTATTTCCCGATCGGTAGCACATGTGTACCTTCAAAAAAGACGTTTACTCTTCCAAGGCCAGCAGCGCTCTTCTGAATCGTCGGATGTTGCAAGAGTTCATGGGCGACGGTGATCACGTATCATCTGCGACCCGCCAGCTATTTTGCCCTCCTCTTATATGAAAAAAAATCAATGATTTCAGAATGTTTGTAATCGGATAAAATAATTAAAAAAACGAATTGCAGAAAAAAACACGTCAAGACACTACAAAGAGAACACTTGAATTATTATTTAGCAGATTCAACTTGCAATAAAAAATAAGGACAAGCGTAAGGACAGATAACAAAAAGAAAATATAATTTAGGGGACATAATATATACTAAATCGCTCATATAAATCCAGTTGACTATAGTGTAAAATCTATAAACGCAAGAAAATAAGATTTATGCCACATGTCATCTTCATCATCATATAAAGGCAGAGACTAAATTGCCAGTTGGCTTAATTGAGATTTGTTAAACGGGGTTCAAAACGAGCTTCATGCGCTGTAACGCATGTGTCATAAGACCAACATGTATTCCAAAATATCTTGTTTATTTTATAGCTTAAATCATACCAGAGATTTATTTTATTTAATATTAAAGCAAAAAATATATTTGCTATCATCATTTCTAGTTCCTGTATCATTTATCAAGTAGGTATTTATTTTATTACTTAATAAGAAATTTAATTTGGTACATTTTTTTTCATTATTATTACAGAATTAGTCTTATATTCATTATACACATCACAAATCAGGTAGATTAGATCAGACCCCAGAGTAGGGGTGCTACGCCGTTTATGAACTTGAGATTGAAAATCCGTCGAAAAAAAAAATTATATATCCCGATATGTATATATGATCCATTAGTCCAAATTCATCGTAGGCGAAATCTGACTTCACAGGTCGATAGGATAAATTAGTAGGACAAACGTAGCATCTCGTTTTTTTGGAAAAAGTGAAAGAGGGGGCTGGGAGCGGGGGTGAAAGTGCAAACACGCTACTGGTCGCAAATATTGACGAAGGATTTTCAAACTCGGTATACACATTCTTAAGGACAAAATGAAGGTTAAGTTCTTGAAGGGAGGAAATCGGTCGGGGGGTTGGGGGCCTGGGGGGGTTGAAAATTAAAAACCGAAAAAAGTCACAGAAGGAGGCAAAATGTTATAGTCGAAAAATCTCAGAAAATTAACAAATTTAAATTGGAAACACTTTTGTCCGAAAAGTTTTTTGATTCAACTCCCCGTTTATGAGATAGGGGTAAGTGGCGGTTCCCCCCTCACCCAATATATGCAGAGTGACCCGTCATAAGACTCGTAATGACCAGTGGAATACTGCTGGCTAGTTTTTCTTTGTCGATCCGACCACCCTCCCCCCCCCCCCTCCTCAACTAAAGTAAATCATTCAATCATTACATGTTTATCGCATTCTCGGTTTCATTGTTACTTTCGCATATTGCATATCGAGAATCGCGTGACGGGAATCTACCTAACATGATCGACCCTGTCGAACGAGGTATTTTAGTGTGAGCTGTGCGACGTCACATAACATTTAGAAGCTTTGTTATTTTTTTTTGGTATTACACTAAATAGTTCCTGTTTGTAAACTATTTTATCACAAAAGTATTTTTGTAATACAAGGGTACTAAACAGAACCATTTAAATACATGACTCAAAATTCTAAAATTCTTACTAAAAAAGTATTTTAGAAACAAGTTGAGAATATGTATTTTCTATCTTATATACTTTTCTCTATCTGTATTTTAAATACTTGTATCCAAGGTAAATTACATCATTGATGATGGTACTGTATATCTGTAGTTTTTAGTCATTACTTTGAGTCATTAGTAGGCTATAGGTAAAGGCTGTTTTTATAATTAGAGTACATATAAGTAGCGCTGTGATTTTCCCAATAACGTATCGGTTGACCTCAAGAGTATGAGGATACAACTTCTCGGATATTAATTGCTCCCGTTCTTATCTAACATACGAAGGGGTTTTCTATTGAGAATACAAAAATTGTTACAAAACACGATTATTTTATAAGCTTACATTGTTAATATTTTTTAACAAATGTTGAATGAACTTCCTTGTACTTATTTATTCAATATGTAAAAATGTAAATAGTAACATTATGTTTAACATATTTTCATAATAATCTACTAAGATACTAAAAATTTAATAGCTTCAAAATTTTAAGAAAAAAGTTTTTTTTATAGTGAAGACGATAGAAGTATTGGTTCTATTCAACATCTTACATCATTGTACTCGTATTGCTTATAGTTGTGTCTGTGTCTATGGATATAGATTATATTTTTTTTAACCTTTTTCTATCTGCTTATTTTAATGAATCCCAATAAAAACCTCAGTGACATTTTTATCATATCATATCATTTATCATTATTATTTTCTTTAGAGTTAAGAGAGAAGATCAAATTATTCTAATGCCAAAAACTATTGTCAATTTTAAAAAGTACTTTTGTCGTATCGTAAATGGATAATGCTCGACTATCTAGAGTTGCGTAGTTTGAAATACACACAAACACGCACGCAATCTATGTAACACAGCTTATGATAAAATTTGTTATGGTACTTTTTTTTTAAATATATCTTTTTCACGGAAAAACTAAACAAATTATCTTAAATCACAATAAACCAAAACTATTGCAGGTATTTTATTGTAATATGTATATGTATGTATTTTATTGTATTAAAATAAAATTTAACATATACATTTTTGTTAAATGAATTTTTTAAGCTAGACGATTTTCTTATTTCACTGAAAAACATAAAAAATGGTTGGAATATAATTGCAATCAAACTAAAAACATTTGAATAAATTTTATGACTATATTTAGCTTCTAACTGAAATGGTAAAGGACCTTACTGAAGAATAAGTAATTTTATGAAGTACAGTAACCTAAAAATATTGGAAAAAGTACTACTTTAGGCTCAAGTAAGACTTATTACATTTCCATGAAATTGAGAGTTAAATTAAATAAAATACTAACATCATGATCTCCAATTAAAGCTGAGTTGGAATAACGTGAAATGCCGAACCTTAAAGGCAGTTATAAGAATATCTTACAATAGTGTTTACTGTATCAGGAAGCATTTATTAAAAATAATAAATAGTGCATTCTTTTATACAAGTAATATTTAAACACTTAGCAGGAAGAAAATTAAATAGAAGAAAGCCCCAACTTTCTAAGTTGAATTAAACAATAAAATTTTCGGCTAAGTGAATATAACACAAGTCCCGAAGCAATGTTTATATGGAATTAATACACTTATGCCTATCCTTTTCGAAGGAAATGGATTTTACGATAATGTGTTTTAGAATTTAATAATCAAACAAAATTGTATGTGATTTGAATACATTTAAATTGACTTAAAATCGTATTTCGATAAATATATTACAACGATTGTATCACAGTTATGAACTTTGAAATACAATTAAAGCTTCGATAAACAGTACTTTGGGTTAAACTACAATATTTGTTACCACATAAAGGAATAATATGAAAACTGAACTGAAAATAATTTATGTTTCTGACGCTCATTTAATATGTAATTATAAACTTGAAATTGTCTCAATATTCTATAAATGTTAAAGTAGAGTAAAGGTATATACTAAAGTATTTATCTTTTCTAAATATCTTTTTTAACTATTAATTTTCAAGATATGTGTATTTCAAAAGTGCAGAGATCGTTTATTTCATTCATTCAATTGTAAGCATTGTCTGAGTTCACATTTTTTGCTGAAAGTAAACAGCGTTGTGCATATGAATTATGATATAATATATGAAAAGAAATCTTCATAGAATATTTTATTACTACATTGTTTATTTACACTAGTACTTAAATTACATTGTATTTCATGATTCACAAGAGAATACATGGTACTTTGCTAGAGTCATAACATAAAGAACATAAATATCTGCATTTTATGAGCCGCACAAAACGACGGCAAAAATTGTCGTCCTCCGGTTTTTTTTGATAAAACGACTTCGGTGTGTCCTAAATAAGATATAATGTTAAAAAGTGTAAAATATAGCTTTGTAATCTAAGTAAATAAATAGGTTATTTTTCATTTCGCAAAGATATCTATTTTTCAAGCAACTGTGGGATTAGTCCATAATTACAATAAAACTAAAAATATTTGAATTTGTATGCATTTTTAGTCATCGATGGTTTCTGATTTAAATTGCAGTATATTAAAATAAATGTAACATGGGAAGCACTGCGATGAAATTTTTTAGCTGTGGTGTTTTGACAATAACAAAATACCCATCACATCTTATGTAAGAAATAAAATTATCGCAACATACCGCTATCATGAATGTATGCAATGAAGGGTGTTTGCATGCAAGATATCTTTTAAGAGGATCTATAAAAAATGTATACATACGTACTTTCGTGAATGTAACACTAGCGTCATAAATTAACTATACAATCAGTTATAAAAATAAGAAAGTGTATTGTATATTCTTTACTATTATATTATCTACCGTTTAGGGAATATACACGTTTGTCATATAACTTGTTACATAAAGTATTTTTCATAAGCAATTGCATAATTGAAACAGTACAGTAATAACGAATAACGACAGTAATATTACTGATACTTTGATTCAATTTACATGAAAAAAACAATTATTATTTGTTAAATATATATATTCTTAAATATTATTTAAAGTGAAACAAAGGATTACCAAAATTATCCTGTCTTAAAGGTAATTAATAGATCCCTTTTGTTAAATTTACTAATTAGCTGCACAAGAAAGTTCCTTCAAAATTGTAAATGCAAATGCTTAAATCTTTATTAAATCTTACCTTTTGGTATCTCAACCCTACAGTTGACGCGCATCAAAATATGGCAGCTACTACTGCTACTGCTAAGTGTATGAATACTACATACATACTCTATTTTAAAATTTAAACAAGAACAAATGAACGTTGTTTCTTTACTTTTATATAACAATTGAAAAATAATTCTGCAATAAATAGTATTTACAGGAATTATTTCCATTACCAGAAATACCTAACGAGCAGATATTTGAGCGGAATGAATCATCACTGTTATTTTTATTAGTATCTGCTTATGATTATAATTGAATTGAAGTAATTTGTGAGTTTAATTTTGCTCATAGTTGTTAGTTGCCAAATGAAATCCTATTTTGTCATTCATCTCATTTGTACAATGTGACAATCCAATAAAAATGAGTATAAAAATACAATAAAGGAAAATGTCTAGTTCTAAACTGTTTCTTAATGAAAATAAATGTAAACCCCAAGATTCCAGAATAAACTGTTCTAAATCACGTGCTTCGCTAAATGTTACAAATTAATATCTATAAATAAATAAAATTCAAATGGTATAAAATAAATAATTTTAAATTAGTACTTTCATTCAAATGTATTAAACCATTTATGTTTAGAACAAAATAGTTCTTAATAAATTTTTATTTATCATTGAATTGAAGTAATAAACTCTAGTATTACGTAAGATATTATATACATATTTCAGTTATATATCTTTTATAAGAAAAAAAACTGCTACAAACAAACCTACTGTTATAACGGAAAGCAGCTCTCAAAATATAACTAAAAACTTTCTTTATCCACCTGGCTGGTGGATTAACCAATTTAATTTTCGACGAAGCGATTTTACGACGCCACGCAATTGTTTAAGAGCTTCATGAATTTTTGGAATTAATATACTCTCGTGCCAACCCTGCTCGGAATAGAATGAATTTTACGATAATCTGCGTTGAAATTAATTAGTTGAATCGCTTAATCTTGTACCTTTCTTATAGCTTTATTAATATAATTACATACTTATTTATAGTGTTGTGATGCGTGATGAATTATATTGTAAGTTTGAAATGAAAACAAGACAAAAAATTCGTTCATCTGAAAAGGAATCGAACCTGCAATACCTGGGATACCTGCCTATTTACCTGTACAGTTATATTATACTGTATATATACTGTATATATCTGTACAGTTTTCATTCCATTCAATGATTTAATAACTCTGACCACACATATTTATTTATATAGTTACCCGTTAATTCCTGAATAAGCTTAATGACGATAATGACATTCAACTCAGCATTTACATTCAATTTTCTTGTTTGGTTTAACCTCATGTAGACTTTTTACTAATTAACAAATACTCGTAGCTTTGGCTTTTATATCTATATTTAAATATAAAATTGTATGTCAATTCTACGTTCCTCCATAATAAAAAAAACAAAACCCAGTTAAAAATTCAGGAAAAAATACTCCGTTTTTTTATAACCCGCTACTCGTGGAGAGGTGGAAATGGTTATTCAATAAAATCGACAAAGTTAACTACAATTTGAACAACTAACAGTTTAAGTGATTCTGTCTTTTTTTAATATATTTATGACATATATCTATAAACAGTATTAAATACATTTACGTTGTTTTATAAGTAAAATAGGAAATAGTTATTTTGTACATATGCTCAGCTTGTGTGAAATATAAGAATAAGTCAATTTCAGGGATGAAAACTTTGTAAGGTATAAAAATAGTTTGTACCAAATCTCTTAATACTGAATTAATCTGATGTCTTCAAAGTTGAATGTAATTCGTCTAAATATTCCAGTCAAGACGAATTTAATTGTTTCTATAGAACTAAACTCATAAAGATTAACGTTTAACAGGTCATTGGAGAATGTTTTAAATTTCGTTTCTAAGGAACAATCCCTTCACAGACAAGTAATTGTTCATAATTAATCCAATATAATAATAAAGTAAATAGATTACGTATTTACAAATTTATTTATAAATAGTTAATTTTATATTAAATATTTCATTTATTTTGTTTAATTATAATATTTTATAAGAAAGTTACTACTATGCTGAACAAAAAATTTATTTAGCTAGATTTAGCAATTCTCATGGCAGCTATATTTAGTTTCCGCCATCTACAAAGAATTTTAATTTAAATAAAAAAAATGTTCTTTGTTACATATTTGATTCATTAAATATTTCCTTTCTCTTTGAGTTCACATATTGGGTACATCTTAGAGTTGATTCTGTTTGCAAACGCAAATCAATTAGTACAAAACTTCTTCAACGAGATACAGATATAGTTTGACGTCTAAATGATTTAATTTTTTATTTGATTACATATAATTATTTTTTAATTTTACACATCATAATTCCATTTAGTAATTTTTTTTTCTTTCACAAAGTTAGCTAGTTGGTGATCTATTGTACTAACCATAATTGACCCATTGAACTGAGACCAGAGAGAAATAACTATAGTTTTGAATAGACAAGACCCACAATTATTGCATCGAGACTCTTAAAGGCTTTTACAATGAACGGGCGTTATATATATATACGAGTATATACATATATATAAGCGATTTACCACTCACTGAGTGGTCACGAAATCTCCAAAACTATCTGTCCGACTAACTTAAAATTTGACATAGTTACTTCTTTTGTGACGTTAACGTGCACTAGGTACGTATCTTACGGAATTCCTATCCGAAAGGATTACAACTTTTTGCATTTCGCCAAGTTTTAAACCTGTAGGAGCTATACACTTAACGCGGGGGTAAGAGTATAGCAACAGTTACTATAGCAACGGTTACGATGACAACGGATAATATGAAAAAGGTTACCATAGCAACCTAAGTTCACATCTTAATTAATAGTGTGCCCAGCGAAGCGGGAGGGAATAAGCTAGTACACTTCAAAATTACTTACAGCTGAGATAACAGAGAAGAAAATTGACACTTTTGCTTTTATGACGGTAATTTCTACCCATTTCTAACATAAACGGATTACTCATTTCATGAAGTAAAATATAAGGTTAGTAACAAAGAAGACAATAACATATTCAATTAATTATGTCTAAAAGAGCCTCGCTTTAATTGTAATATATTAAAGATTTAGGAAAATTACAACAGTGTTCATACAATTTTACTTACTTAATTAATTTGAATTTTCGGCATAAATATGTTTGTAAATCTGTACTCAAGTTTAAATTTAATATCTTTTATAAAACGTATTTTTATATTTTACTACAAACTAAACTAATTTAAACTCAATACAAATACAAAATAAACCCATATCTATATAAACATTATTAATCTATGTTACGGAAATCTGTTGTGTAAATTTTAAGTGACATTAATCTATACTAATACTAATATTGAGATACATAATACTTGTATAAAATTGCATACTTTAAAATACACATAACTTCCGAATTGAATTCATATATCATTCATCAATAAATTACATTTTTTTTAAAACTGCATAACGGAAAAAAAACTTGTTCAGATAAGTTTAAATTTCTTCAACTTCAATATATTCCAAAAATATTAAATGTATAGTTATTATCATATTTCTATTTGAGTCAGCATTTTTTCGGAACACTTAATTTTTTTCAATAACGTGAGGCAGTTGTGAGGAAAATTCGCTTTCACACACGACTTCCTTACATACCTACTCCCTACTTCAAGAACCTACAAATTATCAAAGTACCTTATTGAATAAATATTTATGTTTTAATTAAAAGTTCAAGGTATTGTTATTGTCAATTTCCTTTACCAATCTTCAAGTTGTAATGTATTTTTATTATAAATATGTAAAGTAAAATAAATTTCTTGCAATAATTTTTTGGCAATTAGAAAATTATTTTCATTTAGTATTATAAAAGTTCGCCCCTTTTGGGATATCCCGTGACGTCACACTTTATTCAAGTAAGTTATTTACATTATAGAAACTATTTTGAATAAAAAAAGTATTATTTACTGTTATTCAAAAATTTTCGCTATACCGTGATAAAATGGAAGTAAACCAATTTAGGTAAAACTTTTAAAACACAAAAACAACTCAAACACTACAAAATGGAAACGTTTTTAGGTCTTTGTGCGATGAAGAGCTTTTTATTTTTGTTATTAATATAATTTTTTTATATACTTTAAAATTAGAACGAAAACAACTTATCCTAAATCTATAAAAGCATTATACATATATCTTACGAATGTCTGTTATGTATGTATGTATGTAAAAAGGTTTGATTGTATGTTTGTATGTACTGTAATCTCAAAAACTACTCAACAAATTTAGAATTCTTTCACATGTAAAAAGCTATTTTATGAGCGAATAATATAGGCTATTATTGTTTGATATTTCTATGCGCTTGGAATCTACTGGAGTGAAACCGTCGTAAGCTAAAAAAAAGCGCACGCAATGTAAATTGAAATAAACGTACAATAATTATAAACATTAAGCAAGTTTGAGTTTTTAACTACTTAATCAATCATCGAGGTGCATGAAATTTAGCACAAAAGCTATCAGGGGAACAGAAAATAACTTACCAAAAAACAGTGTTGTAGCCGAAAACCCATTTTTTATGTATAAAGCGAGCAAGCAAACTTCGATGAAACTTTACAGTTATATAGGCAATAATATAGGCAACCATTTTAGCTGAGAAACATAGGAAGAGCAACGCACACAAAATAAAGTATATTTATTTCAAACCAACTTGTGTTACCAATTTTACTGTAATTTTAGTTTTTCCCCAATAGGATAAATTTGGTATAATAAAAAACAAAACAGAGATTGTACTAGAAACAGCAATAATAATTGAAACGACTGCTATAGCGTCAACTCATCTCGAGCCAAGTTTAATTGTGTTCGAGAGTATTATCGTCTAAAGAGGTTACACGCCGTTGGTGTCAACTTTTCGTACTTGCTTCAACTTTTTTGCATTGTATTTCATTTGTTGGGTCTAATGTTTAAACTAAATGCAGAAGTTTAATAACGGATTTATATAAAAAATTGTATTTACATATTGAAAAACAATTATTAAACATATTTTGTCAAATGTAATCGACGGATGTAAAAGGTGAAATTTTGTTTCCTATTACGGTGATTTTTTTCTAAATTTCATCATATTTACATAAAATTTAATTTAATATATTAACTTATTAAGTGAGTAGTCTTTGCATTATTCTGGTGCGTTACAGATTATAATCCAAGCTATAAATCAATTTTCTGAAATCATTTTTTTAAGACAAAAATATATGTTAATATTTCAAAGGAATAAATAAACTTAACGATACGACATAGATGAAGTGTGCGGGATGGCAATTAACGAAACAACAATCCAGAAAATTCTTTAAAAAAAACATTTTTTTCATAACTAACTAATTAAATTTTATATATTGCTAAGTAAATTTTTACGTATTCAGTTAATATGTGTTCCTTATTTTTTTTTTTATTTTAACATGTCGTTATAAAGACATGTAAGGCAATTTATTTGCACTTTAAATATGCTATATGAAATACATTTAATTATAATTGGATAAATTAATAATCCTTCCACTGTCACGAAATATATATTGTCCTAGATATTTGGGCAGTACGAACAACAACGTTGAATATTATTTGCGGTCACGATTTTCATTATCAGAAAACAAATATACATCAGGAATTAATCAATGTTATCAGTATTATTTGTAATTAAGTATCCTTGATGACATCTGATGAAACGTTACAACTTTTTTATATCCATTACAATATAATTATTCAAAAACATATATATTTTTATGTACAAACTTTTAAATTCTATCCAGGATTATAAATAGCGATTGAATTCAACAATTAATATTAGTAAAAAAGTGCAACCTAATAAATAGTCATGGATAAAACTGGATCTGAGCCTGATGCCGTCTTTCCAATTTTTCTTCTAATTTGGTTTATCCCTCCCACAAAACAAAGTGGCATAACCTACTAGTAGATAGTTGAACCTAGTTTACATTTCTGAAGATCACATCAATAGAAATTTCAACTTCCAACAAAGTTAAATATTTAAATTCAAGTGCAACATGAGTATATTATACAGAATCATTTGTTAACTCTCTGCTTTTGCAGGTTGTGCAGAAAGTTGGTAATATAGTATTGTTATTTAACTTGTACACTTGTAGTATTAAAGCTAAACATCTTGCAAAATTTAACTTTATACATTTGTACTTACTATTATTATAGATTTTCCTCCTGTAACAGTTTTGCTCTTTTGAATTGTTATTGCATACAAAATTATTAAGCTATGAATAGGTTAAAAAACTATTTTGTATATATATAACTTAGTTAGATTAAGCTCCGTATTCAACAATACTTTAGGTTTCACTCTCATTAGTATTTTATCCTGCAATAGCGCTGAGAAAATGAATGAATGAATTGATGAAGAAAATTTGAATTTTTTTTAGAAATGTACAGTATAATACAATACAATACAGTACAGTATAATACAGTAATTTTATAGATAAAATTTACTACTATCATTTATATTATATATTCTATGTTCCCGAATCATTAATAAATTTCTTAAAAAGGATGATGTACGGTTAAAGGGAATGTAGTAACGAAGTAACGTAATGTTACCTTGCGTGAGGTAAAATGGCTGACATTAATACTCAATTGATAACATAGAGTATACTTTTAAAATTATATAATGGATACGTAACATACAATATATTATATTATTATATATATTCTATAGAATTAATTCAAAAACAGTAAATAAGGAACTAAATTGATAATTTCAAATGAGAACCGTTATTTTCTATTTATTAAAAATAACTTTATTGCATACATGTAAGATAACAAACAGTAAACAAAAAAAAATATATAAAAAAATAAAACCAGCAAAGGGCGACCTTACTAAATCACTGAAGTGATTTCTTCTATCTTAAAAAAATATAAATAATTCTATTAGTTGATCACAATTGTTCTATCTAATGTAGAATTCAAAGTACTTTACAATATAATAAACTAGGGGTGGCAACAGATCCTCAATTTCGACTCGCTGCGCTCGCAAAATCTCGGGTGCCGTTTGCATATTGAGCGAAGCGAGCCCAGTGTAATGATTCATCGTTTCCCATTGACTTCAATGGGATATCAGTTTCTTGACGATTATTCCTCAATGACGTGACATTTTTCAATTTTTTTTTAAACCATCACTTTATGTATCTTTTTGGTTGCAAAATTTCATATTTTTCCGTCAAGTAGTTTTCGAGCCTATTCGTGACAAAGAATGTGAAAAAGTCTCCAGTAGAGAGCTCCGCTCACTACGCTCGCTTAACTTAATAATTAAGAAAAGACCCTGTTTGGGAAATATAAATTAACGGCTAACAGAAATACAAAACCCAGATATATTAAACCCAATAATTATCTTATTGGTGGTTATCAGAATGGTAATTTTGTTAAAAGTGTCTAAATGGCAATTAATATTGTGATACAAATAAGATTCTATTCAGTGGTTCATATTATTATCTATTTAAGCACATCTGTGTCTTTCAGTAAATAAATATAAATCTGGATTAAAAGACCCGTAGTAAAATCCTATAGCCGTGGTTTAAGGATTGTGGAATGATTTCTATATGTATTAAGTACTAAATTTAAAGTGTAGAGTCTCATTGTAATAAATGGCCTAACATTGTATGAGCTCGTTACATTTGGGATAAAGACAAAGTTTTAGTTGTCAAAGCGACAATAAGTATAGAAGTTAAGTACCGGCGGTTGCGATTAATTAAGACGAGGACTTTTGAAACATTAATAGGAGAATGACTAAACCACAAAAAAATGCTTGTATTAATAATAAAAACAACATTGTTCCCTGGAGTAGACTTATCTAAGTTTTGATTGTTGTATACTTTATTCTGCATATAACTGGTAATCCAAATTCATACTGGTTCTTTCAACTAAAAAACCGTGTTGAAATCTAGTTAACATTTATGTTCATACTTAATTTCAATTAAAACAAGATATGCATGTAATTTATATACATAGCATTTTAGGGTAATTTAGGAGACATTTATGTCTTAATTAAATCTTACCTTTGGTGTTATATCTGGATTACAATCTAAATCTATGATAAGTAGAATTAATGGGCGATCTTCATAAAAGCGAAAACATGTTCGGATAGCATCTAAGGAGTAAAACAAGTAATAAAGTGGCGACTGGTGGCAATAACATTTTTTACAAATTTAAATTTCAATATATTTTGTATAGAATGTAGATAATTTAGTGATTCAAATATTTGATGTACTTATGACCTTGAGGTAAAAAAACATGTGGATAACATCATACTCTATATAAACTAAATAATACTAATTAAATAAAAATATATTGCAGAAGTTAACTGGCACTAGAGTATTTTCTGGGCCAGTGTTAAAACATTGTAATGGTCTCTGCAAAACATCAGAGTAATGTGGTTTATTTAAAGCTAGCCACATACCATGAACCAAGGCAAAAATAACGAATACCTGAATTTTCGCATGTATAAATATTATATGTTTTTTCAATATCCACCAAAAAAATACCATTATTTCTTATATTTGCTGAGTTTGTAGAAAATGTTGTAAGAAGTAATACAAAAGTTATAATGTATGTTAGGCAAAATTTTAATAATTCCAATTACATTTTAGTATGCGTCTTATAGTGATTACTTAATTACAATGAAGAGAAAACTAATTAAGACTGTGATCGTAGGACAAGTGGTGTATTACGAGATAGATTTAATTTGTAAGTTTTTATAAAAGAGGTTTACTTTTATTTCATATTCTAACTTCAGTAAGTAACACGTTGCTTTTTAAATTATTTGTGTTTGTTTCCTATTCATATCCAAAAATATTATGAAATTTTAACTTACTACTATTCACATACAAGTGGCAAAAAAATGAAATAAAATTTTAATTGAATAAAAACACAACAAACGGGCAAGAAATGTCGTGAAGTTATGATTCGGCACTACGTGTAAATAATTTAGAAAACTGGTGGTGGTGATTTGCACTGGATCACCAAATTCCGGCCTCGTAATTTTTTTTTTTATATAATTATAATGTGAAATTTCCATAAACATATGGAAGCAACTAAAAAATTATTACGGTAGTAGGATAAGGGGTTAAAAAGTAAAATAAACCCATTATAGTCATCCTTCTTTTGTGTCAGTTGATATAACAATAAACATGTATGTATTGCAAAGTTAGAAATATAACTATATAGTAATATTACTCTAAGATGGGAGGGAGCATTATGTCAATATTACCTCAACTAACCTAACAAGATAATCCCCCACAATAGCGAATTTTCCCAACGATTACCCCATATGATTACAATAATTTAATGGTCGGAAACAATGCCGACCGAGATCTTTTTTGCTCTTTAATATATATACTACTATTAGTTTTTGTACTAAAAAATATTTGTCTTTATTTTGTTATAGCTTTAGTCAATGGCATATTCTAAGTTATGATCTATTTATGTGTAAAATTGTATAAAAAATCATCCGAATTGTTACGTTGTTAACGGACAAATGTTGAAGTTATAAATTTATAATGTATAAAGATAATATCATCTATCCTTAAACTTGTGCATCTTTATGGAGATAACTCTAATTTACTAACTGCGTGTGGAACCTTGTCCAAAAACCAATCCTATAACTTTCTTATTTGATTCTGCTGAATATTTAATTTTATTAGCTCCAAAATAAAAACATCATAAAATCAATACTTCTTTACTTTTCTTCTTTGTCATCTTACCTGTAGTAGAAAGTTATTTTGTGAAAGTTGATTGTGAACCTACTTAGCGTTCGATGCAATATCCGTCGTTCTGTCACTTTGTTCTTGAAAACTATAGCCACTTTCATAAAACGGTTGTTGCCACTTCCGAGATACAATTTTATCTTTGCTTAATAGGCCAAGAATATTCTAAGGATAAATGATAAATACAAGATATTTATTATAAACTCTACGACAAATTAAACTAAATAGTTTAGTGATCATTCTCAATAATTATTCTGATTCTTATTTTACTTTACAGAAATTATATATACCTTGTATATTATTTTGAATAAGACATATATAATTTTAAGTTACAAATTTAATTTAAACTGACAAATATATATATATCGAATTCAAAGCACATTTTGCATACCGCACAGTACATTATTGATGAAGAAAATATAGGTTAATATGCTTATTAGAAAAGTTTAGCCGTGAGTGCTTTTTGTCCGCCTCTTCTCTTTCAAAAATATCAAAACACTAAAAAAAGATTGATAATAATAATAATCTTTAAATCTTCATGTTCAAATTTTTATAAATATTAATTTGAGAATAGAGACTGGAGTCCTAATTTTATAAAAAATAATCTAAAAATTGCATAAAAACTCAGGAGGATGATAGTTGATGATAGTTTTAGAGTTCCAAGAAATTCCTCAGAATTCATAGCTTTGATAAAACTGTACTCATAATTTTTGATATATTAATGTATAAATGTAACGGAGTCAAAGTTACCTTATACTGTTGATATGTAACTTACAAGCTCTCAGCCGAGGTTATGTTATAGAAATTATATTGATACATTATATATGATGTTGTGTAGGTATTGCAGTTTATTTTCTCTAATATGTACTAATATTAAGATATGTTGTTTTTATAAAGATTTAGATTTTTCATTCGCAGCACATAAAATTTACTTTAATAGATTTTAACTGTTAATTTTAAAATAAAGAAATCAAACAATAACGGAGAAACGGTTCTGTGTCACCTATTCTAGAGCTGGGAACGAAGTGAGTTTGCAAATGTCATTATCGTGCCCTTTTCGCCTCCTCGGGTGTCATCACAGCTCCGTCCAGTCGCATCAAAATGCAATTAGCAAGACTTCAATGCAACTTCCGTTAGTCGTGAAACGACAGAATACGATATATATATATATACATATATATATGTATATATGCTTTATTTTTAATTATCATAATATATTTATAAATAATTATAGTTACTCACTAGTTTTTGCCAGTGGTTTTATCAGCCCTCCTTTCATCTGTTCTGTCATAAATATGTTTGTAGTACTGTTGTAATTATGTAATTACAGCCCAAACTATTTTTGTCCAAAAAGCAATTGTCTTATAGATGTGGTACACTTATGGATCGTGAAACTTAGTTGTGTTATAAGAGGGAATTTCGAAACAATTGACTAGATACTATTTCTACTATTACATCATTAACACAATGAAAATACCGTTTTAAATTTATTTATAAACCAGTTAAGGAAATTATGAAGTATTTGAAACTAATTAACACAACTGAATATCAATATAAATTTCAATTTCTATAAAGTTAAACTTATTGCGATATTCATATCATCAGGTTCTATGCAACTCGTGTTTATTGTACTGAATCATTTATAACTTCTACTTACGTTTGCGGGGTGTGCAGAATGTTGATAAGATAGTATTGTTGTTTCACTTGTATTGGTATTAAAACTAAACTATTCCAAAGCTACACTCAATGCAAATAAGACTTTACATCTACTCGTATTCCTTAGCTTACTATTTAGTTCATTTCTATTTCAATATTATAAATAAAAATATTAAGTTTTTTATAAATATTCATAATTGTAACTTTGTATTTTACAATACTCTACATTATCCTCATACAAATATAATATTGTAAGAATTAATGACCAACAATGGTGCTGAAAAAGAAGGGCTTGAATAAAAAAGAAGTGAATAAGTCAAGTGATGTGAATTTAGAAATAAAAAAAGGTTTTTGTTATACATACAATTTATGCATCAAAACAAATTGTAATGAATGAAACTTAAACATTATGATTATTTTAGAGTAAACTGCTATCAGTTTATAACTATTTATTAAATAGGTAGTGATTTTATAAAACTTTAAATAAGAATGTCTGTATAGTTTCAGTTTATAAATAATACTGATTTACAATAGTGTGAATGTTTAATTAAAGTTTAATATTATGAAAACATATTAAAAAAACAATTGTCTAATATGTCATCACTTGATAGAGTAGACTTAATTGTGTTTTTAAAATAACAAGTAATAATGAGTAGCATTGGTACTGATTGTATTTGAAAAACAGTTTAAATTTCTTTGATGTTCAGCCCATTAAATAAAAAAAATATCATAAAATTAAGGTAACTATTTTATTCAAATATATATATTATATTAACATTTATTTATCTTAACAGTTAACAAGGTTTAAATATAGTACTTATCTATATCATGCCTTCAACTACACTGCGAGAGTGTGGCCCAATCTAAAGTTACTGTGGATAATTGACAAGAGCTTGATACTTCCGCCTTCAATATATTTTGGTTGTAATATATTTTTGCAAATGATATAACTCTCTACTCGTCTAACCTGAAGTTTAAAATCGTGCCACAAGAAAATGATAGTATTATGACATAATAAAAAAATTTCATTAACAAATGACGTGGCTATGAATGTAATTTTACTGAAATGCAATTTCAAACCATATGAGACTACTGTGTAGTATATCAGTAAATTAGATAACTTTTTGAAAGCTGCAATATACATTGTATTTTGCAATAAAACCAGTCACAGGTACCGCAATGAAACATAAGTTTAACAAAGTGATTTAAGTCAAAGTCTAAGCAACTCTTGTCATGCTCGTTATTGTACAGTAAAACTTTGTTTATTTACAGTACAACAGTATGTGAAGTTTTATTATAATTTAAACGTATAAGTACATATGTCACAATGCGAATTTTTTCTTACTTCAAAAAGACACGTATTTTTTTAATTTATAAAAACGATAAACTCTGTTGTCAGTGTAGATAATATTGTGTACAGATAGATATATTGGTAATTCCAGAAGTTACAAAAATGCAATATTTTTATATAGTTCTTTCATGTTCATCCTTACACAAGCTCATATCGTATGTCAGTTTCATTTTCTCCATATTGTTAGAAAATAAACCGGTATTATCAACGACTACATTGTTATCATCGCATTCAAAAGTTATATAAAGTTTTGCGTCAAAGGATCAAATGCAAATGTGGTTTTTTGTATATTAAAAATGTGACTGCAAATAAAACGTTACTAAGTTTAGTGCTTATTTAATTATATATAAATTTTGTTAACAAACTTACAGGTCTTTTTCAAAGTATTATGGAACAGTATATCTTCAATATTATGTCCCTTATACAATAATAATGTTAATATATTGTTCGTAAAATTTGAAATAATATATTTTACAATGGATAATTTTACTTATAATCTTTGCTAGAAAAATAAGTTTCTCATAGAATCATAATTTATATTCTCTTGCTAGCAATGACACCGGAATAGATATACGTTTTTTCTTAAGTTTAAAAGCTTTTAATGAAAGTAATTAAATATACATCTTAATTTGTTGAGTTTATTTAAAACTGATTCAAATAAAGTCCATTAAATGTAATAATAACAAACTATACTTTATATATCTAAGAAAACAATCTTGACTCATAAGTCATTATAAAGAGGTATTCGTATCAACACGTATCAACTTTTCAGTTCATGTCAGTCAGTCAGATGAAATATCTTGAGAAACATTTACACTACAGGGCTGTCACAAAGCATTAACAGTCAATAACAAACTATTAATCTATATTTAATAAAATATGTTCGAATACTGCTTATTAATTCTAGAAAAAGCGTATCTAACGATAGCAATAGTGATTTCACAAGTATATAATTTTATTGGTTGCTAAAAGATAATCATTTTGTCTAACGCCGAACTTTGAGCGCAAATTGTATTTGATAACCCTAAGTTTATAAATTCATATGACGGATAGCGAGTAAATATATAGATCGCAAATAAAATATTGACAATAAGAGGATTTCTATAATATTTTCGGCTTTGAAGAAAATGAGACGTGTCATGCATACGTTATTGTTTAGAACCAAAATATATAACCCAAGCAACAGATTGCTTTTCTGAACAAAAATACATTAAATATCATTTCTTTAACCATAAAGAGCGTCTCCACAAAATACGATAGAAATAACAGAAACATAAATTACAGATATATACTCGTATATATATATATATATATATATATTTGGAGAATAACATACTAATCTTCGGATGTATGTATGTAAGTAAATAGGATAAGGCCAAGTACCTTTCTTTTTTTTGTAATGATCTATGTCTCCCAGGTAGCAGGTTCGAGTCCAGTCCATGTTTATAATTTTTTAACTTTATATGTGTTTAAAATTAAAATTACATTAATGGTTAACAAATTCCATAAATTACTTATAAAATAAATTTATCACAATTTGATTGAATTTTAGGATTTTCTTAAAAAATAACATGTAATGTTATATATATTATAGTATCCTAGATATATTTCATATATAGGAGTATCGTAATCTCGACACATGTCTGAGAGTAGCTCGGTCACATCGTTCCGTGGGTTTGATGGTAGATGGTTAGTTTCATTGTGGACGTGTATTTACAGACCTTTCCAAGTAATAAGTACACGGTTCACTTATTTCACAATTTACTTAAAGTAATCTGCACTCAAATTAACAAAATAACTAAGGATGATGATGATGATTAACTCGGATTAGAGCCAATGGTTTTGAAAGTGCGCTTCGCCTTCGAAAATTCGTCACATAATAGCGGCCATTCCGATCACCATGACACTTAACAACTGTATTCGGTGTTAACCGCATTAGTTTTAAAACATCTAACAATTAAAATGTTACCTTCAAAGACAGCCTTTTATATAAACTAATTTTAGCCAGGCAATAACGTAGTTCAAAACACAAGTTTGCCTATTTATTTTAAACACAGGTTTGGTACGTTGTATTGTGTATTTTTTTCACTTCTAGTAAATAGCTCGGTACAATTTTGAATTATAATTGTTATCACTTAAGATTTTCTTGAATCTTACGCGATAATTGAATACAACCTTCAAAATCCAGACAAAGTTGTAGTTTATTAGTTAGTTTTTTTGCGTTACACAAATTAAATAAACTAAAAGCAACGTTTAAAAAGTTGATCAAATATTTTTTGATGCGTATATTAAGAGAATATTCAATAGATATTAAAATATGACAAATTTAAAAGTCTATTACAAGACAGAGTGAAAATCATCTACACCAACGTTTTCAGTCCAGTGTGTTCCTATCAGGTTATGTCATTTAAGTGGAACATTTCGATGATTCAAACATGTTACGGTCAACAACCATGTTGGTTGGAATCCAATAACAAAATTGTTTTCACAAATCTGAACTTAGATCTCGTTGGTTCTTTTTTAAAATTGCGTATTCTAGTTTGCGTTTTACTAGTATTCGTAATTTTAACTAGTATTGCAATAGTAATAAAATCTAATTTTACATTTTAATTGTGTGTTATAAAAACTTAATGGGTAATATGATTGCTGACAACTCCTATTCCCGTGAAGCGATAATTTAAATTTAATTTAACACAAAATAAATATTTTAAATTCATATCAGAGTTAATTGAATATATCTTTTATTTCAAGGTGCACAGCTTACATGCAAGATGAATAAGTTATTTACTTTTTATAAAATAATATAAAATTAAAGTGATGTCATAATTAACTAAACGCATTAGCAAAACTACAGCTTGATGAAAATATAATTATTTCAATTCAATTAATATCTCAATACACTATAAATTACAAATAAAATTGTGAAATTTGCACTTCTGTCACTTGTTTAATTAAATCTGAATGAAAATTATGGCCGTTAATCTTATTTTATTTGCTGATTGTACATTTTCTTGCAGTTATACGATGAAATTCAATTTAAATGAAATTAAATGTCATGAGATGGGATAAATTTATTATGATTTGATAGATGAATACAATTTTAAATAAATTTATTTTCTTTTTAATATTATAAAAAAATTGTTAAGGGATGGAAGTTGGTATCGAATTGCCGTCATATATATTAGGATATTACACTTTATATTTATATTCTTCGTAATGTATTTGTAAATGAAACAAGGCAAGCTTAATAGTAATATACCTTACTTACATATTCTGATAGTAATATTACGTAATTTCTATAATAGGAATATCACAATATACCGCTATCATGAACGTATTCAATGAAGCATGTTTAAATACGGGTAATTTTTCAGTGCATCTGAATAAGGCGTATACACACGGACGCTGCTGAATGTAACATTAGAATCATTAATCAGTACCGTTGTTAAAAATGTCCCACGCTTACATAAATAAGAAAGAGTGTTTTTCATACATTATGTACTGTACAGGGAAAATACACTTTAATAGAAAGAAATCACCTGTGTTAATTTACAAAAAATTAACAGTTACTTTATTAAAAATAAATACTGATAGATTGTTTTGTAATATTTTTATAAATTTTATTAGTTCCAGTAATAGTTTCATATAAGTTTCTGCTATTTATTGTGGGATCATGGTAAGTTTTCAATGAGTCAAGTTTTGCTATTGATCTTCTCCTTCCTATGATATAGATGTATTGAATCTTCTTTCTTGTTTAAATGTGAACATTTAAAGTTAAGCCTAACATTAATAAGCGAAACATGTTTATGCATTACAAACGGTAATAAAAATTATTAAATTATTATTTAAAAAAAATAAAACAATATATAATAATATCTTAATGTATAATTTGAGAAATCTCAAATAAAAAAAATATAGATTTTCTTTACTTCTTTCTTCTATCTACTGTATTGCAGGAAGTTATAACAGTATTTTTAATTTATTGTCCAATTTGATTGTTTTGTTGAGAATAACAATTCTTTATTTGCGGTGAACTAAAGTTTTAACCGCCAAAAATATTAAAAAATCTGTAATATATATTTTTTTATTTTAAGATACAAATAGGTTACAACTAGGGGCGCCAACAAACGCTCAATTTCAACTGGACGAAAAAATTAATAATAAATATATTATGTTTGTTATACCATGCCATGACAGTTTCACATGACAGTCACAATTGTCATCATAGTTTCATTATAGTTTGGTAATAAATTGCAACTATAATAAATAATTAAACATAGTATTTAAATTAAATCTGCGACCAGAAGGACTATTTAACAAATATTAGGTGCAAAGAATTTACGTGTTAGCAATTAAATTTTTATTCTAAAACTAACCCTTAAATTATAAAAATTACCTTTATTGCCTTATATATATGTATTTTTTATTGCCGAATGAATAAATATTTTTAATACACTTTTAATACCCTTGGAACATTCAACCACAGAACAGAACAATAAAGTTTCATGTAAAATTTTGATGAAACAAATTGTTTGTAACATTGGATCAGCAATATTGACGTTGTTATGTACACCGTTAAGAGTAAACTGTAATTAATATATTATTAATTAGCTTTTATTTAAAGGTATGTGGATGTCTTTTTATGAATTATATCAAAATTATTCGATTTACATTTTTTTTAGTTTAAGGGTGTTTATCTGCCGAGATATGTAAGTATAACAGGTAAAAACTCTATAATTTCGTTCATTCATACGAGAAATCTACTTTTTTAATAATTATGCACGTGGTTTTTAAATATTGTTAAATTATCTGCATGATACAAGTATAATAATATATATATATATATACTATAATTTTTATGTTAAGTTTTAAGATAATTTTATTTCCGATATATTTGAGGTGTGCCATTCTGGCTTCTCCAGAAATCAATTGCAAATTTATGTGGACGATTTGTAGTTTTCAGAAAATAACAAGAGTTTGAATATAATACAACAAAATAAAGTTGTAAGTAATCATAATTTGCCTGTTAGATATTGTATAAATCAACAAAATAATAACACCTAAGAAGCTATATGGGAACGGCAAAGTAACCGTCATAACAATTTCTGTCGCAATAACAACGCTGAGAAATTTTGAGACTATTTGTACGTTCCGTCGTAATTACTTTACTAACTCAGTTTCATAGTCAAGTACCCGTTAAACCAGCTCTCAAACAATTTAATCAACCTTCATGTAAACAATTTAATCAACCTATCACAATAAAGCTGCGATCAAAGCTTTCCTAAGAAATATAAAGGCCTCTCAGCCAAGATGAAGTTCATAAAATACCGCGGAATTAACTCTTAATTAAGCTTGATTAAAAATTAAATGCCCTTAATAGGTACCTTGAGATATTGCAAGATTATTGGCAAACTGAAGTTATTATTACACGAACCAAATAATTTGATTATTTAAACAAAATTGAGTTAAATATTTTAAAATTAATATAGAATGAATAAGAAATAGAATATTCTTTAATATTATATATTTATTTAATAAAAGTATGAACCATTGTTACCTATGTACAAATATTGTGCAATCATCTCATAGTGGTAACTCGTAAAATTACGCGTAGACATTCATTGCTGTGATTATCAGAGCGACGTAACGGATGACCGCAAGGGTTTGCGGTTACAACTTCTCGGACCAGTTTAATTGCTTCAATTCTAACCCTACCTTTGACAACGCTTTTATTATTCCGTATCTGTTAACATTGTTAAGGACTTACAAATAAATAAGAATTAATATAACTATTACTATTTAACTATTTAATATTTACTGTATAGTAAAGTTCTTTACTACCATTATTCCAGTTTTCAATGTATTACAAATATTACAGTGATTTTTCTTTTAGTCTGTGGAACATACTTTGTGGAAGCAGTATTATTTTTTCAAATTTATTTAATTTATTGTAAAAATATTTTTTGATTAAGATTGATACTCAAAGTAATGTTAAAAAAATGCACCTCAGTTATATGAATAAAAAGTTATTTCGAATAAATTAATTCTTTTTTTGATGGAGCTGCAATCAGAATTAATTGAAATCAACTTTAACAGACATCCCATGTCAAAGAAAAACTAGCATGTCAGATATAGAGAGTAATTTGACTATTGAAAAGGTTCCAGTATGTGTATTAGTTTTTCTAAGCAGTAATAAAAAATAATAAATATATAGTATTATTTATTTTTAATAAGTGTAGTCTTAAAAAGTCATGTGAAATAATATACTTTTTGTGCTAATTCAAAGGGCTGATTATAATTAAATTTCTATTCAACCTTATGTAACACTGGATTGCGATGTAAAATTTACTTAGATATATAATTAATTATATATTATTTGTATAAATAAACAAATACAATATATGAGTCATATACTTAGCCATGTCTTTACATATATTTCCTTTTATGTTCACAAATAAAATTATGTAGTTTTCTTTGAATAAATAAAATATATATATATATCTTATTCAATGTTCTTTCTCAGATAAAAATATGTAATTATTACTAATTACAATATTTTATTTTTATGTATTATCGGAGTTACCTGCTAAAAAACTAGTAAAAAAAATTGATAAAAAAATTGTTATTTAGAAATTTCGTTTAACAAAATCCTATGTTCACTAAAAACGCACTAACAAAAATTTGTTTAGCATGAAGGATAAAGAAGTTGCTAGCAAACTAAGAGTAAGTTTTGCCAAGTATCGATGTGGATAATTTATTTTTCCACATTATAAACCTCTCAAAAGTATCAGTTTATCCACTGCTTGTTTAGGATGATGCAATAACTTATTTTAACATTATATATAATATACCATAATAAATATAGATTAATATAATTTTTACATTGCATTAATTAACGTATAATACAATATTGATTTAGGATTCCTATACTGTTATATTAAACACAACTAAGCAAAGCAATTAATCTTACCAACGGCTAATGTTTCGGCTTTAATTCTATATCATAAATCACATGTAACATTTATATTCGTAAGTCTCTGTATATTTCGCCTGTCTGTACTACGAATTAACAACTAATTATGTTTAAGTTGTATATGTTGCGCCTAAAATTTTCAAGTCGTTCATAAAACTATTAATTATGTGATATATATCTTGGCTCCGTCAAGCTGGCTGACCCAAAACAAAAAAGCCATTAACAATTGTTATTATTATTTATAACTATTTAATCGCTAATTAATTACGGCGATAAAAAATTAATTGCTATTTTTGTTAATTAATTACAGTGGCCCAGCCAGCTTTACATCAAGCTGCCTGGGCCACTAAAAATATTATGAATAAATAAAAAACCGATGCATATTTATTTATAACTAATTAATTGCTAATTAATTACGGCGATAAAAAATGTATTGCTATTTTTGTTAATTAATTAGAGCGGCCCAGCCAGCTTGACATTCAGATTCGAATGTCGAGCGGTACAGTCTCAGCAAAAGTTTGTACAGGTATAAAATAGTCTCGAGGGGGATCGAAAGATAGGTTGGGTATGAAAAGATCATATTAGGTAGAGGAAGTTTTTAAACCCACACCTTTACTTTTTGAAAGTTTCTGAATGTTTACTTTCTTTACTTCTATAAATAAAATACATATTGTAAATTTGAATAAAAAAAGGAATTGGCACTTTTGAAAAGCAAATGCTCAAGAGAAACAATTTCATGTCATTTTGTTTGTTTGTTTGTTTTTTTTTATTCGTTATTTGTTATTTTTTAGATTTTCATCGCCGATTATGAAAATAACACTTTCAAATATTCGCGCAAATAATGTCTACCAATCAGGTAAAAGTAAACATTTGTTCTGTTCAGAGATGTTAAGAATAATAAACAAATGAATGAAAAACAATCTGAAACAGTCAAAAAACCGGGGACAAAGATTAAAAGAGGTTAACTCCTCCTGATCCCCTAAACTATATCACGTTTTGAATTTCAAATCCGAGAAACCGAAAACCAAAACATTGCGTTGGTGACGTCGCGCGACTGCCGTCAGAATATTTTTCGCCGTAGTATATCCGCGTTTTTTGTGCTATTGTTGTCAAGTGCAAAACTTTAACGGTTCGTGGGAGCCAAATAGATCTCAGCGGATAAATAATATGGATGATAGTCAAACGGGGATGACCCTCGCTGTTGCATCGTTAAATAGCAAAACCAAAAAGGTTTTGTTTCAGGACTGTGAGTAATATTAATCGAACCAATTAGGATTGCACCCCGACTCCTTTGGATAGCAATTGCAAAAATCAACTTTGCCTTCAAATTGCACTTTAACAGGTTTGTACTGACAATAACTTAATTTTAAAAAAACAATGTATAAAACTAGATTTGTGCATCGAGTTTTTTCTATAGTGTGTTCATGCTTGTAATCTTCAGTTTCAGAATTTCGTATGGACACTGGTCTGACAATTGATTTTATTCGCAATATTAAAAGTCAGAATCTGATATTGTCCTAATTTTGAACGAATGTTCTCGAAGGTTAGGGTGAAATAACAACTGAAAAACTGAAATAACAAAGTTTCGACTATTTAGGTGACAGGTAACTGAACTGCATTTTACAGTTTATTACAACATTTAAAAAAAAATCAAATTCCTTCATTTTTTCCTTTTTCCTTCATTTTTTATATTTGAAGCTAAACATTGTTTCAATGACATGGAATGTATTCTTATTCTTTTGCTTCAACAGGTCACATTTTGCTGGTCGAAGTTATCAATGAAGATCCTACGAAGATGAGCAAATCAATTTCGGTGAAGCAACTCCCAAAAAGCGTCCCTAGCCCGATTAACGACGGCACAACGTTGACATTGTTAGGAGCTATTGCGTACCACGGTCCCTCCACAATCACGCCAGGTCGAAGAAAAAGAATAGCTCATTACACAGCTGTTTGTTTGAGAAATCATACTTGGTACGAGTACGATGATGTGTATCCACAACGCAAAAAAAGTTTGCCAGATGGAGCTAAAATTGTTCCTGAACTCTTGATTTTTTCAAAATTATGAAGTCATAATACAAGGAACATTAATGGATAATTATAAATGCATTAATGAAAAAGTTGTTTTCAAGTTGTTGTTCAAAAATTTGCAAGAAAAAATATTATTAAGTTTTTGAATGCAGTTCGTGATTTCGATTTGGATACAAGTTGTTTTTTATTGAATTTTTTTATTGAATAAAATTTTTCATAAATAGACATAAATAAATTTCTTGGTTTTGCTGAAAAGAAGGTAGCGTGCCCAAGCTGTCGAATACCTTTTCATACCCAACCTATCTTTCGATCCCCCTCGAGACTATTTTATACCTGTACAAAATTTTGCTGAGACTGTACCGCTCGTCATTCGAATGTGAATTTCAAGCTGGCTGGGCCGCTGTAATTAATTAACAAAAATAGCAATTAATTTTTTATCGCCGTAATTAATTAGCAATTAATTAGTTATAAATAGATATGCATCGGTTTTTTATTTATTCATAATATTTTTAGTGGCCCAGCCAGCTTGATGTAAAGGTGGCTGGGACGCTGTAATTAATTAACAAAAATAGCAATTAATTTTTTATCGCCCTAATTAATTAGCAATTAATTAGTTATAAATAGATATGCATCGGTTTTTTATTTATTCATAATATTTTTAGTGGCCCAGCCAGCTTGATGTAAAGCTGGCTGGACCACTGTAATTAATTAGCAAAAATAGCAATTAATTTTTTATCGCCGTAATTAATTAGCGAATAAATAGTTATAAATAATAATAACAATTGTTAATGGCGTTTTTGTTTTGGGTCAGCCAGCTTGACGGAGCCATATATCTTGAGTATTTCTTATTTCACGTATAAGGTGAGCTATTCCAGTATACTTGTAGTTAATCCTAGTATCGAATTTCTATTAACAACGCGGCTAATAGTACTTCCACTAATATATTTGCACGAATGCATTTTAAAATCAAAATATTGTAAACCCATACAACATACATTAAAAAGCAATATAAAGGAGTTTTAACCGCAGTCCTTTGCGGTCGCCTCGCCGCTGCTCTGTCCTTCCTCCCTTTCATTACTCCTATTTAAATAGTAATTACAATTGTTCATAAAATATGAATACACACATATATATTTATATATATATATGGAATTCTTGCAAATTCTCTTTTAGGGAATATTACAATCAATTACGAGTGTCCAATAATTTATTTAGTTCGATTTTGCAATTTTGGTCTTATTGAAATTTTGAAATATGTGTCAAAATAAAAGGATACTTTAATAAATAAAATTAATAAATTCTAATCTTTTATTACAAAAATTACATAAGTGTGATAGAATTCCACTACCGTTTCTATTATTAGAACAATTATTATAAACTACAAAATTCATATTACAACACCACAACGTCTTTTATTCATTACTAAGGTTTATTTTTCTTGGTTGTCGTTTATTTTTGAGCGTTTAAAAGCGACTCTCAATCAGCTATGATTGTAGTTTTTATCAAATGAGGAGAGCATATTAAAAATCGTAAACAAATGCATTTCATGTATAAGCTTTTTTATTTTATAATGGAATTTAAGACACTTTTTGGATATCACTGCCCTGATGGTGTGTAGTGCTTTTCTATTTTGCATAGAAACATATTATGTATACAAAGATGCTGATCAAATTGACGTCGTAAGTTATAATACATTAATAAATGAGCTAGCAAATGAAATGAACATTTGTTCATCATTTATCATTCGACTCATTTATTGATACGAATGAATATTCCTTTTTAATTCCTTTTACAGCATTTTAAATTTAAAATGAAATATCGTCTTTCAAGAATTTTGACTAGGAAGCTAATCTCAATTTGATGGTCTACTTGTCGCGATAATATTAGATATTGAGGAAGTAGTAAATTTATATAGCAGATGAAACATTTCTATAATACATTACGGTGTATAAATAAATAATAAGTATATTTTAATCAATTTATCTTTAGGACAAATAAATTATTACATTAATGTATGTATGTAATGAATAACGAGAAATTACGATAATAAGTATTAAAATCACAAGAAACCCTAGAAACCTTTAAAAATTAAAAATTAAATATAAACCACTCAAATATGGTATCCGCAAAACAGAACGAAATGTTAGAGCCCTAATCTAAGAGAGAGTCAGAACTTCATAGATTACCTGGTGTTGCTATCACAGACAAGCATGTCGAAACATGCAGCCTTTCGTTGAGTTTGGATAGAGGTAGTGTAGGACTGAAGATAAATCACACAAAAACAACGCCCTTTAATGAATTTATGAAATACTCAGATCTATATCTTTCTAGATAGGAACAATAGTATGGATGGATAAAGGCCAAAAATGAAATTATAAAGAAAAGCTTCACTTACTTGGGGAAATTTATTATAAGTAACATTCTATATTATGCGACAACACTAACTAACAAGAAACACAAGTTATAAAAAAGTGATATAAGGTTTTGTATGTAATAACACCCGAATACTTTGTTCTTACTTTTGGCCTACTTCATTGGGTTAGTGATAGAAATTTGATTTGATTTGGTCTTTATTTTTAGCAAAAATAATTTACAATCAATTCAAAAGATAGAAAGGTTTACATAGATTTTTACCTTAGAACCTTTTTAAATGCTTTAACAATAACTTCCGTAATTTAAAAAATAATAACAACGTACATTTTTACCTTAATGCAAGACCATAATTAGAGTGACCATAGAGAGTGATACGTTTTATAGGTTTTTCGATTAAATTTCCATTACATTCCTACGATCTCATCGCGGTTATAATGCGATGACAAATTCACAAAACGAAATTGCTCTAAGGAGATAACGACTACGCACGTGGGTACAATTGAAATATTATTCAACAGATTCAAGTGGTAATGAAAAGTAAGATTAAGAGTAATTCAGCCATATAAAAATTATAAGGAAATAAATAAAATATGTTAATATAAAGTTTGACAATGTACAATATTATATAAATAACAATTAGATCAAATTAATTATTCTTTTTATTTTCTTAATGATTATGATTATTTTATATGGTGATTATGGCTGTGATATACGAGTATATATATATATACGTTCCTATTTACCAAAATTATAGCCACCTGTGAAGTGACCTACTTTGGGTGCCGCAAATCAAATTACAACAACAATAATAAGTTTTTGATACAAAATGACTGTAGCTCGTAAGTACTAAACATTATTATTCATTCATTTTGATAGAACCTTTTTGACTATTCAAGCTTGCTTTATAAACCTACGTGAGTAGGGGTATGGGGTTCCGCTGGTACAACACTGTGAATGTGAAAGTGATGCCCTGGTGTTCGATTGTCCGTCACCTTTTAGGCCTGAGGGTATCCGATATTGATTTAAAAATGCAATGAAGAAAAAGGATCCCTTGATTAAGTTAGAAAAAAGGAAAAGTATAAAAACTTTCTAACTGCATTTTGACACTGATTTAAAAGGGACAACTCGAATTTTATTTACTAAAGCGGTCGAAATCTACAAATAAAACATAGGCGTGGTATCAATATTTAGTTCCTTTTTTATTGATGTCTTGTATTACATCTGTGTTTATCGTAATTGAAATTATATAAGATGAATGTATTTTTGTAAAATTTATAACTAAAATTATGAATCTTACAAATCTATTTGTTATTAATTATTAAAATAATTATAGGACATATTTTATTAACATAACCATGTCAATTTATTTGTTTCACTGTTAGATTTTATGAAGGAAATAATATTCTATTGAACATTGAATTATGTTTTAGCAATTCCCGTGACAGGTATATCCAGGGTCTGACATCTACAAAGGATTTCAGTTGTGTTTTTGTCAGGAATAACATTTTATAAAACGAGAAGAGTCACTCAACTAGCTTTGAATATTAGTCGGATATTACGTACTTACCTTGGAAACGTGATATTACTCTCAAATATACTTCACATTCATATCGTTTCAAACTTGGGAGAAAATATATTTTTCATATAATGTAAAATTTTAAATATATACCACTTTCGGATTTTTGTTTTTTTTATGTACATATTAGAATATAAATATATATCGCAGATGATAATTTGGCGACACTTGCTTAATATTATAGCAGTGGTAAGATAAACGCCTTGACAGCACAGGCCTTAGCAAAATATTTTTGAGGGATGTCGGTATAAACAAAATTCCGATGAGGACGAGTCTCTCTGACATTTTCGGTACCGATATTTTTAGTAAGTTGAAATAAAACAATACATCCTTACTTACGCCATATATTTTGAATTTATGAAGATAGCAGGGAAGCATGGATTGTAATAAAAAAAACTAAGTGAATTATATTTAAGAAGTCATATAAATACTTTCTTATTTTAGTCTGTCAAACATTTAACTCATAGAATAACTTAAGACTGTTTTTTTTCACCTATGAATTTGTAAGCTTAAAAAAAAAAACAAATTTTTTCTTGGTCCTAACTAAATTCAATACTTTGAAATTTATTACGTTTGCTTAGAAAAAGAAATCTATGTTCACAGAAAAGCCAGATAATTAGTTTTAGCATAAATTGACATAAAAATTAAAGTAATATGAATAAATTGATCGAACTAATTCTTTTTAGTAACAATTCAAAATCAAACAACAAAATTGTTTCAGTGTTTTGTTTCAACAATTCTATGATATAAATTATACTCGTACATATTAATAAGTAACACATAACTTATTTTATTTTAAATGTGTTTAATTCTTTTAAATGAATCATCTTAAAACTATGTATCAAAACCCTTAATTTATTATAACAGTGACTGAAATGGTATGTTTAATTAAGTAATTAGTAGAAGCTACATATGGGTGAAATAAAACTAAAACTTTAAATTGTATGCGCAGTCGTTTCAGCTTGCTATCTTTGTGAAACTTTAATAAGAAAATTCTCTCTGTAATCTAACTGCTATGTTATTTTGCTTTTCTTTTTTTTTTCGAGTGTAATTTTTTTAATAAATAATATTTCTTAGAATGGGAAAAATTACTCTTAATTAACTTGTGTGCTTCAATAGAAAAATTTGAATGTATAATTAGACCTAAGAAAGAAGTCCTGTTAATTATACTAGTAGATAAACGAGGATAAAAGAAAGTCATTCAGAAAAATACTACTAAAACTGAAGTATGAAAGGTTCTTAAAAACATAACTACTAATATGGTTTTCTAGTTTAATATTATAGCTATACTTGGAATCTGTGAAAAGTTTATTAAATATTCAATAAGTTTGTCGTCTCCTAATGAAAAAAAAATATAAATTATTAAATAAGTTGAAAACAGGTTTTTGTATTTAAAATGACACATTGTAATTTCCTTTTACAATATTTAAATATTTATGTCCCTTTATATTATTGTAAAGACAACTCAACGTCACGTCCAGCGGTAGGAAATGAACACATTTTTTGTCTCCATACCTCCTTAATATACATTAAAAAATATATTTTAATACAAACAATATTACCTGTGAATCTAAAGTAAGTGTTCTTGTCGTTTGGGTTTCAATCACAGCTCGTATCATTATCATTAAACATTAAACTACCAATATTCTGTTTCTAAATGTGACTTATTACCTCACAAACTTAAACTGATTTGACATCTGATTGAGTTAAGTGTATCTTTGACTTACATGGTCTGATGACATGGGAATTGGAATATTTGACTTTGATGAAACTTCTATTGATATTATCATCAGAAATACTAACTGGGAATTCCCGAGGTTCAAGGAAAGAGACAACTAACTAATTTAAAGTTCTTATCTCATTGTCATGCACTTACAATAAAAGACTGTTAAATCACGATTAACATTATTAAGCAAGTCTTTTATTTTGAGTATTTATTTGATTAATTCTCAATATCTCATTATTTTTGATTAAAACATGTCAAAAGGATTGTTCGTTGGTAACAACTGTTACTCGACTTAATAAATTTTGTAACAGGAAATTAATAGAAATATTCTATTAAGTTGAGGTTTCAATTTGAGGTTTTATGAAATTTATTAAAGAAACTTATTGAACCTTTTAGTTTTTTTGAAATTGAAAATAGATTTGTAAATTAAGTGAATTTTTTATACAACAAAGTTATTCCTATTATAAGATACTCGGTGACAAATGAAGAGAAAAAAACGATAAATACTAACTTTTACATATTATAAATATATAAATTCGATCACATGTGAAGAACTGTGATTTAAATCCATATACATATATATACATATATTTTGTAAACGTATATATATATATATATAAATATACGTTTAAAAAATTATTTAAAGCTGTAATGAAATTCAATATGAAGTCAATCTAAGTTTTGACAGTTTTGACAGAAATTCCTTAGAATTCATTGCTTTGATAAAACTAGACTCGTAACCTTTGGTATATGAACGTCAATAGTGCCCTTGAAGTTTAAGTTACCTAATACGGCTAATGATATGTAAATATCATTTTAACATGTGATAATAAGCTTTGTGTTAACAATGATTCTATTACTAAAAACAGCTTGACCGATTTTAATGGAAATTAGTATGAAGTGCTAATAGAACATTTGATACCGCAAATAATATTATAAAATATGGGGAAATCTTATAAATCGATTTTAGTTAGCAGCAGTTACTGCGCAGGCAAAACCGCATTAGTAGATTTGTTAATTTCTCAGCTGTAAGATAAAAGATCCAAATAATGAAGTTGCAAAAAAGTTGCCAAAATAAAAAATTTAGAGGTATCCGGAGTTATCTCATTACACCGTAATACTCTTAAACACAATTAAACTGAACTTGAAAGGACCGTGGAGCCACTCCTATTGTGAGGCGCCATTGTTTGTTTATAATTGTCACTATTGTCATTATATTTAGATACCCTATGTAAAATAACTGAAATACTGAATTCTTATTCAAAAATATAAACATATTTTTTCCACTTTTAGTTAAAGCTGCTGACGCACGTGGATATTACAGATATTTTAACTTTACAATATATGGAATTGATTGCAAAAAATATAAGCTTAATATGAAATAAAAGTAATGTGTATCTAAATTTAGTAAAATAATAAAACGCTAAATTATTAAACATTTATTAAAATTTCACAGAACGTTCAACACAGTGTAGTGACGTTGTAATAAAGGACCTAACATTGTAAGAGCTTGTTACATTTGGGACAAAGACAAAGTTAGTTGTCAAACTCACAGTAAGTATATAGGTTAAGTACCGGCGGATGCGGTTAATTAAGACGAGGACTTAAAAAACTTTTAATAAAAGAAACAGTTTAACACAATTAGTACATATATTAGTAATAAAGAATATTATAATGTTTAAAATTGAAAGTCTGAATTGAAATTACATTAAATGTTTTTTCAAAACATTTTCCTATTGTTATCGAAAAGAACGTCTTCTTAATACTGCCATACTCTTAGTAATGTTTGTTTTAGTTAACTTATTTAAGTGGGTATTACTATATTTATTCAGCGCATAACTCGTTTCTGATAACAAAATGAAAAATAAACTTTATCTACTGACTTTCTTTATAAACTGTCATTATTAAATTAAAAAAAAAAAAAAAAGTAGGAAGTACTAAAACCGAGTTCAAGTAAATGGTCATAACGAGTAAATTTATTTTAATAAACTAAACAACATCTGTATGTAATTATTAATTAAATCTTACCCTTTGGTGTAATATCTGGATTACAATCTAAACCAGTGTTAAAATATGATCTTCGTAAAGCAATATCGCAATTCTTAGCTCGTTATAAAGTGAGCTTGTGGAAGTAAATAAAGTTCTTTGTGAATATCACTAAGCAGTCGAAGCAATATCCGCCTGTCTATCGTTTTGACTTTAGAAAACACTGCTCCTTTCATCGTGTTCATAGTTTTATTATTGTTCAATTGAATGCTGTCATTAAAAATATTCAATACCATTTAAGGCAAAATAGAAGTACAAATAATAAGACACCAGAAGATTTTAAACAAATAATTAGAACTATACATATACCTATAAAAAGAAATATGTTTAGCTGAAACCAGAGAGTGAAATTTAATCGCAATATAAGCCTTGAATTTAATTATTAATACCTTGAATAGTGGGTAACTTTTTTTAGGCTAAAATTATTATGTGTGACTAATTTATTAGCGTTGTTTATTTATAATTATTTTGCTAACAATTAATACGTAAAAATCTAATAATACTTCAAATAAAATCGTATTAAAATGAGATTGTAATTTTGTTATCCATAAAACTAGGCAGAATGGCATAAAATTTTTGCTTGCTCTAATATAAAAATATATATTTATTGGCGCCAATCATTATGATATATTACTACCTACTGTGGTAGTGAGGTAATGATCTAATATAATTTGAACTTTATAGCAAGTTAATGTCTGTTTTTAAAATATAACTGTTGTTAAAAGATTGAATAATAAAATGGATAGGTTATACGAGAGCCAAGTTGGAGTTGGTAAATATCTAGCGCTCTTTAATACTAACACAGGCTTGAGCAATGATATGCAGGTTTTACAATATGAAATTATTATGACTAATTTATATGAAATTGTTCAATGAGTGAGGAAATTAAATAAACTTCACAGATTATTTATATATATATATATATATATATATATATATATATATATATATATATATATATATATATATATATACATTCTTTTAAATACAAGGTTTGTAAGTAATAAACGAAGTCTCCGGCATCAATTAGTAGTTCTATTAAATCACAATATTTTTTTGTTTTATATATATAAAAAAGATGTGTACTCCTGATTTGATCAGCTTAATGCTAAGAGCTATTTAAATTTATGATAAATTTTCCACTTCCCGTGTCATGTCTCAGCCGATGTCAAGTATGACGACTCATTAATACGAGGGCACCTCTTTAATTTAAGGAATCATATAAAATATGTTACTTATTTCAGCTCAATCCAAATCTAGCGAAATAATTTAATGAAAGACGAAGATAAGATTCAAGTTAAGACTCGAAAGGAAAAATAGAATATTGTTGTTTTTCTCAAAACATATTTATGTGTACTAAGTGTACAAACATACTTTTTGTATTACATATAGCATTAAGAACTCACGATGAGATTTTTACTCATTTTTGAAACGATCGCAGTTACTTTTGTGTCGATTCTCGCGCCATACTTTCAACAATTGTCTCGTGCGATGAACCCAATTTAAAATCATATTCAAGGATTTATTTACTTAATTCTAAAATAAAGTATAGATTATATTAATAAAATAACATCTCATGCGGGACTGATAACTTAATAAATATATTAACTTATACTCGTAACTAATGATAAGAACGCTTTGACTATGACTCGTGTATCGCAGTTATTGTGGCTTAATGATAGTCTGTCATTGATGACTACAAGCAGTCTTTATTTTATTGGAAATAAAGCTTTGTGTGAAAAGGACCTTAAACACTTTTATACTAAGTGTGTGATTTCCTTCAGTTCATACCGCAGCGGCGATGGTAGTTATCATGATGAGTTCTTAGTCTGAAATTGCTGTTCTTTTCTCTATATCATTCCTCTATGTGATATACAATTTAAATCACCGTATCTATAATTTATGGAATAAATGACTAAGAAGAATTTTGAATCATAATTGGTAGTGATTTTCAAAAATAAAATTAAGTGACTTCATTGTGAAAGTCAGTAAGTCTTTGATGCAATATCTGTTGTATCGTTATGTCTTAATGAAACTACAGCCTCTTTAATACAACGGTCGTTACCACGTTTGAGATATAATTTTATCACGGTTCAGTAGGTCAAAAAATCTTTAAATAAATGACAAGAAATGCAAAATTTTATTTTTTTGGATAGACTTCGAAGAATTCGGTCAGATATAACCGACTTTCGAATTCTGGATTTTTTTTTCACAGGAGGTCTTCTTATGACCCCCTGAGTCCGAAATGACCATTAGTCAAAAATTATATATATATATGCGTGCGTGCGTCCAGTTTCGACTTTTGTCAGTACGATAGCAGCCGCAGTTTCGCTCGGATCGTTTTCAAACTTTGCCCAAAAATCAACCATCCAAAAATGAAGGTCAGAGAAATTCGGCCACGGAGGTCGCTAGGGCCTCACTTTTTCTGATTTCAGTTTTTTGACCATAACTTTTTCCCTATACAAAGTAGATCAATCGCGTTCATATTATATGATGTCTTTGGTGAATACCTATAACTAATGTAGATAAACCGAAAACCTAACTTCAATAACTTAGGGGTGGGGGTGAAAAATCCGAAATTGTTTGGCAAAAAAATCCTAACTTTTTTCTGGTAAACATTCTGACATCACAAGTATTTTTAATGGAAAGGTTATTTTTTACTCTAAATTTAGGTACCAAAAGTTTTTCCGTAAAAGGTACCGTTTCCGAGAAAAATATTAAAAACCGCTTGAAAATTTAAGGTAGGTAAAAAAACCACGGCAACTTTTTTCTGGTAAACATTCCCTCCTCGCAAATATTTTTAATAGAAAGGTTATTTTTTACTCTAAATTTAAGGCAACGCACTAAGTACTCCTTTGACTAAACCAAATAAAATGATTGCTGTTTATTGTGTTATTCTTAGGTAGTGAGTTAAATTTTAAACGAGTTACACACGAGATCTACCCACGTCTGTCCCCCTGCGGGCACGATTTGTATAATAGTTATGATCTATAAGATTTTTTTAGTCAAAAACATGTTTACCGATCTCAATGAGAATTAACATATAATAAGAACATTTGGTTATAGAATGGATATAACAAAATATTGATAACCTTATAAATAGTTTAATGTAGGTACAGCTCAAGCGAAGACGCTCTATAAGGCTAGAATAATATAAAATTCCTATTTTGTTTAAACAATTTTAAAATAATTGTTATTAAATAATAATACATATCATCATAAATAATATTTTTTTACTTCAAAATATTTACAAAATATGGTCATCATTATTAGTATATTTCTTCATTTCTCACTTATAAGTTCCAAGTAATTTAGCTCGTAATGTACAAAAATTGGCAAAATGAATAATTGAGAGCAATTAATTGTAATCTATTACTATTAAATTAACATTTATACTATAACGTATATCAGTTACGTTTTAACCAATACTACAGTTGTGGCTAATAATTAAACTAGTTTGTAACTCTCGGATTAACACGAGCTCCTATTATTAGTTTTAATGTAGTTGCAATTGTCTTTTTAACAATATTAATTGTCTCCTTTATTCTGGTGCAAGCACTTTTTTAATAAATCTATAAATTTACATTATTTTATTTGATCTTTATATTTGAGAATTTGTATTTTAATTTCCAAATATACTGCGACAATATAGTGGTATTGGTATTATCGGGAAGCTGTCCTTCGTATAATCTCCGGAGAGAAACGATCCGGCTTTGTTAGGATCGGAAACGGATTGGGGGGTAATTCTCGGTCACATCAATTTAATTGTAACTATATTTTCATTTGTATACAGTTGTAGGTTTGCAATAAATTAAAGTTCATGCAAACATATTTTTAAATGTTAAATGTAAATATTATTTAAAGAACTCTCAATATTTTGCCGTGTATTGAAGAGAATTGCCGTTAACATTTAGGATAATTCAGTACTAACTTTTTCCAAAGTAGATCTATGCAAGATCAAAATTTACATCTAAACGCTCACTACACTCGACATAGTCTCTTTTAGTGATTTTATGTTTTTGTACAGATAAAATGTTGGTATATTCGTTGTTATTATAATTACAAACGTACGGCTGATTACTAGTTTTTATAACTTCCTGTCTCTATACAGTGCAATGCAATACAATATTTTTTTTTCCAATACCATTTTAATTTAGGTGGTGAAGTATTGATAGATTGATAGAAGTTCTTAGAAGAATAAATCATTAGAAATAGTGAACAATTCTTATAAAGTATTATTTATCAATTATTTACCCTTCCACCTTATCCCAATTATTTCGATCCGGTGCAATACCTTAATTCCTTCCACTCTCTTACATTACACGTCATGTTACTGGAGACTTCCATCTTTGTGGTATCTGCTCTTATAATAATCCACATTCATAACATTTAGTAAATACTCTTAAGTGATAATATAATAATGCACGTAATTTTACTGCATTATATAAACCTTGTTAAATTCTTTTATAACATTGTTATGTGCAAGAAAGTTTTAAATAAATAAATAAATAAAAATATAGATTACAGCAAATCAAATAACTATCAAATGTTTCAAAGAGTAACCAAGCTAATATAACCCTTATGAGTCTTCTGTTTAATGTAACATGAAAGTAAGTAGATAGGCTCGATATGTGATGCTCCGAGACAGATGAAATAGGTCACAGCTTTTTTATATATTCTCTATAACACACTCGGGTATTTATACAAATATCTTTGGTACATGGATTGATACATGAGCTACGATATTAAAAAATAATAATAACTTTTACCTTTGCATTGTTTAAATGTTGTATGTATTTTTTATAAAAGTAAAAATGTGTATAAAACAAAGGTATGAAGATATCAATATCTTCGATAAAAAGAGATTACGTTTTGCAGACTCGATCAGAAATATCGCATTGGAAAGCTTCTTTTTATTATGAGCTTACCAAATCCTTTTGTTCCGTTAGTTCTTATAAGAATCTTGAGATAGCAATCTCAATAATAAATTTTATACGTTTATTGAATATAAGTACATAATAAAATAAATATTTATCGTTTGTTATATTCTTGATAATTCTTAATTTTAAATCCTTTTATTTATTCTAACAATTTTCTTCAGACACTGTTAAGTTAAAATTGTCCTTAATCGCAAATATCAATTTCATCTCTACTTAAAAGAGAAAGGAGTATGTAATATGTTCATTTCAGATCACCAATCGTGTGCTGAAACTAAGGTAAGCGGGTAAAAGCAATCTGCAGTGATAATTTAGTTTCTTATTATTAAATTACAAATTTTGCTCTGCATTTAATTATTTAATGTGTCGGAGATTTAGCAGATGCATGTACTCGAACTAGCCGTAGTTGTGATAAATAAATTGATTTTATTATACATTACATATAAGCAGTAAATTATATATTTGGTTAATACAATGACTTACACCTGACTAATTAACATGTTTTTAAATTCTAGAAATATTTTAAGGTAAGTCTACTATAAAATATAACATCATTAATGTACACAATGGCTTTAATGAAGTAAAATAAACATGATTCAATTAAAATGTCAGTTTCAAACAGTATTTAAAGTAATAAGGTTATATTTTTAAAATATTTTTAGTCTGCGTTAGTTTGGCCAAAACAATTCTTTTTATTTCTCCATCACACAGAGTGCTTAAATTTTTGTTGATTAAAGTCATGTTTTAAAAATTGAAATATTAATATTCATTAAGAACACAATATTACAATATTGCGTTTGAAATGAATATTGAATGATTAAAAATGACAATTTTTTTTCAGTAGAAGTTTAAAACAGCGCAATATAAATTTGTGTAATTATTTATTAACCTCTTTTATATTGTATTATACTATATTTTATTAAAAAGTTCTTATATAAATATAAATCTTATTTCTTATTTTTAAATTCGAAAAAATACAATACAATCTTTAATATTTTAACCTTTATTATCTCAATACCAGCAGTCGGCTGATGCTTTAAGTATAGATTTTAAGCACCTATTAATATAGTTTAAACCGAACAAACCCTTAAAACAGTATGGATAAATGATATTATATGGATCAATGGAAAAGAGAGCTTTAATGTTATTTTGGGGTAATATTGGAGAATAAAAAGTAAATATAATTTTATGAATGTAATCATATTAAACGTTACATTTTTATTAAATTAATAAAACTAAATTAGAATGTGCTTTGTATTGAATTTTATAAAGATAGATAACTTTGTTAATAATTTATGTAGGATAAAAAAACACCGTTGACTTTAAATAGTTATAAATCCTGTCACAGCTGTAGAGTGACTTTGATCATAAAACAATTATGTTCAAACCCGTTCTCAGAATACATTTTACAGTATCCTCAAGTCTTGATAAAAGCTTAAAACCAATATTTATATATAATATCAAGATTAATTATTTATATTTTAAGTGCTGAATACTGTTTAATTCTATATTTTAGTTATAAATTACAGCTACAAAGTTTCCAATAGGCGGTCTCTTTAATATAGAAATCGACTTAAAAACTTTACAAATAAATTAGTTTAAGCCGAGTGTTCTTGATATTGGTGTAAAGTAATTTAAACTTTATAACTCTTTACATTTCGTTAAAAAGTTTAAAATATTTATTGTTAAAAATTATGAAAATACTGCTTAAGTGAAATTTAACAAAATGTTGTTGGAATTTCGTTTAAGCGAATATAAGTTTTATAGATTTTTTTCTCTCTCAACATGTAAAAATATTAATAATTATCATTCTTAATTATAATGATGTCATTATTTAGTTTTATTAAATAAACAGATGTTAAGAGTACAAAAGGCTGAATGTAAATATGTATATGGCTGTGTTTATTTCTCAAACTATCCGTATTTGTTTCGAGTACGTCGCAGTGAACCTCACTGATATTGTCTCCATGAAACTTTAATTACCAACTAATAGAAATGTTCCTGGATTAGGAAAGCTCTTATCGTTAATTCGAATAAGTTCAACTGGATTGAATGAATCCTAAATAAATAATGATATCTTCTATTTCTTGTCACTCACTCGGTTTCAGTAAAATAAAAGTGAAATCTTTTGACTACTACACTCATTTATTCATTGTTAAAATCGTCAAAAAATACTTTTAATTCGGCTAAAGATAACTTTAAATGTATATATGTATAAGAAAGTAGAGACAAATATGATATATAAATTCCTTTTGTAATTCTTTTGAAAAATGTAATATAAATAATTTATTATTAAATTAATATTATATGAAACAAATATTTTGAATTGATCAGATACAGTGGGCATACCTAAACATATACATACATGTTTACATATCTTAAAATCTTAAAAATTATTCATACGTCTATAATACTCCGATCCGATTAGCGTTGCTATTGTCATACAAAGTCAATAATGTAATATAGTAGACGAAATATCATACATTTCAGAACAAATGTATCGATGATTCATTAATGTTGCAGAGATGCTCCTAGAAGCAATTATCAGGAAAATACGAAAACACTCAATAAGCGACGAAGCGTTCTCGCAGCTCTGCTGGGTTTAGTAATGGTTGTAGTTTAGTTTTAATAGTAAACATTTACTTAATATAACCTACATTTTGAATAAAATATAGTAAATAGTTTTATGATATGGCTCTATATTATCTTTACTCTTATTTATTACCCTTAATTGTGATGGATGTAAAAATAAATTAATTTCACAACCTAACTAACCTAACCAACTGTTATTGAGTAGTCAATTGATGTGGTTATTAAGAAGGACTTCATCATCTTCCCGACATGGTAGCTCCAATGACGGTCTTCGGTGGATGGATGGTGGATGTTCGGTGTCTAGTTGAGTGTCGATGAGTCTATCATTATTTGTTTACTTCAAATTGATAAGCTTAAAGTAGCTAGAATCTGAATATAGATCATTTAAAACCTTTAAAACATTTTTGAAGTAAGGAGAGTAAAGTAGGAAATATATTCCTTATCCATAGCGTCCATTCTGTTAATCGCTCTTCTATCATTTTTGTACTCCAATGAGGACTGCTTTTATTGCCTTCTTCTTTTTTATTAAATTTCACCTTTATTTCTAAATCAGATAATAGAGTTTAATTAATTTAAGATTGAGTTTGATTAATTAATAGAAAATAATATTAACCTAATTTCGTAATAAAAACATTATTAGTAACAACGAAGACTTAATATTAAAAGTTATAATTATTATGAAGTTTGTAATAACTAAGGAATCAGTTCACATTTTAGCTACTTAGTTGTTAAGTTAATTTATTAATAATGTTTATAAATCACGTCTTAATTGAAGAAGAGACCCCAAAGAAATTGTTCTAACTTCCATTACCTTTAAGGTATAAGTCCCCGTCACTTCATAAATATATAAAATAATTATAGAGTCTTGTCAACTTGTACAGTCAGCACTTTATATCACTATAAATTCTGTAACTCGTTAAAAGCATAGAATTTGTATTAAATGTATTCTCGTTTTTAAATATTGTATATTTTTATTATGTTTGTAACTTAATGTATCTGAATATTTAAATTTATAGTGTCTTATATATATATATATCTGTATATATAACATATTTAAATTAAAGCGCTATAAATGAACCTTTCTTCCCGTTGAATTTATCCTGTAATAAAATAAGCATGGTAGCCCTGAGTATCGGTGTTTGTTGGAATATTTTATTTCACTCTGAATATCTTCTACGATCTATTTATAATACTTCAAAAATATATTTTATCAAGATATATACATTTCCAAATATTAATATCGGTTGTGGCGTCTATTGAAAGTAATGTATACTGATGATGATGATTTTAGATGTATTTCTACACTGCAAAGCAGGCTTACGTTAATGCGCGCGGTGTCGCGAGAACGGCTTATAGTGAATATTGTTACAAATTTTCCTAATTCTAAATAATTCAATTTTACCTCGATGATAATGACTGGTATACCTAAGTACTGCGAGCAGTTCCTTGTAGGGTCTTCATCTATTTTCATTACTTACAAATATTAGGTAATGGAAAGTAAAATAGATTTTCTTACAATTGTAGAAAGGTGCTTAAAAGAAATTAAAATTGTCAAACAGAAATTATTCTTGATTAGGAACACAAAAGTATTTTTCATGAATACTTTCTTTAAAGATATATCATATCTTTTTATTTACTTTATTAAAAAATAAATAAATAGTGATACAAAAGAATACCGGCTTCTTCCTTATTTTATTCCATTTTTGCATCAACCTTCTATGTAAAATCTATATTACATTAGAATTTAAAGAAAGTATATACTAAGAGTAACCATACAAAATAATTAATAACCCTCCACGGAAACACCACGCTCATGTCGAGTCGGGGTTAATTGTGTTTAAGAATATAGCAGTCTAATGAGATTTTCTCATATTCCAAATGTGTTCTCTTCCTTACAGCATGTCCTTTTTGAATTGGCAATAGTTTACATATAATGGCAGTTCTTATATCAAATGCTGTATCTTAAATATTCTTATTATAGAAAATTATATAGCACGCTTTGATATTTTCATAGTTTTATACTGAATTCATTTAATGTTTTTGCTGTTAAAGTTATTAAGACATACTTTGTCATTCTCAGACTATATATTAATCCTTACCTATCTATCCAGGACTCACTACCCCATTACTTATATAAATTATGTAATTATTAGATGACTGGCTACAATATAAAAACAAATGAGACTGAGCTAATATCGGAATCTACATAGTCTGTATAACAATAAGGTATTTTCTGTGTTTTCGGTCTCATAACTAATAAAGTGTCAAATGTTTTCTTAAATAAACAAAACATTAACTTTTAGACACAATTTAGAAATGGCGAAGTAATCGTCTTAATAATTTGTATAACAATAACAACGCAAAGAAGCTATTTGTAAGTTCTATCTTGATTACTGTAATTCAGTTTCATAGTCCCCGTTAAACCAACTCTCAAACAATTTAATCAACCTCAATGTAAAATATACTTAACTATAACAGTAAAGATGCATCATATCTTTTCTAAGAAATATAAAGGTCTCTCAGCGAAGGTAAAGTTCGTGAAATACTGCGAAATAATCTCGCTCTTTCTAAGACTTGATTAAAAATTAATAACGCTTCTTCAATGGTTAATATCTTAAGATATTACATAATTATTGGTTAACTGAGGTTGTTGTTCATGATATAATACGAACCAAATACTAACCTGACAAATTAAATAAATATATGAATTAAGAAAATGAAATTAAGGAATTAATTATATTAACAGAAGTAACATATTATTAAACAATTTTAAACATTATATATGAAGGTTACCATACCAATATTTTTTTAATTAAAGTAATAAGTAAAAATCATGTTATGATTAAACCTAAATAAAGTTTTATTCTCGTGATGTGGATGTGTTATTGAGGTCTATTAATTAAGATATGTTAAAATAAGCAATAACCAAAATATAACATTTTTAACTAATAAACAATTCAGAATTGTATGTAAAACTTATATGGAGACAATGAATAGTAGGACAAATATCATTCATACTTAATTAAAATAGGCAGAGAAAAATTATATGCATATACTGAGACGAAGCTTCTTAGCATTCCATGGATTAACCGTGCGGGTGCCGGACCTATCGCGTTGCAAGAAGAGGAGCGCAAACAATGCCTGGGACTTGTGACCCAGGTGTAGGTTTAAGGGGCCCCTTTACTATGCGCATACACGCTCACCCTCACTATTCACGCTCCTCTCCCTACCTAACCAAATATCGTAAGAACCTACTAAAGCCGCCTTTGAAATACGTTCCAGAAATGAGTTGTTTTGAGTACAGGAATAAGTCCGGCCTAGATGATGAAACACAAACATTCCCAGGGATTTTGTATTGCCTTTCATACGTGTCCATCATGAGAGTCTAATCAGGAGACGCGTCCAAGATGGAATAAGGTTTTAGTTTAGATTTTTTGGACAAACCTGCCTTTACAACCTCTACTGATATTTTGGTGGTTGTTATACCCTTCTGCGCTCTTGCTACAGAGAAACGAACCGCTTCTCGTACGATTACTAATACTTTATCGTGGGGACGCGAGTATTTACCTCTATTTAGAAGTACCCTACACCCTACTAGCAAGTGTTTAGCGGTTCCTACTGCCTTCCCACAGATGTTGCAAGATTTTCCGGTGGATTTGCCCCATCTTACTTAGTTACTTTGCTCTGGGAGAGTCATTTCGAATGCTGTAAGACAAAATTTTAATAATACTGGCGACCAATCATGAAGCAGGGTACACCATCGTAAAGCTAGTGGAATATAAAAATCTCCTATAGTCACGCATTCGTTTTGCAATTCTAGGCTCATCATGTGCAACCGGTAATAAAACTAACGTTAATTCTCGAATATTAATATATATTTATTTAATCTTTAAAATGACCAAAAATATTGTGTTAGACATTAAACCAAAGAGGAGCTGTGAATAATTTAAATCTGGTTGTAATTCTAATTAATAAAGGGAATGAATACTCGTATTCATCGCACAGAAAATTAAATCTCTGCCACATAAAAGAAATAGATACTTCATAAGGAACAGAGATTTTAATAAAAGATTTATATTATGAGATAACAAAACTGAAATAAGAGGATTAATATACTGTGTTTGATTATTTGCAGCATACAAATAAATAAAGACCTGAGGAGAATATATTTGAACATTTAAACTAAACTCACTGATTATCAACTTTTGAAATTATTACTTTAAAGTTTCGTCCCAAATTCCGTTTGCAAATCAAAGTACTAGATTTATAATGACGAGTTGATGGTAACAGTTGCCAACAAATATTTTATGCTGTTAAATTATTAACTTACTAAATATGACAGCTCTATGACACTTATTAATGATTTGGAAACAAAAGATAATTGAGCTATTCCAATAAAAAACAGATCTCAGTACTTAATTTAAACTCATATTATTAATCCATTTCAAGTAAATCATAATTTAATTAATATTTCTCATCTCTACGAGTATAAGTTTGTTAATATTCAGTCTTTCCTCCAAGTTCTTCACTCGTGCCATGAGGTATATTTGCCTGTCTTATTAATATACCTTAAGATGTGTATTAATAAGATTTCCAATACCAACTCTGTATCATTTTATTCTTTATTTCTAAGAAGACACGAATCTCTCGCGTAGTCTTGCAATATCCTGAGGCAATCAGTACAGTACGCATTGAAGTTTCAAAGATACAATATTGACTTGATAGTAATCGTATGTCATAAATTGTCACTTCAACATGGCCCGAGGGACGATATGTCTCTGTATTATTGCTGTGGGACCTGTAGAGGCATTCAGAAACACCGACTCGATTGTTCCCATAACCAGAGTATTGACAGGTCTTATGCCTTTAAATTAATCGATGTGCTTCCAGTAGATATCGTCCCTTAGGAACTAATATACTCCGATGTGAGGTGTAAAGTAAAAGTTTAAACACTTGGTATAATAAGAACGCTGTGTCACGGTTGAGAGATTTGCGTCTTACTTAAAAAACAAGCCACGTTAAATGATATTAATAAAATACAAATGCGACGTAATAATATTTCAAATAATAGAATTGTTATAAAAGTAAAAAAACGTCGCATAAATCTTTCTGCACACATCTGTTCTATGAGCAATTTTTCATAGTATTACTTGTTTGAAATAGGTTCTTACCGAGTAAGATAATAATACAAATTGGTAGCGATGTTGTTAATTTTTCACCAAATATTTATCACGTATGTAAAATACAAAACCTTTACAATGTCCAATATAGATATAGTGACGCATTTTTGTTATTCTTAAAATAACTTTAATTATTGATTTATTAATAATACGAGTCAAGATGTCTTAAATTTTAATAGATAATATGATGTATATGTAATTTACCGACATTTTAAAATTGTATAATAGAATTTCTAAAATCGCATTGAAGCAAAACGTGTCCCGGCCAATTAGTTTGATACTTAATGGGTATCAATTGTATATTCAGTAATAAATGATGTTGGACTTGAATTCCTTTATATAATTTATCAAGTACATATTTGATTATTCAATATTATTTTGTGCATCAGTGTCGGCTTGTGACAATAATTTAATTGAAATGATTTATGCATTTATTTCAACTCCATGGTTTCTTATACTTTAGAACATTTGTTCTTAATCCAAAAAAAATGCATCATGGTTTACTAAACCATAAAAACCGAAATAATTTATTTTCTTTTGTTTACAAACGTACGAATTATATTAATGTGTTACTTTATTTTATATGTAATTAAACTAAAATATTTATACTTATTTTTATAGATGTGAATGTCAGAGCTATATTTCTTATTATAGAAACTTAGAATAACTTCGTAGACATATATTGCTGTGATTATCGGAGCGTCGTAACGAATGACCACAAGGACTTGCGGTTACAACTTCTCGGACCAGTTTAATTGATTCCATCTGAACCCCGACTACGACTGGATTTTATATATTAATAGGTTGATGATAATATTACTAAAGACTTACAGATAAACAATATTATTTACAAAAAACCATCTAGTTAATTGTAAGAATAAGTAATAGTTTATTACAGTAAAAGAATGAAAACTACTTATTTTGTTAAACTAAATATATTCAAAAATAATAAATATCAAAATTTTGTTCGTAATTTCTCGAGGCTTTCCTGGATTGGGGATGAAAATGAAATTGAATATTTCAGGTGTCGGGATTCATGGAATGTACACTCACACTCCGACACTGTCAGATTAAAAGGAATCTTATAAACAGGGGCGATTTATGATCTAGAATTGAAATACAAATATTATATATTGTTATCATTAATAGTTTAATGTCAGTTAAGTTATAATGTAGAATCTTGTGATTGATCCTCATTTAAAATAGTTATATGCATTTCAAAGTTATGACATATGTAACGTAAGCTTTATATTTTTCACACCGGGGCTCCAGTAATAATTTTAAATATTATCAGTACTTTTCAAAATCTTAAAAGTATATTTATTGGGTCCATACAATTAACAATTATTATGTATAGTTTAATAATAATAATAATAATAATATTCTTTATTGCACATCCTCAAAAAGTAATAAAAACACATAGTAACAGCAAGAAAAAAAAAGAGACAAAAAAAAAGTGTACAAAAGGCGACCTTATCGCTAAAAAGCGATCTCTTCCAGGTAACCCCAACGTCATAGGAGTTGCAACAAATAAAGACGGAAGAGGTGTACAACTGTCAAAATAATATTAATACGACATATACACAACACACAATATAATACAATATCATAAATATTAAATATATATTTGAGATATACGAACGGAACAATACGGATTAATTAAAAGATAACAATAGTATACTAAAAAGAATGGATTTAAGGATAGGAGAAAATTACTTCGAAAGGAAATATTTTTTTACAGCATTTTTGAAAATGTACAGAGATTGAGAGCGTCGAATATATAGAGGCAAAGAATTCCAGAGACGAGAGGCTTGGACTGTGAAGGAGTTTGTATAGAAGGTAGTAGAGTGAGAAGGAATTTTAAGTAATAAATTGTCTACGGAACGAAGTGAGCGGTTATGCGAGTCTTTTAAAAACTCAAATCGTTCTTTTAGGTAGGAAGGAGTAACTGGGTTGAACAGTATAGAGTAGAGAAGACAAAGTGTATGAGTATTCCTGCGAGAGCGAATTGGCAGCCACTTGAGTTTTTCGCGAAAATGAGAAACATGGTCATATTTACGCAAACCAAATATAAACCTAATACATAAATTTTGTAAGCGCTCAAGTTTGTTTAGCTGCTCTTCAGTAACATCGAGATAGCATGTGTCAGCGTAGTCAAGAATGGGTAGGATAAGGGTTTGAGAAAGGGCAATTTTAGTGGAAATAGGGAGAAAATTACGTAACCTTCTTAAGGAAGCAACAGAGGCAAACATTTTCCTGCTCACTTCTGTAATTTGTGGTCCCCAGGAAAGGTTCTGATCGAAGAGAACGCCCAGATTTTTTATTGTGTTAGTAAATGGCACTGGAACTCCGTCAAATATTATGGGTAGTAGTTTCGACTGGTCAATTTTAGACAAAAGTCTGGAGCTACCAATAATAATTGACTGGGTCTTAGTAGGGTTAACTTTAAGACCAAAACATTTACACCAACTAACTATAGATTGCAAATCTGTATTTATTTTGCTAATCGTTTCTGGTAAAGCCGAGATTTGAGAGTGACAATAAATTTGGAGATCGTCAGCGTACATATGGTAGAGAGAAGAAATATTAGTGGTAATTGAAGAAATAAATATAGAAAAAAGAAGTGGAGACAACACGCCACCTTGCGGAACTCCTGTAGTGGTCAGAGACCAATCAGAATACGAGTCATTGACTCTTACTCTTTGCCTTCGTCCGTGCAAGTATGAATGAAACCATTCAATCACCTCAGGAGATATGTTAAGAGAACCTAGAATAGCTAGAAGTATATCAAAGTCAACGGTACTAAAAGCGTTACTAAAGTCTAATAACGTTAAGACCGTAACCTGATGCTGCTCCATGCCACCCCTGATATCATCTGCGATTTTAACCAATGCACTAGTCGTACTGTGACCAGGACGGAAACCAGATTGTAAGGAATTGAGTAGACTATGCTTTGAAAGGAAACGGCTTAATTGTTCATGGACAAGACGCTCCAGGATCTTGGACAAAAAGGGGAGGATTGAAATAGGACGATATTCAGAAGGAGATTTCGGATTATTTTTTTTAGGTAATGGGATAATCTGAGCGTCTTTCCAGATAGAGGGAAAGGTATTGGTGTATATAGAGTAATTAAAGATGCAAGTGATTACAGGGATTAGGATGTCTATAATAGGGATGATCATTTTACGACTAATGCAATCGGAGCCTACAGAGTCAGAGGTAATCGCTAGAATGTTCTTCTTAACATCACATTCAGTGAATTGATTAAGATAAAATATGGGGATATCGGGAGATGGCGTTGCAGAAAGCTGGCTAAGGGTAAGAGACTTGGTAACACTGTCTAACGTATCGGATGATGAAAATTGTTTATTAAGGGTGTTTAAATTTAAGTTTTGTGAATTGGTTTCATGGAGAACTTTGCCTACTCCCAAAGATTTAAGAAAATTCCATACTTTACAGGAATTATTTTCCTCGATTACAGATTTATAGATATGGCGTCGTTGTTCGTCTCTACACATATGATTGCAGCGATTTCGAGCAGTTACATACTTCTCCCGATTCGTGTCGTAAACGTTTGCTTTAAATTTGGCTTTAGCATTGTTTTTCAAATTCTGGAGTTTTTTAATACTTGACGTTAACCAGGGAGCAGGAAGATGTCTGACTCGTATTGGTCGTATAGGAGCATGCTTGTCATACAGATCAGTCAGAAAGCGATTAAACATTTTTATCTGATCGTCTAAACAGCTCTGTGATGATATAAGTGACCAATCTATTTTTGATGCATCGGTTTTTAAAAGCTCTAAATCCATCGCCGCGAAATTGCGTTGAAAGAGAATTTTTGCTCTCGCCTTAGGAGGTCGTAATTTGTAGGATAAGTAGATAAGATCGTGAAAAGAAAAAGCATCAGCAGCGCACTGACCATGTTTTGACACATGACTGGTTGAAGAAACTATTATTAAATCAAGAAGAGAAGGGATACAATTAGGAAAAGCATGAGTAGCTAGTAAAGGAAGGATTTGCAGATTACAGGCGGTAATTGTAGAATTTAATTTGACTGACCGGTGATCATTTTTGAGCAAACAAGTATTAAAATCGCCCATAATAATAGTGTGACTGTAAGCAGGTGTTAATTTTTGAAGCAAACTTTCAAATGTTGCGAAATAATCTACATTAAGGTTAGGGCTATAAAACACGCCAAGTAAAAGTTTGCTGTGGGAAAAATTAACTTCTATGCAGAGATGCTCAGCTCCACCGACCGAAGATTGCGATATATCAATTATGGAAAAGGAAATATGAGAACGGAGATATATAGCAACTCCACCTCCTGTCCGACCTACACGGTCATTACGGATCAGATGGAAGCCCGGAAGAGAATAAGAAGAAGAAGATAAACATGGTTTTAGCCAAGACTCGGAGACTAAAACAGCATGAATATTTTTATCATTAAACGATGAGAGCAAGTCAGGATAATGTGCAGGAATACTCTGAGCGTTTAAGTGGATAACATTAAAATTTTTAGGACAATCTCTGAACGCAGCTGTGAGATTTTCACTAAGCGATGGGAGACTCTCAAAACTATCGTTACTGCTCGACTTGTCGGAAGAGGGAGAAAGAGAGAAAAACGTATCTTCTAGGTTACAAGTCATATAAATTATAAAATAATTAGTTTAAAATAAGATAAATATATGTATGTATGTATAAATGTATATATAAATGTATTAAAATATTTGTATGCAAGATCTAAATAATAATAATAAAAAATAAATAAATACTTCACATACCCGCCAGCATGTAAGAACTAAATTAAATAAATATCGGCACGTACAAAATTTTGTTATAAAAACTATTATAAAAAATACTTATATAGATTATAAAAATATAACATAGAACTAGGTATAACTAGGTTTAATTAGTGTAAAAAATGAAATATTCATATATATCTTATAATTATTATAACTGTTATAATAATTAAAATCATTTATCCGTAACTGCAATCTTTCATGAGGAATATGAATCGATAATTTATTCTGGTGATATATATATGTATAATATCTAAGACTCTACAGGACCTCATGGGATCAGTTCTTGGACCAGTTCAGTGACTGGTTGATATTTTATTTTGAACACATTTTAGGAAAACGAAATAAATAGAAAATATTAAATAATTTGACACGATCATTTATTCTTATCAACCTTAAGATAACAATTTTCTTTTGTATAGAAATGTATATAATAGATGAAATTTTAAAGTCCGGACAATTGAGAATATTTTTTAAATATTTCGTTTTTCTGACTTAATACATGTTAAGCATTATAGAATTAATAAGTCCCGACTATTTTTATTTCTTCACTACGCTTCTAGTATATATTCTATGTACTCTATATTATGTCTTACCTAACACTTTATTCAGTAAATAAAGAATTATTTTTGTGTAAATTTTCTGTTGTTTCATGTCAGTAAAGTTAAATAATTGAGAACATTGTTAAATACAAATATACAAATATTAAGATAAAAAAATTACTATCACAGACAGTGAATTTTTTCGTTTTTAAATTGCGTTTACTTATTAACCTACATTTCTTTTGATAGGGGGGTCCTTTTGACCTTCTCGTCTCTACGCTCTACGCTTTTATATGGGGGTTCCGATGTGCAACACGGTGAATGTGAAAGTGATCCCTTGTTGTTGGTTTTGTGGTGGGTAGCCTTGGTAGCCTTAAAAATAACAATTTATTGCGTATTTCCATTTAAAGCTTTGATCGTCATCTTCTAGGCCCGTAGATATAAATTGATTTAAAAACGCAAAGAAAGGGTCCTTTGATTAAATTAGGAAAAAGAAAAACATAAAAACCTCGAATTGTATTTTAACTTTGGTTGGACAGAGACAGGTCGAGGTTCATTTTCGTCAACGGTCGAGATCTGTAAATAATAAATCGGCTTGGTATCAATGTTTCGGTCCTTTTTTTACTTACCCTGTTTATCCGTTTATTTTTAAAAATATATAAGCTCTTAAACCTTTTCACACATTGGCTAATAAAAGAAGTTAAGAGTTTGTTTTTATAAAATTTATAGTACAACAATCTCTTTTGGTAAAAAATAACTTTTGAATAAAATTGTAATATACAGTATTTTTAATAATAATAAATATTATTCATTATTAAATTAATCATACGACATATTTTTTAAATATAAACGTATGTCAATTTCTTTCTTTCACAGTAAGATTTTATGAAGAAAATAATATTCTATTGAACATTAAATTATGTTTTAGCAATTCCCGTGACAGGTATATGCAGGCTCCGAATTCTACAAAGGATTTCAGTTGTGTTTTTGTCAGGAATATCATTTTGTAAAACGAGAAGAGTCACTCAACTACCTTTAAATATTAGTCGGATATTGCGTACTTACCTTGGAAACGTGATATTACTCTCAAATATACTTCACATTCATATCGGAATGTAAAATTTGTAATATATACCAATTTTGGGCTTTTTAATTTAATTTATATATTTATAAAATTGAAGAATCTGTAACATGGATAAATCGCAAGTGACGATAATTTAGTATAATGTTACACTTGAATAATAACTTAGTAGTGGTAAGATAAACATCATATAAGCGTAACAGTTTGGAGAGATGTGGGTATATTTTAAAAGCAATAAGGCGATGAGGATCACTGAAGTTATGAGTTAAGTTAGGCCTAAGAAGGAAGTCCTACTAATTATAGAAAAGGGAGAATTAAAGACAATCATCCAGAACAGTACTACGAAAACTTTAGTGTAACTTAGGTATATATTTAATAAGAAATAAATTAAAAACAGGTTTTTGTATTTAGAATGATACATTGTAATTTCCTTTCACAATATTTTAATACTTATGTCCCTTTATATCATTGGAAGCGCACCCACACAACGTCACGTCTAGCGGTAGGAAATGAGCCCATTTTTAATCTCACGTTTCCCTAATATACAATAAAAAATATATTTGAATCAAAAAAATTTTTAATAATCTTACTGTGAATGTAAAGTATAGTATTGTAATGTAAATAACCTTTGGCTTAAATGCTGAGTCACGCTCAGATGATTATTATTAGTTGTGTATCTTTGCTATACATGAGATGAGATGAGGTTGGAATATATTTAACTTTTATGAAACTATATTGATATTATATTCAGAAAAACTGGGAATTCCTCTTGGTTAAAAACAAAGAGAAAACTAACTTATTTAGAACGAAATAAACTCTGCGACTAAATTATTCGCACGTTCTCATTCATTTACATGAAAGAATGTTAAATCACAATTCATGAAAGTTATTCGATTGATTCTCAATATTTAATTATTTTCGATTACAACATATCAAAAGGACTGTTCCTAGATAAAAACGGTTATTCGCCTTTGTTAAAGTTTTTAATTTCTCCAAAATTCCTTAATGAAGAAAACCTTGTTGAACTTTGTTTTTCTTATGAAAATTTATGTATAAATTATGTACATTTATATATAATAATATTTTAACGTTTCTCTTTGTAATGCTACTATAGTTTTGTATTTATGAAGATATAAATTCAGTCAAATAAAAAAGCAATGAGAGGAAGAGGAAAGATTTCAGTTTTCTTTGTCTTTTTCCTCAACATCTTTTAACTCTATAATAGATTTTATTAATAATATAAATTATACGGTTATTATAAAAGTATATAATTTACTTGGACTTTAGTAAAGTAATAATAAACAATTTACAGCTTAACAAGTATTTTATTATTAGTATTTGATAAGTAACCAATAGGTTACTATTTTATTTTAATTTTCTTTACCATCTACTTCAATTCCGTCAGCTTGCAAATTAAACTCTTACATATTACATAAATCAAACATAGAACTCTAGTCTAGTTTCATCAAACAAATTCCACGAATTCGACTTACAAAAATACACCAAACTTAAATTGACTTCCTTGAGAACTTCATCTCAACATTTTTAGTTTTCTTACTGCGAGAAAAATTTTTGTGTTAAAAAAATACCACTGTCATGATTTCTTTTTTAAAAATAGATAAATACTTATTTTAACACCGTTTTTAAAATATTATTATATTATTAAAATAGGTTGACGATTAATATAAAATAATTAGATTTAAATGTCCTTTTTAATTGTATTTGCCAAAACAAAATGAGACGAAGCTTCTTAGCATTACATGGATTCACCGTGCGGGTGCTGGGCCCATCGCAAAGAAGAGGAGCGCTAACAATGCCCGGGACTTGCGACTCAGGTATAGGTTTAAGGAGCCCCTTTACTATGCGCATACACGCTCACCTTCACTGTTCACGCTTCTCTCCCTACCTAACCAGATATCGTAAGAATCTACTAAAGCTGTCTTTGAAATACGTTCTAGAAATGAACTGATGATCGTTCTAGAAAGACCGAGATCCTTAAATAAGTTGTATGAGATTTTGCTGTTATACCTATCGCTCCTACTTCTATAGCGTACAAATTAACTATAATTTATTTCTGATCAGTTCATTACATAGTTCGTAATACTTGTTAAGCTTAAATGTATGATCTTTAGGTATATTTGTTTCCCAGGGTACAGTAAGCTCCAGAAGTATAACGCGCCTTAGTTGTTTTGAGTACAGGAATAAGCCCGGCCTAGATGACGAAACACAAACAACCCCGGGGATTTGGTATTGCCTTTCATAGGTGTCTATCATGAGAGTCCAATCAGGAGACGCGTCCAAGATGGAATAAGGTTTTAATTTACATTTTTTAGACGAACCTGCCTTTACGAACTCTACTGATAATTTGGTGGTTATTATACCCTTCTGTGCTCTTGCTACAGAGAGATTAACCGCTTCTCGTACGATTTGTAATACTTTATCGTAGCGACGCAAATATTTACCTCTATTTATAAGTACCCTACACCCTCCTAGCAAGTGTTTCGCGGTTACTACTGCCTCCCCACAGTTGTTGCAAGATTTTTCGGTGGCTTTGACCTCTTACTAAGTTACTTTGTTGTAATCTTACTAAGTTACTTTGACCTGGGAGAGTCATTTGGAATGCATTAAGATGAAGTTTTAATAATGCTGGCGATCAATCATGAAGCAGGATGCGCCATCTTAAAGCTAGTGGAATACAAAAATCTCCTATGGTTCTAATCTTGTGTAATATATGTATACATTTTATGAATTTTCAAACATGTCAAAATATTTTTTTCACCTTTAACTATCGGATTTTGACTGCTTTTGAACTATATGTAACGTATACTGCTACCAGGCTTACAATTGTTGTCAAAGGTTTAGACTTATTAACAATTTTTCTGTATTAACTATTCTTAAATAGAATATAAATGTTTTGTTTATTACCAATGAAAATTGTTCGCCATAAAAGATTAAATATAGCTACGTAAAAATGAGGGTAATAAAATGTTTTATTCTTATATTAGTATAACATTGTTTGATTCTTTAAAACGAATAGAAGTGCCTCTGCATAACATATAACGTCATTATAACAAGTTTTTTGATATGACGAATATTTTCGCAATCATTATATTAAATCACTTTACTATTGAATCTTAATAGATTTTAAAATTTCTTAAAAGGTATTATGCAGTAATTTAATATACATATATTTTTATTTTATGAACAATAAATACTAATTATTGTTTAAGCACATGTAATCAAAGCGAGGACTGAGACAACGAACAGACGACCCCAAAGGATTGCGGTTACATCTCTTCAACATTGCTTCATTTTATTACTGTATGTTTTTTATTCTTCCCTGCTTCATTTCCAGTTTCACCCAACAGAGTAGTCCCTGCAAAAAAAATGACACATGAATTTATACTAACTAAACTATTTTTGTGAAACTACTCATGGCCGCGTTGTTAGTAGAAATTCGATACTGAAAATTATTTACAAATATATCGCATCAATTACCTTTATATGTGAAATAAATAATACTCAAGATATATTTCACATAATTGATATACATAGAAAAGGCTTAATAGAGAGATAAGTAGGTAAAAAAGATAAGTATAATTAAAGCATTACATACTGAAATTATTATTAAATTTTATTAGTCTATTACATAGCATAGGATGTAAATATACTTTAAATTTAAACTATTTAGAAATAACATGTAATACTTTATATTTATTACATGATATTTGTAAGATGAAATTTATTCATGATTTTATAATATTTAATTTCTTATAGTACTTTTTTGACCGATTTGAAAATTCCAGGCGCAATATTTATATTAAATAATTAGTTGTTAATTCGTAGTACCGAGAGACGTATTCAGAGTTGCGGATATGATTGTTACATGTGATTTATGATCTTGAATTAAATTCGGGTCATTAGTCGTTGATAAGATTAATTGCTCTGCTTTGTTGTGTTTAATAACAGTTATAAGAAACCTAAATCTATATTGTATTGTAATTAAAATTAATGCTACGATATTTTTTCCAGTTTCCTAGTCCTTATTGAGTTTTAAAATAAAATAATAAATTATTTCGGTTTCTATGTTTTAGCTACTTTTATTCCACGATTCTATTTGTAATTAATAAATAATTTATACTTTATGTTTCACAAATACATTTAAGTTCTTAGGATGCATTCAGGCGTATTAATGCTCATTGCGGTTCCTTAATAATAATAAGATGACACATGTAGACACGAAATCATGCACACACCCACACGCACGCACACACACACACACACACATAAACACACTCACATACACGAATAATTATAATATACTATTACATAATTTATAAAACAGAATTATTGGATTAACCATTGGATTTTTTTTATTACTGAATCGGTGGACAATTTCATATTTTTTAATGTTTACTATAGAAAAATACAATATCTGCATTATGCAAAAATGAATCTTACTACAGCAATCCCTCTTTACTGTTAAACATTGATTGACTGTAGTGAATGTACAATTGTGTTAAAAATATATTTCACTTCCAATAACTATAACAAGAGTTAGCTGTAATCTCTTCTTTACATGCATAATCTATTAAAGGTATCACAGACTTGATTACAATTTTTTATATTATTTTTGTATAATAATATTAACATAGTCAAAACCTAATAATTATTACAATTTCTTTTAGATCAAAATATTTTAATTAAAATATTCTTTTAATAAACTAATTTCTAAAAAATTAAAATATTAATAAATCATTTAATGTCCTCTCCCAAATGATATTTTTTTAATTATCTATTAAGTGTGGGATAACCTCCTAATGTATGCCTTTTTTTGAAGTGTTTCAATGACTCAGTTAAATGTCTATGTAATATCCGACGAGCTTACAACTGATAGAGTTAAATGAAGTATCTAAATTCACTTGATATGGGAATATTTATCTTATTAACAAAAGGATAAGACGTAATTTGCTTTCTATTTATCTACGTTGTTTCAAATGATACTTCATTCATCTTAGATAATTAATATCTGTAATATTCTCTTTCATATAAAAATATCTAATATGGTACGGTTTTATCCTAATATTATATCAGTTAGTAAAAATAATTTTGCAGTAACACTTATTTTACCTTTTTCCTTTAAGACGGGTTTAAAATTATTTAGCGTGCAATTTTTAAGCATATAAGAATTATATAACATAACTCTTCAGGTTATCTGATAAAGTATGAAATCATTTGAGATATATAACATCTCTAACAATTTGAAGTTCGAATGAAGGGAGAAGTCCCTTTTTATAAGAAAAAAAAGAGCGATCTTTTACGTCAGTTTTATTTGGATTTTCATCTTAGTTTGAAATATTTCTTTACAATTAAATAAATATATATATTATGTTTTATACTTTATTTATAAATTTTAGAAAAAAACTTCACGCTTTTAAATAATAATATTGAACAAAAAATACGTATTATTAAAATCAAACGCAATGTCCAATTTTATATGTCAGTAAAATAAAATTTCGTAATTATCTTTGTGCTGCGATGCCTAAAACATATAAACTAGAAACATATTTCATAAATAATAGTATATTTAATCAAATCACACTTATATTTTCATATATGAAAAATATTAATTGGAAAATCTAAAAAGCTTTGCAAACCGATCAGTCGTCACTGCTACCGGTGCGAAATGCAATCCGTTTAACAAACAAAACTCAACAGAGAGAACAGATTTTACTTTTCACACTTAAATCAAAAATGTTTCTCTTGATTTTTAGTTTTACTTTGATTTTGAGCTTTCCTAATTTTGTTGTTACAAAATGAATAATAAAACATAAAAATCTATATGTAATATTTTCTATTAAACACTAATAATAGTAACAGTTATATGTATACACATATTTATATATTGAGGCAAAAACATTTAATAGAATAAATTATCTTCAAATTCATTCATTGGAAGACTGGATCCCTTTATTGGTAATTATCAGAACATGTAAAAGGAAACATCATGTGTAAAGGGACGACCGACTATTTGCAACCTCAATAGAATTTCAGTCGTATATTACAGGACAAATAATGTTTTATTTATTAGACTTCTGCAAATTAGAAGTAAAATAATTGGTTATATACATGTCAATTCAGTGATACATATAGTTGGAAAGACAATTATGTATAATTAGTCCATCATAGAAAAACATTATGTGATAATTATTACAAAAATACACATACATATTCAAAGGTGTATAAATTGCTTATTTAAAAACAACGGATAGTAAGAGGTGTTTTTATGAAAACTAACCCCATTAAACATATTTTATTTTTTTTATAACTCCTTAGAAAAACTGAAAATATGTATACTTGAATCTTTTCGATAGTTAAACTACTCTTCGATATGTAACTAGATTTTCGTAGCGATGAAATCTCTCTTTAAGTTGATTTCAGTTTGCAGCTCCATCGTAAAAGGAAGTGTTCGTATTCAAAACTACTACTAACTTAGGCACATTTCGACATTACTTTTAGTATCAATATTAACCAAAAACACAATTGAACTTAAATATTTTTAAGTTTCCCGTTCCACTTTCATAAATATGAAAAATATCACTTGAACTAAAAATTTAATGTTTTGTAATTTTGGTAATAAATTGAAATTTTGAATTACACTATATATATTTTTTTCATACAATAAATATTTTTGATTTTATTGCCAATACCTCAGAGTCTTTTTCTGTACATCGTACAAAATATACATTTCATTTTGGCATATTTGTGTTTTGTATAAAAAAAATATTATGAATTCTTCTGTAAATATTATTATAATTCATAACGTATTCATAAAGTACAAGAAATACCTTTAAACTTAAAATGTCAGTTTCAAGATAACCTTGTATCCCTGAGGCGTAATTGATTCCTTGATTATGTTGGTTTTGCCAAAATTATGTTAAATTGGAAGAAATTTTCTAAACTCTTGTTTCTGTTGAAAAAACTTTATTTTTTACACAAGTTTCACTGTTCGTAGCTTTATTGTTGAATTTTATTTATATTTTATTAAAATTAAACTTATTGAAAACATATATATTAATTGAATAACTTTTTTTTCATTAATAAGTAACATTGTAAGATGTCTAGTTCTTATTTCTTTATTCAATGTCCGTAATGATAATAACGTGTTTTGCTTTTAATATTTATATTGTTATTTCAGGTGTCTATGATAACACAGAGAGAATCCTCTTTAATACCTTCGTAGCCATTATGTTAAGTAAACCTTAAGGATTTATGTTAACTTTGACATTGACTTAACAGACATTTTTTTTATCAAATAAACATCTATGTTATTTTATTAAAATACATTTTTAGATCCCAAAAAGATTAAAATAATAAGCAGGTTTCTATTATAAGTTACTTTCAATTGTGATATTTAACAGATTTGTTTTCGGTTTATTTAATTGTTATTTGTTAAAACTTAAAACAGGAATTTAACGTTCTCCAGAATGTTATTACAAAATAAATACCGAAATTTAAAGTTAACACAGTATTAAAAGGTGATCAAGAAAGGAGGTGGCCCCTTCCTGCCAATACTGTGACGAGTCCGTCGACACGGTTCGTCACACCGTGGAGGAGTGCGCAGCCTGGGGTCATCAGCGCGCTGAGCTGGTGGCCGTGGTTGGCAGGGACCTCTCGCTGTCGCACCTTGTCAGCGCGATGATCGGCAGCGAGAGGTGTTGGGCCGCTATGGCCTCCTTCTGCGAGCAAGTCATCGCCGCCAAGGAGCCTGCGGAGTGGGTTAGGGAGCAAGCCACTCCCTCTGACCCGCTCCGCCGGGGGAGGCTGGTTAGAAAGAGGCGTGAGTACGCCCGCCGCTTCCTCTCCCAGCCGTAGGCCTTGGTGAGAGGGGGGGTGACCCCTCTCACCTGCCACAGACCTACGCCGTGAGGGGGTGCTCTAAGTTGCTCGGGGCACCCTCACACGGGGGATAACCGCCGGGGCGGCACGGTGAATGCTGAAGCGATTCCGTGTCATCCCATTAAGGCATTGAGCGCAACCGTTGGTTTTTCAGTGGGTAGCCTTAAAAATGGCGGCGTCCTCTATGCCGCCGGGTAGTCATACATAACCCTCCGGCCATCACCTTCCTGTCCCGGCGGGTATCCGTAACGGATTTAAATATTATAGAGTTAATTCTTTTGTACATATTATAAAATGCATTTTGTTGACTTAATTCATATAACCGTTCTCTGAATATGTTTAGTAGTATTTTAACACTACTAAATATTTATTACACTGAGTTCATCTTTGAGTATATTTATATTAAACTTAAAATTTTGCTTCAAAGTATATTCAATAAAACGAAACCTGCCAATAAAATTGTACAATGTATAAAAATACTGATGGTTTAGCCTCGTTTTTTGAAAGAGCCAACGCTCTCGGTCATCTCATTACACATGATATTACCATTATTACATACATTATGAGTATTATTCCATTCGATGTTTTATTAATTATTAATATAAATATTAAAAAAGTTTGTTTAACTTAAATCACTGCTGTGTGTACATAAGTATACATAACAATTATGTTTATATACATGAATATAATCTATTGATTTTTTTGTGGGATCTAACGCCCTTGAGGTAACTCAATGGTAAATTGTTACAGTTGCTTTATTGATACCTGCAAATATCGGGTTGGAGATGCATTGCCACCCCTAAGGAAGAAAAACAAATAAAAGGAAGTAGGGATGAAAAATAAGGAGACAAAAAAACAAGAATACAAAATATATAATACAAAATAGTTCTTAAATATCCTTTTAGCAACCACAATTAAAAAATATTTCCTAGAATATTTTCTTATATATAGTAATTTAATATCAAACATGTTTTATTTCTAATAATATAAAATCAGATATAATAAATAATAATTCAGTCAATCATAGATACATAAATTATCAATAATAAAATACCAATGTTCCATTATATTACGAGATGACAATATTGATGAATAAAATGGACATCAATGCAAATTTCGGATTCGTTTACAAGATTCCTTTTAATCTGACAATGTCTGAATGTGAGAGTACATTCCATGAATCCTGACACCTGAAAAAATCAATTGCTTAATCCCCAATCCAGTTAAGATTCGAGAATTTCAAAGGAAATTTTGGTATTTGTTTTTGAATATATTTATCTTTATAAATTTAGTTTAATAAAATAAGTAGTTTTAAATTTAATACTGCAATAAGCTATTACTAATTGTTACAATTAATTAGTTTGTTTTTTTTCAGTAACACTGTTTATATATATATATATATATATATATATATATATATATATATATATATATATACAAACAGTGTTATATATATATATATATATATATCTTTAGTAATATTATCATCAACGTATTAATATATAAAACCAAGTCGTAGTTGGGTTCAGATAGAATCTTTTAAACTGGGCCGAGAAGTTGTAACCTCAAGTCCTTGTGGTGATCCGTTATGTCGCTCTGATAATCACAGCTCTACATGTCTACGAAGACATTCTAAGTTTATATAATAAAAAATATAGGTGTGACATTCACAGATATAAAAAGAGGTATAAATATTTTAGTTAAATTTCATATAAAATAAAATTACATATTAATATAATTCTATTTCATATACGTTTGGAAATAAAAGAAAACAAATTGTTTCAGTATTTATGGTTTAATAAATCAGTTAAAATAGTTTTTTTTTAAATTAACAACAAATATTTTAAAGTAAGAAACCATGGAATCGAAATTATAAATGCATAAATCATTTCAATTAAAATATTGTCACAAACCGACACTGATGACAAATAATATTGAACAATCAAATATCTGTTTAATAAATTAAATTATTTATTAATGAATATATGTGTAATTATTCGTTACTATTCGACTGGGATGCGTTTTCAATGTGCTTTTAGAAATTATATTATTAAAAACTTTTTCTTAATATCTCATATCGGAGTATCTTGGTTCCTTTGGGACGATATCTGCTGGAGGCACATCGATTAATTTAAAGTCATAAGACCTGTCAACACTCTGGTTATGGGTACACAACAATGGTGTCAGTGTTTATGCACGCCCTTACAGGTCCCACAGCAATAATGCAGAGACAGATCGTCCCTCGGGCCATGTTGAAACGACAATTTACGACATACGATTACTATCAAGTCAATATTGTATCTTTGAAGCTTCAATGCGTACTGTAAGGATTGCCTCAGGACCCGTGCAAGATCAATCGAGAGAATCGTATGTCTTCTTAGAAATAAAGAATTAACTGGTATTAAGTTATTGAAAAATCATCTCTTAATATATATTAATAAGAAATGTAAATATAACTCGTCAGACATGTCACGAGTGAAGCATTTGGAAGAAAGATTGAATATTATACAAAGTTATACTCGTAAAGACGAGAAATGTTAACTAAATTATTATAAACATGAATTCGATAAACAATATGAATTTAAATAATGTACTAAGATTTGTTTTTCATTGGAATAGGTTAATTATCTTTTGTACCCAAATCATTTATAAGCGTCATAGTTAGAGCTGTCATATTTAGTAACTTAATATTTATTTATTTATTATTTATTTATATATTTTCCACTTTGAATTCCAGTGATCACTTGTGTACGTCAAATGGAAGTAACAGGAGGGCCTATTTTAATATCGCATATATCAAAACAAGCCCTTTTGTAAAGACACTCCAACATAACAAAATAAGGCTTGAGTTCCAAACGCGCCCTAGTCTGAGAAGCACCACACAACAAACTCAGCCGGGGTTTTTTATATATTGTGATCACTGTTTCACTAAACGTCAATATATTTAGTGAGCAATGTACGAACAACTAGATAATTTAAAATATTTGTTAGCAGCTATCATAATAAATCTATTACGTTGATATGAATTTGAGACGAAACATTAAACTAATAAATTCGAAAGTTAATAATAATCAGTGAGTCAGTGAACAGTTGTTAAGAGTTTACAATTCAAATATTTTCTCCTCAAGTCTCTATTTATTATTAAACGGCAAATAATCAAATTCACAATATATATGCTCTTATTTCATTTTTGTTATTTGGTATTTGTTATTTCATAATGTACACGTTTTATTAACATCTGTGTTCCTTATAAAGTATATATTTCTTTTATGTCACAGAGATTTAATTTTCTGTTTCGATGAATACGAGTAATCATTCCTTTTATTAATTAGAATTATAACCAGATTTAAACTGTTATTAGCTCCTTTTTGGTTTCATGTCTTACACAATCTTTTTGATTATTTTAGACATTAAATAAATATCCATTAATGTATAGTAATTTACCTTAGATTTATATTGGTATATATATTTCATTTTTCTATGTCGACTTTAAATAAGTGTGAGTGATAAATGTCCTAGTATTCTTTGTTTATATTAAAGTTTTACATACAAGTCTCGCATATTTTTAGTTAAAAATGTTATATTTAGAAAATTGCTTAACTTAACATATCATAATTAATACACGAAAATAAAACTTTATTTAGGTATAATCATAACATTTTTACTTACTACTTCAATAAAAAAAAATCTGTTAATACATAATGTTTGAAATTGTTTAAAGATATGTTAGTTTTATTAATATAACTACATGCTAAATTTCATATTTTAATTCATGTATTTATTTTAAATTATCAGGTTAGTATTTGGTTCGTATAATATTATGAATCTCAGTTGGTCAATTATAATGCAATATCTTAATATTGAACCATTGAAGCGTAATTAACTTTTAATCAAGCCGTAGCAAGAGATTGCTCCGTGGTATTTCATGAACTTTATTTCCCCCCAGGGACCTTTATATTTCTTAGGAAAGCTTTGATCGCATCTTTATTGTAATAGGTAAGTGTATTTTACACTGAGGTAGATTAAATTGTTTGAGAGCTGGTTTAACGAACACTTAACTGTGAAAATGAAATTTGTAAAGTAATCGAGATAGAACTTACAAATAGCTTCTTTTGCGTCGTTATTGCTATACAAATTGTTAGGGCCTTTAGTTCGCCATTGCTACGTTGTGTCTCAACGTTAATGTTGCATTTGCTTGTTTGTTTAAGAAAACATTTAAGACTTTATTACTTATGAGACCAATATTATTTTGCTTACCTTAAGGGATCAGATTTTTCTAATTCATATGACTACAGAAAACACGTTTTTGTTACACACTATATCCATTCCGATATTAAATAAGTCTTATTAGTTTTGTATATTGTAGCCAGTCATCTCATAATAATATAATTTGTATAAGTAATGGGGCAGTGATTCCTGGATAGGTAGGTAAGGATTACTATATAGCCTGAGAATAACAAAGTATGTCTTGTAACAGCAAAAAACATTAAATAAATTCAGTATAAAACAATGGAATATCAAAGTTAATTACAATTTTATAACGTGCAATATCGTTTTCTATTATAATAATATTTGAGATTCAGCATCTGGTATAAGAACTACCAATATAATTTTTTATTAAGAATTTAAAATAAAATGTAAATGCTGCACTGAAAAGGACAGACATGGAATATGAGAAAATCTGCATGTTATTTCATTAGACTATTATATTCTTAAATACAATTAACTCCAACTCGACATGAGCGTGGTGATTCTGTAGAAGGCTATTAATTATTTTGTATGGTTACTCTTTACTGTATACTTTGTTTAAATACTCATTTAAAATAAAAAGTTGATGTAAACATGGAAGACATTGGGGAGACGCCGGCATTGTCTGGTATCACAATTGTTTCTTTCAAAATAAAGTAAACATCATAAATATCTTTAAATAAAGATTTCGTGAAAAATACTTCTATGTAACTAATTAAAAATAATTGCTGTTTGTCAATTTCGATTAGTTTTCAGCAATTTTTTGCGATTTTTATAAACGCCATCTTACTGTTCATTATCTATTATTTAAATAAAAAATGGATTTTGAAAATTTCATATAATATTATAACTCGTGCTTCCAACACTCACATTCTTTTAATATTAAATATTATTTCACTTTTATCACATACTTCGCACTAAATCTCAATTTACTTCAGTGGGTTGAATAATTTGCTTAGATTACTTAGTCGGGTCAAAGTACATGAAGTGAGTATTTTACGAGCGTCTCAGATTATGTGACAGTAAATGTTGTCAATTTACGTAACTATTTAATGCTTGTCCTTAAATCTATCATATATTGATTATATCGATATTTTGGATTTCGTTAATATATTTATCGATATATATTCATACGATTTAAAAAAAATATGTTATACATTTATATATGTGTTAATCGATCTTTCATTAAACTTATAATATTTGTTCTCTTAAAGGAACTTTTAATAGCAATCTCAAAGTTTGGATACAAATTATGAACTTAATCTTCTTAACTTAGAAATAACTTGACTAACTTACTTTTGTGACTTTTTATTAGAGGTTATTTTAAGAAATGTAAGATATATATTAAAATCTATATAAATAAAGACCCTACGAGTAAGTGCTCTCAGTACTCATGTATAACATTAAGATAAAATTGTACAATTTTAGAATCAGGAAAATTTGTAACAAAATTAGCTATTAGCCGATACCCGCGACACCGACTTCGCATCGGTTTTACTTGATTTTCATAAAAAAGTTTTCAATATAATGGAATAAATATTCATTTTGAAGTTGACTAAAGGTAAAAGAATCTCTCTTACATGTTTAGCTAATTTAATCTTATTTAAATTTTAAAAAAATGCAAAAAGAAAAATTTATAGTTACGGGCAGGATTCGAATCTACGATCTCTGGAAAACCATCTCGTCGCTCTACCAATAAAGCTACCGGATCGTTACCCAGCTCGATTAATATAGTATGCTAGATATAAACTCTTCTTTATTACTACGGAGGTGATATCTATAAAATTTCTTGGGAACATCCTAAATATTAACTTTGCTGTGTAGAAGAACATCTAAAAGATGCCGCAACCCAAAACTAATGCGTATTGCATTTTATAACATGAAATATATCTTGAGAAAAAATATTTTGAAAATCATTATTAAAGTATTATAAATAGATCGTATTAACTATTCAGAGTGAAATTAAATATTTCAACAAACACCGATTCTCAGGGCTTCCATGGTTATTTTATTACAGGATAAATTCAACGAAAGCAAGGTTAGTGATATTTAATTATTTAACATAACAATTATCATATCATTTATAGTGCTTTAATTCACATATATTATATAAGGCACTATAGTCACAGAAAAAAAGACGCATTTGTAAGTAAAACAATAAAATATAAAGTTAACAATATTTCAATCTGTGTATAAACAATTTAGCACTCTTACATTTGCATTTACATTTAAATATTCAGATACGTAAAACTAAAAACATCAAAATATATATATAATACGAGAATACATTTAATACAAATTCCACGGTTTTAACGGATTTCAAAATTTATGGTTATATTAAGTGCTGACTGTACAAGTTGCCGAAACTCTATAATTATTTCATATATTTATGAAGTGACGGGGACTTACTTATCTCTTGAAGGTAATGGACAAAGTTGGAACAACTTCTTTGGGGTCTCTTCTACAATTAAGACGTGATTTATAAACTTTACCAGTAAATTAACTTAAAAACTAAGTAGCCAAAATGTGAACTGATTCATAAGTTATTACAAGCTTCATCATAATTATAACTTTTAATGTTAAGTCTTCGTTGTTTCTAAGAATGGTTTTATTACGATATTAGGTTAAAATTATTTTCTATTAATCAATCAAACTCAATCTTAAACATGTACTCGTTCTATTATTATTATTGTCATTGTTACATTTAAACAGATATTATCTCTTATTTCGCTCTAATGTGTTTGTTGATTGTGATCACAGTTTTGAAAAAAGATTTAAATTGATTACCTGATTTAGAAATAAAGGTGGAATCTTAGAATATTATCTTCATTAATAAAAAGGAAGAATGCGACAAAGCAGTCCTTACTGGAGTATAAAAATGATAGAAGAGCGCTTCAAAATATGGACGCTGAACTTAAAAGGAATATATTTTAAGGAATATAGGAATATATATATATATATATATATATTATGTTAGAGGAGGGCAAACTAGCTTGCGGGTAACGGTTGATATGTGACGCACTCATGCAACATCCGAAGATTCAAAGCGTTGCCGGCCTTGGAAATAGGAATATATGCCTTTTTTGAAGGTACCCATGTCGTATCGATCTGGAAATACCGCTGAAAGAAGTTCGTTCCACATTCGAGTGGAACGTGGGTAAAATGTCCTTGAAAACCGCGCAGTTGAAGATCGCCACGCATCCAAGTGGTATGGTAAAAGAGGCGATGGCGAGCTGTGCGGTGGTGAAATTCGGCGGTCGGCATCACATCGAATAGTTCTTTGGAACACTCCCCGTTGTAAATGCGGTAGAAGACACACAAAGAAGCCACGTCTCTACGCAATATATATATTTCCCATTTTACTCTTCTTATTTCAAAAATGCCTTAAAGGTTTTAAATTGTCTGTAACGAGATTGTAGCCACGATAAGTTTATTCAATTTGAAGTGAACATATAATGAATGACATATCCATTGACACTCAACTAGACACTGAACCTGCGACCTCTGGAGAGACATCCTTTCGCTCTGTCATTGGAGCTACCATGTCGAAAGTGATGAAGTGCTATTTAATAACCACATCAACTGACTACTCAATAACAGCAGCTGAGGCGTTGTGAAGTTATTTAAATTTTTCATCCTTCATTATTTAAGGTGAGAAATATGAGCAAATACAATATGCAGACATTTCATAAAACTATTCACTATATTTTATTCAAAATGTAGGTTATATTAAATAAATAGTCTGTGTGTTTACTATCAAAACTAAACTCCAACCATTACTAAACCCAGCAGAGCTGCGAGAACGCTTCGTCGCTTATTGAGTGTTTTCGTATTTTCCTGATAAATGCTTCTAAGAGCATCTCAGCAAGATTAATGAATCATCGATACATTTGTTCTGAAATGTATGATATATCGCCTATTATATTACATTATTGACTTTGTATGACCATAGCAACGCTAATCGGATCGGAGTAGTATGAATAATTTTTAAGATTTTAAAATATGTATACATGTATGTACATGTTTAGGTATGCCTACTGTATCCGATCAAATGCAAAATATTTGTTTCATATAATATTAATTTAATAATAAATTATTTATATTACATTTTTAAAAGAATTACAAAAAATATTTATATATCATATTTGTCTCTTTTTTCTTATACATATATACATTTAAAGTTATCTTTAGTCGATTTAAAAGTATTTTTTGACGATTTTAACAATGAATAAATGAGTGTAGTAGTCAAAATATTTCACTTTTATTTTACTGAACCCGAGTGAGTGACAAGAAATAGAAGATAACATTATTTATTTAGGATTCATTCGATTCAGTTGAACTTATTCGAATTAACGATAAGAGCTTTCCTAATCTGAAGACATTTCTTTTAGTTGATAATTAAAGTTTCACGAAGACAATATAAGTGAGGTTTACTGCGACGTATTCGGATACAAATATGGATAGTTTGAGAAATAAACACAGACTTATAAATATTTTTATTTAGCCTTTTATACTTTTAACATTTTTTTATTGAGAATAAAATACTATACATCTTTTATTTGCTTTACGAAATTCCAAGAAAATGGTTTTAAATTAAATTTAAGAAGTATTTTTTATAATTTTTGACCGTAAATATTTTAAAACTTTAACGGAATGTTAAGAGTTATAAAATTTAAATTTACTTCACAGCAATATCAAGAACACTCAGCTTAAATTAATTCATTAGTTTCAAAGTCGATTTCTACATTAAAGAGACCGCCCATTGGAAACTTTGTAACTTTATAACTTAAATATATAATGAAACAGTATTCAGCACTTAAAATATAAATAAATAATCTTGATATCAAATAAAAATATTCATTTTAAGCTGACGAACGGACGGACTGAACTGACACGGTAGGTCTGCGGTGAGTATCGTGGATGAATATTGATTTATATTGATAATTATTGTTATACTTTCATTTCCTTTTTGATTAAGGCGTTTATAAACATATATTATCATATATTAAAAGGCTGTTAAATCTATACTTAGAGCATCAACCGGCTAATGGTACAGATATAATAAAGGATAAGGATAAAAGTTTGTATTGTATTTTCTCCAATTTAAAAGTTATAAATAAGATTTTTACACGTATGAACTTTTGATTAAAAAAAGTATATTATAACATAACAGAATTCAATTATTATTAAATATGAATTATTAATAAAATTTTATACTGGGCAAAAAATATCTTAATTTTTTTTGTCATTTTTAATCATTTAATATTCATTTCGGACGCAATAATGAAATATTGTGTTATCTATATACTTATAATAAATCTGTAGAGAGGTCAATTCTGTACATGAAATATATTTACAAAATAAGTAGCAGGGGGTGATTAGTGTTCGATACTGATGCCAAAAATGCAGTTAAAGAAATTTTTGTCTGTCTGTCTGTCTGTCTGTCTGTTTGTATGTTATTTATAGAAAAAAAAAACTACTCGACGGATTTTAACGAAACTTAGTACAATTATTCTTTATACTCCTGGGCAGGTAATAGTATACTTTTCATCACACTACAATGAATAGGAGCAGAGCAGTGAAAGGAAATGTTGAGAAAATGGGAGAAGTTGCTTGATTTTTTAAGCTTCCGTCGCGTGTGCAGCCTTAATGGTTAGAGCTACATAGAAACTATGTATAACGGAAATATTCTACATAAAAATACACGAAAAATATTCCAAGACAGCATATATCTACCTTTTATAGTTAACTCACAATAACACGCATAACTCTCGATAGCTTAGCAGTTCGGAGATTTCTTATTATATTTGTTTACTTTTACGTTTATAAAACCAATAATGCTCACCATCATTCCTAATTTAAAAAAAAATAAACATTAGCACCAATTCAATAAAAAAAGAATCATTGAAATCGGTATAGAAACACCAAACTTATACTTACTTACATGAAATACGCCAACAAGACATCGCGCGTGAATAGTGAATCAAGCTATAAGGATTATTTTTGCGTAACGGTTGCCGCGCTCGACGGGGCTCGCGGCGGCAGAGTATAAAAGGGGCGGGAGGCGAGCGCAAGCGTCATTCAATATTTGGCTGTTGATGCGTTCAGAGTGTTGAACTTTATTGACAGACAATAATTGTTATTTTATAAACCGTGCTTATCAGCGCGACTTTTTGTCTTTAAATAGTTTATTTTAATTTCTTTTGTTGTTATTTTCTAAATTAGTTTTAGTTTTGTTTAAATTCTTAACTATTAATAGTTCCTATTTTATTTCTTTTTAAGTAGATTTAGATTCGATTTTTAGATTAGATAATAGATAGATAGATTAGATTATTGTTAGATTTTTAGTTACTGATAGGTTAGTTTTGGGCATTTTATGTTTAGTTTTTTTTGTATTGAGTAGATAAAAGCGTAGGTAGGTACTTTTATTAATTATAGTATTCATAGGTATTTTTTATTTATTTTTAAGTGAAGTAGGTATAGGTAGATATTGCCTACTATCTACCTATACTGCACACGTGTTTTAGCTTTATTTTCATTTCTTTTTTTTTTGTACCTAAGTTGTAGGTAGGTAGGTACATATTTCTTAGTTTAATTCTATTAGAATATTAGGTATTTAAGTTTAAATAGGCACTTAGATTTATATTTTTTTATTATATAGCAGCTGTACTTAGAACATCTAAGGTTTTTTTTGTATTAGCATAGGTACTTTGATTAATTACAGTAGTTGTAGGTATTTCTTATTATTCATTTTTAAGTGAAGTAGGTAAGTGTAGATAGTATTGCACACGCATTAAGTATAGCTTTATTTTCATTTTTTATTCTTTTGTAATTTGTAGGTACCTACGTACATATTTATAATTCGATTAGAATATTATTTTAGTTTTAATAGGCACTTAGATTTATATTCTATTTATTATATACTTAGCTATAGTTAGGACCTCTGACGTAAGTTTTTTGTTGGGTAACTAAATAGAATTTAAGTTACCGTCGATTAAAAATAAAATAAACGATGCCACCTAAAAAACGACCATCTTTATCTCGAACTTCGAGTCAAGCTAGGAGAATGAGAATGACGCGTTCTCAAGAATCGGAAGAGGAAAGAGCACATCGGTTAAACTCTATGAGAGTTAGTGCCTCAACATCTCGAGCTAATGAAAGCTCTCCAGAAAGAGAGATGCGATTAGCAGCTGAAAGAGCGAGACGAGCTACAACACGGGCTTCTCAAAGCTCTTCTCAACGAGAGCTAAGGCGTTCCATTGACCGGGAACAACATGCGTTATCCCGAGAAGCTGAAACTGCTTTACAACGAGAATTGCGACTCACAGCTGACCGCGAACGGCATACATTATCTCGCGAGTCTGAAACCTTCACTGAGAGGGAATTACGGCTTACAGCTGACCGCGAACGTCATATTTTATCTCGCGAGTCCGAAACCTTCACTGAGAGGGAATTACGGCTTACAGCTGACCACGAACGTCATATTTTATCTCGCGAGTCCGAAACCTTCACTGAGAGGGAATTACGGCTTACAGCTGATCGCGAACGTCATATTTTGTCTCGAGAATCTGAAACTTTTACTCAATATCAAGACCGTTTGACAAATGATAGGGCGCACCATAACATGATTCGATCTCTTGAAGATGAACATGAGCATGAACAACGACTAGAGTCGGGACGCGATTATTACAATTCTTTGAGACAAGAACAATTGATTACTTTATCTAATGAAAGATTAAGAATTGAAAATATTCGGTCGCTTGAAACAGAAGAACAGCGAGAGGCCCGTCTTACTGCAGATAGATTTCGACATGGTCTTAATGACTTAGATATACACGTGGTAGATCAATCTACAAATTCGGTGGCGTGGTCCGATAAATATAAAAGTGGGTTTGCTTATAACCTCACAATTGATTACAGATCATCTTCTGAAATAGGCGATATGAACGTAGTATGTTCCTTTTGTAATGCTTCGAAGTGGAGGAAGGAGTCTGCTGGTTTCTGTTGTTCTGGAGGTAAAATAAATTTGCCTTCGTTCGAAGACCCACCGGAACCTTTAAAATCACTACTTTTAGGGGAACATTTGCAATCCAAACAGTTTTTAGATAATATTCGCACTTATAATAGTGCATTCCAAATGACATCCTTTGGTGCTAAACAAATCTCAGAAGGCCCTTTCATGCCTACTTTTAAGGTACAAGGTCAGGTTTACCATTTGATAGGGTCCCTTTTGCCTGAAGAACAACCTAAATTTCTTCAAATATATTTTGTATCCGATTACAACGAACAGTCGAATATAAGAAATCAATATTTTCCGAATTTAAATACTGAACTCATTTCACAACTTCAGAACATGTTACATCAGGTTAATTCGTATGTATGCAGTTTTAAATCGGCATTAGAAGCCCTTTCTCAAGATGGTAATAACAATTATAAAATTGTTATAAATGCCGATAAGCGTCCAACTCAGGAACACCCTGGGCGTCATAACGTTCCATCCACGAATGAAGTTGCTGTAGTACTGGTCGACCAGGAATGTGATAGGCGTGATATCGTTATACGTTCCAGAGACAATCGTTTGCAACGTATTTTCGAAACCCACAGGGCTAACGACAGTTTGCAATATCCTATGATATACTGTCGAGGGGAAGATGGTTATAATTTCGCTGTATACCAAACCGATCCGCGCACAGGCGCACCTAATTATAATAAAAAGGTGTCATGCCTTCAATTTTATTGTTACCACCTGCAAGTGAGACGGAATAGATTGGTATACTTTCAACGTTTTCGTGGCTTATTTAATCAGTTTATTGTTGACATGTACGCAAAAATTGAAACCGAAAGATTAATTTATATACGATCTAATCAAAGGCAGCTGCGCGCTGAAGAATACGTGCACCTTCGCGATGCCATGCAGCAAGATAACGATACTGTGAATATGGGTCGTTTAGTTATTTTACCCTCTTCTTTTACTGGTGGTCCACGCTACATGCATGAACGTACTCAAGACGCTTTTTGTTACGTAAGAAAATATGGACGTCCCGACTTATTTGTTACTGTAACTACCAATCCCAAGTGGGATGAAATCACTCGGGAGCTTCTTGAGGGTCAGGCACCGCATGACCGCCATGATATTATTGCAAGAGTGTTTCATTTAAAATTAAAATCAATGATAGATCTTCTTACCAAAGATAACATTTTTGGAGAAGTATTGTGTTATATGTATAGTGTTGAGTGGCAAAAACGCGGCTTACCTCACGCACATATCTTGCTTTGGTTAAAAGATAAGGTTCGACCTAATGATGTAGACAGATTAATCAGTGCTGAAATTCCAGATCCGACTGCAGATCCCCATGTTATACGACATTGTTAAAACTCATATGATACATGGTCCATGTGGTGCATTTAACGCAAATGCTCCTTGCATGCAAGACGGTCGTTGCACTAAAAGGTATCCAAAAGCATTAGTGGATGAAACTGTAACAGGACATGATGGATACCCATTATATCGTCGCCGTTCAAGAGACAATGGTGGTTTTACTGTTGAAAAGCGAATGTCTGGACAACAGGTTACTTTAGATAATAGGTGGGTCGTTCCGTATTCGCCTGTATTGTCCAGAGCATTTCAAGCTCACATAAATGTAGAAATGTGTAATAGTGTAGAGTCAATTAAATATATTTGTAAGTACATTAACAAGGGCAGTGACCAAGCTACGTTTGCGTTAAGAAATGAACATGATGAAGTTACTAGATTTCAGTCAGGCAGATATATCAGCTCTTCAGAAGCTGTGTGGCGGATCTTAAGTTTTAATATTCACGAAAGATATCCACCTGTGACCCATCTGGATGTTCATCTGGAAGGCGGTCAACGTATATATTTTAACGCCGAAAATGTTACAGAACGATTAGAGAACCCTAGACAAACAACTTTATTGGCATTCTTTCGACTTTGCCAAACTGATAATTTCGCAAAGTCTCTTTTGTATGAAGAAGTTCCATCGTATTATACCTACGATAAACAACGAGGTGTCTTTAACCGTAGACGCCGAGGCAGGCCTGTAGATGGCGAGACAGGTATTTTCAAAGAACATGTTCTTGGTAGAGTGTATACTGTTCATCCTAACAACGCAGAGTGTTTTTATTTGAGATTATTATTACATACAGTGCGAGGACCAACATCATTTATAGATTTGAGAAAAGTAGACGATGTTGTTTATCCAACTTATCATGCAGCTTGCCAAGCGCGTCATTTGCTTGAAAATGATCAACATTGGGATGACGCTTTAGCAGAATCCTGTGTTAGTGATAATCCACGACGGTTACGCCATTTATTTGTAACATTACTCACATTTTGTAATTTATCTGATCCTGTCCAATTATGGGAAAAATATAAAGAAAAATTTGCAGAAGACTTTCTTCGGAATTTATCTCACAATAATGAAGGCGCAACTAATGATAATTTTCGAGATCTGGCTATAAATCAGTGCTTATTAGCTCTTCAGGAAGACTTAACAGCAGTAGGCGGTAAATCACTTTGTGAATATGGTTTGCCAACGCCAACCTCAGTCGGAGAGGTTACCAATAGGGAATATTCCGCAGAGATTGGTTACAACCCAATGGAACTGCTGGTAACATTAGAAAACGGTGTCCCAATGATGACTGCAGAACAACGCTTAGTCTATGATCGCGTGTGCGAGAGTGTGCAGAATAATTTAGGAACAATATGGTTTTTAGATGCACCTGGAGGAACTGGGAAAACTTTTTTGACTAAATTAATATTAGCTTATGTTCGAAATCAGCGTAAAATCGCTCTTGCCGTGGCTTCATCAGGTATAGCTGCAACATTGCTACCAGGAGGTAAGACTGCTCACACTATGTTTAAAATACCAATTAATTTAGATCGCACGGAAAGTCCAACCTGTAGTATTTCAAGAAATAGCGACAAAGCTAAGGTATTGCGTGAGTGTAATTTAATCGTATGGGATGAATGTACGATGGCCCATCGAAAAGGAGTAGAAGCAGTAGACAGAACTCTAAGGGACATAAGACAAAATGATCGACCAATGGGCGGTATTACGGTTTTATTTTGTGGTGATTTCCGACAAACCTTACCGGTAATACCACGGGGAACCCGAGCTGATGAGATTAGGGCTTGCCTGAAAAGCTCTTATTTGTGGCGTGATATACAATCGGTGCATTTGACTATAAATATGCGAGTGAGAACTGGAGACAACGCGGATAATCGTGAATTTTCTGATACATTATTGAAGATTGGTGAAGGTACCTATCCACAACTACACCAAGGAAAACTTATTCTGACACCTGAGTTATGTTGTATAGTGCAATCCCAACAACATCTTATATCTTCGGTTTACGGTGACATAACAATTATATTAAATAGGGACAATTCTTGGCTTTGCGAAAGGTCCATTTTGACTCCTCGCAATGACCAGGCATCTGAAATTAATAATAAAATACTGTCTAATATACAGGGAGAAAGCAAAGTTTATAGTTCAATAAATAGAATGGTTGATGAACAAGAAGCCACTAATTACCCGATAGAATTTTTAAATTCTTTAAGTATGCCTGGACTACCTTCTCATATAATTTGTTTAAAAATTGGCATACCGATAATTCTGCTCCGAAATTTAAGACCACCTCAACTTTGCAATGGAACTCGGCTAAAAGTAACCCAGTTGCAACAAAATGTAATCGAGGCTCAAATTTTAACAGGTTGCGGTGCAGGAGAAACTGTCTTTATTCCCAGAATTCCCATAATACCAAATAATTTTCCATTCCAATTTAAAAGAACGCAATTCCCAGTATCGGTGTGCTATGCCATGACTATCAATAAAGCTCAAGGGCAGACTTTTCGTGTTGCTGGAGTAGATCTCGGTGTTAGCTGTTTCTCGCATGGTCAATTATACGTCGCTCTTTCCCGGGTTAGCAATTCTAGGAATCTTTACGTTCACGTGCCGGACGGGTCGACTCTTAACATAGTCTACCCAGAAGCTTTGCGCTGAAACATTTTAATTTGATCTAAAAATATTAGCAATATATTATCTTAATAAAAAACAAGGAGTTACACGCTGACCGAGTCGTGGGTATAGCGTGGGTATATTATAATATTCTGCGGTTACTTATATTTTTCAACAGTTTTGTGGATTGGCATATTATATTACTATTGCCCTTCTAAAATACGAAAGTGAATCTGCCTGTTACGTCAAAACTATGAGGGAGGACATCTGCTAATTTTTTTTCGAAAAACGACGGAAACGCGGACGAAGTCGCGGGCAAAAGCTAGTAAATGAATAAATTTAAATTTTTAAAACGTGACTTTAGTTAACAAAAACTGAAGCACACTGTGTGATTGAAAATAACGCAGACTAAAAATATTTTAAAAATATAACCTTGTTGCTTTAAACAATATTTGAAATTGTCATTTTAATTGAATGATGCTTTACTGATACCTTATTGTAGCGACAGTGTACATTAATGATTCTGTATTTTATAGTAGACTTAGCTTATAATATTTCCAGAGTAAAAAACATGTTTTTTAAAAAGGTGTTAGTAATTGCGTATTAAACAAATATATAACTTACTGCTCATTAGTAATGTATAATAAAATCAAATTGTATATCACTACTACGGCTGGTTAGAGTACAACCATCTACTAAATCTCCAATACAAATCCAATAATTAAATGCAGAGCAAATTAAATAATTGAATAATAAGAAACTAAAATTATCACTTCAGATTGCCTTTACCCCCCCCTTATCTTAGTTTCAGCACACGATTGGTGATCTGAAGATAACATATTATATACTCCTTTATCTTTTCAGTAGAGATGTAATTGATATTTGCTATTGAAGATAATATCAACTTAACAGTGTCTGTAAAGATTGTTAGAATAAATAAGATGATCTAAGATTAAGAATTATCGAGCATATAACAAAAGATAAATGTTTTCTTTATTATGTTCTTATGTATGAACTAACGGAACAAAAGGATTTGCTAAGCTTACAATAGAAAGCAGCTTTCCAATGCGATATTTCTGATCGATTCCGCAAAAATAATACCTTTTGTCGGTGATATTGATATCTTTATACTTTTGTTTTAGTTGCTTTTGTTATGGGTTAATAATAATTTATTGTCGAGTTTTTAACATTTTAATTATTAAATCATTAGATTTAGATTTGTAATGTGTTAAACAGATAATATAGAAGTCAATATACGATACCACATTTTTTTTATAAAAAATAACATTAAGGAAATGTAAAGGTAAAAGTTATTATTATTTTTTAATGAACCAACGTTAGTTTATAATGTGCTCATGTACCAACCCATGTATCAAAGATATTTGTATAAATACCCGAGTATATTATAGAGAATATGTAAAAAAGCTGTGACCTATTTCATCTGTCTCGGGGCATCACATATCAAGCTTATCTACTTACCTTCATGTTACAATTATACAGGAGATTCATAAGAGTTATATGAGCTTGAGCTTGCTATAATCTCTGGCTACCCCGCAAGGGATATGGCGTGAAGGTGAAAAAAAAAAAAAAAAAAAAAAAAAAAAAAGTATTTACCAAATGTTATGAATGTGGATTGTTATAAGAGAAGACGACGACCGGAAAATACATCGATGAAGAACTTTAAATGATACGACAAAGATGCAAGTCTCCACTGAGATGAAGTGTAATAAGAGAGCGTGACAGGAATTCAAGTATTGCGCCGACTTCAGATAATTGGGATAAGGTGTATGGATAATAATGAATACTTTATAAGAATTGTTCTGTTATTTCTAATGAGTTATTTTTTAAGAACTTCTATCAATATACTTAAATTGAAATGGTTTTGAAGAAAACATCATTGTTTTGCATAGCACATAGTAATATAGAGACATAGGAAGTTATAAAAACTAGTAATCAGTCGTATATTTTTAATTTTAATACCGACCACTTCCTTCCTTTGTCAATAAACACTATAAAAATCACTAAAAGAGATCATATCGAACCTAGTTAGCCTTTATATGTAAATTTTAATGTTGCATAGATCTACTTTAGAAATGGTCGGTACAGAATTATCCTAAATCCTTATAGAAATTCTGATTAACATACGGTAAAAAGATGAGATTTCTTTGCCTACACCCGTATTGAATAAAGATATCATTATAATTAAATTGATGTGACTGAGAATTACCCCAGCATCCGTTTCCGATCCTAACCTATTCTTGATAAAACCAAAGCACAATATTCTAGCAGTTTCGTTCAGTTTCGCTATTTGGAATTTAAAATACAAATCCTCAAATATTAAAATCAAATACAATAATGTATACATTTACTAGTTAAAAAATTTATACATTTTGCTCTTAAGCAAACTTTTATATAAAAAAAGGCCCTTACATTTTACTTAATTTAATGCTTGTGCGCGAATACAAGATATAACTAATATTATTACAAAGATGATTGCAATTACATTAATCCGAGCATTACAAACTATTTTAATTATTTGTTCTCAACGGGATTAACTGGTAAAACGTAACTGATTTCGGTTCTAGTATAAATGATAATTTAAAAGTATATTACATCGTAGTGTAAAACTTGCCTTGCCTGCCTTATTGTATGTACTCATTTTAATTTTGATAAAACCTTTTCGATTTTTAAAGGTATGTACAAACACACAAATGTAAAAAATAAGACAATTTATTTGAGTCAGGAGTGGTGAAGATAATATTTATCTCAAAACGTATTTAAATTATAGTTTAGCAAAAAACATGTAGGCTTATTGATTATGTGCAGTATTTGCTTAACATGATAGGTATAGCACGTAAGTTAACAAATTTAGATTTAAGATTACTTCTAAAATTATTTAATTATCGCCGTATACTATATTTCATTAATATTTATATATTAATATAAGGTAATATATTATTATCACAGTTCACACTCCTATGGAGTAGCAAATATTCACTGTGTCTACTGTCTACTGAATTTTTATCAACTATTTTCTGTCTCCTCTTACGATACAACGTGAACCTAACATATCACCGGACATAATCACTATCGTAAAAGATATTGGAATTACATGAGAAATTAATCTCAAAGTGAAAGAATGACGGAGTTAAAATAACTGTAACCTGTTCATTACAAAATAATTTTAAGTTACCAAACTGAACATTTTCATGTATTAAGTAACACTTGGCAATATTAGGTTTGTTTGCCAAATATCTAACTTTTAATTGGACGTGGGAAGAGTTTGATGGAAATTTAATTTGGTTGGAAAATAAGAATAAATTATGGGAGATTCAGCCCCGATACAATGTGAGCGGACCCTTGCTACAGGCTGTAAAGTCTCTTTACAGAGATCACTCAGCCTGTGTGCGAGTAGGAGCTGACATGTCGCCCTGGTTTGAAATCCTATCGGGTGTTAAGCAAGGTTTCGCTATGTCAGCTTGGTTGTTCAATTTGTATTTGGATAGTTGTCTCCAAGGCGTGAAAGACAGTGACATGGGAGTGAAAGTAGGTGACCTTAAGATCAATTGCCTGCTATATGCAGATGTTGCAAAGCTCATTGCATAAGCAGAAAGCAATTTACAGGCATTGGTTAGTTAGTTGGTTAGGCATTTATCACTCTGAAAGATAGTTGTGAAAATAATGGTCTAAACCTGAATGCAGATAAGATGAAGGTTCTGATATTTGAAAGAAATGAAGGAAGAACAGAATGTAAGATCAACGTGAATGGTAAGATAATAGAACCAGTGAATGAAGTGGTAGGGTGGTGAAATATTTGGGAAGTATGTTTAGCAGAGATGGTAAATACGAAATGGATGTGGAAAGGCGTATTGCTGCCGGTAACAGAGTCAACGGTGCTTTGGCTGCATTGTTAAGACGGCGAAACGTCAGTAAAGCTGTACATAATGCGTTTTTGCTACAGAAGCTGTTATACGGCACCCAAACGTTGGTAATAAGAAGAAGAATAAAAAGAAGTCGAATACTGTGGAGATGCGATCTCTTCGCAAAAAATGCGGAGTCAGTCTAGTAGACCGAATCCGCAATGAAGAGATCCACAGCATGGCAGGTACTAGCGCAGATGTCACGGTGAGAATGAAAAAAGAAGAACGACGAAAGAGGTGGTTTGGGCACGTCGAACAAATGAGTGATGAAAGAAAGGTAAAAAAGATTTATAAAGGAAAAGTGAGCGGTAAGAGAGACAAGGGGAGGCCTCGAGTGACCTTCGAAAACACAGTATCATTTGTTTGGTGAATATTGTAGCATAAAATTAGTAACTCACCCTGGCTGCCAACAAAAAAGTATAGTAAGTGAAGAGGGAAGAAAATAAAAGCAAAAATGTTTATCCAAACACGTGTATATTCCCTGAACGGTAGATAATGTATGGAAACCATTTTTTTTTATACAACGGTGGGATGGTACAGACAATAGCGCTCATGACGCTAATGTTACGTTCAGCGAAGTCCGTGAACCTTTTACAAATGCGTTGAAAAGATCTCGTATTCAAACATACTTCATTGAATACATTCATAATACACAGGGTATTGTTATGATTTAGATTTAACATATAATGGTTTTTCTTCGTTAATGTTAACAATTTTATTTCAAATTAATAGTGTATTGAGATAATAAATTAAAGTGTTTGATGACAAGAATTATACTCCCATCGGGAGTAGTTGTAATAACTGTTTATTTAATTGCGCCAATAATGAGATACTTATTCAGTATCTTTAATATTATTAATATTATAAAAAGGAAATAACTCCTTCATTATAAAGTTATTTAATTCCAGAATAACTAATAATACTAACCAATCTTTTCTATCGGGTGTTGTCGTTATTAGTCACTAAATAGCCTTTTTTATTTTATTTAAGAGGAGGGCAAACGAACTGGCGGGTCACTGATGATATGATGATACGTGATCACCGCCCCCCGTGAACTCCTGCAACAGCCGAGGATTCACAAGAGTGTTGCCGGCCTTGAAGGAAGGAAAATATGTCTTTTTTGAAGGTACCCATGTCGGACCGATCTGGAAATACTGACGAAGGGAGTTCGTTCCGCAAGCGAGTGGAACTTGGGAAAAAGGTCCTTGAGAAGCAAGAAGTAGAGGATCGCCACGCATTCAGGTGGTAGGGATGGTAAAGGAGTCGATGGCGCTGTGCGGTGATGAAATTCGGCGTTAGGCATCAGATCGAATAGCTCTTCGGAACACTTCCCATAGTAAATGCGGTAGAAGACGCACAGAGAAGCAATGTCTCTACGCAATGCCCTTTGGCAGTCCAGCCGTTCGCAGAGCACTTGGTTCCCAACAATTCGAACAGCTCTCCGTTGTACGCGGTCAAATGGTAGAAGCTGATATTGGGGTAATACGGAACAGAGATGAGAACAGTACTCCATGTGTGGCCGGATCTGCGCTTTGTAGAGCGCAAGTCTTTGGCCAGGATTGAAATATTGCCTCACTCTATTGATCACCCCCAATTTCATCCAGGCCAACTTGGCCTTGCTCTCCAGATGACCACGAAACTGACAATCTCTGGAAATGTTGAAACCCAGTATTCTGATACTTAGCGAGGCAATGAGGGGAGTGCTATCGAAGAGCGGTGATACGCCAAATGGGGTTTTGTTAGTGGTAAACGCGCAAACTTGTGTCCTTAGAGGATTGAATTGAACGTGGTTCAGTTCACCCCACTCATAGACCATCCCCAAGGAAGTCTCTATAGAAGAAACAAGTTTTCGGCACTCGTCGACATTTTTCCGAGAGAGACCTGCACGGCTTGAATATACCGCATCCCTATTACTGTCATCCGCATAACAGTGTTGTTGAAATGTTGGAATGTTGGAAATAACCAACATATCATTGATGTGCAGGAGGAACAGAGTTGGGGACAGCGCGCAGCATTGGGGTACATCAGCGTTCACGGGCTTGAGGTCCAAGCAGAAACCGCCAAGAACGACCTGTATGCTCTGCTCCCAGTGACGAAGCTGGTGATCCATTTGCATAAACTCTCGGGAAGCCCATAGGAAGGTAGCTTTAAATAAGCCCCTTGTGCCATACACGATCGAAGGCATATCCAGACTAACTGCCAGACCCTCTCCCTTGCCTTCAATAACAGCTGCCCAACGGTACGTAAGCTATAACAGAAGATCACCAGCCGATCGACCATGGTGAAAGCCGTATTGCCGGTCATTGACCGGGATCTGCCACCAAGTGGTACCACAGAACTTGGTGCAAATAGTTCCATGCCCTGAAGCCTGCTAAACCATGAGGTGCTAAGATAATGCTTATTAAATTACTTGCGGACGAAGTCACAAGTCACGTTTAGTTTTTGGACGTTGTCATTTAAGTATCTCTATAATACTTTGTACATTTAACAAACTATAAAACAATGTTAAATATATGTCAAACTTATTTAGAAAGATTTATTTTTCAAAACTTAAAAAAAAGATATATACGAGTACGTAATGCAAGCACTAAAGAGTCAGAGATTTAATACATTATGTCAAAGATATCTTTCAATTCCCCATTGTCTCGAATTTAGAAAGTTACAGGAGTCTCATGGGTACTGTTCCCGATAATAAAATATGATAGGGGTTTAATCAGGAAAATTTTAGGGCATCATTTACTTATTAGAATAAATTCCAGCGATTTTCGTTTACGACATTATTAAATATTATATTAATCTAAAATATTCGTTTTATGTTAACCCGACGTTTTAAATAACAAAAACATACTTTGACGGGATTAAGAGATTTAAGTAATTAAAATTCATAGTAATTAATCCATTACGTTATTATACACATAATTCTGATAAAAAAATAGTTTTATTTATTTATTATTTACTATTCCACTCACAACTTTTAAAATAATATTTAAAAATACACCCCATGTGTGCTTTCTAAATTACCAATAATATTAACACTACGCAAATATATTAAAAATGAGCAAACGTGGTCTAGTTGCAAGTTTGTTAACAATTTTTTTTATTGTATTCCGACCAGTTTGCTGTTGACATAACACGTTTGAAACATACAAATATTACACATAAATGAAATAACCTGATAGACATCACACTCGATTGAGAACTCTGCTTTGAATTATTTTACCTCTGTTTTGTATAATACATTTTTTCTTTGTTAATTTTATCTCCATTGAATATTTGTTTCATATACGTGGCAAAAATATTTATTAAGGCTACATTGTTCTTAATTTATTGATTTTTCGTAAATCGCAAAACAAATAAAAACTACAATGTTATTATATTTATTATATATATTTTAAAGGTTTTATTCAATGGTTTTTTAAGATTAAAGTAATTATTAAGTAATTATAATTGGACTAAGTTAGTTAATAAAAGAATACTTACCTTAAAAAACACCATTTTTTTTACTTTTTATTAATATTTTATATAAAAATAAATCCATCATTAAGACCCTTCAAGAATATTAAAGGGATAAGTATTTTGAAGATGGATTAAAATTTATCTTCGTAAAGATGAAGCTTGATTTTATAAAATATATTAAGTCATCATTTCTATTTTTATTTTAAACAAGTTAAAGTTTTTTATGATTACTTTTGTGACTGTAAACTATAGACGTGATTAAAGAGTTAACTAAAAGTCACTAGAACTTAGCGAAAAACCGTTTTTGAATAAAATCATTGTCAAGGTTACTATGAATGGAACCAAGGTCGCAATGTTATAGAGGATCCAATGGAATATTTTTACCTTTACCTTTTACGTTATCCAGAAATATCCCAACTAATAATTTAGGAACTAAATCTTAACATGTATGCAATAAATACACTTAATACACTTAAAAACAATCAATATTTCAGGTTAATTTTTAAAGAAAATCCTAAAGTCCTACATGGAATAAATTGTGATAAATTTATCTTCTCAATAATTTAAGATTAACTCTTAGAAAAGTGCATTAATGTAGAGATAAGAAAAAATTAAAACAAGCTTGTGACATTACTATAGATTTGTGAATATTTATAAATTGAATGTTTTAAAAGTCAATCTATAACTTATTTATTTATTTTAATAATTGAAATATATAAAATTTTAAGATTTAAAATATTTTTTAAAGTATTCTTAATCCTTGGAGATTGATTGATTATAAATAATGATGAAGCTTTTGAGTTTCTAGGAAGAATTTAAAAAATAAGTTCTCACCATTTTAATTTCTACTATAAACTACATAATACATAATAAAAGTTAATTGTGATCACTTTATAGAGTTAATAAAGCGTAACTGAAAAGTTATGGATAAATATTAGAATATTGAATGTTTTTTTGTCTTAAAAATCCATCTCTGACTTGACTTTATTTTGGTTAAAAACAATAACGTATGCATGTCACGTCTAAGTTTCGTCACAGCCGAAAATCTTATTATTAATATTTTATTTGCGATCCAACTAGAAATCTTAACTATATATTACTCGCCCTCTGTGATATGAATTTACAAAAGTTAAAGTTCAGCGTTAGATAAAATGATTATTTCGTGTAATAGAATTACAATTGCTTGTAGTCATCACTGTGACGGACTATCATTAATCCACATTCACTGCGATACACGAGTCATAGTCAAAGCGATCTTATCATTAGTTACGAGGATAAGTTAATATATTTATTAAGTTATCAGTCCCGCATAAGATGTTATTTTATTTATATTATCTATACTCTGTTTTAGAATTATGTAAATTAATCCTTCAACATGATGAATAATTTACTTATTATACAAGGTATTAATAATTAAATTCAAGGCTAATATTGCGATGAAATCTTTACTCTCTGGTTTCAGCTAAACATATTTCTTTTTATAGGTATATGTATAGTTCTAGTTATTTGTTTAAAATCTTCTGGTATCTTGTTATTTGTACCTCTATTTTGCCTCAAATGCTATCGAATATTTTTTAATGACTGCATTCAATTGAACAATAATAAAACTATGAAACCGATGAAAGGAGCAGTATTTTCTTAAGTCAAAGCTATTGACAGGCGGATATTGCTTCGATCGCTTGGTGACTTTCACAAAGAACATACTTTATTTACTTCCATAAGATCACTTTATAATGAGCTAAGAATTGCGATATTGCTTTATAAAGATCATCTTTTAATACTGGTTTAGATTGTAATCCAGATATTACACTAAAGGGTAAGATTTAAATAAGACTCAACTGTCCGCGCTAACGACCCTAAAATACGAGTACATTAACTCATAAGCATATACTTATCTCGTTTAATTTGTTAAAATATACTTAATCGTTATGAATTTAAACTTCAACTCGATTTTATACGGTTTAATTCTTCCTATTAGTTTTTTTATTAAATTGACTTTTTATACAGAAAGTGAAAAGATAACGTTTATTTTTTCATTTTGTTACCAGAAACGAGATATACTCTGAAATAATATTAAATAAGTTAAACGAAATAAACATTACTAAGAATATTCTTAGTAATGTTTGTTTCAGTATTAAAAAGAAGTTTTCGATAACAAAAAGAATTTGTTTTGAAAAATATTTACTGGAATTTCAATTCTGCCTTTCCATTACAAACAACACAATATACTTTATGACAAATATGTGTACTCATTGTGTAAAACTCTTTCTCAAATTACAAGTTTTGAAAGTCCTCGTCTTAATTAGCCGCATCCATACATACTTACTGTGACTTTGACAACTAACTTTCTCTTTGTCCCAAATGTAACAAGCTCTTACAATGTTAGGTCATCTATTACAACGAGACTTTACACTTGTTAAGCTTCCTGTGAAAGTTTATTAAATGTTTAATGTATTAGTGGTTTATTTCTAAATTTACATACATATTACTTTTAATTTATATTAAGCTTATATTTTTTCCAAACAATTCCATATATTGTAAAGTTAAAATATCTGTAATATCCAAGTGTGTCAGTCTCTTTAACTAAAAGTAGAAAAATATTTTTATATTTTTGAATAAGAATTCAGTATTTCAGTTATTTTAAATATAGTCTCTAAACATAATGACAATAGTGACAATTATAAACAAACAATGGAGCCTCACAATAGGAGTGGCTCCACGGTCCTTTCAAGTTCAGTTTAATTGTGTTTAAGAGTATTACTATGTAATGAGATAACTCCGGATACCTCTCAATTTTTTATTTTGGCATCTTTTTTGCAATACGTACCTAATTGTTTGGATTTTTTATCTTACAGCTGATAAATTAAGAAATACTAATGATGACAATATCATTGTAACCATGGAAAATAAATCTTTTATTCCTTAATTTGTATATATATATTATCAAACCATTCCAACAAAATTGTTACTATAGTATAGTTATACAATCTTATTTAAACCAGTTTTGTTCCAGCGATTTCGCCTACGCAGTAAATGCTGCACTAAAATTGAATTGAATTTGAATTATTAGCGGTATCAAAAGTTCTATTGTCAACTTTATACTAATTTTCATTTACATCGGTCAATCTGTTGTTAGTAATACTATCATTAATATCTTAACTATAAAAAGTATATCGTTTTATTGATGTATAAACATTTATGACATTATAAGTTTTTTTTATAAATGAATTTCATAAAATTGGAGAAATTTCAACTTAATAGAATATTTTTATTAATTTCTTGATACAAAATTTGATAAGGCCCAATAACAGTTGTTACCAACGAACAATCCTTTTGAAATATTTTAATCGAAAATAATTAGATATTGCGAATTAATCAAATAAGTACTCAAAATAAAAGACTTGCTTAATAATGTTAATCGTAATTTAACAGTCTTTGGTTGCAAATGAATTTTAGTTTGAACCGTCGGGAATTCCCAGAAGATAGTATTTCTGATTATAATATCAGTAGAAGTTTCATCAAAGTCAAATATTCCAATACTCGTGTCATCAGAACTTGTAAATCAAAGACACATTTAACTCAATCAGATGTCAAATCAGTTTTAGTTTGTGGTATGCTCTCAGATTGGGAAACAGGATATTGGTCGTTTAATGTTTAATAATAATGATATGAGCCATGATTAATACCCAAACGTTACGTACAACACTTACTTTTGATTCACAGTTAAAATTGTTTCTATTAAAATATATTTTTTAATGTATATTAAGGATGTATGGAGACAAAAAATAGGTTCATTTCATACCGCTGGACGTGACGCTGTGTGGGTGCCTTTATATAAAGCAACATAGGTATTAAAATACTGTAAAAGGAAATTACAATGTTTTATTCTAAATACAAGAGCCTTTCGTGACCTTTTTTTCTTATGTAATACTTATTTTTTTTTTCATAAGCAGATGACTAATTTATTAAATAAAATTATTCACTATAGAGGTTTTTGTAGTTTCCAAACATAACTGTGTTAAAAAAGAAAGACATCGTTTTTTTACATAATAAAAAAAAATAGTTAATTATTATGTTATTCAAATCTTTACTTAAGTTTTCGTAGTATTATTCTGAATGATTGCCTTTTATCATCATATCATATCAATAACTAACAGGACTTCTTTCTAAGGCGTAATTCAAGATTAGAATTTGTCATATTAAAGCTCACAAGTTAATTAAGAAGAACATTTCCTATTGTAAGAAATAAGATAAAAAAATAACACTCGAAATCAAAAATAAACACAAAATAACATAGCAATTAGATTACAGAGAGAATTTTCTTATTAAAGTCTAACAAAGATAGCCAGCAGAAACGACTGCGCATACAATTTAAAGTTTTAGTTTTATTCCACTCATATGTGGCTTCCACTAATGTATTAATTAAAAACACCATTTCAATTAAAATTAAACTAAATAGAGGGTTTTGAAACATAGTTTCGAGATTCATTTAAGAGAATTAAACACGTTTAAAATAAAATACATTACATGTGTTACTTATTGATACATAAATAAGTTTATAATTTGTTAATATGAATAAATTATGTTAGTTCTAAAAAAAAAATATTATTATCAGTTAGTTATTTAGTTCTTATATTATAAAAAACATATTGATATTATTATCATAGAAATACCGAAACAAAACGTTCAAACGCTCTTATGTTTTTTTGAATTACAATTCATGCTTGCTGGCTATTCTCATAGCTTCAGTATATTGCGTAAGTATTGTGTGAGTATGTATTGTTTTATTTGAACTAACTAAAAATACCGTTACTGAAAGAGTCAGAGAGACCCTCGAAAGTGATCATCATCGTCATTGTGCTTTTTAAATATACCGACATCCCTCAAAACATATAGCTAATAAGACCTGTGCTGTATAGCTTTTATTTTACCACTACTGTTATATTAAACAAGTGTCGCTAAATTATTATGTGCGACATATATTTATATTCGAATATACGAGTATATGTTCATGTAAAAAGCCGAAACTGGTATATATTTTAAATTGTACATTATATGAAAAATATATTTTGTCCCAAATTTGAAACGATATGGATGTGAAGTATATTTGAGAGTAATATCACGTTTCCAAGGTAAGTACGTAATATCCGTCTAATATTCAAAGTTGAGTGACTCTTCTCGTTTTACAAAAATATATTCCTGACAAAAACACAACTGAAATCCTTTGTAGATGTCGGAGCCTGGATATACTTGTCACGGGAATTGCTTAAACATAATTCAATGTTCAATAGAATATTATTTCCTTCATAAAATCTTCAGTGAAACAAAAAATGACAATGTTACGTTAATAAAATGTGTCCTATAATTATTTTAATAATTAATAACGAATAGATTTGTAAGAGTTATTTATTTATTTTATATTATTAATTATTTATTTAGATTGAATTTTAGTTATACATTTTCCAAAAATACATTCATCTTATAAAATTTCAATTACAATAAACAAAAAATGTAATACAAAACATCAATAAAAAAGGAACTAAATATTGATACCACACTGATGTTATACTTGTAGATTTCGACCGTTGTAGTAAATAAAACTCGAGTTATCCCTTTTAAAACAGTGTCAAAATGAAATTGGAGGTTTTTATAATTTTCCTTCTTTCTAATTTAATCAGGGGACCCTTTCTTTTGCATTTTTAAATCAATATCGGATACCTTCAGGCTTAAAAGGTGACGGACAGTCCAACATCAGGGGATCACTGTCACATTCACCGTGTTGTACTATCGAAACCCCCATACGTGGGGTATGGGGGTTTCGATAGGTCCCCCGTAGGTCTATAAAGCAAGCTGGGATAGTCAAACAGGTGCTATCAAAATGAATGAATAATAATATTTAGTACTTACGAGCTAGAGTCATTTTGTATCAAAAACTTATTATTGTTATTGTAATTTGATCTGCGGCAGCCAAAGTAGGTCACTTCAGAGATTACTATGATTTTGGTAAACATATATATATCACAGCCATCGTCATGATATAAAATAATGTCAATAAGAAAAAAATAAGAGTAATTAATTTGAATTAGTGTTATATAGGTATATAATATTCTAAACTACCTAACAAACCATATTTTATTTTTTTCGTTATAGTTTTTGTGCCTGAATTACTCTTCATCTTACTTTTTATTATCTGTTGAATAATATTTCGATTACCCACGCGTGTAGTCGTTATCTCCTTAGAGCAATTTCGTTTAGTGAATTTGTCATCGCATTATAACAGCGATGAGATCATGGAAATGTAATGGAAATTTATTCGAAGAGTCTATAAAACAAACCACTCCAATTATAATCTTGTATTAAGGTAAAATAATATTGTATGTTGTTATTCTTTTTTAAATTACGGAAGTTATTGTTAAAGCATTAAAAAAAGTGCTTGTTTATTTAATTTTGTAGCTTAATGATTCTAATCGTAATGGAAGTGGTTATGGAGCTTCTAGTTAGGTTAGCTGTAAAAGTAAATGAAGCGCGCTGAGGAAAACAGCGATTATATATTTCTTTGCATAATGTGTTATTAACTAATATATCTATCCAATTTTCATTTAAGAAAATTTTAACCATTTTTCTAAGAGTATCATTGTCACCTCACCGCATCGTGATGAAGTAAGATGTTATCTTTGCTGAAAAGGTCAAATTATTCTTAATGTAATTTTACTTCGTGCTGTATTATACTTAACAATTGTATAACCGCTGAACAGTGAGAATCACTGGTAAACTTAATAAATAAAAAACGTTATTAATATGATTGATTGATTAATAAATAAAAAATTGTTTAATTATAATTTTGATAAAGAACTTTAACTTTAAGTGATTCCTTTACAGTTTAGACTAAATTTTCACAGCATATTATCAAATTATGATAGATTATTTAATCGATTCAAAGTAAAAAACCTGATTGTGTAACTTCTTTATTTAAAATCCAGGAGAAAATATTAAAGTGTCAGTATTATTTGTCAATAGCTATGTCAATAGCCATTTTGGACTTCTCAAGTGCACAGGAATTGAGTTGTAAATTTAAAATTGAAATCCTAAGCTAAGTGAAAAGTGTTTAGATATAAAAGTTAAAAATAATAAAAAGAAATAACTTTAGATCAACAATGATATGTACAAAATTTTTATGAAATAGCAAAATATTTGACATTGTAAAATCGCAGTGATTCCAATGGAAGCAAATATTAAAAATTGTAACTGACATTGTGGCAATTGTGAAAATTGTGAAAGTTTGGAAAATCAATAAGTTATTGGAATATTAACGCATTTTACACTCTTCACTATACCTAATATAAAATGCACACAGTGTAAGGTATTTAAGTCAATTTTATAACTTATTAGTAAAGTGCATTGACAGTATGTACAATGAGTATTAAATATACTAATTACAAATATATAAATAAATAATATGTGTTATAGTCTTTGTTTTTAGAAAAAAATATTTACATATTGAAAATTTTCTAGAAATGAACTGGGAAGCAATTCAATAGTTAAAAAGGTTTATAAAGATTTCTATCTTCAAATGTCGAATAGTGTTATTTGCTTTAAATATATACAGCAAAGAAACGTATTATTCAACATTAAAACTTAATATTTTTACATCTGAAACTTAACATTTTTAGATCTGAAACTTAAGATTTTTTTTTAATTATTAATATTTAAATTTTTCAATATTTTTAACCTATAGGCTTTAGGCTCCTAATATAATAAATGGGTTGTATTTCGTAATAAAAATACAAGTCTAGGGTCAAAAATATATAATATAAATCGAGAACTTGCTGCTCTATTCATTAAAAAGTCTATAAATATATCTAAAGTGCGCGCTAGACGACAACTTCAATTCTTACAGCTGTCGAGCGTGTAATGATGCATAACGTTCTAGCATCGTACACGACTCACGTGTTTCAGTGACTAGATTATAAAATATTCTTTTCAGAATATTGTTTTGAAGTTGAAATTTTTCTTTTGAGAACAATATCTTGTTTTTTTTTTAACAACAATGGCTTGGCAGCTACAGTTTCTATATAACATTTGTCAAAGTGCTACAAACATACCATTGAATAATATGAGAATACAAACATAAGAGTATAAAATTTGTTTTTCTTAGAGAGAAATTGTAAAAAATATATATTTTTAAATCTCATATGTACTTACTACTTTTGTTGATTTTCTCATACAGTTCGATTTATGCAAAACATTTTTTCATTTTATAACAATGTTAGGTTAGGTTAGGTTAGGATTTTTTTTTTAACTTTTAAAAAGTTACTTCTAAAGAATTTAACTTTTAAATTATAGTTATTTAATAAAATTTTGCATATAGTCATGATTGAAACAATCTGTTATGAATGCGACGCTAATTATATTAAATAATTGTTAATTAAAAGAACATTAATAAGTTCTGGGAAAATAAATAATTGAGAGCAATGGAAATTTGTCAAGCCATTTAGGAGATGCAGAATTATGAATACAGGGGAAAAGAATTTATACAATGATACTGCTAAGCGATCTTGCGTCAAGCAAAGGTATTATGAGTTTATAGAATTAATACTCGTTTTCATTCGCTTTTTTTGCATTAAAAGGAATTGTATGATAGAGAATGTTCTGAAATTTATTAGTTCAACAAAGTTACAATCTTATTAGAAACTTTGTGAAATAAATGTACGAAAATTGGTATTGTAAAGGTCGATAAAATGATACGATTATATCATACTCGTGTTTTTGGAAGTATAAGTTAACATCGATAAGGAGGTTTCATTCTTATGAATAACATTTTATATGGTATTTGGGTATTGTAGTTCCATGAGATAAATAATAATAACATATTAGTATATTCATAAAATAATAATCGTCGTCTGTCATGGTATGGGCATGTTATGAGGAGAAATGAAAGGAATGTGACCAAAAGAGTGCTGGGTATGGTAGTAAAGGGATGGACAGTTAGAGGACGGCCGAAGTATGATGTAAGATGAATGGACTGCGTGAACGACGATGGATGGATGGAGAAGAAGGGTGTGTGTTCAGAGATGACGAGTAACAGGAGAGTATGGAAGGAAAAAAAATACTGTATCGACCCCAAAAGTAGGATAAGGGCAAGAAGATGATATTCATAAAATAATAAAATTACATTGTAATTATAATACAACTAATAGGTAATTAATATTATATACGTATTGTTATAATGTAATAGTTAAAAAATGTGAAAAACACTAATATCTTAGCAATAATAAATTTTAGAGGTACATTATTTTTATTATAATAGTACTAAATATAATTAAAATTATAGACAAATATAACGTAGTTTTATAAAAATAATATTTATTTTTCTTTTTTACATAATAAGTTTTGATTGTTATTAAATATGGTTTAAATAAATTTGTTACTCACTAATAAGAATAATGGATCCGAAAATAATGCCTTTTATTATTTTATGTAACAAAAATTCATTTACAACTATTTTTTTTTGATAATAAGATTAATTTGAAACAACTTATTTCATGTCTATTTGACGGCCTAAGGATACATTTATACGTAGCTTATCCAACAATCGTGTAACAGATCGTTTATTAAACTCAGTTGTAAGCTCGTTCTGAGTCTGGTCTTTGTGAGGCACGTGCGGAGCATTGTAGATATTATATTAGTTCAACTGATTTATGACCTACAATTAAAGCCTAAACGTTCACCATTGCCATGATTTAATCTATTGTCAACCGTCACAGCTAGATTATTGTTATTGTTATGATAACGACTATCCTGTTTTGTGTATCCTTCCAACATTTTTAGTTTCTCTTTTGGACTTTTATTATTATATAATCATGACTTATTAACAAGTATCTGATACTTTCCTTAAGTCTCATCATTTTGTGCTAAAGTGGAATGTTTAAAATTTATCTAAAGCTACGTTTTATTCCTTTGTAAAATGGTAGATATTTTAGTAGTACTATGAATTTGGTATTTAAGGATTCAGAAGTAAAAAAAGTAAGAGTGAGAGTTGAACTTCTTTAGAACTACACTAGTGTTTTAAGTTCAACGTTTAATTTAGTTTGGATTTCGACTTATTTTTAGAACTACCGCTTTAATCATCATTGTTGTACTTTAGGAACTTTGTGTGCTTGAATTTTTTTTAAAAACACCCGATATTTTTAGTAGTACCTATACCTTTATATACCCTAGCCATTGTAAGAAATTATTATTTGGGTAGATCTTCTGGTTTGAAAAGAAAATGTAAAAAATATTCTATATATATTTATTGTAAATACTTATCTAGTATTATATTATAAGTATTAAGTAATATATAAATTATCTTTAAATACATAATTTACCAAATACATAGAACTATTACAATTTCAGCATCTGCATTTTTGCTTTCAAATGGCAATAATCTTTGTTATTTTACATATTATTCCAATTCTATACAGATTTAAAACTAAGCATAAAGAAATAAATACACTGCATTTATTTTTTAAATGCATAATAATGAATACACCGAATACATAAAAGATTATTATACTTAACGTTACTACTTAGCTATAGTGAGGTAGTAAACGAAATAACAATCCAGTAAATAAGAATCCAGGAACTAAAAGAAAAGCTAATTAGTTTTTTATTCTATCTTCATTGCTTTGCTAATTGAGTTTCATATTCAAGTGCCCATTAAACTGGCTGAAACAATTTTGCTGAACCTCCGTAGAAAATAAACTTACCTATTACTATAAAGCCCCAACCAAGTTTTCTTAGAGAATGTAAAGGCTTTTCAGACGAGATGAAGTTCATAAAAGATCGAGGAATAACTCGCTCTTGCTACGATCTGATTAAAAAGTGATTATAACAGAAGGGTCATTGTTACCTTTAGATTTACTTTATAACATTTTAAACTAAGTTATCCAATTATATAACTCTTTGTAGACAAGAATATTATTACTAATGATCAGGTATAGATTATATCAAACACGGTTTTTTTATAAATTTTAATTAAAATCGTATTCTTGTAAAATTGCTACGTCTCGTAAATATAAGAAATTTTAATCACAAATATTTTAATATGAGAAAGAATTTAATTAACAGTATTTTTAAACAAACCCTTGTAGCTTAAAGAACTACGAATCTTTTTGTAAGAAAAGTATTTTAGAAGCCTTAAAATATGAAAATAAGTATTTTTGAATATTAAACTAAGATAATTGTTAAAGCCACAATTGTTCTATGCGTTAAGATGTTGAAATTATAGGGCTATACAATTTCACCATACGATGTAACTAAATCAAAATGTTATAAATTTTTTCTCTGGTTTTATTTTTATATATAATTTATAAGTATTATATTTCGATAATAAAATATTGTTGCAATACCAGAAGTTGAATAACATAATATATTATTGTCCGGTATAATATTGTTGCTTAAATAATTAATAATGTACTTTGCATACTGACAAAACTATAATATATATTAATATGTAAAATATATGAGTAATATCATCTGTTAAGAAAAAATAATCGATGTGCCATAAACGGACGTCCTACTCTTTAAAGTGGGTATCAAGTTTCAATTATGTTGTCTAAAAACTATATCGTTGAAACTTAAAACTTTATCTGGTTTAGGAACTACATAGTTGAAACTTGATAAAACTGTTTTATAGAACTTATAAGAACACTTTAGTTCCGTGAAGTGAAATACTTTTCAGTAACAATCGAAAAATAAATTGCCCACATACGACTATGTACGATAAATTTAAAATGTAATTGTGTTAATGATATACATATTTACAAAGTTACATAAGACTTATACTATAATTGGCTATATAAAAGCCGTGGCCTATTTCAGGGGTCAAATTTCTATAACTGACCATATGAACTAGACCAAAAGTAAAAACAAGTGCTATTAGGGTGTCATGACATACAAAACCTTATGTCACTTTATTACAACTTGCGTTTCCTGTTAGCTAGTGTTGTCGCATAATATAGAATGTTACTTTTAATATACTGATAGGAAAACACCAGTGTATGCTTGTTTCCTGGACCTGTCAAAAGCCTTCGACTTGGTTTCTTATACTATCCTGTGGGAAAAGCTTCGGAGCAGCGGCATTCCTGCTTCACTTATATTATCCATCTGGTATGATAATCAGAGAAATTTTGTAAAATGGTCAAATGCTTTGTCTGAGCCATATAAACTTGACTGTGGAGTAAGGCAGGGAGGTCTCAGTTCTCCAAGGCTTTTCAATATTTATTTTAATGAATTACTTGTGAAGCTCAGCAGTACACATGTCGGATGCCATGTAGACAGTGTATGTGTAAATAACTTAAATTATGCAGGTGGCATGGTGTTGCTGAGTCCCTCGATATGCGGAATTAGAAAATTAATATCAATCTGTGAAGGATATGCTAAGCAGCATGGCCTAATATACAATCCTAAGAAAAGTGAGTTGTTAGTCTTTGTAGGGAAAAATAAAAGTCCAACATGTGTTCTTCCAGTACAACTAAGTGGGAAACTTGTAAAGAGAGTAACTGAATTAAAATATCTGGGACACATTGTTACTGAGAATTTAAAAGACGATAAAGACATGGAAAGAGAACGCAGGACCTTGGCTGTAAGGGCCAATATGCTGGCTCGAAGGTTTTCTGGTTGTTCATTTAAAATTAAAATTGCACTATTTAAAACTTACTGCCAAACATTTTACACCAGCGGCCTTTAGGCTAGCTGTACCCAAAGAGCAGCCCACATTCTGCGAGTAAAATATAATAATGCCTTCAAGGCGCTGTTGAGGCTCCCTTATCACTGTAGTGCGTCAGGCATGTTTGCAGATGCTCATACAAATGATTATTTCGCAATAATGCGTAAAAAGGTAGCGTCGGTTATACAAAGGGTAAGGGTAAGCACCAACAGCATCCATGAAATGATGACACATGAAAGTATTTGCAGATAGATTGGATGGGCCGACCATGGGGAGGTTTATCAGGTTGCATGTGCAAAATGTAGCCGGGACAGTCTCCCTGGGGTAGATATTTGTTTATGTTAATTTTGTTTGTAATGTTTTTTTTTTTCTTTGTATTTTATTTTTGTATTGTATGTTATTGTATTTTATTTTTGTTTATATTTTGTTACACTAACATAGTTCTTAAGTAATTCTATTGTACTAACCAACTATGAGCCTATGTCGCTTGACAATAAAAGATTTTTATTTTTTTATTTTTTTATTTTTATTTTTTTATTATTTTTAATTAATTTCTCCATGTAAGTGGAGTTCTTTTTTTCTAGTTTCAGCTTTGGACTTTTTCCATCAATACTATTCTTGTTATCTTGAAAGATTTAGATCTAAATATTTTAATAATAAATTAATAATCATTTTTGTGCTATTTTTCTTCAGTTCTACCCCACCTGTACCCGAACTCAACGATGCGCTGTATGTAGTAGCTTATCTCTGATAATAACACCAGGTAGTCTATGAAGTTCTGACTACTTAGATAAGGGCCTTAACATTTCGTTCTGTTTCGCGGATACAATATTTGAGTGGTTTTAATTTTTTTTTAATTTTTAGTACTTCTTGTGATTTTAATTCTTACTATCGTAATTTATTACATACATACATTAATATAATAATTTATGTGTCCTAAAGATAAATTGACTAAAGATATACTTATTATTTATTTATTCACCATAATTTGTTACAGAAATGTGTCATCTGCTATAGAAATTTACCACTTCCTTAATATCTTATATCTTCGTGACAAGTAGACCATCAAATTGAGATTAGCTTTCTCGTCAGAATTCTTAAAAGACGATATTTCATTTTTAATTTAAAATGCTGTGAAAGGTGTTTAAAAAGGAATATTTATTCGTATCAATAAATGAGTCGAATGATAAATGATGAACAAATGTGAACATTTCATTTGCTAGCTTATTTATTTAATAATGTATTAATATAACTTACGACGTCAATTTGGTCAGTATTTTTGTATACATAATACGTTTGTATGCAAAATAGAAGAACATACTACTGTAGATATGTGATTAAATTATATTATAAAAATCTTAAATTATATTATAAAAAAGGCAAGTTCAACATGCTCTCAATAAATGACAACCAAGACAAATAAACCTTAGTAATGGATGAAAGATGTGCTAATTTTTATATGAAATATGTAGTTTAAAATAATTGTTCTAATAATAGGAATGGTAATGGAATTCTATCACATTTTTGTCACTTTTGTAAAAAAAGATTAGAATTTGTTAATTTTACTTATTAATGTATCCTTTTCTTTTGACACACTTTTCACAACAAGACCAAAATTGAAAAATCGAACTAAATTATTAGATACTCTTAATTAATTTTAATATTCCCTAAAAGAAAATGTGTAATAATTTGATATAAATATAAGTATTTGTTTTTTTTATGAAGAATTGTTATTGCTATTTTAACAGAAGTAATGAAAGAGAGGAAGGACTGAGGGCAGCCTCGAGGCGACCCCAAAGGGCTGCGGTTAAAACTCCTTTACATTACTTTTTAATGTTGTATGTGTGTTTATTTACAACAAATTAATGTTATATGTGTTGATAATATTTTGTTATTAAAATGCATCCACAATTTTGCCCAACACAGCAAAAATATATTGTTACATTGTTTATAAGTCACTATGCTTTAGTGGAAGTACTGTTAGACGCGTTGTTAGTAGAAGTTCGATACAAAAATTAACCACAAGTATACTGGATTAATTAACTTTATACGTAAAATAATAAACACTCAAGATATATATCACATAATTAATAGTTTTATGAACGACTTGAAAATTTTTGGCGCAACATATACAACTTAAACATAATTAGTTGTTAATTCGTAGTACAGACAGACGAAATATACAGAGACTTACGGATATGAATGTTACATGTAATTTATGATATAGAATTAAAGCCGAAACATTAGCCGTTGGTAAGATTAATTGCTTTGCTTAGTAGCTTGTGTTTAATATAACAGTATAGGAATCCTAAATCAATATTGTATTATACGTTAATTAATGCAATGTAAAAATAATATTAATCTATATTTATTATGGTAGTATATATAATAATATATAATGTTAAAATAAGTTTTTGCATCATCCTAAACAAGCACTGATACTTACTTTTGAGAGTTTTTTAATGTGGATAAATAAATTGTCCACATCGATACTTGGCAAAACTTACGCATAGTTTACTAGCAACTTCTTTATCCTTCATGCTAAACAAATATTTGTTAGTGCGTTTTTAGTGAACATAGGATTTTGTTCAACGAAGTATCTAAAACAATTTTAAATCAGTAGCAGTTTTTTTATCAGGTAACTCCGACAATACATAAAAATAAAGTATTGTAATTAATAATAATTACATATTTTTATCTGAGAAAGAACATTTAATAGGATATATATTTAATTTATTCAATAGAAAATTACATCATTTTATATGTAATTATAAAAAAAACATAAAAGGAATATGTGTACAGATACGGCTAGGTATGTGACTCATATATTGTAATCATTTATAGTACAAATAATATTTTATTAATTATATATCTCAGTAAATTTTACATCGCAATCCAGTGTTACATAAAGTGGGATAGAAATTTAATTATAATCAGCCCTACGAATTAGCATAAAAAGTATATTACTTCACATGTCTTTTTTAAAACTAACCTCTTTAAAAACAAATAATACTGTATATTAATTTTTTTATAACTCCTTAAAAAAACTAATACACATACTGGAACCTTTTCAATAGTCAAATTACTCTCCATATCTAACATGCTAGTTTTTCTTTGACATGGGATGTCTGTTAAAGTTGGTTTCAATTTATTCTGATTGCAACTCCATCGAAAAAATAATTAATATATTCGAAATAACTTTTTATTCATATAACTGAAGTGCATTTTTTAACATTACTTTGAGTATCAATGTTGATTAAAATATATTTTTACAATAAATGAAATAAATTTGAAAAAAAAAACTGGTTCCATAAAATATGTTCCACAGACTAAAAGAAAATTCATAGTAATATTTCTAATACGTTGAAAACTAGAATAAGGGCAGTAAAGAACTTTTCTATACAGTAAATATAATAGTTAAATAGTAATAGTTCTATTAATTCTAATTTATTTGTAAGTCCTTAACAATGTTAACCCATTAGAAGTCACCGTACTCGTTTGAGTACAGCTATATTTTTAGGCATATATTCCAGAACTTTTAAGTGTGCGTGGGGTACTTCATTATTTTACATAATTATAAGGTCCTTTAAGTGTTTTAGTAAATAATAAGTGGATAGTGCGACATTATTATTTTAAAAGTGTCGGTTAAAGTTGTGTTACGGAAACGTCATCGAGGTAAGTACATTATTTTAGATTTTTTGAAGTAATAAGTGCTTCTAAGTGTTTTATTTCGATTTATTTCGCTATATTAGACGTAAAGGAAAGATATTAGAAACTGTTAAATTAATTACATATTACTAAAATAAAACTAGAATCTTGTAAATGTCAATGTACTCAGTTGAGTACACTGACAACATACGTAACTAAAATAACAGTTTTTTCTTTCAGATACTTTGCAATGAAGCAACAGCGATTTACAGCTCAAAATAGTTACCATGGGCTTCATTTTTTTTTTTGTTTTTTTTTTTGTTTTTTTTTTTGTTTTTTTTTTTTTTCTCTGCTGTTAGCCCTACTGGCCATGACAGCGTCACCGGGGCTTCAGGAAGCTATCGAAGCTGTGTTACAGGATATTGAAGATAACGAACCTGACCTGGCTATCATACCACCTGATTCAAGTAGATTGACTGATGAAGAGGAGGGTACCGACGAGTATATGTCGGCGTGTCCCATACCGCAAGAAGTACCTGGTACTATTGGGATAATTAGGCATCGAGAGGAATCTCGGTAGCGAGGAATCTACGAACAGTGTCAGTGATGATGAACCACATGCGTCAAAAAAAAAATAGACGACTTGATGCTCATGCTACACGCCAATCTTTTTTGAATCCGAATCCAAACTGGTGCAAATGTATTCATATCCCTTCATATTCTTTGACTTTTCAGAGTTCAACTGAAGTCTCTGATAAGAAAAGTGCTATTGATGAACAAATAAAGGGCCTCAACCCTGTACAAATACTTGAAAATATAATGGATATGATAATATCGAATAGCAAACTATACGCTAACCAAAACAATAGATACGAGTTTCAGCTAGATTCCACTGACATGACAATTTTCTTTTGGGATTTTGATAATTTCTGGCTACCATAAACTACCTCGAGAACCAATGTACTGTCCGTTAGATGAAGACATACCACGTTTGTTCTAAACTTATAATAAAAATATGGGAGATGTTGATGAACTTGACCAGTCTGTCTCATTATATAGAATTGGTGTTCACGGAACAAAAGGTGGTGGTGGGTTATATTTACATATATGATAGATATGGCTGATTTACATGTAATGTGCAATAATAATCCTATGGATCAGCTCATGTTCCAACGTCACATTGGTCGACGACGACAGGGTGAACAAAGAAAATCAAGGCAAGCTGCATAAATTGTGGAAGGCCTACGTCAAGATGGAGTTGGATATTATCCCAACAAAATTAATAAACAGCTGCGGTGTGTAGTTTGCAGTTCTAGAGTGCTTTGGCAATGTAAGAAATGCCTGAAAACACTTTGTGTTAAAAAAGCGTGGTTTGATAATTTTCATACTTAGGCGGTCAGTGTACTCAATTGAGTACACCCCTATATTTTCGTGAAAAACAAAATTTTTCATAATTTTTTTCTTTAATATTTTCTTTTTTACTTACTTTAATATAATAATAACAAAAAATCGCAAATAATATTTGTAGTTTTCATTTGACCTTTAATGGGTTAACAGACACGGAATAATAAAAGCGTTGTCAAAGGTAGGGTTAGAATAGAAGCAATTAAACTGGTCCGAGAAGTTGTAACCGCAAACCCTTGCGGTCATCCGTTACGTCGCTCTGATAATCACAGCAATGAATGTCTACGCGTAATTTTACGAGTTACCACTATGAGATGATTGTACAATATTTGTACATAGATAACAATGTTTCATACTTTAATTAAATAAATATATTATATAAAATAATATTCGATTTCTTATTCATTCTGTATTCATTTTAAAATATTAGACTCAATTTTGTTTAAATAATCAAATTATTTGGTTTGTGTAATAACAATTTCAGTTTGCTAATACTCTTGCAATATCTTAAGGTATCTATTAAGCGAAATTAATTTTTAATCAAGCCGTAGCAAGCGAGTTGATTCCGCGGTATTTTATGAACTTCATCTTGGCTGAGAGGCCTTTATATTTCTTAGGAAAGTTTTGATCGCAGCTTTATTGTGATAGGCAAGTATATTTTACATGAAGATTGATTAAATTGTTTGAGAGCTGGTTGAACGGGTACTTGACTATGAACTTACTTGAAACTGAATTAATAAAGTAATCACGATGAAATGTAGAAACCGCCAAAATTTCCTTGGCGTTGGTATTGCAAAAAAAATTGTTATAACGGTTACTTTGACGTTGCCATGTAGTTTCTTCGGTGTTGTTGTTTTGTAAGAAACATTTAACGTAAAAATTATGATTCTTTACAACTTTTTTTGTAATAATGATTATATTCATACCCTAAAAACTACAGCGTTCAAATAGTTGCAACTGATATCTGGAGAAGCCAGCATGGGATACCTCAAAAATATTGGAAATAAATTTATCTTAAAACTTAATATAAAAAGTGTAGCATATATTATCTTTTATTCTTCTTTTTCTATACAATTTTGTGCAGATAATTTAACAAATAATTTTCAAACAAGTGGTTTTCTCGAATAAAGAAATTATTGAGGTTTTACCTGTTAAAGCTATCTCGGTAGATAAATATCCTTACACTAAATAAAAAAGACGAATCGAATAATTTCAAGACAATTTCAAGACAAGACATCCATATATCTTTTCTCCTTAAATAAAAGCGCTAATTAATGTTATATTTCAAATTGCAAAACTTTAAATTACAGTTTAGTCTTAACGGTGTACATAACAACGTCAATATTGCTGATCCAATGTTTGTATTTCATCAAAATTCATTCACCTCAGTTACTTTGTCAGATCAAAGTACATAAAGTCAGTATATTACGAGCATCTCGATTTATGAAACAATAAATATTGATAATTTATATCACTATATCCTACATTATTATTTAATGATTGTCTTCACATTTATGACACATTAATAATAAACATTTTGGTATTCCTCACAAATTTATTTACCATTTTGTTTTCTTAGACTTTAATATAATACATTTTCTTTCTGTTTTATTTAATGACTAATTTAGGTATTTTAGGTAAATAAAAAATACTATTTAAATTAACACGATAAGTTAACAAACGTATATATATATATTTATTTTACAAATCTTAATGCTAGGCAATAAAGCGCTATTCACTGACAAATTTATTTCTTCCCATGCGAAGGTTATATTTATTGAGTTTAAATAAAATTCTCTGGATGGATCTGGATCAGGTGTGGACGCTTTAAAAATTTTACGAACATTAACTTTATCTATATGGCTATCGTTAACATACTTAGTACAAATAAAATCAATTTACTCTACTGCAAAAAGCAGTAGGTATTCCATTGTACTTGTAGGACAGCGAGACTAAATTTGTTATATTTCTTTCTCCTTAATTAAGAATGTAATCTGTATATAAAGCCTCTAGCAACAGCGTGGTTGAACTTAACTGCAACTAAGTCTCTGTATTCTTTCAAAGTACTCATTAACTCGAAACATGATGTTTGAATGAACTGGTTATCAATTAATTTTATGAAATTAATTGATAACCAGTTCAAACACAAAATAAGAAATATGGTTACCATATGTCTTATTTCGTGTTTGTTTTTTGTTACGAATATATATATATTTATATTAAATATAATAAAGACATGGATTTGGATAATTCTGCAGGTTTACTTAAAAATTATTACCATTTAAGTGCCTCTAGTAATATTTGAGACAAGAATCCATGGAATTCTAATTAAATTATACTTTTTTTAATCATTCGTCATATTTTATGACGCATAATCAGCAAACAAAAATTAGAAACTGAAATTCGTATGAAAAATAATAGATAAACTAACATAATGCACTAAAGAATTGTAGATCTATTAAAATACCACAAGGAAGTCAGCGATAGCATGTTAAATTTTAATTAAAAAATTAGTTTATTTTCTAGGCTGTTTTCTTCTGTTCAGTATTAATCCTTATCTAAATAAATGCATTTGTTATCTTCACCATTTTATATAGATCAAAATTGTCCTACACACTATATGAATAAAATAAATACTTCATATTTATTTATTTAAAACTTTATTGCACATAACAATGTTATACAAGAATATTACAATGTTCATATGTTATCGCTTAAAACAATTTTTTACAGATAAAATGATGAACGACGACAATTGGAGAAATCTCAGGGTAGTGCAAATTAATCGACTTTACAATCATATAGGATTTACAATCAGCATTAATAAACATATAATCGATGCAATACTTTAGAAGAAATTATAGATTTAAAAATATATGCCAACAAAAAATAATAGTTACGCGAACCAGTGCTCTTTACATGACATGCCGGAGATTCAGAAACTAAAAATCATCACAAGAAGTCTCGAGGCAAAAGAAGAAAACTTACGCAACGCGAGCGGAACCTCTAAAGCTAACTTGTGAAGCTAGTAACTTTATAAAAACATTGCAGTAATTCAGCGTTTCTATATATACTAGTAGTTAGTCAACAGAAACTGAAAAGTTAAGTCTTTTTACAATTAAACATTTTTAATAATTTCATTTTTTTTTGTATATAATAAATATTAAAATTAATAATATATACCTCCACTTTCAATTCATGTCTTAAAGAATAACTAGTAAACAACCTTAGTTTACAACGTAGAACGAACCGATGACATATCAACTTCGCGCTCCATTTCACTCAGAGCGCAATGAAATATTTCACAAAATCGCGACACTCAGGACTACGATTATTTGATTATAGAATTTGTTTTATTTATTATAATTTTTAGAGCGACAAACCAATTTAAATCTAGGTTCTGCATGGGACGTAAATCAGAGAATCAGAGATATTAACACAGAGCCTTTTCTATACAGACATTTGAGGTTGAATAAAATAATAGTATTGTAAGTTATGTATTTCTATTAAATACTTCTAAAACAATAAAATATCAACATAACATTTTGTTAAACTATGTATTAACATTTATAGATAGATAAATTTATAGATAAATAAAAAACTAATGTCAAAAATTATATTTGGTTAATATAAGAATACATTTCATACAAATTGTTACATAATTGCAAAAGTTAGTGTTAGTATATAATTAAACTGTGACTGTAGAAGTTGACGACACTCCATAAGTATATTATATATTTATGATGTATTGGGGACTTATTTAAGAAAAGTAATTGGTAAAGTTGGGACAATTTTGTTAAAGTCTCTTCTACAATTAAAACGGTGATTTATAAACTTTAGCAGTAAATTACCATATAAAGTAAGTAGCTAAAATGTGAACTTATTCCTGAATTATATATTTAAAATTAATTATATACAAAATAATGCACAAAAGGCGGGCTTAATGCCACAAAGACACTCTCTACCAGCCAACCTTAGAATGTCCATGAGAGAACATTGGTAGGCGTGCAAAAAAAAACACAAAAAAAACAAAAAATATAAATAAATCCAGAAATATAACTGCAATCATATAATATAATAACACATATAATATATTATAATATAGCATAATATATATTATTATATATAGTAATAAAATATTTATAATTTATACATACATACATGCATATTATACACATTATAAATTATTCATTTAAATAAAGTTCTTTTATTTGGCGTTTGAATGAGTCGAGACAGCGCTTTTCGTATATGTTCCGGTAACTCGTTCCAAAGTCTGACGGCAGTTAGAGTAAATGAGTTGGATAAGAAACCAGTCCGATGAAGAGGAGTGTGGAGCAGTAAATTGCTAGAAGAACGAAGTAATCTGTCATGTACATCTGCTAAGAAGGAGAAATTGCATTTTAAATATGTAGGAGTAGAAGGATTGAACAAAATCGAGTAAAGGAGACACAGAATTCGTACATTTCTTCGTTTACGAATGGGCAACCACTTAAGTTTCGATCTATAGTCGGAGACATGGTCAAACTTACGAAGTCTGAAAATGAAGCGGATACAGGTATTAAGGAGGCGATCTAATTTATTTAGAAGTATTTCATTGGCATCGACAAAGCACACATCAGCATAGTCAAGGATTGGTAGTAGGAACATGTTAACCACCTGTATTTTCGCTCGATAGGGTAGAAAGTTTTTTAATCTTGATAGTGGGTGAAATATCTTATAAAATTTACGAGACAGTTCTTGAACCTGATATTGCCAACTAAGAGAACTGTCCAGAAAGATTCCTAAATTTTTTACTTCGGAAGAGAATGGTATTATGTTGTTGTTATAAATCACATCCGGTAAAGAATTTGAGTCAATAAGGGCCAACTGGCGGTAACTACCAATAATGATTGCTTGGCACTTACATGGGTTAACTTCTATACCGAAGTCATTAGACCAAAGCAACATTTTCTCAAGCGCCGCGTTTATTATGTGAATTGAATGCTCGATTAACCTAACTTCTGTGTGTATATAAAGCTGCAAGTCGTCGGCATAAAGATGATAATGAAAATGTAAGTTGGAGGTAATGGAGTTAATAAAAAGAGAAAATAATAGAGGAGACAAAATACCGCCTTGGGGGACCCCAGCAACTACATTGCACCAATCAGAGAGGCTCTCATCAGTGCAAACGGCCTGCTGACACCTTCGAAGATATGAGGAGAACCATTTGTTAGCAGAAGCCGAGATATTGTACTTGGACATAAACGCAAGTAATAGGTCATGGTCAACGGCGCCGAATGCGTTACTGAAGTCTAGTACAAGAACGGTAACACATTTGTTTTCCATTCCATGGCGAATGTCTTCCGCGATTTTTAAAAGTGCTGTACTTGTGCTATGTCCAGTGCGGAAGCCTGATTGCAATGGGTCCAGCAAATTGTACTTTGAAAGGAATAGGAAAAGCTGGAAGTGAACGATGGATTCAATTATCTTGGATAAAAACGGTAATATTGAAATGGGACGATAATGGGAAGGTAAGGTGGGATTACAAGTTTCATAATAATTATAATTATTATTTCTAAGATTGATGTTATTAAGAATATGTTAATAATAACACAAATATTACTCCTAATAATTTTTTACAACAGAGGTTTATTATCTTTATAACTCTGATGTGTTTGTTATAAATGTTTTATGACATTTTTGGTTGTTTATTGATTATAATATTATATATAGTATTTTTATTTCAGATTTATTATAGACGCATATAAATGAAGAGAATTACAAAATTAGGCTGTAATGGAGTTGTAAAAAATTATAGAAGAGCGATTAACTAAAGTTCGTGGAAAAATTTATATATTCTAAATAAATATTACAAATAAGTAAACGATGAATTATAAGACATTTAATTCCTCACTCTATTTTCCTTACTTAATATTATTTCAAATTATATTAAATATATATTCTAATAATATTTAATATATTTTAGCCGCGTTAAGCTTTTTAAATTTTACAATATACAATGACCTCTGAAAAGACATCCTGTCGCACTATCAATCTGTTGCACCAAACAATTGGTTACTCTATAATAGTAGGTTTAGCGTTATGATGTTAATGTAATTCTACAAACAGCATATTTATCAAATTTTATGGTAATAAGTATGAGACAATGTTGTATAAAGAAATTACAAAAATCTCCATGTTCCAAAATTTTATTCAATTAAACTTACACTTATTTTTAATAAATTGTCTGCTCTTATTCCGAGACATACAGGATCAAAAACATACTAGCATGCTAATCTCCAGCCATTACTAAACCCGAGGAAAAGTCAAGAACGCTTCGCCGCTTATAGACTGTTTACGTCTTTCTCTGATTATTGCTCCCAAAATCTCTTTTCAAGTATTTCTAACATTGACATATATACTCGCATAGCAACATTCTACTAAAGTAATTGTTTTAAATGATCTGTAAGCAATTGCTTAGCCACGTTAATCTTATTTAAATTTTAAACTTTTATATAGTGTCAATGTAAGCGGACCCTTGCTACGGTCTGTAAAGTGTTTTTACAGAGATCACTCAATCTGTGTGCGAGTAGGTGCTGGCATGTCGCCCTGGTTTGACATCCAATCGGGTGTTTATCAAGGTTGCTGAATGTGTGTATTTATCAAGGGTGAATGAAGTGGTATATTTGGGAAGTATGTTTAGCAGAGACGGAAGATACGAAATGGATGTGGAGAGGCGTATTGCTGCCGGTAACAGAGTCAACGGTGCTTTGGCTACAATGTTGAGTCGGCGAAACGTCAGCATAGCTGCACATTTGACTATATACAATACGGTTTTGCTACCGACGCTATTATACGGCAGCCAAAAAAAAGGGAGTGATGAAAGAATGGTAAAAAAGATTTATATAGGAAAAGTGAGTGGTAAGAGAGACAAGGGGATGCCTCGAGTGACCTTCGAAAACATTGTATCTATGATGCTGGAGGAAGGTCACGTAAAAAACATGAGGACCTCCCGGAGGGCATATATGAAGATGTTGATTTCTGTGGCCGAGGCGAAAGAGGTATGCAGGGACCATAGCGTTTGGCGCTCCGTCGTCTCTGGCTACCCCGCAAGGGATATGAGGTGAAGCTAAATAAATAAATATAGTGTCAAATTCATTGACACCCGCCTAATAATCAAACTTGCATCCTCTTGAGAAATATCCTTTAACTTTGTTATTTGAGCCATCATTTCGGCAAAGGATTTGCGTTTTATTTGATAACTACAACAACCAATTGATTACTCATTACATCACACTACATCACACTACACTACATTACCTTACATTACATTACTTTACAGAAAGTTTGGCGTTGTGATGTTAATTTATTTTTACATCCATCACATAGTTAAATAGAGCTATAACAAATATCTCTTAGTTATTACATTTTATTCAATATAACCTACACTTATATTTAATGAATGGTCTGTATATCTACTAGAAACACTAAACTCCGATTATAACTAAATTGAATGGAGCTGCAAGCACGCTTCTTCGCTTATTAATTGTTGACGTCCTTTCTTAACTGTTGTTTCCGAAAGTATTTCTCGTCCAAGATTATTGAATTATCGATACTACAAAAAACTGTGTTACAAGATGTATGATTTATATAAATTCAATAATGTATCGTTGACTTTATATGGCTATAATTGTTATTGGAAATCGGTATTACAAATGTACGAATAAATTTGAATACATTTAAAATATGTATTTAACTATTTAGTTAAACGAATTAAAATAAAAATATGAATTGACAAATAATTTACTAATTTTATATAAAATATATTTTAGATGTTCAGATAAAAAAGGTTATGATCTTATTTATTTTCCTCCTCTTTTATATCTTTGGCGATTTTAATCATGAATAAATGAGTAAAGGTAGAAGCTTTGGCTTTTACTGATACCGAATGAGTGTCAAGAGAAAGAAGATATCATTATTTATTTAGGATTCATTCGGTTAACTTAAATTGATTCGAATTAACGGTAAGAGCTTTTCTAATCCAGAAACATATATTTAATGAGATTATTAAAGTTTCATGGGAGATGATATAAGTAACGTTCACTGCGATCTACTAAGAAGAGCTACAAGTTTGATAAACAAACAGATAAAAAAGTTACTAGATATTTTTATTCAGCTTTTTGTACTTTTAGAACTTTTCATCAATTAAAATTAAGAAATAACATCTTTAAATTTATTTTATTATTACTACGAATTGAGAACACTATCAAATGTAGTCTGAGGACGGGTTAAAACATAATTGTTGATCTAAGTCACTCTCCAGCTATGACAGGATTTATAAGTATTTAAATTCAACGATATTTATTTAATTCTACATAAACTATTAACAAAGTTATCTAGCCTTAACAAAATTAAATACAGGATAAAGAATAAAAGTTTGTATAGTATTCTCTCGGTTATTAAAGAAATAGTAAAGTACATATAAACTTTTGATACGAATGACTTGCAAATTGCTACTGTAATATGAAAGAAGCTAGAACAACAACAACAAGAACAAATATGTCATCTTAAATTGTGTAGTTAAAAAATCCACTGAAAAAAAAGTTGATATTTTTATCTTCAATATTGCGTTTGAAATGAATTAATATTTAATTTTTTTTAAACATGACTAGTTTTAGACAATAAGTGGAGCTCTCTATGTGATGGGGAAATAAACAGAATTGTTCTGTCAAAAATAACGGACTAAAAATTTTATTTAAAAAATATAACGGCGTTGCTTCAAATAATGATAATTATTATATATATTGATAGTATACATTTATAATATTATATATTGTAGTAGACTTTCCTTAAAATAATTTTAGAGTATAATCATGTTTATTAGTGAGGTCATGTTTAATTTTTGGTGCCTTCCTGAAGCAAATACTGAAATAGCAATATACTTTAATATGATGTTTATCACAATAATAGCTATCTCAACGACAGGCATCTACAAAAATTCCTACTAAAATACAATAATTTTATGCACTGCTAAAATGTAATTAATGATATTAAAATTAAATTGATATTTGCGATTAAATATAATTTTAACTTAACAGAGTTTGTAAAGATTGTTAGAATAATTAAGAGAGATTTAAGATTGATAATTATCAAGAATATTACAAACAAAAAAATCTAATATTTATTGATCTTTTTGTTCTAACTTTTAAACCTATTATTAAGATTACTATCTAAAGAATCTCATAAGAATTTACAGAACAAAAGTTCTATTAAGCTTACAATAGAAAGAATCTTTCCAATGGAATATTTCTGATCAATTCTGCAAAAATAATTCCCTTCTCTCGGCGATAATGATATCTCGGTAGTTTTGTTTTTAGTCACTTAATATTTTTAATTGATACATAATAATATCATTTAATGTTAAGTTTTTTATTATAACTATTCTATAAAAAATTTAGAATAAAAATAACATTAAAACAATGTAAAGGTAAACTTATTGTTATTTTTTTAAATATAATAAACTATTTACATACAAAAAAAAATTGTATCAATACAAAACAGAAAGCATAATGTAGATGTGAAAATCTATTTAATTTAACGAATTTACTTATTTAATTCTTCAGGGGAGCATCACACATCACTCAAGTTTATCTACTTACTTTCACGTTATGACAAAACAGGAAACTTATAACGTTTTTGATATGGCCTTAAGTTATTGTGTACCGTGTCTCTCCCGTAATCTAGAAGGACCGCTTCCAGATAATACCAATGCACAATATTCTAGCAATAATATTATCCAATGATTTATAGATAATTAAATGTTTGCACAAATTTATACAATTTAATTTTTAGTAATATAAGTGAAAACTAGTATTATGGCAAAATCAATAAAACTTACATTAATCCTAATAACATTAACAGCTCGTGTTAATCCAATTACAAAGTGAATAGGTATTTTTCCTCAATCGCCCTATTATTTAACACGTAACTGATTTTGGTTATAGTATAATGTTTATTTAAAATCTATTACGTTGTATGAAAAATCTTTTTTATAATACAAGATAATATATTGGGGCAGTAGCATCATATGTGCTGTATTGTATATACAAATTATCATTTGATAAAACGTTTTCGGCTTATAGATAAACAAACAGACAGACAAAATTAAAAAAATAGGTTTCTTTGGGACAGTGCGTCATTTAAGTCATATTTACCACAAATTATACTGAAAGAACCTACACATTTTTGTAATAATAATTAATTATAGTTTAGCAGAAACGGAATAGTGTTGCTTAGAACAATTAAGATATTTGTGTAACTTGTGTGCTCTTTAGTTATATTAATGAATTTGGATTGGTTATTTCTAATATATTTTAAAAGTTAAAATAATAAAGAATTGAAATATTATAAAAGAAATTAGTAAACAACAAAAGCAACAGAAATGTTAATTTTAAAATGGTAATTATTATACTAAAAGAATTTGCTGACAACAGCAATGGCTGATTATTATGTAAATTATATATGTAAATTAGACAAGTGTGGCTTCATTACGGCACGCCGTTTAAAAGTGGAAACATCAAAAAGTTATTTTGAAAATTCAATTGTTGAGCTAAAAGAAAATAATGTAAGTTTTTATATAATTTACACTCGGTAAATGTTCGGTGTAATTAAAATCAATAGTGTTTAAAAATAGTGAAAACCTGAAAATCAATAAGTAAATGTTATGGTTGATACGAAATAAATATTTATTATGACAATATACATAATACATAATTTCAGAGCTTTTTGCATGATTTTGTCAAATACAAAGAATATATGCGTTTTGAATATATGAAATATTTATAGTAGATTGAGCAAATATTGTGACTAAGCTCACAACTTTCTCTGCTTTACAAGTAGCAATGGGTACAATTGAGTATCAAGTATTGGTCAATAGTTAATTGTTTGTTGTCTGTTAGGTTTAGACATGTAGGTTACTCCATTTGCACTTCGTAAACATTATTTATATTACAATATTTTTGATAAGTTTAATGCAAAAATTTTATATACATTTACTTATTATCACAAAACTTGCAATTACTAATTAAATTTTGTAGCTGATTAAAAAATATCAATTTGATTTTATTTTTTATTTAGTAACAAGAATCAATGTAGTCATAATATAATAGTAAGTAATATAATTTGCTGGTGAAATTTTCAACCTTTTCATACTTACGTATTGGTTTTTGGAGTCGATAATTTAAATTTGTTTAAATTTTCAAATACAAGTGCCTTAAAATTTGGTTCCACATCTAACTTTATTTTCAGTGATACAGGTTTTTAATTTTATATTATAATAAAAAGATAAAAGAAGCCTAGTTGTAGAAAGTTAATAAAAGTATGAAATAGTTTGACCGTAATACTACCCTCTCGCACCCTTGGTTTTAAGTGTCTTAAACGTTTTAAATATAAATTTAAAATTTCTACTAAACACATCGTAACAAATGGAACGAACAAAGTACATTTAAAATCTTGTAAATGTAAAATAGTAAATGTAAAAATGTAAATTTTGCAAAAAATGTCACAGTATCTAATGATTTAGAATAAAATTACATTTTTTATAATAAATATGTTTTCCTCAAACTTAAATATCAGAGGCATATTTCTCTATCAACATTTCTTAAGTGTATTACATAATTTTATGTGCTTCAGCAAAATGCATGTTGTAAAAATAATTTCCATTTTCAATTTTCCCTGTGTACTAAACTGGTTGTTTTTATAAATTTTACGAGTTAAAGCATAACTTGTAATCTTTCCTCTGAGAATCGACGAAACAGCCCATAAAATATCATTTCTTAGACCCAGCGAATTATTTATTGCCTTAAATCAGACCAAACTTTTTGTTTACAGTTTCACTAATCTCAAAATACTTAACAAATAATAATAATAAGAAATAAATGTAACTCCCGTTTGTAATTACGTATTGAGAAAACTTATAAATCTTAGAATTCCATTCAGATATGTAGTCCCAATGTTATATATATTATAAAATACACATTTCGTAGATAAAATATTAAAAATTAAGTATGTATAAACAAGTGTCTATCACCAAAGATTTTTTAAACCTTTTGGCAACAGGCGTATGTATATTTTTTAAACGAATAACGAAAAACAGTCCTCATACACATTATATGTAAAAATTTTACCAGATTCAACAGAAAGAAAAAATAATATAATTTTCATAGAGTTGAAAATTATGAAACAAAAAATATATATAATTATATTATTAAAATAAATTAGGACAATCAAATAAACTATCGATAATATTACAAAGCTTATGAAATTCAGTTGACTGGAGGAGCCCAGGCAAGGTCTTGATAGTAATTCTGTACTTGTCACTTCACGGTACCACTTTCAAAATTATGTCTGCGACTCAAAAGTAATTATTACAACAAATTGTTAATTATACCTACATACAAATATATAATATGTTTAAAAAGTTTTTGGCAGATCTTCTTGACAGCAGTCAAATTTGGAACTGTGTAATTATATTCATATTCATATTCATTTTATTTGGTAATATTTTTGGTTTACAAATTCCTTAAAACCATTTCCAAAAATATAAATTTGCCGGCTAGGGCGTCCCAAATTAGTCGTCAAAAATATTATTTATACAATACTAAATTAATTAACATTCTCTGATAACACGTTAATAACAATATCAATTAAATTATTCATATCTAAAATGTCAAAAATGTCAAAAATATTTGAAAAAGTAAAATACAATCATAATAATAAATTAAAAATACGTGTGTCATCAGATTATTTGTATGTCAATATTATTCAAATTATCCTTTAAATATTCGTCATAATTATAATAAATCTTTGATGTCAACAGTTGTTTAATTTTATTATAAAAAATAGTGTCCTTTTTAATTTGTTTAATTTGATTTGGTAACTTATTGTACGTCTTTATAGCCATACAATAAGTACCTTTTTTTACTAAAGCCATCATTTTGTCACGAGGGTAATCTAAATGTTGTTTTCTACGACTGTTATATGTAGTTTCATTTAAGTGAAACAAGTGGCGTTGCTTTCGTGTAAACATTAACATTTCTAAGATATAAATATAAGGCATTGTTAGTATTTTAAATTTTTCAAACCAAGGCCTGCAGCTATAGTGTAATTATATTTGGAGTTTCATGAATAATGTAATTGAAATAAAAAACTTTGACTTTATTCACGATTTAGTATTTGTTACCATTTTATCCTTCGGTGCGTCGGCAAAGCATAAAGGACTTCTTGGAACGTGTGGTTGCAGTATTTTATTACAGTTTTTTTTATATTTTTTTCGGTTAAAACTTTAGTTTACCGCAAATAAGGAATTGTTATTCTCAATAGAACCATGAAATTGGACAATAAATTAAAAATACTGTTATTTATAACTTCCTGCAATGCAGAGGATAGAAAAATAAGTAAAAAAATCTTATTTTTTAATTGAAGAAGTTTTTCAAATTATATCTTAAAGTATTATTATATATTGTTTTCTTTTCAAATAATATTACCATCTGTAATGAAAAATTAAAAACTTGAAGGAAAATGAGTCAAATCTTTGACTTATGAGATATCTTTCTTTTGCTATTTGATTGTTGAATTAAATAATTGTCAACATATTGAGTAGTGACACGGTATGCAATAAATCTTCTTTACACATACAAAAAGTATTTTTGTTGATATAAATATTTATAGTACTAATTGCATGTCCACCTTAAGAAGATTCAATACATCTATATCATAGGAAGGAGACGGTTCATAGCAAAACTGTTGAAACATTAATAAATTAGCATGATTCCACAATAAATAACAGAAACTAATATGAAAACTATTAATGAAACTAATAAAATTTGCAAGAATATTACACAAATGTATCAATATTTATTTTTAATGAAGTAACGATCATTAAATGCTTGTAAATAAAAACAGGTAACTATTTTTTTCTAATAACGTGTATTTTCCCTGAACGGTACATAATGCATGCAAAATACTTTCTTATTTATATAACGGTGGGATGGTTTCAGCAACGGCGCTGATTTATGACGCTAAATTTACATTGAGCAAAGTCCGTGTGTACACGTTTTATTCAGATGCGTTGAAAAGATGACTCGCATTCAAACATGCTTCATAGCGGTATTCTGTGATATTCTTGTCTTGTTTCAAATACAAATACATTAAGAAGAATATAAATATAACGTGTAATATTCTAATTTGACATATAACGGAAATTCAAAACCAACTTCCATCCCTTAACAATTTTTTTTATAATTTTGAAAAAGAAAATAAATTTATTTAAAATTTCAAATAAATTTATTCCATCTCATGACACTTCATTTAATTTAAATTGAATTTCATCGCATAAATGCAAGAAAATGTACAAACAGCAAATGATAAGATTAACGGCCATCATTTTCGTTCCAATTTAATTAAACAAGTGGCGGAAGTGCAAATTTCACAATTTTATTTGTAATTAATAGTATTGAGATAATTATTGAATGGTAATAATTATATTTTCGTAGAGCTGTAGTTTTACTAATACGTTTAGTTAATTACGACATCACTTACGTATTTAATTAATTTTATATTAATTTATAAAAAAGTTAATAACTTCTCCATCTTGCGTCTCGTAATGTGCATCTTAAAATAAAACATATTTTCAATTAACTCTGACATGAATGTAAAATATGTATTTTATATTAAATTTAATTTAAAATATCGCTTCAGGGGAATACGAGATGTCAGCTATTACATTACTCATTATGTTTTTATGACACTCAATTAAAAAGTTAAATATATTTTATTATTATTCCCATACTAGTTAAAATTACTAAAACGCTAACTAAAATACGCAATTTTAAAAGAATCAACATGTTCTAAGTTCATGTTTGTGGAAACAATTTTGTTATTGGATTCCAACCAACATGGTTGTTAACCGTAACGTTTGAATCATCGAAGCGTTCCACTTAAATGACATAACCTGATACGAAACACACTGGAGTGAAAACATTGCTGTGGGTAATTTTAACTCTGCTTTATACTTTTAAAATTAGTAATATTTTCTGAATATTCCTGTGATGACGAAATGTATCGAGATTCGAATACTCCTACATATGAATACATTAAAATACATTTAATATTTCATGTTATTTTTTAAAGAAAATCCTTAAATTCAATCAGCGTGGAAGTAAATTGTTATAAATGTATTTTACCTATAAGTAATTTATGAAGCTTGTTAACTATTTTAAATTAGTGTGTTATTCTCCCAATAAAAAAATATAATTTACGCTTCTGTTATTCCTATCATATTTTGTGAAGAAGCTGTTTATGGATAAAAAAATGATATTAAATATATTTTTGTATACAAAAGCAATCTGTTGCTTGGGTTATATATTTTGGTTCTAAACAATAACGTATCCATGTCACGTTTCATTTTCTTCAAAGCCGAAAATCTTATAGAAATCCTCTTATTGTCAATATTTTATTCGCGATCCATATATTTACTCGCCCTCCGTGATATGAATTTATAAACTTAGGGTTATCAAATACAATTTGCGCTCTAAGTTAGGTGTGAGACAAAATGATTATTCTTGATCAGCCAATAAAATTAATTACTTGTAAAATCACTAGTGCTATCGTTAAAGTACTTATCAAGAAGTAATAAGAAGTACTCGTTTCTTGAAAATTTTTTATTAAATATAGAATAATAGTTTTGCTATTGACTATTAATGCTCTGTCACAGCCCTAAAGTGTAAATGTTTTGCAAGATTTTACATCTGACTGACATGAAGTGATAAGTTAATACGTGTTGATACGAATACCTCTTTATTATAAATCAAGATTATTTTCTTAGATATCTTAAGTATAGTTTGTTATTATTACATTTAAGGGACTTTATTTGAATCTGTCTAAATACACTCAACAAATTAAGATGTATATTTAATTGACCGTAGGATGAATGCTGAGCGTAGCGAAGCGTTTGTCCGAAGGACTACGTTTCCACTACATAGGCCCATTCTGCTATTTTTCCGTATGTATTCCAGTGTGTTTGTTCCGGCGTAGCCGGCGTATTTTTTATCATATCGTCACGAAAATTGGCAGGCATGTTCTTTGAATGATTTGAATTTTTATGTCAAGCCGTTTTTTTGATTGGGCGAAAAAATACAAAATGGCGGCGTTTTATATTTTTGTTTTTGGCGTAGCAGGAGCAATTTTCATCTGCCACAAAAATTGGTGATCATGTTCTTTGAGTTATTTAATTTTTTTTTGTCCAGCTACTTTTCTTACTGGGAGGAAACTTCCAAAATGGTGGTGATTTGAGTTTTCGTTTGGGCGTAGCAGGCGTATTTTTCATGCAATAGTCACGAAAATTGGTAGGTGTGTTCTTTGAATTATTTAAATTTTTATGTCGAGCTTTTTTTTTGCTTATGCGAAAAATTTCAAAATGGCGGATTTTGATCCGTACCACAAAAACGGACTTTGGGGCAGCTAGCGGGCGCAAAGTCCGTTTTTGTGGTACGTACTTGGTTACGAGTGAAATAGACGTACTTGGTTTACGGGTGAAATATCGTAGTCACTGCACCTCGTGAAATCCACTATAAATAATTTCCCAACATTCTCTCATCCCCTAATGTACTGAGAACTACTGTTCACAAAACGACTAGTTGCTTTCATTATAAAGTTTTATACTTAAGATAAAACGAATAACTATTCCTGTGTCATTGGTAGCAGGAGAATATAAAATGTGATTTTAAAAGATACCTATTTTTCTAGAGAAGATTATAAGCAAAATGTATTAGGGACATAATATTAAAGATATACTGTTCCATAATACTTTGAGAAAGACCTTTAAATTTGTTAACAAAATTTATATATAATTAAATAAGCTCTAAACTAAGTAACGTTTTATTTGCAGTCACATTTTTAATATACAAAAAACCTCATTTGCTTCGACATTTGATCCTCTGACACAAAACTTTATATAACTTTTGAATGCGATGGTAACAAAGTAGTCGTTGACGATAGCGGTTTATTATCTAACAATGTGGAGAAAATGAAATTTACATACGATATGAGCATGTGTAAGGACGTTATATACATGAAAGAAAAATATAAAAATATTGCCTTTTTGTATCTTCTAGAATTACCATTATATCTAAACACAACATTATCTATACTGACAACAGAGTTCGTCTTTAAATTTACAAGTTAAAAAAATACGTGTCTTTTTGAAGTTAGGAAAAGTTTGCATTGTGACAAATGTATATGTTTAAAATACGAGTATAATAAAACTTCACATACGTTAAGTATAACTTGTTCATTTACAGTAGTAAATGAACAAAGTTTTGCTTTACAGTTGCTTAGACTTTGACTTAAATGACTTTGTTAAACTTATGTTTCATTGCGGTACCTGCGACTGGTTTTATTACAAAATACAATATATATTTCAGCTTTTATAATTTACTGATATATTACACAGAAGTCTCATATGGTTTGAAATTGCATTTCAGTAAATTTATATTCATAGCCACGTCATTTGTTAATGATTTTTTTTTATTATGTAATAATACTATCATTTTCTTGTGGCATGTTTTTAAACTTCAGGTTTGACGAGTAGAAAATTACATTAATTTGAAAATATATATATTATAACCGAAATATATAGAAGGGTGAAGTATCAAGCTCTTGTCAATTATCTACAGTGACCGAAGATTGGGCCACACTCTCGCATAGTAGTTGAAAGGCATGATATAGATAGGTACTATATTTAAACTTTGATAACTGTTAAGATACTACGGAAAGGCTACTTAAATAAATGTTAGTAAAATATATATATTTGAGTAAAATAGTTACATTAATTTTATGTTTTTTTTTTATATCATGAGCTGAAAATCAAAGTAATTTAAACTGCTTTTCAAATACAATGAGTACGAATGGTACTCGTTATTACTTGTTATGTTAAAAAATACAATTAAGTCTAATCTAACAAGTAATGACTTGTTAGATGAGACAATTGTATTTTTAATATGTTTACATAATATTAAAATCCAAATAAACATCACACTATTGTAAAACATTTTAATCAATATTATTGATAAACTGAAACTATACAGACATTCTTATTTAAAGTTTTATAAAATAAATACCTATTTAATAAATAGTTATAAATTAATGTTTACTCTACAATGATCACAAAGTTTTAGGGTTCATTAATATCATGACAATTCGTTTTTATGCATAAATGTTTAAAAACATTGTGTATATAACATTGTATATATCTTTTTTATTTCTAAATTCACATTTGACTTACTCCCTTTTTTTTCCTTCAAGTCTTTCTTTTTCAGCACCATTGCAGGTCATTAATACCTACAACATTATATTTGTATGAGGGTAATGTAAAGTGTTGTGAAATAAAGAGTTATAATTATGAAAAAAATTACGACTATTTTTCATGAATATTTATTTTAAACTTAATATTTTTATTTATGAAATTGAAATAAATATGAACTTAATAGTAAGCTAAGGAATACGAGTATATGCAAAGTCTTATTTGCAATGAGTGTAGCTTTGCAATAGTTTTGTTTTAATATCAGTACAACTTAAACAACAATACTATCTTATCAACATTCTGCACAACCCGCAAACGCAAGCAGAACTTATAAGCGATTCAGTACAATAAACCCGAGTTGCATAGAGCCTAAGGGTATGAATATCGCAATATTTTTAACTTTGTTGAAATTAAAATTTCTATTGATATTCAGTTGTGTTAATTAGTTTCAGCTATTTCATAATTTCCTTAACTAGTTTATAAATAAATTTAAAACGGTGTTTTCATTGTGTATATGATATAATAGTAGAAAGAGTATCTAGCTGATTGTTTCGAAATAGCTCTATTATAACGCAACTAAAGTCTGTTCCATAAGTGTACCACAATTTTAGATGCAATAAACTTTTTGCCTTTGAATTTAGTTCTTTTTTCTATAAAAAATATCCCTAAGTTATATTAAAGTCAACATTACTTTATTGGACAGAAAATAGTTTAGGCTGTAATTACAACAATACTACAAATATATTTATTACAGAATATACGAGTATGAAAAGAGGGCAGATAAAATCGCTGACAAAAGCTTGTGAGTACCAGTAGAGGAGTATTTTGATACTTACAAATGAAACCTACATTTATTTATTGTAGTGTGTCAATATAATTTCTGTAACATAACCACAGTTGACAGTTTGTAAGTTAGGTATTAACAGTATTAGGTAACTTAAACTTCGACTTCGGTACATTTATACATTTATATATCAAAAGTTACGAGTCCAGTTTTATCAAAGCTATGAATTCTGAGGAATTTCTTGAAATTCTAAAACTTAGACCGACTTCCTTTTATCCAACTTTTAGATTATTTTATTTATTTTTTATAAAATTAGGACTTCTATTCTCAAATTATTATTTATAAATATTTGAACATGAAGATATAAAAAATGATAATTGAAAGATGATTATTATGAATCTTTTTAATTTTCGATATTTTTGAATGAGAAGAGGCGGACAAAAAGCACTCGTTGCTAAATTTTTCTAATAAGCTTATTAACCTATAGTTTCTTTATCAATAATGTACTGTACGATATGCAATATATATATATATATATATATATATATATATATATATATATATATTCTATCTATTCTAAATCGTAAAAAATAATACTCTAAGATGGGAACATTATATCAATATTACCTCAACTAACCTTACAAGGTAATCCCCCACGATAGCGAATTTTCCTAACGATTACCCCATATGATTACAATAATATAATGTTCGGAAACAATACCGGCCGAGAGTTTTTTTGCTGTTTAATATATAACATATATACTACGGTTAGGTTTCGTACTAAAAAAATATTTATCTATCTATATCTATATATATATATATATATATATATATAACATAAAAAAATTATCTGCTTGGGCATGACGCTTTGCTACCTCCGGGAAACTAATTAAGTTACTGTGTTGCTTACCCACCTTGATAAAACCTTATTGTATATATTACAAATGTCTTTCATTATTGGTCGCTACTTTTAGGCTTCTGTAAAATATAGTTACGTTTCTAACTTTGCAACATAGGTGTGTTTATTATTATACTAAATGACACAAAAGAAGGATGGCTATAGTGCGCTTATTTTATTTTTTAACCCTTTATCCTACCACCTTAACAAGCTTTTGATTGTTTCCTTATGTTCATGGATTTATAAATTTCAGATTATAGTTATATAAAAAAAATATTTACGAGGCTGGAATTTGATGTTCCAGTACAAACCAGCACCAGTTTTCTAAATTATTTACACGTAGGGCTGAACCATAATATTATATCATCTTACCCATTTGTTGTGTTTTTGTTCATTTCAAATTTGATTTATTTTTTTCCCCACTTGTATGTGAATGGTAGTAAGTATTTCATAACAATATCAATATATAATGGATATGAATATGAAAAAAATACAAATTATTAAAATGGCAACTTGTAACTAAAGTTAGAATATAAAATAAAAGTAGAAACTCTGTTATAAAAGCTGACAAAGTAAATCCCCGTAATGGTCGTCGTGATGTCTGACGACGGCGGTGTAATATTACAGGCCAATGACGTCATCAGCTGTGGCGAAACGTATACTGAACATCTGCAGTCTCCGGAAGCCGGACAAAATACCATCTCCAACCCTACCCTATAGTAAAAGGCACCATACCTACACACAGAATTAATAACACTCGCACTACTACGTGTGTTATGTGTCCTAATAGTGCAAGGCGACGTCAGCTTTGGCGTAGTCTATCTCGTAATACACCACTTGTCATACGATCACAGTCTTAATTAGTTTTCTCTTCATTGTAATTAAGTAATCACTATAAGACGCATAGTAAAATGTAATTGGAATTATTTTAATTTGCCTAACATACATTGTAACATTTGTATTACTTCCTACTACATTTTCTACATACTCAGCAACTATAAGAAATATGGGATTTATTTTTGGTTTATATTGAAAAAACATATAACATTTATACATGCGGAAATTCGGGTATTCGTTATTTTTGCCCTGGGGCATGGTATGTGGCTAGCTTTAAATAAATCACATTACCAATAACTTCAGAAAGCACCATGACTCTAATGTGTTGCAGAGACCATTACAATTTTTTTCCTCCGGCCCAGAAAATAGTCCAGTGCCAGTTAACTTCTGCAATATATTTTTAATGCTTTGATATGAATGAGTTTGTTTGCAGTATATAAAATGATCTTATCCACATGTTTTTTTTCCTCATAAGTACATAAAATATTTAAATCACTAAAATATCTACACTCTATATAAAATATATCAACAAAATCAAATCTACAAAAATTTAACTGCCACCATTCGACACTTTATTAATTGTTATACTCCTTAGATGCTATTCGAACAGGTTTTCAATGGCTGCATTCAATTGAACAAAAATAAAACAATGAGCCTAATGAAAATTTTTTATTTCAATATTGATATTGCTGTGAACGTTTAGTTACTTTCCAAATTACTTTATATTACGACTTTTATGAAGATCGCCTATTAATTCAGCTTATCTTAGGTTGAGATTGTAATCCAGATATAACACCAAAGGTAAGATTAAATCAAGACTTAAATGTCTCCTAAATTACCCTAAAATATTATGTATGTAAATTATACACATTTCTCGTTTAATTTATTGAAATAGCCTACACCGGTATAAACACAAATTTTAATTTGATTGAACACGGTTTTAGGTAGATTCCATAGATGAATCTACCTATTGCAATCGATGCGATGACGGGACCCAGACCCCAGAGTAGGGGCGCTACGCCGTTTATGAACTGGAGATTGAGAATCCGCCGAAAAAAAATATTTATATATCCCGATATATATATATATGTATATATGATCCATCAGTCCAAATTCATCGTAGGCAAAACTGGTAGGACAAACGTTGCATCCCGTTTTTTTTGGAAAAAGTGAAAGGGGGGGGGGGGGTGAAAGTGCAAACCTTTGGGACACGCTACAGGTCGCAAATATTGACGGAGGATTTTCAAACTCGGTATGCACATTCTTAAGGACAAAATGAAGGTTAAGTTCTTGAACGGGGGAAATCGGCCGGGGGGTTGGGGGGCTGGGGGTTTGAAAGTTAAAAACCGAAAAAAGTCACAGAAGGAGGCAAAATTTTAGCGTCGGATAAATCTTAGAAAATTAACAAATTAAAAGAGGGCACTTTTTAGGAGATAGGGGGAGGGGGTGGTTCCTCCCTCATGCAATACATGCCGAGTTACCGCTCAAAATACTCGTATTGATCAGTAGCATACTACTGACTAGTTTTTTTCTCGTTCTGACCCCCCTCTTTTATGATACATTACATGTTTATCACATTCTCGGTCTCATTGTTACCTTCGCATATTGCATATCGAGAATCGCGTGACGAGAATCTACCTAAAACGATCGACCCTGTCGAACGAATTATTTTAGTAGAACCTGTATGAATTTGGTTTACCACTTATATGCAGAATAAAATATACAATAATCAACATTTAGATAAGTCTACTCCAGGAAACAATGCTAAGAGTATGTCAGAATTAAGAACAAAACAAACAAATTTGTTTTGATAAAAAAAAGAAAGTCATTTAGAAAAATATTTACGTATCATAGGCGGTTTTGGTTATTTTTTATTTCCATCAATATAATAATATAACTTCTAAATAGTTTATTTTAGAATTAATAGTTCGTAGTTTTTATTTTTAACACATGCATTTTTTTGTGTTTTAGTCATACTCTTATTAATGTTACAAAGTCCTCGTCTTCATTATTCGTTATCGCCGCTACTCAATTTATATACTTATTGTGGCTTTGACAACTAAAACTTTGTCTTTTCCAAAATGTATAAAGCTCATACAATGTTAGGCCATTTATTTCAACGAGACTTTACACTTTACATATAGTACGTCTATCTATCTATCTATCTATCATCTATCCGTTTTATATACCATTCTCTTTCATCCTTTAACTCCTTCCTATCTTAAAGAACGTTTTACTTACTTTGGCTCTCAGTCCCGTTCTCTTAATGAAATAAAATTGAAACTACCGATATATAATACACACACTTATTCTAACTCTTTTTCTGTAAAATCTATAAGACTCTGGAATGCTCTTCCCTTAGTTATTAGAAAATCTCCTACTTTATCAGTTTTTAAAAATCGTTTAAAGCAACATTATCTATATATGTAAAGTATAAATTTAAGTATATATATATATATATATATACACACAAAGATAATTTAATATGTAGGTATATAAGTATATATTATTTCTAGTATAAGTATGTTTATCATCTATGAATATTAATATATATTATCATTTGCACTATCCCGTCTGATCTCTTATTGTTACTTATCTTCAAAGGTTGTCTGTAAGAGATCGCTTTAAGCGATAAGACCGCCTTTGCACGGTTTATATTTTTGTTTTTGTCTTGTCTATTCTTGTTATTTTTTTTTGTTATACTATACAGTGCAATAAAGTGTTAAATAAATAAATAAAATAAAATAATAGTACTTAATACATATAGAAATCATTTAACAATCCTTATACCAAGAGTATACGATCTTACAACGGGTCTTTTAATTTAGGTTTATACAAAATATTACTATTATTAATTTGATCTGTACAAAAGTCAAACAAGTTTGTCGCACTCCTTACTTTCTTATATATTATCGAAAGACACAGATGTTCTTTAACTGATAATAATATGAACCACTGAATCGAATCTTATTTATATCGCAATACTAATTGCCATTTAGACCCTATTAACAAAATTACCATTCTGATATCCACCAATAAGTTAATTATTGGGTTTCAGTTTTGGGTTTAGAAATTCTGTCTGCCGTTAATGTAAATATCAGAAACAGAGATTTTTTTTTAATTATTAGTAAAATTTATTATATTGTAAGATACTTTAAATTCTGCATTAGAAGAAACAATTGTGATCAACCAATAGAATTAATTATAAATTTTTTTAAGAAAATAACGGTTCTCATTTGAAATTATCAATTTCGCTCCTTATTTACTGTTTCTTAATTAATTCTAAATAATGAATTATTAAACTGGATTATTATTTATATTGTATGTTACATATCGATTGTAGTGATATAGATAATCTCTTTAATTGTTAATGATTTATTTGTAAATACAACTTGTATTTACAAATAAATCATTAACGACGAGAAAAAAATAGAATTCAAGTTGATACTAAAAAAACTATTTTAACTACGTCACAACTAGTTGTATAATGCTGTGACTGTGACAAGAGATTAATTAATATTATAATTAAAAAAAATAAATAATAATAATTACATAATGTCTTATATTAGAACTAAGTATACTATTACACACCTTGGTAATGGTTACAGTAGAGCGATATATGCAGAAGACGATTTGCTCATTGTATGAAGTAAAACTTGAAAATGACTGTTGAACTTCTGTCTCATTGCGGTAGCTGTAGCTGGTTTTATTGCAATGTACAGTAATGAAGGTAGCTCGTATAAACTTTTCTAGTTTAGTGTATTGCGCACAAGTCTTAAATAGCATTTCATGATTCACTGGATTAATGAAATCAGATTTAAGTAAGTAAGAAAAAAAAATATTGAGTCAAATCGCTAAATGGATGATAATTATATATAAATTATAGTTCCAAGCACTTGTGTAGTCGAGTTTAATTATGAGCTTATTATTATATTCTAATGAGATAGCACGTGGTTGCTCTCAATATTTCATTTTGCTAACTTTTGAGTATAAGTATGTGTCTAATTGTTTGGCATTTATATCTTACAGTTAAAAATGCAGAAAAGTGTTTATAATGATAATAACAACATAATCATTTTAAAGTACAAAAATTAGTTATCTTCTAAATACCCTCCTTCTGAAGTTAAGTTACCTTATAGTAAGTATTACCTTCAGGAATGATTTGTGACATTGATTATATCTAACGATAATAAGTATTGATACATTAAGACAAAACTCAGAGAATTAATAGAAAACTAATTTAAACCGCAAGCATTGTGATGTAGCACTTATAAATTATAAACTTTGATTTAACAAACTAATTTAAAACTTAAATTCTACTGCAATCCGTCTAGCAAAGTAATCTAAAGTAGGTTTTCTACTAGAAATAGTGATAGAACATCTGAAAAAAGAAAATCAGTGGTTAATAAAGTAAGATTACAATAATTAAAAAAAAAAATTACATAAGTAAAATTATAGACGTCAAAGTTCGTAATCTATGTTACAAATTAAACAGTTTTAGAAAAAAACCATATGTATATATTTATTTATAGTAGATATATGTATTTATAGTATACCTTAAACATATTTTACGAAAGTAAACAGGTACCAGAACAAGCTAATTTAGAATATTTTTTTAATCTATATTTATCTTAATAATTTTGTATGCAAAAGCAATTCAAAAGATCAAAACTGTAAGAGAAGGAAAATCTACAATATTGATAAGTACAAATATAGAAAGTTAAATTTAGTAACGTGTTTAGCTTTAATAGTATGTAAAAGTTCTATTTAAATAATAATATGTACCAGTTAAATAACAATATTATATTACCAACTTTCGGCACTACCTGCAAAAGCACGAATCGAGTTAACAAATAATTCAGTATAACATGTTGCACTTAAATTTCAATATTTAACTTTGTCGAAGTTAAAATTTCTATTGATGTGATATTCAGAAATTTAAACTAGTTTCAACTATCCACTAGTAGGTTATGCCACTTTGTCTTGTGGGAGGGAAAAACGAAGTTAGAAGAAAAATTGGAAAGACTGGGCATCAGGCTCAGATCCAGTTTTATCCATGACTATTTATTGGGTTTCACTTTTATAATAATATTAATTGTTAAATTCAATCACTATTTATAATCCTAGGTAAGGATATAATTTAAAAGTTTGTACATAAAAATATATATGTTCGAGTAATTATATTGCAATGGATATAAAATCTTTTACTTTTTAACAGATATCATCAATGATACTTATTTACAAATAATACTGATAACATTGATTAATTCCTGATGTATATTTGCTTTCTGATAATGAAAATCGTGACCGCAAATAATATTCAACGTTGCTGTTTGTACTGCACAAATATTTAGATCTATCAGAAGGATGATACTTAATTTATCTTATTATAATTCATTGTATTTCATATAGCATATTTAAAGTGAAAATAAATTACTGAACATTATTTTATAATTACATGTTAAAAAAATAATTAAGGAACACATATATTAAATAAATACGAAAAAATTGACTTAGCAATATTGCTTAATAATTATTATATAAAAAAAATAATTAGCAAGAAAATGAAGTTATGAAAAAAAGGTTTTTTTAAAGCATTTTCTGGATTGTTGTTTCGGTAATTTCCATCCTCTCACTTCGTTTACGTAGTATCGTTAAGTTTATTTATTCCTTTGAAATATTACTGTACATTTATTGCTTTCGTGCTTAAAAACAATATTTCAGAGCATTGATTTATAACTCGGATTAGAATGTGTAACGCACTTGAATAATGCAAACACTTAATAAGTCAAAATATATTAAATTACATTTTATTTATTGTGTAAATATGAACAAATTTTCAAAGAAAAAAAAAACAAAATTTCACCTTTTAATTTCGCCTATGATATTTAATAATTATCTTTTAATATTTAAATACATTTCATTTTTTAACTTCTGCGTTTAGTTTAAATATTAGACCCAATAAATAGAATATAATGCAAGAAAGTTGAAGCAAGCCTGAAAAATTGACACCAACAGCGTGTAACCTCATTAAACAATAATACCCTCAAAAACAATTAAACTTGCCTCGAGATGTGTTGACGCTATAGCAGTGCTTTTAATAATTGATGCTGTTTCTATTGCTATCTCCGTTTTGATTTTTACTAGGCTAATTTAAACTTTTGGGGGAAAAGTAATTTTTTTTAACTTTAAAATATTTATTAAAACAAAATCAGAATTATGAAAGTAGAAAGATCCACTAAGGATATGTGGAATCCATGTAAACATAAAAATACTGAATGGTTAGGACAAATTACAATTACAGCAAACTAGATCTTTTTCATTTAAACTTCGCTTTAAGATTCAATAACCTTTCTAATCTAAAAGTTTTTAGCAATATATATGAAATTTTTGAAATATAATCTCGAGTAGCGAAACTTTCCTTGGTTATTATTGTTATTAAAAATTTAAGCTTTACTAATTCTAAATTATTCCGATGCAGCCAATATTTTTATTTGAAGTCTATCTTAATAAATTTGAGCATAGCCTTAATATATAGCGTAAACATACATATATTATGCGTGCAATTCCTCCCGCTCAGCACTGTACCAAAAAAAACTTTACTTATGTAAAAAAAACATGAAATGAAAAACAAATAAAAGATAAAAGAACTAAATTGTAAAGCAGGTGCATGGATCACATCAATCACATTGTTGTTGTGGACGGAGACGAATAAATTAACTATCAGTATTCACGTTAATTCACTTCACAATCTAAGTACATAGATAGCTTCTTTATATTTACACAAAAATGTATTATTTTGTATATGAAAAGTTCACTTAACTAATTATCTCGTTATAGCAATAGAGTCATAAAATCAATAATTTTGAGAAAAAAATGCAATTTATAACAACATTTTCCTCACGATAAATGCAGTGGCATGTATTGATTTGCGTCATAGCTATCATACGCGTGTTAGTTTTTCACAAGAGCTATTTTATACCGTATTTTACAGAAATACACATAGTTATTGAACTATAAATAGTAATCGAACTTCAAGAATTAATTATACATTAATTTATACAGAAATTCAATAAATGATAATATGTAATAATAATAACTTTAAACTGATATTTGTTTTAGAAACTACATCTACGACTAACAGAAGTTGGTTTGAAATAAATATACTTTGTTTGTCTGCTTTGCTCTTCCTACATTATACAACCAAAATTGTTGCCCATATGACTGTAAAGTTTTATCGAATTTTGTTAAAAAGTTTTAAATCAAAGAATAACAAACATTCATACATTTATAACAATTATAACAATAAAGTGTTCCTATAAAATTCTGACTTAATAGAAATGTGATAATAAATGTATATATTATATCTTTGGGACATGTTTAAGATGAAGAAATTTAACATTATCTGAACAAGTTTTTATAGATATGAATTTATATATTTATCTTTGTATCACTACAAACATTTAATTTGTAATAAGATATAAAAATACGTTTATAAAAAGATATTAAATTTAGTCCTGAATACAAAATTTTTAATATTTCTATTCCGAAAATTCAAATTATTTAAGTAAAATTGTATGAACACTGTTGTAATTTCCCTGTATCTTTACTATATTACAATTCACGCGAGGCTCTTTAAGACATTTAATTAAATACGTTATTGTCTTCTTTATTAATAACCTTATATTTTACTTCATGAAATGAGTAACCCGTCTATGTCAGAAATGGATAAAAATTACCGTCATAAAAGCAAAAGTGTCAATTTTCTCCTCTGTTATCTCAGCTCTATATGATTTTATAGTATATAAAGTCCGTTCATTGTGAAAGCCACTAAGAGTCTCGATGCAATATCTGTCTTTAGAAAACTATAGTTATTTCATAGGACGGTTGACGTTAAAGCTATAATTTGTCTCACTTCAATGGGTCAGTAATTTTTAGTACAATAGATAACTTACTTACTTTGTGAAATAATAAAAAAATACTAAATGGCATCATGTGTAAAACTAACAAATAAAATTATATGTAAAGAAATTCAAAATTAATATCATGTTAGAGTGTGCGAATATGATAAATTTATATTAAAAGAATTAAATGCCCAAAGTAAATTGTTTTTTGTAATTATATAGTCAATATTTAACAAATTTATTTATTTTAATTAACAAATTATCATTTTTAACTTAATTAAAATATTTTTAACTTTATTAAAACAAACATACTAAAATTAAACTAAATCAGTATTTTGTTGAACAGGAACAGTTTGTTGCTTCATAGCATTCAGTAAAGTTTCATACTAATTGATTTTCGTTTGCAAACAGAATCAAACTTCAAGATGTACTCAAATATGTGGACTCAAATAGAAAGGGAACGTTTGAGTATTGAAATGTCATTTCATTATACTCGTACTTTAACGAAGTTTGATTTAAATTTTCACCGATTTTATGAAACTTTGATCAATTGAAACAAATATGTAAGAAGTATATTTTTTATATTTTATTTTAAAACCTTTGTAGATAGTGGAAGCTATATACTATATATATATATATAAATATATATATGCCATGCCATGAGAATTGCTAAATCAAAATTCTTAGTTCAGCAAATTAGTAACTATCTTATGAAATATTATAATAAAGCAGAATAACTGAAATATTGAAGATAATATTAACTATTTATAAATTTTTAAATACGTTATTTATTTACTTTATTATTATATTGTTTTAATTATGAAGAATTATTTATCTGTGACGGGATTGCTCCTTAGAAACGAAATTTAAAACATTCTCCAATCGCCTGATAAACATTAATCCTTATCTGAGTTTAGTTCTAGAGAAACAGTTAAATTCGTCTTAACTGAAATCCTTAGACAAACTTTGAAGGCATCAGATTAATTCAGCATTAAGAGATTTGGTACCAACTATTTCTATACCTTACAAAGTTTTCATCCCTTAAATTGATATATTCTTGAATTTTTCACACCTTATAAGCTGAGGATATGTATAAAATAACTATTTACTATTTTACGTACAGTTAATACAGTTTATAAATGAATATTATAAATATAAAAAAAGACAGAATCACTTAAACTGTTAGTTGTTCGAATTGTAGTTAACTTTGTCGATTTTATTGAATAACCATTTCCACCTCTCCAAGAGTAGCGGGTTATAAAATAAACGGAGTATTTTTTCCTGAATTCTTAAACTGGGTTTTGTTTTATTTTATTATGGAGTAACGTAGAATTGACATACAATTTTATATTTGATATAAAATCCACAGCTATTTGTTCATTAGTAAAAAGTCTACACGAGGTTAAACCAAACAAGAAAATTGAATATAAATGCTGAGTTGAACGTCATTAGGCTTATTCACGTTTTAAAGGGTAATTATATAAATAAAAGTGTGGTCACAGTTATTAAATCATTGAATAGAATGCCTAAAACTCTAAAGATATAGGTAGGTATACCAGGTATTTTTCGTCTTGTTTTTATTTTAATCTTGCAATATAATTCATCAACACATCACAACACTATAAATAAGTATGTAATTATATTAATATAGCTGTAAGAAAGGTGCAAGATCCAACTAATATATTTTAACGCAGATTATTGTAAAATTCATTCTATTCCGTCCGGGGTTGGCACGAGAGTATGTTAATTCCAAAAATTCATGAAGCTCTTAAACAATTGCATGGCATCGTAAAATCGCTTCGCCGAAAATTAAATTGGTTAATCCACCAGCCACGTAGATAAAGAAAATTTTTGGGTTATACGAGTATTTCGAGACTTGCTTTCCGTTATAACAGTAGGTTTGTTTGTAGTAGTTGTCATTTTGTTACTTGTTTCGTTGGTCATAAAAGATAGGTAACTAAAATAGTCATATCTTTAATAATATTAGACTTTATTACCTCAATTTATTGATAAATAAAATTTTTTTTGAAACGTCACGTGAAACTACAAGTTGTATTATAATAAAATTTTATACAGCTACAAATTATTATTATCCTGTCATATTTAAGACAGGCTTGTTTTCCGAAAAATTATTTCATTCATTTTTATAGATAAGAGAAAGTAATACATTTAAAATCTAATTCATTAAGGTAGTAGTTTAGTTTTATAAAATCAATGAATGATTTATAGGACACAGGATGAATAACAAAACACAGTTTCATTTGGCAACAAATAACATTGAGTAAAATTAAACGCACAAATCACTTCAATTCAATTACAATAATAAGCTGATACTAATACAAAATAACAGTGATGATTCAGCTAAAATATCTGCTCGTTAAGTATTTCTGGTGATGGAATTAATTTCTGCAAATTTTATTTGCTGCAGAATAATTTTGCAATTGTTATATTCAGATAAAAAAAATAAAGATACAATGTTTTGTCTTATTTAAATTTTATAATGGAGTATGTATGTAGTATATTAGACTACTGCTGCCATATTTTGATGCGCGACCACTGTAGGGTTAAGATACCAAAAGGTAAGTTTTAATAAAGGCTTAAGCATTTACATTTACATTTTTGAAGTAACTTTCATGCGCAGCTAATTAGTACATTTAATTCACTAACTTTAAGATAGGATAATTTTGAAAAACTTTTGTTTCATTTTAAATAATTTGTAATAATTTATATATTTTTGTTACGTTATCTTTCAAATAAATTTAACTCATTTCATTTTTGTTTCATTACGAAAGTTATATATTCTGTTTTTTTACAATTTCTATATTTATTAAAAATTAAAAAAATACAGAAGTTGCAGAAAAATACACAATCATAATGTAGAGTTACTATTCTTTGGGTGTTTAAAAATATATTTACTCTTAAATTAAATGAATAATAACAGATCACATTTAAATTTTTCATCTGGATAGAACTGAAGTATCAGTACACATTCAAACATTCTTCAACATGCAAACATTCTTCATGGAATAAATTCATGGTATATTATATATATTCATGGTATTCGGGGTATATTGTTATAATTTTATTTTCGCATAACATGTAATGGGTATTTTGTGATTAAAACACCTCAGATTAAAAAATACCATCGCCATGCTACCGATGTACAGTTTATTTTTGCAAATTAAATTATAAGCCATCGATGTCTAAAAAAGCATACAAATGCAAATATATATTTAGTTTAAGTGTAATTATGAACCAATCCCATAGTTTCTTGAAAAATAGATAATTTTGTGGAATGAAAAGTAACCTATTTATTTACTGAGATGGCAATGCTAGATATCACCATTACCATTAACATTTTAACATTATATATTATTTAATACACACTGAAGTCGTTTTATCAAAAAATAAACCGCAGGACGATAATTTTTGTCGACGTCTTGTGCGTCTCGTAAAATGTAGATATCTATGTTCTTTATGTTTTGATTCTAGCAAAGTACCAGGTATTCTCTTGTGAATCATGAAATACAATGTAATCTAAGTACACGTGTAAATAAATAATTTAGAAATAAATTATTACGTGAAAATTCCTTAACCTAATCGTAATGTTATAATTCATATCCATAACGCTCTGTACTTTCTGCACAAAATCTGAACTCAGACTATGTTTACAATTGAGTTAAATAAACGATCTCTGCACTTTTGAAATATCCACATATTGAAAATTGAGTCTTAAAGAAGATATTTATTGATACTTTAATATAGTAACATTTACTGTAGTTTAACATTTATAGAATATTTAGACAATTTCAAGTTTATACTTACATATTTGATTGAGCGTCAGAAATATAAATTATTTTCAGTTCAGTTTTCATATTATTCCATTATATGGTATCAAATATTGCAGTTTAACCCAAATTACTGTTTATCCAATACCCAATTCAAAGTCCATAACTGTGACACAATCGTTGTAATATATTTATCGAAATACGATTTGAAGTCCATTTAAATGTATTCAAATCACATATAATATTGGTTGATTAATAAATTTCAAAACACATTATCGTAAAATTCACTATCGAAAAGGGCGGGCATAAGTGTATTATTTCATATAACCATCGCTTTGAGACTGTTTGTTATATAATCACTTAACCAAAAACAATTTTTTTTTAATCCAACGGGTAGGATGGCGATTTCTTCTATTTAATTTTAAGATAAAATTTTCGTCCTGCTTACTAATTGATAAATATTACTTGTATAGAATAATGCACTATTTTTTATTTTTAATAAATGCTTCTTGTTACAGTAAACATTACTGTAAGATATTTTTATGACTGCCTTTAGGTTCAGCGTTTCACGTTAATCAAACTTAACTATAATTGGATACCATATTGTAAGTGTTTTATTTAATTTAACACTCAATTTCACGAAAATGAAATAAGTCTTACGTGAGCCTAAAGTAGTACTATTTCCAAAATTTTTAGGTTACTGTACTTCTTAAAATTAGTTGTTGCCAGTGACTTATTCTGCAGTTAGGTCCTCTACCATTTCAGTTATAAGCTATACATGGTAACTAAACTTACTCAAATATTTTTAGTTTGATTGCAATTATATTCTAACCATTTTTTGTGTTTTACAGTGAAAATAAGAAAATCTTCTAGCATAAGAACTTCATTTAATTAAAATATATATGATTATTTTTATTTTAACTCAATAACATAGTACAATAAAATGCCTCAATTAGTTTTGATATATTGTGATTATAGATAATTTATTTAGTTTTTCCGTGAAAATTAAAAAAAAAATACCATTCGTTTAAAAAAAAATACCATAACAAATTTTATCACAGGATATGATATATACATTGCTCGCTATTTATTTCAAAGTAGCTCTAGATAGTCGAGCATTATCCACCTACGATCCGACAAAAATACTTTTTAAAATCGACAATAGTTGTTGGCATTAGAATAATTTGATCTTCTCTCATAACTCTAAAGAAAAACAGAGTACATATAACATAGAAGGACGTAAAGAAAGATACATGATATGATATGATAAATATATTGTCACTGAGGTTTATTGGGATTGTTTAAAACATACAGATAGATAAACGTTAATAAAATATATAATGGATAACTACAACTATGAGCTTCAATATGAAAAAACTTTTTTCTTAAACTTATTTTAAGTTGAATTTATTAAATTCAATATTACTTAAGAATTATATTTTAGGATCTGAGTAAGTTTTAAAGAAAAAATAATAAACATAATTTTTTTATTTATGTTTTTAAATATTGAATAAATAACTACAAGAAAGTACATTACATTTGTTAAAAATTATTTATATAAATGTAAGGTTATAAAATAATAGTGTTTTTGTAACAATTTCAGTATTCTCAATAGAAAACCCCTTCCTTACATGAGAACGGGAGCAATTATTGACCGAGGAGTAACCTCATACTCTTGAGGTCGACCGAAACGTTACTCGGAAAATCACAGAACTACTTATATGTACTCCAATTAGAAAAACAGCCTATACTACAACTAATAACTCAAAGTAATTACTAAAAACTAAAAACATACATAGGGCCATAATCAGTGATGTAACTTATCTAAAATACAAGTATGTAAAATACAGATAGAAAAAAGTATATAAGATAGAAAATAAATGTATTTCTAAAATACTTTTTTAGTAAGAATTTTAGATTTTTGTTCCATGTATTTAAATGTTTCTGTTTAGTATCCTAGTATTATAAAAATACTTTTGTGACAAAATAATTTACAAAAAGGAATTATTTGGTGTAGTACAAAAAAATAACAAAGCTTCCAAAAGTTATGTGACGTCGTACAGTTCAAACTAAAATTTATGATGAGTACAATGAATATAAGACTAATTCGGTAATAATAATTAAAAACAAATGTATCAAATTATATTTGTTATTAAGTAATAAAATATAATAATTACCTATTTGATATATGATACAGGAACTAGAAATGATGATTGCAAATATATTTTTTTGCTTTAATATTAAATAAAATAAATCTTTGGTATGACTTAAGTTATAAAATAAACACGATATTTCAGAATACATGTTGGTCTTATGACTCATGCGTGACAGCGCAGGAAGCTCGTTTTAAACCCCGTTTAACAAATCTTAATTAAGCCAACTGGCAATTTAGTCTCTTTATAGAGGATGACATGTGGCATAAATCTTATTTTCTTGTATGCTATATAATATATTTTACACTATCGTCAGCTGGATTTATATTAATTATTCAGTATAAATTATGTTCATAAAATTATTTGATTTTATATTTTGTGATTTGTAACGCTTGATCTTATTTTTTATTGCAAGTCGAATCTGCTAAATAATAATTTGAGTGTTCCTTTGTAGTATCTCGTCGTATTTTTTGTGCGCAATTACTTTAAGTCATCGTTTAATCATATTATAAACGCAATGATATCAAGGAAATTTCAAGTATATTTTTATACTCAAAAAGCCTTAAATAGAACTATTTACGTTATATATTAGTTATTGTTTTTATAATCAAAATTAATAATGTAAAATAAAAAATATTTTGTTATTTAAGGAATATAAAATAGTGTTTATGTACTTTATTATATTGATTATCAAGTATAATTACTCTGAAGGAATTGCTCTTTAGGAAGGGAGATTTAGAACATTCTTCGGTCGCTCAATGTACACAAATCTTTATCTAAGTTAAGTTCTAGAGTAACTATTAAATTCGCCCTGACTTTAATCTTTGGAAAAATTACATTTAAAAAATTAAAACGTACATTATCCTGCATTAAATATAACTCATTATGTCACATCTTAAAATAATAAAGTTATAAATTTACTATTAACATAGAAAAAAACAGAATTACTTTAAACATATTTTCTTTCTTATTTTTAACAGTTGTTCGATTCGTACTGTTTTTTTCGTAATATTAACTCACCATTCTAAACGCTCCAACATCAGAAGAGCATTTAAAATTTTAGTAACTGATATTGAAATTGTTGATAAGAAATTAAGCTAATCCGAAAATAAATGCAAAATAGAAGCCATATTAGGTAATTCCTAACATGAAATTTCAACGAGATTGGTAAATTGATTAACTATTAAATATGATAAGGCTTGTTTAAATAGTAGTAGTATATTATATTACAAATCATGAGTGTGGCCCTAAAATTATCCTATCTTATCTCGTAAACTTTTAGTTCATTTAAAATAAAAGTCTTTGAAAATGAATTCTTTTGAAGACGATTTTGCATTTAGAATGGATTGAGATCAAAGAGCCTTGCAATCAGAAAACAATAATTTTAATTGAAATTCTTCGTTGCACTCTTATACGGGAAGTTACGTTTTCTTGTTTTGCTTATAAAACTTAATTCCTGTTTGTACTTTATTTTTTTTTATAGGAGAAAATGATTACGGCTGTTATTTGCGGCTTCAAACGATAATTGTACTAGGTCACGCAAGCGGGGTCGTGAGCTGAGCTAACTTTTGCTCTGTGCACGGCAAGCTATTTACTACGATGTTCTTTAGCTTAGTCCTTACAAACGCTACGAGAGTTAAATGGAAATATAGGATATTGTCAATAAATCATTTGCCAAACATGCTTGATATTCGTTTCAGGTCTTTAAATGGAAAATTTTCTACAGAATTGCATAACACCCTTCTTTTCGTAATGGCATCACGCTGAAACAATCAGGTCCACTGCGATACTATTGATACAGTAGAAAGCATTCGACCTCTTTGGGGATAAAACTAATTATTATGATGATATCGTGGCACGTTCTCAATCAACATTAACATTGTCAATTCCCTATAGCAGATTCACATAGAGTTCTTAGCAGACGGCTCTAGACCTTATTTAGTGATTTTTTCATTTAAGAATCAAGTGAACGTTCCGATAAGCTAGCTAGATGCATAATATTACCCAGACACGGCTTGGGTATTCTGTTAGCCACTAAAGTTGAATTCCCTATGGAGAATTGTGAATTTGACTCCATTCCAAAAATAATCAATGATATCTTCATAATATTCAGTTTTCCTCATCAGCACGTAGCTGCGGCTATTCGTGCTAAATATAAATGTTCTAGCATCTCTAGTTTTGCTAAAATGGGGGGGACAAATAGAAGACTTTACTTTACTTACTTATTGGTCCCTTCTTGAAATGCTTCTTTCGCGTTACCAACTTCTCTGCATATGTCGTCACCGATTCCAATTATCATTAATGATCTCGAGCATCTGTAAAGCGGCAAACCACTCAGAAGATGGTGTACTTCACAAGCACTGTAGTCACGCTGGCTTATGACTTTATTCACCACTTTTGTCATTGCGGATCTTGCAGTAGTTTCTGGTGGGAGTTGAACAATTAAGTCATGGGTGATCGCGTTGCAGTCTATCAACTTTGTTTCAGGTTTCGTCCCATGTTTAGAGAGATACTTTGGCATTGCGTGTGGTGACGTTACAATCTTGCAATCTGTGTTTGCTCGCCACATTCCAGAAATTATAGGATTGTGTTCATCAAGACGCTCATCGTTACGTGCTGGTGTAAATTGCCATTGGCCATTTGCATCTCGTTCGAGTTTAGAATGTGACCTCTTTTGGAAAACCGAAACGACAGTATTTCTTCTCATTTCCTTTCCTCAAACAATACCTCTCTTGGCACTCTGTGTGACGCTGTAATCTATTCACGAGTTCTGCCTGTCTCATTGGATCACCAATATCAATGGAGATGCAACTCTCTCGAGACGGGTGCTTAGACGCAGGTGGTGCAGTGCGGTTCGGGTTTATTACTAAAACAATTGAGTCATAAAAACTGCAGTGTTGAAGGATTTCGTCAGGTGTTCAAGCACCGGATGTTCATACATCAGGAGCGTTTTGAATCCAAGCTATGATGTGAACATGTACTGATCCTCTGTGCTGCCACTCAAAACTGTACCAAAAGTCTTTGAGATTCAGAATTTTCTCGACTTCTTTCATGATTATTTTCATTACTTGAAGTGCTCAGCTGCCATTTGTGGGTGGTCGTTTTAATTTATTTGCATATGCCTTGCAAGACTCTTCTCGTTTTCAAAAACACTATCGTCTACTGAGAACAGTTTTTGAATGTCTGGCCACCACAGATCAGCAGCGCTTAGTGTAAGAAAAATTGTCGGGAAGCCAAGTTGGTTGATCACTACTTCTAATTCGCATCTCCTTTGATACCAATAAGGTGGTGTGCCTCTGATTTCTGAATTGAAAGCTAGAAGGTTATTCAATAGCGAAGGCTGCAGTTCAAGACGTGCAGCTAGTTGTCTGTTGAACAACTTCTAGAGAAATGTTGCTTGTTTGCGTATATTGAGCACTTATAGCACTATCATGCCTTTGATCTGTATTCAGGCAAAAGAACCGAAATCTGAGATCCTGGGCAAACCGTTTGTCTGGATAATGCATAAAAAATTAACCCATTTTTTAAATTCCACTTTTTGTGTTCGTCTACTGCAGTTAAAAGTAGCCTTGCCGGTCGGGAACAAGTGTGGAAAACATTTTGCAATGTAGCCTTCCTCTCTGTATTCCGTAATCGGCTGAGCAATTGACGATGGCCACGCTAAGCCATTCGTTACTTGTTGATCAGTTGTAACATATGGCAAATTAATAACTGCAGTTTCAACTACGTCATAATCTTCGGTACCGGTTCGTCCATTCCGCTGTTTCCTTCTTATGCATATGTAAGGAAGCTTGTTACATCTGTATCATCAGACGGTAGTCTGTCCAGTTCTCTCAAATCAATCGGAATGTCTTGATAGAATTCGTTATTTTGTTCCAGCCACCGGAGAGCGTCGAGCACTTTCTGACGTCTTACACGAAAGTCTTGAAAGCCTGTTGCTGCTTCGCATCGTACAGTTCGTTGAGGAAGCACAGTTGCCATCGTTTGAATTTCTTGTTCGACGTTTAAAATATGTCCTGCATAACAAAACTGTCCGGGCCCACCGCTTGCCCTGAGCCGATAAACTCGCATAATTGGTTGTATGCGTGCAATGAGCATAGTTTCGATCTGTGTCAGCCCTTGTAATTGTGGTGGCACTGCCCCAGAATCCATAATATTTTCTGCGGTGAACATTCTTGTTGTTCGAATGGAACAGCATGCAGAGCAAGTATAGGCAACTCCTGCTTCTTTTAAATCGGTTCTTGAACATTTAGAACAGGAAACGTATGTCAATTTTTCTAGTTCTTTATTGAATCGACGCTTATTTGCTGCGATATTAGGTGATATGTGTGGCTGCACTATCTCGATACTGAACGGACAGAGGTTGCTGTGTATCGCGATATGCCACTTGCACGCCGTCTGCCTCTTCCTCTGCCTCGTCCACGTTCCATTTTATGATAATGGGATGATATAATAATTCGTAACAGATGAGTTAAGGAGACGTCAAGTGTCATAGGAACTAATGGCGTCTTGCTCACAATCTCACGGAACACTATCTGCCTCTCACTCATATTACTTACCATGAGCAATGTAAACTATTTTAATCATATTGGTAAAACATAATAGACTTTAAAATAAACCAAACAAATTTAAGATGACATTTTTACTATGTGGTAACGAATAAAATGGTTGCCTAATCAAATTGTGGTTGTTAACAATATTAATTGTTATTGTATAGAATATGTATAATATATATAAAGTTATAGTTTATAATTTTCAAAACTAAAATAATATAATAATTTACCTATATATATATATATATATATATATATATATATATACTTACGTCTTTATATATATATTAATATATACTTACCATTATTTTAGTGTGCTTCGAGCTCAATGTGAACTGCATTCTGACAAATTTATAGTCAGTTCTGCTATGTATGAGAGTAGTTACAAACTTTCTTAGATTTCAATCCACTCGTAACTCGTGCATCGAGCAGGCGCGCGCTGGTGAGTCACTAATCGAACTAAATTAGTTCTGTTAATTGTTCAAGATCTATCGATCGAAATTATCTGAAATTTTGCACAGTCATAAAGCAATATAGCATCAAACAACATGCCGAGTTTCGAAACTGCGGTATGCGTAGTTTCTGAGCTAGTACGTAAATTGTCCTAAACTGAATTAGTAAATTATACTGAATTTAGAATTACGATTTTTACAAAATTAAATATATGCTTAGCGCCTTATGCTCGCAATCGTTGTGGCGAGTTTCGTTAACGTAACTCAAATACTTTTTAAGAACAGAGAGTTCGCAGTTTTTGCGATCTGACCAGTAAAGAGCTTCGCTTCGCTCAGCTCAATAATTTATTATATAAATAATTTTAAATAATATATCACCATTTTTTTATAACTTTTCTAAGAACTGCTAGCACTTTTATAACACTAATATATATTTTTTTATAATTATCCCATGTGATGAATGGAGATTCTATCTTAGGTGAAGAGATCAAGCTATTCTAACTTGAACTTACTATATTGTTAATTTATATTTTAAAATTGTGTGTATTAATAATAATAACTGATAAAATTGTAAGAAAATATAATTTACACACTGAGTTCTTGTCTAATTATTTTAACAAGTAGCACTATATTATTTTTTTCTGCTTTTTATATCATATTAAGTTATATCATATTAATTAATAATAAGTGACAAAAGATATAATAGGTTTCTTTGTGTTGTAACATGAGATTAGTGTTGTTAAACATTGTTAGGTTTTAATTAAGATAATTATAATTACTATAGGTTTATGTCTCATATTATATTATATTAATGTAGGGACGGGTGCGGCGTTTAGTTTAATTAAGATTTGTTAAACGAGACTGAAAACGAGCTCCGTCAGTTGTCACGGATGAGTTATAAAACCATGAATGTATTATTATGAAATCTCGTGTTCTAATTATACCTTAAGATTAAAATCAAATCAAAAATATATTAATCTATTACAGTACTCATGTACTGAATAATTTGATTAAAAACATCATTATTTATATTAAGCTTTTGCTTTTTATAATACAACTTTAAAAATCTAATCTTTGTTAAGTCTCGAAAATTTGACAATTTAAATTTTATATGGTTCCTTAACTTTCTGCCATACATAATATTGACAAAAATTGATAATAATTACAAAATTTTTGGTCGATATGTTTAAAATATTTTACCATTTTTTATTATAATCTTGGTAAAGACTACCAATTTTAAGGCATTGTTGTTTTCTTTTTCTGTTTGGCATCTCCGCTTTTTATTCCCTTAGTAACTGGTACATAACTGACTGAAAATAAATAAATAAAAAAATAATCTGAAAGGAAAAAACTGCAAATAAGATGAGGTCATAAAAATCATAACTTGTAGAAATCTCATGCGTTGATACAGCAGACCTCGGCAATCGTTATCCGGCTGGTAGAGAAAAGGTTCAGGTTACATACTATCAGTACTTAAAGATTAATGTTTCAAAATGGCAAAGAATAAAAAGACAAATATAATGAATTATCTAAAATTATTGGAAGTATTTTGTTAATTTACATTTAAATTTGCAATGCATTATTTATTTAATTACAAGACAATCCATAACTAATATTTGTGGCCAAAATTTCAATATAGTTTACATACATATATTTAGTGGATTAATGTATTTTATTGATTGATGTAAAGTGATTTGTGCGTTTAATTGCTTTATCATGTTTAAATCGGTTTCATAGTTTTCATACACACACATACACACCCACACACATACACGTGTATAGTTTTGTGATTGTCCGAGCGAACTATCGGTTGACCACAAAAGTATGCGGTTACAACTTCTTGTACAAGTTTAATTGCGTCCGTTTTAATCCCACCTTTGTAGAAGTTTTATATTATATTTCTTTTCATTTTACTAAACTTATTTCCAAAAATCAATATATTGTACTTTATTTTCTTAAACATTTGTGATTAGTTTTCTTGTAGTTATTCAATGTTGAATAAATTCTATTCAAATGTTTAAATTGTAAAAATATATGTTATTTAATACTTGCGATCAATATAATGACAACACTGTTTTTTTGTTCAATTATATTGTATTACTCTCCCGCTATTTTGTTATCCATCATACTTATATGCATTATTTGTCAATGTTTCGCTTGCTGTTTGTTATTTTATATATACAGTTTTATCTCGGTGATACACTCCTAATAGCTTATACTATAATATGCAAATTTGCAAAGAGTGTGAAAGGTCAGATTGTTGAAGTGCTCTGTTTAGATTGATCCTTAAATCCGACGTAAAAAGATATTGTATCGTTTAAAAAAATGTAATGTAGTTTTACAATAGTTTTGTATTCTTCATTGGTTAAAATATAAGATTGCCGACGAGTTAAATATAAAAAGATTTTATAAATAGAATAAGTTAAATATATACATGAATGTATAATATTAGCTGGGGGGTGGATTAAGCAATTTCATTTTCAGCTAAACGATATCATGACAACGCGATGGTTTTACGACTTTATGAAATTAATACACTCTTATGCCTGCCCTTTTCAGATTAAAATGAATTTTATGATAATTTGTTTCGAAATTTATTAGTTTAATGAAATCTTATTTGAAGCTTCGCAATATTAAAATTGTATGTAGATTCATAATATGATTAATATTTAGAAATATAAATTAAATTCCATAGTGATATTTTAGTCTTAAAAATAAGAATTTGATATTTAGATTAAATTTTAAGAGTTTGATAAAAATTAATTGACGTGACATAAATTATAATATATATTTTCCCATAATTCTAGTTATAATATTTCAAAGAAAATATAACAGCACTGGGGATGCGGTATATTCCGGTCGTGCAGGTCTCTCTCGGGAAAACGTCGATGAGTGTGGAAAGCAACTTGTGTCTTCAATAGAGACCTCCCTGGGGATGGTCTGTGAGTGGGGTGAACTGAACAACGTTCAGTTTAAAATTTATATCCCAATTAAAATGATCAATTATGGCATTATCAACATTATAAGTTCTTTAAGTACAATCAATATAACAATTGACGACAAGAGGGTTGTTCTTTTTTAGATTCCGGAATAACTCTTGCTATAACATATATGATATTATTATACATGTGATAATAACGAACGAACGAACGAACGAACGAAAACGAACAAAACATATTTCTTATAGTTTCGTATTAATTGCAAACCGATTCAAACTAGAATGTTTCAAAACTGAGTCCTTTCATAATTATAGACCTAATTAATAAAAGAGGAAGGCACTAAAAGTTTAAGAGAATATAAGCAATTGCAACATAAATAATTATCTTATTACTCCATTTCAATATTAAGAAAATGACTAATTTAGAGTATTATGTAACAATATATATATTTTTTTTATTACAGGATTATATTTTCATTGTCAGCTAAATTTATTAACGTGAAGAATAATCATTCTTAATAATTAAATTACTACTTATTATTACGAATTAATCTCATTACTTGGCCAAAATATTCAAATTTCAGTATCTAAGAGCGTTTAATTAACTTTTCTAAGTGAAATCTCTTGGTTATCCATACAACTCTGCATTTAGCAGCTCTCAAGTTGCTCATTATAGTTTAATCAAGCTTTCATTTATTTCTAACAACTTAGCTAAACTAAACTGGAGTGAGGTAGTAAACGAAATAACAATTCAATAAATACTTTAAAAACCAGCTAAAAGAATAGCTATTTGTTTTGTTATTCTATCTTCATTACTTTGCTAATTGAGTTTAATATTCAAGTGCCCATTAAACTGGCTGAAACAATTTAATCAACTTTTTTAAAATATACTTACTTATTACTATAAAATAGCGATCAAGGTTTCTTTGAGAATATAAAGGCGAATTAAAAATAATTATATCTGTTACGAAAGAAAAAAAACGATCAGCCATAAACGAAAATCCCACTTCTTAGATTGGGGATAAAAACGTTTTATAGAACTTACATCAACACGTTATATCCCTAGAGTGAAATGTTGATGATGATGAAATGGTAGGCAGAAAATTTCTTATATTACATTACAAAATAAAAAGTATGCCTAATATCCTATGTAAAGAAAGATGAAAACATACGTTAATAACTAGTATGATATATAAGAATACATTTGGTATTGCGAAAATATATTTGTTTGGATATTTCAATATACTCATTTGATGGCGAAACAGCAATCACAGCGGATTGAGATCCGCATTCAAACAGTAATAAATAAACATCGACCAAGACAAGCAAACCCTAGTAACGGAAGAGTATCTTTGTTGGTGGCGATGTTTTATTAGAATTTTAACTATTATAATATATATTTCACCACCTACTCGTACTACTACTACTACTACTTCTATTTTATAGGTAAAGCAAATAACTGCTTAAGTGTTGAAAGTGATAGAAATAATTGGGTAAACTCTCAAGTCACTTGTGTAATTAGAAGACTAGAATGAATTAATTTTACTTTATGCATAATATGAATATAAATAAAGTATTGTGTATGTGACCTAGTGTAGCCAAAATTAATAAAGATAGGTTGTTGCGTTGATAATGTAGCTTTCGACATGTGAAAAAAAAAATTAATCAGTTCAGTAGTTTTTCTGATTACCCACTTTAAACAAATATATAATTAAAACTTTTTTCTTTATAATATAAGTTAATGTTTAATATTTTAATATTTAAAAGACCGAGATAGTGAATTATGTTAAGAAATTAGATAAGGCTACTTTAAGAAGAATTTATGTTCAATATAAAGCATTATAATTTTTTAAACACGTTGGGTGCGCTTACATATGGAATATAGTTAATGTCATATCCCAGGTAGAAATTGAAAATGGGTAATCATGTGGCCCTCCGAGGGCATTTCTCGGATGGATGATGATGTGGATGTAACGCGCCGTCTCACGTGGCTCACGGAGGGTTGCAACATGAGTTTTCCAACGTGAACCCTACGTGTCCCCGATATGTGATTCTAACGAGATTTTGATACGAGAGCCATACGGGGCATTTCTTACTTGGGCCTTATATGTAGATTCTATAGATTCTAGTAAGGCTCACACATGGTCTACTTTTTTATTGACGATAAAAAATAAATTGATAACAATAAAAATTAATTGATAACAAGAAGTTATGGTTAAGATATTTATTATCAGAAACTCAACGTTGCACGGAAGGTTTTGTCATCGACTGCTTTGTAAACGGCAGCAGCGTGTGGATGAGGCCTAAGCCTCTCTTTATCATTTTCTTGACATATTTTGACATTAGTTTACCATATATGAGTGCTTATACGCTTCAACATATCTGATGGCGGGGAATTAGACCGGCTGCCTGCCTTCACCGGCTTGCCTTCACCGGCTCACTTAGTAGCTACGGACCCTCCGACGTAATGTACCCAGTATCTCTATATATACTTATCGTTCTAAAAAACTTCGATAGCGTGATTCAGAACTCGCATTATCCTATCTTTGTTGGACTCTACATCTGGTTTGTATTGATTTTTAGAGAGAGATGTTTTGTGACGTTTACGGGAAAAATACAATATAATAAATAAAAAATACCTCGTTCGACAGGGTCGATCGTGTTGGGTAGATTCCCGTCGGTCGGATCGACAAAGAAAAACTAGCCAGCAGTATTCTACTGGTCATTACGAGTCTTATGACGGGTCACTCTGCATATATTGGGTGAGCGGGAAACCACCCACCACTCCTATCTCCTAAACGGGGGGTCGCATCAAAAAACTTTTCGGACAAAAAAGTTTCCTCTTTTAATTTGTTAATTTTCTAAGATTTTTCCGACGGCAAAATTTTGCCTCCTTCTGTGACTTTTTTTGGTTCTTAACTTTCAACCGCCCCAGCCCCCTAACCCCCCGACCGATTTCCCCCGTTTAAGAACTTAACCTTCATTTTGTCCTTAAGAATGTGTATACCAAGTTTGAAAATCCTCCGTCAATATTTGCGACCTGTAGCGTGTCCCAAAGGTTTGCACTTTCACCCTCTCTCCCAGCCCCCCCTTTCATTTTTTCCAAAAAAAACTAGATGCTACGTTTGTCCTACTAATTTATTCTATCGACCTGTGAAGTCAGATTTTGCCTGCGATGAATTTGGACTGATGGATCATATATACATATATATATAGAGGGATATATAAAAAATTTTTTTTCGACGGATTCTCAATCTCCAGTTCATAAACGGCGTAGCGGCCCTACTCTGGGGTCTGGGTCCCGTCATCGCATCGATTGCAATAGGTAGATTCATCTATGGAATCTACCTAATACTATATTAAACTACGACTTCAAGGAGTGCCCATCTCAATGTCTTCAGACAGAATGAATTAAACTTGAAAATGCTCGAAGTTTATTAGTTTCTTAAATACACACACATATAAACATGTATGTACAAAGTGGCATACAAATTTCAGGTATATTTTCCGTAGGACAAATTTTATGGTCGGCAATCGGCATTTAAATTATCCTATTCAATTTATGTTGAGATTCTCAGGATTAGTTTTACAATCGGTTTGCCTTAGAATAACCATATGTGGCACGCATGATTTTACAAGAGGCAAGCCGTGTTGGATAAGCCTAACGTGCGCCACGTTGCCATTTGGCGGTATTAAATAGTGGCGAAAGTGATTAGTTTTGCCGGTCGAATCTCCGCCATGAACCTCAATAGGGTTTAAGGGGGCATTTCTAGGAAGTTTGCCTTCCCAAATTCAGGGGAGAATCAGACCTGGTTTTCTTCGGGCAATTCCAATGAGTTTTTCCCAGCCTATTTCCAATGTGAGCCTTACCATTCGTATGGGCTGCCGAGTGAAATTTCTACCTGGGATATTGATACGCTTTTCATGAAGATACAATTTTTGTTAGGTTTTTTAAAGGTCTTATAAATAATTTCTTTGAATTTACATGACCCGAATTAAAAACTTAACCATGTGATTTGAATTAGAATTTTAATATTATACCTTTTTTGACTCCCGATTGATATTATTTTTCTAAAAGAGAATATGATACAATTTGTTATAATTGTACGTATTATATATTCGTATTTTATAAACAATAGTAATTACTGTTTAAGGGCGCGTAATCAAAGCAGGGACTGATGACAGCGGTCAGGCGACCGCAAAGGACTGCGGTTACAACTCTGTGTGTTTTTATTCTTTTGATATTAAAATGCTTGATTCACAGTTTTGTTCAACAGAGCAGTCACTACAAAAAATATTGTTACTTTAAAAACAGAAGTCCTTTTTTATGGAAATACTCGTGACATGTTGTTAGTAAAAATTTATTAAAAGAGTATCGGATCAATTCACTTTATACATGAAAAAATGGATACACAAGATGTTTATTGAATAATTAATTACATTGAAAGGATGTAATAAAGAAACAAGAAAGTAATATTAGTTGCTTATCAAAATTAAATATAAATAAATAATAATTTCTTAAAGGGCTTGAAAATTATAGGCGCAACATATATAATTTAAACATAATTAGTTGTTAAGCACAGACAGACGAAACAAACAAAGCGTCACGGAAATGATTGTAACATGTGATTTATGATATAGAATTAAAACGGAAACAGTAGCAATTGGTAAGTTTAATTGCTCCATATATATATAAAATACTTTATTTTATTGTGATTTATTAATACCATGTAATAATAATACAAATACTTATCCGAATATTGGTTTAAATATAAATCTTCTAATATGTCACGCTTCGTAGTGGCATATTCCGGTTGCATGGGTGAGAAATGACTGTCGCTACCTATATTCTTGCGTCTGTTACGAAAAAGCAAAACAACTTAAAATTGACAAAAGTTTTAAATTGTTAATTTAGTTTTTGAGACGTACAACACGATATTTTTATATATGGAGATGCATAAACGTTATATTTATTATTCCCATAACTAAGGTGAATTTTTAAACATTACTTTTGGTATCAATGCTAATTAAAAATATTTTAAAAATAAATTAAATAATTCTGAAAAAAAAAATTGTTCTACAAAAATATTTCCGAGGATCTGAAAATTCCAGAAAAGACTTTGTATTTTTGTTATTAATTTGAAGTCTGGAATTTCAGTAAAAAATTTTTCCAAAAAGGAAATATTTTAGCTTTCATCAAGAATCCCGCAAAAATATTTTTATACATCATAAAACATGTACATTTCATTTTGACATATTTAAAGAAAAATGAATGTATTTTTATATTAAAAGATTATTAATTCTTCTCTAATTTATATTCAAATTTTAGTTTATAATACTAATCCGAAAATGTATTAATAAGGTACAAGAAATACAGTTCAACTTATTATGTCAGCTACAAGATCACCTTGTATCCCCGAGGCTTAATTAATTCTTAGACTCTGCTGGTTTTGCCTAAATGTATTTAATTAGAGAGAACTTTATAAATTCTTACTTTGAATGAGAGAACTTTATATTTTCGAACAATTTTAATATTTTATTTTTTTATTGTATTTAAATTTAGATGAATTAAATAACAATTAAGCGCTGCATTTACTGTATTACCAAAAAGTAAATATTAATTGAATATTATATAAGAATTTACAAATTACATTTTAATTAGATTTTTTAATAAACTAAAGTTAAAGAAAAGTAATACGTAAATAAAAATAATGCTCTATTTATATTTGAATTGATATATTCTCACGCATTAACGGCAAAAATTTTTTGTTTTATCATTTCGTGTCACAATAGCCGTCGCATAGAAACAATATTTTCTCTCGTAGGATTTAATGATTCTTGCAAATACATCGACTTTAGTAGAATGATAATTAACATATGGCTTTAATGGTTTTTATATCAAGTAAACTTTATTTATGTCAAAGAACTTGAACATTTTATCTTCCGGCTAGAAAAATTTTTGACGTAGTCGTAGTGTTTGTGGCATTAATCTAGAAAATCATATTTTCCCATGACCAATTATTAAGTATCCCTTTACGCTCCAGAAACCATTGTTAATACAAAAGTGTTAAGGTATTATAAATTCTCATATAGTTGATAGTGTTCTACTTAATCAATATAGAATATATATAAGAATTAGGAACATACGTAACTATAAAAAATATTTATATATATATTTCGGTAAATAATACTTGAATACAATCACTTCATTTCCTGAAGAATCTGCTATCAGAATGAATTGAAATCAACTTCGATCCTATCGACATCAAAGAGAACCCATCTACAAAAAAAATATATATAAAAGGGCACCAGAATTTTTAATTGTACTATTTCTATAGTATTCTTATTATTAAACTAATAACGTTGAAGGTATTCAGTTAAACTCGCTATTTCAATTTGTCTTTGTAAATTTGTGCAATAAAGTATAAAATATTGATAGGTTTGGCGTCGTTGTTTGTCTTTACACATATGATTGCAGCGGTTTCGAGCAGTTACATTCTTCTCCCGATGTATATTTTTAAGGTTGGCTTTAAATTATTCCTTGGCGTTTTTTTAAATCCTGAATACTAATACGTTAACCAGGGAGTAGGAAGAGGTCGTATAGGAGCGTGTTTGTCATACAGATCATTCAGAAGGCGATTAAACATATTATATTTACCTGATCGTCTTAACAGCTCCGTTATGGAATAAAAGACCACGCTTGAGGCATTTTTTAGAAGGTCGCTTTAGAAGGTCGTAATTTGTAGGATACGTAGATGAGGTCGTGAAAAGAAAAAGTATCAACAGTGCACTAACTATCCTCATAAAGAGTCGTAGCCGAGAACCAAAGGTTAGTTAGGTTTCATCATAACATTTGTTTCACTTATTATTTTAAACTTATAAATTATGACAATTGTCTTATGCTATATTTGAAATAAAACTACTTTTAAAAATCAGTTTTGAATAATCTATATGGTTATAATTTAGTATAAAAATAACTTCTATTTGCAAACAATAATGCAATGTCATAAGGTCGCTATTAACCATTGAAGCGTAATTAATTTTTAATCAAGTCGTAGCAAGAGCGAGTTTATTTCGCGGTATTTTATGAACTTTATCTTGGCTAAGAGGCCTTTATTTGATCGCAGTTTTATTATAATAGCTAAGTATATTATACACGGACGTTGATTAAACTGTTTAAGAGCTGGTTTAACGGGCACCTGACTGTCAAACTGAATTAAGATGCTAATCTATACGGAATATACAAATATCCTTTGAAGGCTAAAAACCTTGCCCTAAAATATGTAAAAAGTGAAATTATGATTCTTTCAAATTTTTGTTCTTTCTATATAATTCTTTGATTATATCCATATGCTTGACATTTTCCGCAAAGGGTCCAAATATTTGCAACTGCTTTATGGAGAAGCAAGTATGCAAGTACCCTAAAATGTTGATAACAATGTTAGTGTAAAACTTAAAAAAAACGAATGATTGGATATTAATTTTCTTTATCTATAAGAAATCATGCAGATTAGTTGTTAGATTTTTTTTAATAATTTGATAATATAAAGAAATCGTGCTTACGTATATAAATAAAAAAAAAGTCTCGTATGAAAATGAGAATGAAAGAAGTTATAAAGTTAAAGTTACATATCCCTGTAGATAAACATCCTTACCTTAAATTAAAAAAAATGGATCGAATTCTTTTGATATCAATTAGATTACACATCGAAATACGTTCGAAATGATTAAATATAAATCAGTCATGTCACTGACAACAAAATATATATTTTTTTAATGTGGAAATATATCATACCTTCGACACATTTAATGCCTTTGTCTTTATACTAAAAATAAAATTGAAATTTGAGATTAAAAATAATTTTAACTAAACGAATTATGTGAATAAATGGAAAAGATTTTAAATAGGATTATTAAAAAAACAAGATTTTCCTTAGCTGTTCAATAAATATTTAAAAGTAATTATCAACATATTATATGTAATAAATAGTTCATAAGAACCAATCGAACAAAGAGATTTTCTATGCTAACAGTAGAAAGAAGTCTTTCAATAAGACATTGCTGTTCGATTCTGCAAAAGTAATCTCTTTCTATCAGCGATATTGATATCTTGATGGTTTCATTCTCAAACACTTCGGTTTTTAGTTGGTTGACAATAATATTACATGAAGTTCAGTCTCTTAATATAATTATTATTTCAAGTAATTCTACGAAAAAAATACTTATTTATATTCATAATGTAATATTTAAACATTGCCATAGACAAAATAAATTGGTATATTTTTAATACCACAAACGTTTAAATTTCAAAAAATTTTTATTTTCAATATAGGAATATATTCAGCATAATAAATATAGTAGATGTAAAAATAACTCCGACCCATTTAATTTTTCATGAATAAGCGTTAAATATCAAACCTAATCTATTTATTTCAAGTTAGGTTTAGTAAGGAGATTCGTAAGAATTTTATTATCTTGGTAAATATTTGAAAACACATAAAAACATTTTAACAGACAAAATCTACATTATCACTTCAGACTAATCAGCAAATAATACTTTATTCCTTAATTTCAATAAAAGATATCTCAAACATTTAAAATTTTCTGAAAGCAATTATTTATCCACGTTAAGCTTATTTAAATTTAACTAAATGTATAATGTCAAATCTCTCTAAAAACATCCATTCCCTCTGTCAATTGAGTTACATCAATATTTTGTGGTATGTTTGGGTATGAGAGAATATCTAAGTCAGTACATATAAATCAATATAACCTATACTTATATTCAATAAATTATCTATTACTTTACCATCAAAACAAGACCGATTACTTGTAAACTCAGCGGAGCTGGAAGTATGCTCCATTGCGTATTGGTTATTCATGTCTTTCGGACAATTGCTCCTAAAATTAGCTGTCGTTGAAGATAAATGAACCATCGATACATGCATTACAAGATGTTTAATTTATCGACAGTTTTATTAGAGCATTATTTTTCGATAAAACTGTAATCAGAAACTATTTGTGGTACAACATACTAATTTTGGAAGTTAGAGGACTCTGACTTCCCGGCATCAGCCAGTCCGAGTTACAGGTACGCGACCCTGACTTGCTCGAGCTATTTGCTTACAATCCCTTGTCTATTCGTGTAAGCAATATCCCCCCTTTCCTTTCTTTTCCCTTGAATATACCTACCCCCATCCCATTCTCCTCCAACCGACCGATGGCGGTATATCCATCACAATCAGTGCAGCTCGAAGGAATATAGACTGGTGTCGGGCAGCAGCGCCACCGGTGTGAGGAGCTGCGCACTGCGCTCGCCAACCCGTCTGCCAAGCGTGGCGAGTATGGCAAATTCTCCCCTTTAAATATGACGGACGCAAACAGGACCAGGCCCCCAGTACCCGGCAGTCCCACTGTTCCCGGCTTCGGTAGCGGCCGTGGTTATGGTGGGGCAGGGGGTGCTAAGAATCTCCGGATGGGATCGGGCTACCACCCCAAACGACACCTGGCCCTGGTAACACACAATGTCCGCACTTTGCGGACTGACGACAGGATTGCTGAGCTGGAAGAAGAGATGAGTAGGTTACGCTGGGATATATTAGGGTTATCTGAAGTCCGTAGAGAGGGGGAGAACACGATAACCCTCAAATCCGGAAACCTGCTATACTACCGGGAGGGCGACCAACAGTCCCAAGGAGGTGTCGGGTTTATGGTCCACAAGTTCCTCATAAACAACATTGCAGTCGTTGAAAGTGTGTCAAGTAGGGTCGCGTACCTTATACTCAGAGTTTCTAAAAAATACTCGTTGAAGGTCATACAGGTCTACGCACCGACTTCCGCACATCCAGATGATGAAGTAGAGGCTATGTATGAGGATATCAGTCGGGCCATACATACTACAAAAACTCACTTTAATGTTGTTATGGGGGACTTCAACGCAAAGCTGGGCAAGAGAAGCGACGACGAGTTGAGAGTAGGACAATTTGGATATGGGCAGCGGAACCCTAGGGGACAGAGGCTGGCCGATTTTCTGGAGAAAGAGGGACTCTTTATGATGAATTCCTTCTTCCAGAAGCCGCCTCAAAGGAAGTGGACCTGGTTAAGTCCCGATGGTTCCACTAGAAAAGAGATTGACTTCATCTTGACCACTAGACGCCAGATATTCAACGATGTCTCTGTGATCAACAACGTAAAAACAGGGAGCGATCACCGAATGGTAAGAGGCACGCTGAATCTCAATATCAGGCTGGAACGATCTCGGTTGGTGAAGTCTACGCTCCGTCCATCTAAAGCTCATATTCAAGATCTCGAAAGCTTTCAACTTGAATTATCGAACCGCTTCGCTTGCCTAGATGATTGCGCATCCGTGGACCAAATTAACAACAGGTTGGTAGAAACTGTCCATACGGTCGGAGGAAAATTCTGCAGACCCGGCCGTAAGAATAGACCCCAAAAACTAGCCAACGAAACTCTCAAACTTATGGCGGAACGACGCGCGTTGGCACTTCAGTCCCTCAATGATACCGAGACTTATAGGCAGCTCAACAGACGCATACGGAAATATCTGCGACACGACATCCGTATTTTCAATACTAACCGTATTAAAGATACTATAGAGCGGAACCAAGGCTCCAAAGTGTTTGCGCGAGATTCGTCAATTGGGCAAAGCCGGTTATCGAAGTTGAAATTGGGGGATGGAAGCACAGTGTCGTGTAGGGCTGACATTTTGAGGGAGGTCGAGAGGTTCTATGGACACTTATATACCTCGGTCGCTAAACCTGTTGATAGCTTAGCAGAAGACCCAAGAGCGGAGCTTACCCGACACTATTCCGATGAAATCCCGGACATCAGCTTGCACGAGATCAGTGTGGCCCTAAAACAGCTTAAAAACAACAAGGCACCAGGTGAAGACGGTATCACATCAGAGCTTCTGAAAGCGGGCGGATTGCCAGTACTTAGGGTCCTTCAGAAGCTCTTTAATGCCGTTCTGCTTGAGGGTGTAACGCCGGAAGCATGGAACAGAAGTATGGTGGCCCTATACTTCAAAAAAGGCGATACTACTTTGCTGAAGAATTACAGGCCCATCTCGCTTCTGAGTCATGTTTATTAGCTGTTTTCGAAGGTTATCACGACTCGTCTCACGAGCAAGTTTGATGACTTCCAGCCTCCCGAACAAGCCGGTTTCCGAAAAGGTTTTAGTACCATAGACCACATTCATACGCTGCGGCAGATTATACAGAAGACCGAGGAGTATAATCGGCCATTATGCTTAGCGTTTGTGGACTATGAGAAAGCCTTTGATTCGATCGAAACGTGGGCGGTACTGTCGTCTCTTCAGAGGTGCCATATTGACTATCGGTACATCGAAGTGTTGAAGTATTTGTACACAAACGCCACCATGTCGGTTCGAGTCCAGGAGCATTGTACAAACGCTATTCCTTTACATCGAGGCGTGAGACAGGGAGACGTTATCTCTCCGAGACTATTTACCACTGCACTGGAAGACACTTTCAAGCTCCTGGAATGGCATGGACTCGGCATCAATATAAACGGCGAGTACCTAACTCACCTTCGATTTGCCGACGATATAGTAGTAATGGCAGAATCCCTGGAAGACCTCAGCATTATGCTCGGCGATCTTAATGGAGTCTCTCAACAGATGGGCCTTAAAATGAATATGGACAAGACGAAAATTATGTCGAATGTCCATGTCGCGCCTATCCCGGTATCCGTTGGGAGCTTCATTCTCGAAGTTGTCAACGAATATGTCTACCTGGGACAAAAAGTCCGATTGGGCAGGTCCAACTTCGAGGGAGAGGTCAATCGACGAATCCAACTAGGATGGGCAGCGTTCGGGAACTTAAGGAGCGTATTTTCGTCCGGAATACCGCAGTGCCTTAAGTCGAAAGTCTTCGACCAGTGTGTGTTACCAGCGATGACCTATAGAACCGAGACGTGGCCTCTAACAAAGGGACTCTTAGAGAGGCTTAAAGTCACTCAGCGTGCGATGGAGAGGGCTATGCTGGGAATTTCGCTGCGAGATAGAGTCAGAAACGAGGAGATTCGCAGACGAACAAAAGTAAGCGACATAGCCCAACGGATTTGTAAGCTGAAGTGGCAATGGGCTGGGCATATAGCCCGCTCAAGTGACGGCCGATGGGGAAAAAGGGTCCTTGAGTGGAGGCCACTTACTGGCAAGCGAAGTAGAGGACGACCGCCAACTAGGTGGACAGACGACATAAAAAGAGCAGCTGGAAACCAATGGATGCGGGCCGCTTTGGACCGATCGCGGTGGAAGTCAATGGGGAAGGCTTACGTCCAGCAATGGACGCACGACAGCTGATAATGATGATGATACTAATTTTAATCGTGAATAAATCGTGAGACAACGGGGGAGGCCTCGAGTGACCTTCGAAAACACTGTATTTACGATACTGGAGGAAGGTCACGTAAAAAGCATGAGGACCCCCCGGAGGGCATGTATGAAGAGGTTGATGTCTGTGGCCGAGGCGAAAGAGGTATGCAGGGATCATAGCGTTTGGCGCTCCGTCGTCTCTGGCTACCCCGCAAGGGATATGGCGTGAAGCTAAGTTAAGTTAAGTTAATGTAGCATAAATAATTTTCACGCTTGTAAGGAGTGGAGATGAGTATTGACACAGTATTGAATTTTAATCAACTATTTTCTATCCCATCATATGATACGGTGGGAGGCTAACGCCATAACGGCCTCAATAACTGTCGCAAAAGAAACTGGCAATGCATGAGATATAAATAATAATCATATAAAAAAAGAAACGGTTAGCGCTTAGAAGTTAATGTAACTCAAATCTGTTGTTACAAATAATAATCACACATTAAAAAACAAACTGAAAATTTTAATGTTTAGGGTAACACACGGAAATATTCAGTTCGTTTGCCATATTTCGCACTTTTAATTGGACGTGAGAAGAGTTTGGTAGAAGTTTAATTTGGTTGAAAAATAATAAGTAACTTACGTACCTACTATAGTATGTTTTCAGCTGGATTTAGATGTTCAGTTTAAATTTTAAATTGGTTTAAATTGTTAAATAACTTTACTTGTGTTAAAGATAAAGCATCGCAATGTTAGAAAAGAGGTTAGTGTACAACAAAAGCAACAGACACATCTGGTAGATTTAGACACGTACTCGTAGGTAGCAGTACCACTTCATAATTTTGCTATGTGAAATAGTTAACTTTTTAACCTTCAATGACGGTCACTAAACCTAGATCGAGAAAGACCAAAACGGTTACAATCGACGCGTTATTGTCATTTATTAAGCTGCAAAGAAACACCATGTTTTCTAAAAAATTTAACACAAACCAAAATATTATTTCTATTCAGTTTCATATGTAGCGTTGTAATTATTTGGAACTATTAATTTTTAGACAATTGTTATGGATATTTCTGCATTTAAATAGTTTTTGTTAATGATTTTTGTTAATGGTAATGGTGGATTAAGAAAAATCGCATTTCTCTTTAATTTTTAATTGATAACAAAAAACAATCCTCATATATATTGTATATAAAACAGTTCACTAGATTCAAACAAAATTAAAAAACAAATAATAACATTATTCAAAAGCAGTTATAGAAATGAAAAATCTAAAACAAAAAAATATAATATAAATGTATTTTGGAACTGTGTAATTAGAGTCTGACGTTTCATAAGTGTAATGTAATTCAAATAAATAACTTAGATTTTATTCACAATTCAGTATTTGTGAGCATATTACCTTACAGGTATGAGGTCAAAGTATAAGGGATTTCATTTCATGTGTTGGTACTGTCTTGTATTCCTTGTCTCGTCATTATTCACTTTTGGACATACGTGAATAAAATAACAAATGTTTTTACATATATGCATAGGTTAAAATTTATGCTTATTGACATTTTTTTTAATCTATGAGGCGGAAAACAAATAAGCCCCGTTTATTTTGATTCTTAATGTAACGATAAATTTCAATTATTTCCATTTTAACACCCAAGTATTCAAATGAATTATAATCTATATTCTTTGCAGTTAAAATGAGATTTTATTTTATTGCGGATTTTTTTATATTCTTGTCGGTTAAAGCTCTGGTACACCGCAAAAAAGCTATTGGTGTTCTCAGCAAAACAACGAAATTGGACAATAAATTAGATATACTGTTATTACTTCCTGCAATTCAGAGGAGATTGGAAGAAATAATATTTTTTTATTTGAGGAAGTTTTTCAAATTATATTTTGAAGTATTATTAATTTTTTTTTTTTAAACAATACTACCATTTATAACGGATTAACATGTACCACGACGTTAAAAATGCTTTTAATTTAAAATAAACGTAATAATTAAAAATGAAAAAACTTGAAGGAATATAATTCAAATCTATGACTTCTGAGATATCATGCTAATCGTATCGTCAATGTCGTATAGGTTGAAGTGACATAGTGCTTGTCTTGCTTGTTTTTACCAATATTTAAAAAGTAGGAGGAGGAGGAGGAGGAGACGGAGTTGTGTTCACGACAGGTAAATGAAACTATGTGGGACTCAACATTCAGATTCATGATAATAAACCACAAATAATAAGACAACCTCTAATTAATTGTGATCGGTAAAACCCTGACTTCTAAAGAATCGACAGAACAAGTTGCTAAAGAGGTCTTTCCACAGGATACGGAAGCCAAAGAAGATAGATAGATTGTTATTTACTATTAACGCTCTGTGATAGACCTATAGTGTACATGTCTCGCAAAATATTTCATCTCAGAATGAGTGAAATAAAGCGTCAAATTGAAACACGTTAGTATACCTTTATTTTAACTCAAGATTGTTTTCTCAGAAATCTCTAAACTTTCCAATTGTAATGTACAGGTTGTTATTGTTTGTTATATTTATTTTAATCGGTTTCAAATAACCTCAACAAATTAAGAAGAACAATTAATTTTAAAACTTTTAACTCAAAACTAAAACAAGAATCAGAGTAATTATTGAGAAATATCAGTACACTGTTTAGTTTAATATGTCGTAGGGTTAAAATAAAATAATTTAATTTAGTTTTCTCTGCATTCTTGCTTTTCATTGTCGTTTATTCTAAGAATATCCTTGGCGTATTAAAAAATGATGAGATTATGTTTCAAGCGCTGCAACGACCGTTTTATGAAAGTGGCTATAGTTTTCCAAAGATAAAACGATAGAACAGCGGATATTGCATCGAACGCTCAGTGACTTTCTTTTTTATTTGTTTTAAGAATATCAATAGCTATTACGGGTAAGATTACAAACAAGAAAAGTTAAGCATCAAAATAAACATGCCATGGCATCATATAATGAAGGTTTAGGCACAAAGATATTCGATTTAACAAGTCCATTAAAAAGGCACATGTTTAAGATTCGATGATATTCTTTGTATACATTATAAATAAATAATTATGGCCCGTGTAATAATATTTTGGATAATGGATTGTTCACATATTTTTTTTGTAAACTATGCAACAAGTAAGATTATTATTTTATAAAAAGGCACATTATGTCGATCAAAACCTGGAATAGAGCATTAATTAGGACATCAAAAGATAATTATTTGAGTAGAAAAAGAATTAGAAGACATATTATTGTTGATCAGAACATCGTCACATTTTTTAATAAAATGGAGTAATTTTAACTCGGTTATGTTAATTAAGGTAATATTCATATAATATACAAATATAAGACCCAAAGATTTGTTTTATATTGTGAAACCATACAACTACAGTGTGAAGCCATAATTTCATTCGCTTTACATTTTAATTATTATTTGCGCCACCTGTTTGTTAATAGTTAAAATCACTTCATATAAATATCTATTTATTCTTACATTTTAAAAGCAATCTAAGACAAAAAGTATTTATTTATTTATTCATTTATTTAACTTCACGTCATATCCCTTGCGGGGTGGCTAGAGACGACGAAGTGCCAAGCGCTACGGTTATACCATGCATACCACTTTCGCCTCGACCACAGACATTAACCTCTTCATATATGCCTTCCGGGGGGTCCTCATGCTTTAGACAAACAGTAAAACAGGACAATGTGTAACCAAAGACAGAATAAAAGATAAAAGTAGATTATCTTTTATTAAAGCTGGCGAAATCAGTTCCTGTACTGAAGCGACGCGGACCCATGACATTCTACCCACAAGACACATACACACACACACACACACACACACACACACACACACACACACACACGCACACACACGCTATGACGTGTATAATGTGCCCTTGAGTACTTAATAGTGTAAAGCGGTGTCAGCTCCGGTAGTATACAGGTATGTCGTAGTACATACACCACTTATGTTGTGGGACTGCTTTCGGCTCTCACTACCAAGTTCTTGGCGGTGGGATCCAGAGAGCTTACTCTTATGTATTTAACTTTATGTCAAGAAAAATACTATTATTCTCTTAATTAGTATTTTCTTTGTTGTAATGAAATAATTATATAAAATGTTATAGAAATATAATAAAATGTAATCGGAAATAATTTTATGATTTTATTTAAATACACAAATCACTTTATACAATGAGATAAGTAGTGCACTATTACTTGTATGAAGATCACCCATTAATTTTGCTTTAGCTTAGGTTTAGATTTTAATCCAAAGGTAAGATTTAATTAAGACTTAAGTGTCTCCTAAATTACCCTAAACTATGTATAAATTACATACATTTCTCATTTAAACGTTTTAAAGCGATAGTTAAAAGGAATCTCAAATTAAAATTCAAAATATTCTAATTCAAGTAGGCCTTCTCACGCACTTTTGAATCGTCAATTATTACATTAAAAAGAGAAGAACCGGTCAGAAACTTAACAATTGCTCTTTTTTAATGAAATTTAATAATGTTGGATGTATACATTATAATATCAACCCTGCAAGTGAATCACGTTTCGATCCATTAAAAACTCTGGAATGTTAGTTATATGATTTGTCTTATATTGTTTTGATTTACCCACTAGTTATTTTATATTATATCATATGTTCTATATGCAGAATAAAATGTATAGTAATCCCTGCCCACTTAGGTAAGTTTACTTCAGAAGTTATATTTACCAGTACATGTCACACTCACAGGTAATTTCAATTCAGCTATTTAAGTTCAAACAACATAGCATAACTTTCTTCTAAATAATATAATTAATTTAATAATAATATTAACATATGCACTCTTTGTGTTTTAGTAACTCTCATATTAAAAGTTTTGAAAGTTCTCGTTTTACTTAACCGCATTCGCCGGTAATGAACTTCCATATTTATTGTGGCTTTGGCAACTAAAATTTTGTCTTTGTCCCAAACGTAATAAGCTCATACAATGTCAGGTCATTTATTTCAACGAGGTTTTACACTTTGTTGAACTTCCTGTGAAAATTTAATATATGTTGAATGTTTTGGTATTTTTATAGTTAAATACTTTTTAAAATAAGTAACTTATGAAAGTAGGTTTAAAATATAACATAATATTTGGCAATTAATACCTTTAAAATCATTCTGCAATCTGAAAAACTTCTATATTAGAACGGGCTTTTTAATTGTTATAGTTCATTGTAGGTATGTTTTGATATTTTAAACAATATTTAAGAAGATTGTTATTATTAATACTTCCTAAATAATAAAAAGTCAGAAAACTTTGTCTTACACTTTTTTTTATGGAATAGGAGGGCAAAATAGCTGGCGGATCACGGATGATTTGTGATTGCCGCCGCCCATGAACCCTAGCAACATCCGAGGATTTACAGGAGCGTTGCTGGCCTTGAAGGTGGGAGTATTCGCCTTTTTTGAAGGAATGTCGTACCGATCTCGAAATACCGCCGAAGGGAAATCGTCTCACATTCGAGTGGTACGAGGAAAAAATGTACTTGAAAACCGCACAGTAGAGGATCACCACGTATCCAGGTGGTACGGATGGTAACGGAGGTGATGGCGAGCTGTGCGGTGGTGAAATTCGGCGGTAGGCATCAGATCGAATAGTTCTTCGGAACACTCCCCGTTTTAAATGCGGTAAAAGATGCACAGAGATGCAACGTCTCTACGCAATGCCAAAGAGTCCAGCTGTTCACAGAGCAGCGGCGACAATCCCGACAATCCGAAAGGTTCTCCGTTGTACGCGGTCAAATGGTAGAAGCTGATATTGGGGAGATCCGGACCAGAGATGAGAAGGGATCTTTGGCCAGGACTGAAGTACTGCCTCACTCTATTGATCACGCCTAATTTCATCGAGGCCAATTTGGCCTTGCTCTCCAGATGACCACGAAACTGACAGTCGCTCGAAATGTCGAGACCCAGTGTTCTGATACTTGGCGAGGCTCTTGATGCGCAGGAGGAACAGAGTTGGGGATAGCACGCAACCTTGGGGTAGACCAGCGTTCACGGGCTTGGTGTCCGAGCAAAAACCGTCAAATACGACCTGAATGCTTCGCCCAGTGAGGAAGCTAGTGATCCACATGCATAAACTCTCGGGAAGCCCATAGAAAGGTAGCTTCGAAAGAAGCTCCTTGTGCCATACACAATCGAAGGCTTTCGTCATATCCAGACAAACTGCCAGACCCTCTTCCTTGCTTTCAAAAACAGCTGCCCAACGGTGCGTTAGATATAGTAGAAGATCACTAACCGATCGATCATGGCGAAAGCCATATTGCCGGTCATTGAACAACTTGTGATCCTCGATATAGGTTAGGAGCTGTTTATTTATAATGCTCTCCATTACCTTGGAGAGAAGAGAGGTAATGGCGATAGCTCTGTAGTTTGCTGGATCCGAGCTATCACCTTTTTTAGGGATCGGATGGACAAGGGCACGCTTCCATGAGACGGGGACTACGCCTTTAAAGTAGGAGTACCGAAATAGACGCGTTAGCACTAGTGTCAACTCAGGGGCACATGTTCGTAGCACAACTGGAGAGATACCATCCGGCCCACTCGACTTATGAACTTCCAAGGAAAGGAGGGCTTTTCGAATGAGATTTTGTAGATAAACTATTTCCGGCATTAAGCTTGGACACCGCGGGATGATAGGTGGTGTCTTCCCCTGGTCGTCCAAAGTCGAGTTGGAGGCGAAAAGAGTGCCCAAGAGATCGGCTTTCTCTTTTGCCGTGTGGGCCAGAGAGTCATTCCCCATGTGCAACGGCGGTAGGGACGGCTGGCTAAAGTTTCCCAGAGTGGCCTTTGAAAGCGCCCAGAATTTGCGCGTGCCAGGCGGGTACTTTGCCAGCTGATCCCCAATTTTGACGACATGCTTGAACTTTGCTAAAGCGATTTGCCGTTTGAAGAATCTGGAGGCACGATTATATTTCCTCTTCAGAATTCTAGAGTTTGGATCCTTTTTGACTAACGCATTAGTTCAAGCTTGATTAGCCTGCCGTTTGCCAGCTTCTTCAGCCCTGGCAGACGCATCAAACCAAGGCGATCTGCCATCAAGTGGTACCACAGAGCTTGGTACAAATAGTTCCATGCCCTGAAGTATCACATCAGCTACAGCCGCAGCGCAGTCACTAGGATCATTGGAAGAGAAACAAATCGACCTCCATGGATAGGATGCAAAAAAGGACCGCATTCCATTCTAATCCGCTGACTTGTAGTGCCAAACGCGTAGAGTCGCAGGTCTTTTGCGAGCTGGGTGTTCAATGGGCACTACACTCCGTACCAAACAATGATCAGAGGACCCTAAGAGAGCCTCGACAGTGACTTGGTACTTTCCGGGATGTGTAGTCAGCAGAAGATCCAACAAAGAGTGCATATGGCTGTCCACGTCCGGAAGACGAGTGTGCGTCTTGACCAATTGGGACAGACCATTTGCCAGAGCAAAGTCAAACACAGATCTCCCCGCTTAGTCGGTGGCATGTGACCCTAGCAAATCGGCATTGTGCGCATTGAAGTCCCCGAGGACTACGACTTCGGCGGAGGGAGTCTGTGAAAGCAGATCGTCAATCTTCGCCTGAACATGGCCCAAGAGATGATCCGTTTCTGCATTACCACTATGGGCCCTGTAGAGGCACGCGTAGACTCTGACATGGTCGTCCATGTCCACGCGCAGCCAAAGTACAGACGAGTCCCGATCTTCAAAAACCTGAAGGCGACGGTAGCAGATATCCTCCCTTACGAACACAGATACCCCGGCGTGTGGTATAAAATGGTGTTCTAGTTTATACCCGGGGTATGACAGGTACGCTGTGTTGCTAGGTTGAGATATCTGCGTCTCCGTCAGAAACAAGAAGGCCGGCTGCGCCATCTCTAAATGGTAGTGGACGGCGTTTAAGTTGGAATGAAATCCCCGGATGTTGCAATAGTCCACATTTAGAGTGAGTCGGTTTGCTGCTGCGTTGACTCGTCGTTTGCCTTCAAGAAGCACAAAAAGCGATACTTTGAACGCCTGAGATACGACGGGCAGCCCGAGCAAAATCCGAGAATCATTTCCCCGATTTTGCTCTGGGAGGGGGTCCCCGGATTCATTAAAGCCGGTACCCTACTGGGGTATTTTTCTTTTAGGCATCGCTTTCATGTTTGGGGGGGGGGAGGATAGGGCTTCCGGATTCTCTCACTCACCGACGGAACATAACCAAATGAATTTGGTTACTACACATCGGTCTTCTGTGAGAGGGTGGTCCTTCCCCGGTTGAGCCAGCCCAATACGAGCTGCAGTCAGATAACTGCAGCTAAGCTCTACCACCTAAACACTTCCTACCTTATCATTTATTTGCATAACACAAGAATGAACTTAAGTGGATAATAATGTTAAACGACCTTTGAAATATAAATTGCCATTTAGACCTTATTAAAGTAATGACCATGCTCACAACCACAAATAAGTTCATTTATTGGATTTCAGATATTTGCACTTAAGATACTTGGGTTTTGGATTTCTGCTTATAGTTAATTGAGATTTAAGAAACAGAATTCTTTTCTAATCATGAATAAAATATAATACTATATTATACTACTAATGTTATAATTTTATAAAATACCTCAAACTCTGGCTTATATGAAATATTTACTTGAGATCAACCCTTTCATTATAAAATGTTAGAATAGATTAGTATCCTCTGGCAAAGTATGCTATTTGAAGACAATAACGGTTCTCATTTTAAAATATTAACTTTGCTTTTTATTTACTATATTTATGTATTAGGTTTATATTTGGTTTGCGTAAATATGACCATGTTTCTCATTTTCGCGAAAAACTCAAGTGGCTGCCAATTCGCTCTCGCAGGAATACTCATACACTTTGTCTTCTCTACTCTATACTGTTCAACCCAGTTACTCCTTCCTACCTAAAAGAACGATTTGAGTTTTTAAAAGACTCGCATAACCGCTCACTTCGTTCCGTAGACAATTTATTACTTAAAATTCCTTCTCACTCTACTACCTTCTATACAAACTCCTTCACAGTCCAAGCCTCTCGTCTCTGGAATTCTTTGCCTCTATATATTCGACGCTCTCAATCTCTGTACATTTTCAAAAATGCTGTAAAAAAATATTTCCTTTCGAAGTAATTTTCTCCTATCCTTAAATCCATTCTTTTTAGTATACTATTGTTATCTTTTAATTAATCCGTATTGTTCCGTTCGTATATCTCAAATATATATTTAATATTTATGATATTGTATTATATTGTGTGTTGTGTATATGTCGTATTAATATTATTTTGACAGTTGTACACCTCTTCCGTCTTTATTTGTTGCAACTCCTATGACGTTGGGGTTACCTGGAAGAGATCGCTTTTTAGCGATAAGGTCGCCTTTTGTACATTTTTTTTTGTCTCTTTTTTTTCTTGCTGTTACTATGTGTTTTTATTACTTTTTGAGGATGTGCAATAAAGAATATTATTATTATTATTATTATTATAATGCGAGCCATTTTATCTCTTATAAAACCAGTTACACTGTTACTTTAAGTTACTACGTTTGTTTTTATATTTGTAATAAATAAAAAATGTAATATACAGAATTATATCAATCTTTTTAAGTTAAATTTGATAGGCTTAGTAAAATATTAGTTCTCAATATTTTATTTAGCATTCTATATTCCGAAATTTTATATTATTTTTTCAAAGTTTTACTTGAAATTCTAATTAATAAAATATGATTTGTAATTGTCCGACAAAAGAGACTTCGATTGTTAAAGAATTTAAAAAGACAAAGAAAGAGAGATATATTTTTTTACAACAGATATGTGTACAGATGTGTCTGTATGTGTGTTGATTACAAATGCTCTATTTAACTTGTATTATTTGTGAGATAGGTTGCAAACGTACAAAGCTTTGCGAATATGAAAAAGATGTTTGAGTGTTAATGCTATACATTAGAAAAAAAATATGATTTTTTATTTTGTATTAAAAATCATAGCATACCTGTTAGATAAGATAAAACTCTTCTACATATATTTCTTTGTTTTGTTTCTTGTTTTACCTTTAGATAAATATGTGAGATATATAAATATTATTTGAGGTTAAAACTAAATTAATATCAATGGAATAGTATAACAATAAATTAAATATACAATCGAAATATTTAAAGACATGTATGTATGTATATATTTAAAGACAATTATAAAAATGTATGTATGGTTAGCATAGCATATTTTAGGTAGAAGAATTATAAAGGGAATAATTTAAACTATGGGTGATTACCGGAGTCACAATGTCAGGGATGGGAAAAAGCATGTTTCGGCTGACGCTATCACTACCAGCCTTCTTCAAAATGGCCAGGATACTATTTTTAACGTCAGTCTCTGTAATATCATGAAAGCGAAAAATATCACATGTCGATGTGGGGTGTTAGATAACAGCTTTTTAAAAGTTAAAAACTTTAGAGAGTTGTCAATTCTAATAAGTAAAGAGAAGTGGAGATTAAGTGAGTTTAAGAAAGTCTGTTTAGTTAAATTAGCAGTTGACTTACCCACACTCAGCGATTTCAAAAACTTCTACTTCTGTGTCACATATACTTACTTAAAATAATAAATACAGAACTTATCTGACGAATAAGCCTGTCTATATAGCTCATTCTGAGGAAAACCCACAATATATTTTGTGTAGATGTAAAATATATATAAATATAAAATGAAAACTCTTAAATACGAAGAACTCAAACCTTCGACATTTCGGTTACTATCGTTGTCCTTCTGCTAATTGAGCTATCAAACTTATATACGTTTCAATAGATTAAACATTCTTCTCTATATATTTGTATATATGTTCGTCTAAAAGGACATATCTACCTTAATCAAAACAGTTTACAGATTTAGGAAAAGAACATATATAATCAATCATAGGAACTATTATTGAGGGCTTATATAAAAATATGTTCTACCTACGTACAACTTGAATAGAAGATAATTTGGATAAATTTTAATATATATTCTTGAGACATTAAGAGCCACGAATAACAATCTTAATTAAAACAAGATACTTCTATCAATAAGACTTAGCGCACTTATTTGGTCTATAAAACAATATAATAATTTGAAAGTGTTTTAATGCTTCTCTGTGAATAGAGATTTCATACTATATTAAATTTTACTTTACTATTTTCCTCGATTTTTCCGGTACTATTTTATTAAATTTATTTTTATTAAATGTTTTGTACAGAATCCTATCGTTATATACATCTTTGACACAATCAATAGAAAGAAACTACTTTCGATATTCACCAAAGAATATTTTAAAGTTCATTATTAGTTTATGATGTTGATCCACCACAATGCACTCAAAGTGTACATAAGTATTAATATTTATGGTTATCATGGTATAAGTATGTGATATTGTTAAATAAAATATTTATGTAGTAATGCACTGATTATTATTATTTTGTTGTCCTTTTTTCAAGTGTCATATCTCCGAATATATATTATCATTCAACAAAAACGCGACAAGTATTGTCATACCTATCATGTTTTTGTTTTGGAATTTTATTTCCTCATCTTAGCATACTTGTTCCATATTCTCTTTATATCCATTCAACAAAACATCTTAACATAGCAAAGGTAAGATTTAATTAAGATTTAGGCATTTACAAAAACACGCTTAGGTTTAAAAGGTAGATTGAATCAGTTTTCATGCGCAGCTAATTAGCGCGTATAACCGAAGGAATCTTTTCATTGCCGTTAAGATAGGTTGATTTTGAAAATCCTTTGTTGTATTTTAAGTATAAATATTTTATATTAAGGAGGTTATCTTTTATTTGTTTCATTACAAATAAATTATGTTAATAATATCAGAAAATGCAAAAAAATACAGAATGCGCTTCGTACTTCAATTTAATATACATGTAATAATTTATTATTAATTATCAAAAATATACAATCCATCAAAAATACTACCCAAATACAAAAGTTTATTAATAATCAATTTGAAGGATTAAACCATAATATAAAAAAAATGGTTAAATATGAAATAAACTAAAAACACGAAGACATTATTCAGCTTTAAAGAGGATATTAAATTATTTATTTTAGGCTCATTTACGTTTGTTATAATTTATATTTTCTCTTAAGAGGTGTCCAGATTTGGTTACCAGTAAAAATATTTTTACATACATTGACGACGTATAAATGTATTCACTTTGAGTAATCATACTATATAATTTTTAAATATTATATACAATATGGTCTAAATTTTTTAAAAGGATTTCTTAATAAAACACTCGTAGATCCTTTTGACATTTTATACACACGATATCGCTACATAGATTTCATGCACTTTGTTGGATTTTCATTAAATATTTTAATTTCAAATGATAAATATTATTTTAAAGTATCCACTTCTATCCAATAAAAATATAATATAATTCAACTGAAAGGAAACCAAATATTATTAATATTATATTATATATTACTGATACTTGGGTAGTTATATATGTATCTTTACTTTCAGTTATGCAATTGCTGGTGAACAATATTTTATCTAACGTAATGTATGCAAAACACTATTTCTTATTTAGATAACGGATGGACGGTTTGGACAACGGTACTGATTTATGACGCTAATGTAACATTCAGCAAACTCTGTATGTATAAACTTATTCAGATGCGCTAAAAGATCGCCCGAATAGAAACATATTTCATTGAATACATTCATGATGGCAGTATATTGTGTTCATTTTATTTTATACATAACATGTAAAGGAAATCTTCGTCATTGTTTAAATAACACAGATAAAAAAATATTATTGCTAGATATTCTAATTTATTACAAATTAAATCATAAACTGTATATAACCACTTAAAGTGTATTCAAATCTAAATATTCACTGTAATTATAGAATATTTTTTTTTTTTTTTTTTTTTTTATTGTTATTATAAATTTACCATAGACTTGTAGTCCATGCCATTTTTAATTTGTTTTATAATTATTATTTTGATTTCTTTTTTTTTTTGAGATTTTTGCCTGTGTATTCAGGCACAAGAATTACTTTAATAAATACATAAATAAATATTCTATTCAATTGGTTAATTTTATTATGACCTTCTGGTCTTGGTTGTGTATTGCTAATTTCAAGTTGTAATCATTTATTGTCTTGTCCGTATTAACAATGCTGTCTTTGATGAACCTCGCCAGCGCGTCTTCTTGATGGTCCGTGTAGTAGACAAACGTCCTGGTGTGTCGGGAAATGGCTACTAGCGCATGAGGTACGCTGTCATGGAGTGGGAGGCTCTTTCCGGTTCTTTTTACTACTATTGTGCTTTCATAACACAAACCTTGTGCCTCATGAACGGTGAGTGTTTTGGATCCCTTCCCTTTTCCGTACCCTTTTTCTTCCAATGTTAGCTTCTTTTCTTGAGTGAAGGTCAGGTATAGGGTATTTGGTTGGTCAATGGGGATCTTTTCACCTGTAAGGGTTTTTATGTTCATAGATCTTGCTATGCTGCTCGAGGAATATATACCGTCATATACTTTTCTAAGGCCGTAGACTACATCCCTCGGGCATCTGTTTGAGCACATAAGTTGTGTTATGATGGCAGTTGTTATAAAGTCTGGGCGGTGGTAGTAGACTTCGAACAAGTTTTCTCTTTCAATATAAGGAAGCTGATTTACGTCACCAATGAGTAGCAGTTCTGTGGCTTCGGTGAGTTGCAGGGCCATCACAATGGATATAGAATATTTTGACAATGGTAAGTTTATATTTACATGTTAGTTGAGTGTCAGAGATGTGAATTATTTCCGTTAAGTTTTTCATATTATTTTATTTAACATATATTATAGTAATTTAACCAAAATTACTGTTTATCGAAGTTCAAATTATATTTCTAAAAGCAACACTATGATACAATCATTTTAATAAATTCAAATGTATTGTTGAACTAATTAATTTTATAACAGATTATCTCAAAATTCTTTTATAACTTATTCAAATATTCCACTCGTAAGTGTGATCTCATTTGTAGCCTAAAACATTTTTGTGTGTTTTTCGTAAAATTGTTTGAAAGTAACACTTAAATTAAAGAAATTAATATGTTGACCATCGTTATAAAATAACGCCATACCATATTACATATAAATTTCCCGAGGGACTTTTTCAGAGTTTTTCAGAGTAAAAGATATCCTATATATTGGAAAAACAGCCTGTACCGCAACTAATAACTCACAGTAATCGTTAAAAACAACAGAAATACATCAACAGTGCCATAAAAGATGACTGAGTTTCGAATTTTAATATTCTCTATGTTTTTCGGACCATATATCTTAATATCAAAATTTGGTACTATATTTCTTCATACTATTATATTCTGTAAAAAAACTGAATATATAAAAATTTCATTATAAAAATTACATGAAATCAATTAGTTTAAATATTTGTATGTCACATTATACGGGAACTAGAAATCATGTTTTTTTTTAAATTAAATAAAATGTTAGGATAGAAATAAATCCTAAGGTATAAAATGAACTCGACATTTCAGAATATATGTAATAACGGTTTAATGACTCGTGCATGACAGCGCGAGAAGTTAGTTTAAAGCACCGTTGAACGAATCTTAATTAAGCCAACTACCAATTTAGTCTCTGCCTTTGTAAAAGATGACATGTCGCATAAATTTGATTTTCTTGCATATTATATAATATAATCTTACAGTATAATATAATATTACATATTTTATTGACCATCCAGAACGGATTATGACTCCTACAGAATTAATTAATTTCTTACTCTGTAATCTACCTTTACCTTGTTTCTTGACCTTATTTATTATTGCATCTTAGATCTGCTGTATAATATTAGTAGTGTTATCTTTTATCTAGTCTTAATTTTCTTTGCGCAGTTTCGTTTTGTAATTATTTTATCACATTGTAATCGCGATGAGGTCATAGTAATTTAAAGTATGGTTTTGTAATTAAAAAGCCTATAACAGGATTTATTTAGAGAATCAAGTTGTATCTCGTTGTATATTAGTTATTGTTTACATAATTAATTATATAAATAGAAAGTATAATATTATTTCATTTAAAATTTGGTTTATAGAATTCAAATGCAATTTACAATTTGTAAAATATATTGCTGTTTTGGCAATTATTTTTTATTTACTTATTTTATTATAGATAGACATAGAATTCGTTGATAGATAGAATAGTTATCTAATGTAATAATACATGTTCATATGTAAAAAAATTCATATTAGGTGATTTGTGACAAAAAATTTGAATGAGAATGCTAAGTTGTCATAAAAATTGTTCAGATAAGAATAATAAATTACATTACAAAACTATAGGTCCTCATTACTTAGGTGGTCCTCATTCTTAGGTGTATTAAAATATTATAAGGAATTTAAACTCATAATACATTTAATCTATCTGTCTCTTTGATGATTACTTTTGGTTCATTTAAAATAAAATTCTTTATAAGTGTTCACTTCTTTTGAAGACAACTTTTCATTTAAAACGGATTGCTGTGTCAAAGAGTATTGCAATCAGGTAACAATGGTTTTGCACTTTTAAACGGAAAGGTACTTCTTATTTTGCTTAAATGTATCATAAAATGTATTATTAGGTAAAATGAATTAAAACTTGTTTTTAGTCATTGGTGGAAAAAAAATAACAAATAGATTTTTGTTGTAATACAAAGATATGTATTGTTGAACGTTGTCAAATTATAAGATAATTATCTAAATCTCTATAATTATTAAACAAATATCATCCATGTTATATTTTATTAAGATATGACTGTTTTATTTTGGTTTAATTAACATTTGTTAAACGCCACTGAAATCGAATCAAAAATATATTAATTTATATCATTACATCGTTATGAGATGATTTTTATTTTGTTATTATTTAATTGTTTATTTATATTAAGCTATTGCTTTTTATAATACGACTTTAAAAATATAATCTTTTTAATTCGTGGAAATTTATCTATTTAAATTTAGATGGTTGCTTGATTTTCTGCCATATGTAGTTTTAACAAGAAATAATAATAATTAATGATATTTGTTTTGATATCGGCTTCGCCTATTGATTCATTTCTTTATATAATTTTGGTAGTCTTTATTTTAAGGCTTTGTATAATATTTTATCTTACGTAAATTTAATTTGTATTAATAAGTATCTGATACATTTTTCTAATTGCTCTTAAAAAAGAAAAAAAAAACTTATAATCTGCAGCGGAAGCTCCCGCAAAACGTTCTCGGGCGATTGCTGAGAGATAGAGAAAAGTTTAGAAAGGTTATTAACATCTCACAGTGTGTATACTTAAAGGTTTAATTATAAAACTATCAAAGAATAAAAATACAACTATAATAGATAAGCATATAAATTGTTTTGATGATTTCAATTCCGATTTCCAGTGCATTAAATATTTAATTAACAAAATTTAACAAGAAATAATATTTGTGGTAATGATTTCAATTATCCAATATAATTTAACAAACACATTTGGTGAAATAATCACTATTATTGAATACCAATATTAGCTGGTGGTATTAATTGAAGTAAAGTGATTTTGATTTGTGCGTTTAATTGCTTTTTCATGTATAAATTGCTTTCATGGTTTTTCTTTACTAATATATTTTTTACGAACTAGATGAAAGCGTTATCTTTACGATATGACAGTTTACTATTTCAAAATAATAGCAATATAGTTTGTTTGTTTGTTGTAATTACAATCACATCAGCTTGGCACTCTCGCTTTTATATCTCTTTAGTTTTCAAAGAATATTCTGAATTTAATATTTTTCTAATTACAATACTTACAGTGCTGTGATTGTCCGAGCGACGTAACGGGTTACCACAGAGTATGCGGTAACAACTTCTCGGACAAGTTTAATTGCTCCCATTCTCATCCCACCTCTGAGAGGGTTCAGAAATGTAATATACATTTCTATTACTTTGACTTAAATTCTTATAACAAAAGGTTGTAATTTAAATGACATATAGAATTATTGCTATAATATAAATGACATACAAAACTGCAAAAGGTTGCGAAAGTATAAGTAGATGAATTACAAAGTTAGGATTGATCCATAAGTCCTACGTCAGAAGATACTGTACACAGCCGCTAAAGTTATAAAAACTGTAATTTTATTTTAATATCTTATAATAGTTTTGTATTTTTCTTTAAAATTTATGATTAACTTTGTATTGAATAAAAAAGGTCTATAAATAGAAATATATACACGAACGTATATTAATTATCACGTGGCGGGTGGAATCAAAAATTTAAATTATCAGCTCAGCGGTTTTATGACAACGTAATGGTTTCACAAGTTTATGGAATTAACACACTCTTGTGAATGCCCTTTTTGAATTAAAATATATTTTACGATAATGTATTTTGAAATTTATTATTTTAATGAAATTGTCTCCGCTGTTATTGAAATCTTTGAAATATAATTGTATGTAATATAAATGTAAATTCATAATACTAATATTAATATTTAGAAATAAATTAATGTAACATTGATAGTGAGGTTTCAGTCTTATAAATATTAATTTTTACATTTAGTTTCAAGCTTAATTTAAGAATATATTAGACATGGATTCTACATAAATTATAATATATATGTTCCCATGTTTATATTTATATGTTTCAAAGACAACAAAACCCTACAAAAGTGTTGACTAAAAATAATATTTTACACAATCGCCGTATATAAGTAAACTATTATTATCTTAAATGGAAGTAGTTTAACAAAAAAAAAAATATTTACATAAAAATAAGTGCCGACTTCATTTATTATTTTATTTTTATGTTAATCGTTATCACTATTAATTATTATTATATTATTAAATACAAATTATATTTTTTAATGAATTGAAAAATGAATCCATAAATTTATTTTTTTATTACTTCAATTTATAACTGTAGGTTATTAACAAAGCATCGATCATTTTTTAAACTCTATGAGAAGAGTGTTTTAGATAAAATGTTAACTCTACCGCTTTCTGTTCTAGAATTTAAGCCTAAATATTTTTCGTTGCCAAGATTTATTTATCGTCAACCGTCACAGTTAATCATAAAAAGTCTTTAAGGTTTGTTTTTATAATTGCATTGTTTTATGTATGCGATAGTTTATTTATTGCATAATACTTTGTATAAGTTGTGAACTAATATAAAGTGCATTTGTTATATCTCATGTGACTCACCGTGACACGACTTTTATTTCTTGATAAAACAATTGACTCCTGAGTCTGTATTCTATCAAACAATATAATTATAATTTATAATAATACATTGTTTAGATTACATTTTCTTGATTTTCATAGTGATATTTTATGTATAAATATTACAAGTAAAACAATAAAGAGAAATACGCCACACAATTATTACCAGAACAAGTGATGATTGAATAATAAGTGAAAGTTGCAGGTTTTATTGATGTACATGGTGGAGCGAAATGAATCAACCGCGATCAAAACAATATGAATATGTTTTTGGTAAACAACTGACTGTACGCTTGTATTTGGCACACAATTTTATAAGGATTATTAATAAATAAATTAAAGCACAAAATTTATTTAAAACATTTGCGTTACAATATATTGAAAAATATACCAAATAATTATCCAAAATACATTAAAACATTAACAATATAATATTAAGCTGCATTTTATAACTGTAGCTCTATATTAGGGCGTTTCAAAAAAAAAAAAAAATTTTTTTTTTCTCGGAACCAGGCTCAAAAGTTTCGTTTAGATGCCAAAATAGGCCTGTGAAAATATGAGCCCTTAATATTAATATTAAGGTAGTCCGCATCGCACTTTTCGATTTCCCATAAGAATAACACAGGAAATTTTTTTTTTTTTCTTTTGATTTTTATAACTAATGAACGATATATTGTATTGCAATACCCATTCATTATTTTTGTAGAGAATTTAACGCTCTACAAGAAAGGTTTGAAGTCAATTTTTGATAAATCAACTCAGTCAAAAGTTATTCAAGATCAAAGTTTAAGTTACTCTCAATTCAGCTGTTTTTTAGTAGATTTCATAGAAATCTAACTATTGCATTGGTCCTCATGACGGAACTTTTGAAAAAAATTGTCATTTCCTTACTCAGCTCGGCGAGCTGATTAAGAAAATATATATGGTTCAAAAGTTTATATATGAAACGCCTATATATAGAATACTTAACAAAGTATGAAGCTTAATAGCTTATATAAAATAATATATTACCTAATAATGATACCTGTTATAAATAAAATACAAAACAAGAGTAACTTTAATTGTTACATTAAAACTAACAGTGTCACGGGTCTGGTATTCAGTGAAGATATGTATTAGGTATTTCAGATCGTAATTTTAGTAAGCATTCTCCATTGCTTTGATGATCGTTTAACTTTAAAACTTTAATGTACTGATTTTGGTCTCATTATGTTATAATGATTACCTTTTAGCATATGTTTTTGTTATTAATAAACTATTATTGTACATTTAAGTTGATACAAAATCAGTTATCAGTAATAGAACTTGAAAAATATGAAAAACCCAAGTATAAGTAACCAAATTTGTGGGAATCCCGGGAATTCCTGGATTACAACAGGTTTGTGTCTTTGCTATAAGACAAATTGGATTTTCCGAATATTGCCATAATTACAAATTATTCTAAACCTTATATATTTTTTTTATATTTTAAAGTTCGAACAAATTATATATTGTGGACTTTTTTTTATATGATAGGATATTACAATAATGTAACATAGATAAAAATACAATTACAGACTCATTTCATGTCACTCAAAAAACTTTTTCTTTGATGTCAGATTTTTTATTGATTTCATTTCGCTCTGATTTCAGCTTCGTTTGCAAATGGAATGAGCATATTCAAGTACCTCTTCCATTCGAATAAATCGAATGCATTTTTGTCATAGCTGACATGACATAATATTATAAAACTGAATTCATATATTTTTTAAACAAATATAGATCGAAATATTCATTGACGCCTAGATTAATTAATCATTCTACATATATTCGTTTTTATCGAGAGATATCATATTTAAAAATTAATAAGCCTAACATGGCTAAGTATATGTATCTGCATTTTAAAAATGTTTCTCATTTTTTGACAATTTACACCGTATTTACATAATCTTAAGAAATTATTTCAACAATTGCAATACGATTCGCTTTCCTAAAATAATAACTAGAAAGTCATGTGTTTCTTTTAAATATCTTTTTAGCGCATTTAAACAGCTATATTTGTATATTATAATAAATTTGAGATTACGACAGATTCAAAGATACTAAAACAACACAAGAAATCCCACATATTTAAACATAAACGACCGATCCTGTTTTCGAATAATTTTAGTTAATTTGAGAATATTAAGCTTGTTATATTATTTCTGTTGTGGAAACATGATAGCGAATAATAATAATATTGCAAAATAAACGATATTACAAATAGATATTTTTCACTACTACTTTTCATATGTGACTTTACTCGTCATTATAGGATTCGAGGCTTGAGATATATAAAATACTTCTTGGAAAAAAATGTCTTAATTAAAAATATTGAAATATAAGATCACATTTTACTCATATTTGTAATACACAAATAAAAATAATACTCTTGAAAGGCAATATAATTTTTATTAAGAATTTGTTTAAAACTCATATTCGTGATTCATTCTTAGATTTCTAAAATCCTTAGATTAGATAAGATTCTAAAAAAATCTTAGATTAGATAAGATTCTAAAATTCTTAGGTTAGATAAGATTCTTAGATTTCTCTAGAGTAAATAAAATATTATTTCATCTTTTCTTTCAATCAAATTTTCAACAAATACAAATATTCTAATTGTTTTTCCTTTTTTCAAATACCCTCGAACAGTAATAAGTGGAAAACATATTTTTACTACAAAGTCAATTCTTTTTTACGATTAAATTTATAAAAGCAATTACTTCTTACATTATGTAATATAAGTTATCGATATTAATAAATGCATGATTGAAATGCCTAAAGCCGTGCAAAAAGGGAAGGCGCGGGTATTTTATAACAAATAATTACCTCCTAACCCCGAGGGTAATGGGGAGGGTCGCATTATACATTTATACCCGCAGATAGAAACGTAAATTGGATAAAAGCTTTGTAAAAGCTATGTCGTAAAAAATATATACAATTGAAAAACACTATTTATACCTTTACTTGTGCTTTTATATTGTTTTAAGATATTCGATACAATTTTATAAACAATAAAATCTGTGTTTTTACTTATTAGATGAATTTGATTGTAAAGTAAGTTTTTAGGCTCTAGAGATTTTTGTAACATGGAAATAACCAATCCGACTAAGGTAGTGTTTTTAAAAACCAAACAGCCACAGAAATTTTTGTATTCCCACATACATAAATTAATTTTTAAATGGATAAATTAATTTTTGAGTCTTTTAGAGTTGCATTAAATATGTACAAATATCTTTCATGATCTGTGTATTAGTGCATCCTATATATTGAACTGTAATTCTAACAAACTAAACAGGTCTTAAATAGGAGGAAACCTTAGAAATGGAAGGTCAATTCTCTCTATTTCTCTTTTTTTCTTTTCTAAATACAGATATCTATAGTAAATGTGATTAATATCATCATAAATAAAACAAATTAAAGTGAAATATGAAAGCAACCTCCATTCACTGGAACATTAAATAGTAATAATTTTTTTGTTCTTCAGTAATGTCTAATTAAGTTATCAAAGATCAACTAAACTTAATAGTCTTATACGAGTATGTATTTTATACATCAAATATATATAATACAAAAAATAAAGAGACGTATCTAAACTTTTACATTTTATTATTAACTGAAACGAAATTCAAAAAAACGTCTGTCTTCAGATTTGAATAATATTGGATTCAACCATCAATATTTTTTTTATAAACGTTTTATATTATGATGGCTTTAAAAAATAGACAACTGTTAGTATAACTGGCTTTTTAAATTAAACATTAATGTGTAGTTTTATAATAATAATCTAAAAAAATATATATAATTTTATAACAGGAAGATACAAAAAATTTCCAATGCTTACCAAATTAAATTACTGATAAAAAAATATATATTTCTCAGTTCAGTCTTAAATTTATCAAGTTTTGTATTTCTAACATTCAGAATAAGATTCTAAAATATAAGTTATCTTATGTTTTGTATGGTTTCATCAAGGTAAGGTGATTTATATTTCAGTTTGGTGTCATTATAATAAGTTGCGGTAATTAAGAACACAATGAAAGAAGAACTAAACAAGTAAAGCAGGTGCATGCTTGGATCACATCAATCACATTGTATTGGACAAAGACAAATGAACTGAAATAGTCCAGTTATATAATTATCTGCTATAGCATAATTATTTTATATAACAATGTGTTCTTTAAAACAACTTACTAATCTACTTTAATAATTATAAATTTGCTGACGTTTCAGATTTCGTACAAAAAAATTTCGTATTTTCAAAATATTCGTATTTTTGAAAAAATATTCTTATTTATATATTTCTTTCTTTCACATTTTCTTGTAAGACTTTTTAAGTTCCAGTAGTAGTAGTAGTAGTGTAAAGTTTTACATGTTTTAACACAAAAATTTTACAATTTTTTTTTATGCTTCACCATTTCCCTTACGGGGTAGCCAGAGACGACGGAGCGCCAAACGCTATGGTCAATGCATACCACTTTCGCCTCGGCCACAGACATTAACCTCTGCATACTTATAATAATTCTGCGAAAGACAAAATACTTCGAAATAATTATAATAAAGTCCAGTAAATATGCAAATACCCAGGGTATTTCCCGAACGAACTTTGACGAAAATTTTTTAAATATCAATAAAAAAACATTTGATTTTTAAGTACAATGATTATTATTTATTGAAGAAAAGAAAACAATTAAATACATGTTTATTTATAATTACTAAAAAATTATAAAAAAGTGTGATTAATACTAATACAAAATAGTAATATAATTAAATATGAATATAAACTAAATCAGTAAATTAAAACAGTGTCATCCCTTGCCAGTAATGAAAATTTTTCCTGCCTACAGATATCCATGGATCCATCCCAGAAAAGTGAAAACAATACAGAACGAACAAAGTTCATTCGTGAAGATCTGCACGAAGAAATTTCTATGAAAACAAGATTAGATCGAAGTGAATAGAATAGTGTTGCGAGCGATGGGACATGTATCAACTGCAAACTCCATTTCTAAGTAATTTAGTTATTAAAAATCTTAAAATCGAATAAAACTGATTTTCTTTTACTGTACATCAACTTTATTTTGTTTTCAATTAATTCTTCATATTACATGTAATGTGCGTTATGTATTTATTAATAATTTGACTTCATTTGACTTTCCCCGTTTAAATTTAATAACGATTATTAATTTACTTTAAAAACTTTACCAAACTTTTAATAGAATGATAGTCATTGTAATTTAAATTGTACTATTACATAAAAAATGTTTGTTCTCAAAGATAAAAATAAATAAACTAAGATAAGGTTCTCAAGGAAGTCAATTTAAGTTTGGTGGATTCTTGTAAGTAGAATTCATGGAACTCGTTTGATGAAACGAGACTTCAATCACTATGTTTGAGTTATATAATGATATTAACTCGCAGGCTCCGAGAATTGGAGTAGGTATGTTATTCAAATTTAATTTAGCGTTTATGAAATGACAAATAAATAGCTTATAAAGTTTAATATAGACGTATATGCAATAAAAACTGTATTGTCTTTTTGAATGTTATAATGCTTTTTCATAGAATTAATAGGTGTTGAGCAAATAACTAAATAACAAATACTTAGTTAATGACGATTTAATTATAGTTTAGAGATTATATAGGAAACAAGAAAAAGAACTAACTAAATTAAAGAAGTATTACAATAATTGTTCACATTAATATTATTATAATTAATTTTATACTTACATATGGTATATTAAGGAGGGAAGTTTAAATTAAATTTTATAATAAAATAATTTTGAATACATTTTGTAATCAATCATAATATTTACCTATAAATTATATTCGTCTTGTGTAAAAAACCATGGTATACTCGTATATTTAGGAGAAACTTAATTTTAGATAATGACCAAACATTACATGAGGTTATTAAAAAATATAACCTTGAGAGGGTTCGTGGAGTCGATTGATGACGATAAAGATAGTTCAGAAGTCAGTGTAGAGTTTATTTAGATGAAAATGCTTAATGTAGTAATATAGTTACAAAAGTATAATATTACATTTTTATCTTGATTATATTATTAGCTGATGGTCCTCTTTATTGTTAACTAACTGTAGAACAGGACTCCATTATCTGAGATTACGGGATACAGCGTTCCTAATAAACTGTAGAAATAACTCCAGAATATGTTTTAAACTAAAAGCAAAAAATACAAAGCATATGTCTGTTTTTCTGCATATTCTAAATATTGGTTAAATATATGTTTATTTGATCAAATGTTTTCTATGATATACTTTCAAAAACAAACCATATACAAAGAAGTTGTTGAAATCTTTTTTATAATGTTTGAATAGGTAACATTAATGTTTGAAGATTATTTTACGGTAAGTGTTATTACTATTAGAGTTTTATTATATTATTTCGAAATTAAAAAATGATTTCCAATTATAATTTGCATTTCACTTTGTTGTATAATAAGTAAGGTAAAAGTTTATTTTAATTATAATAATATTTTCTTAACATAATTATTAAAAAAAATTTTATTGCTATTAAAATATTATTTCTAAACAAAAATTAAATCACATACTATTTAGATGATTTTCTGTTGTTAATGCATATTTTTAGTTACGAGGACTTGTTTCTTACGTCATCTAAAAAAATAAAAAGGAAAATGTAATAAAATGAATAAAAAATTTTAAATAACTGCTTAACATTTTCCTCATCATTCCGAAATTTCTGTATAAAATGATATCTGTAATAAACAGACATAGTTTTATGCTGAAAACTCTTCTGGAAAGTAACAAAGACAGACAAACCGCCATTGTAAATGATTGTTGAATATAATATTTGAAGTTTAACTATTTCGCCCATGGCTATGTTAAATCTTAACTATTTATGGCTTTCAAAGATTTTATAAATTTAATAATAAAAAAGATTTACGATTCTTATCTTATTTAGATTTATTTTTTGAAAATAAATAATGTTATAAAGAAGAAAATATAAGTTTATTTATATCAGCGTTATATATATTTTGTTACAATTTAATTAAGTTTTAGAAGTCTTCAGGGTACGATTTCCCATTTTTTTTTTTGATAAAGAATTTTATCAAGGCAATACATTTTAAACATTTTGAATTATTATTAAGATATAAAAATTTACCAATGTAATAATAGGAATGAAGAAGAAGTTAAACTTAACTTTGAACTGAAATATTTAATTCAAATTGATAATATTTTTTATTATATTATACATATCCTAATAGTTGAAAATCGCTACCCTCCTTTAGTTAACTGATATAATAAGTACACAAGTACATCGCTGGCATTGATAATTAAAAAACATATAATTAAATATATAATATAAGAAATAAAGGCTTTGTAAAAAAACGAGTTATAATTTCTGTGATATATATTTACGGATCTCATGGTTAGTCTAGGAGTATAAGGAAAATTCTTAGTAATTGCTACTGTTGTAAGTCTATATTAGCATAATTATGGATTAGAATGGACAATGAATTTGATCGGCAGAGAAATTAAAGTTGACATTCTCGACGGATGTACTTGGAAGGAAGATTACAGTAATGTTTATATGAGAGTAGAGATGTGTGTTGATGCGTCCCACGTTTTCAGTCTTCAGCTTAGTACAAGATTACGAGTGACACAAATTAACACTAAATAGGTTTAGTGTTAATTTGTGTTAATTTAGTATTAATTTGACCGGTACTTGGTTAAAAATTAGTGTTAATTTGACCGGTACTTGGTAGGCCAAGTACCGGTCAAATTGACCGTTTTTAAACTTTTGTAAAATATACACATTTTTAAACGTTATAATATCGTTATCAAATTACATGACAATTCTTAGAATATGCATGTAATATTTTCTTCACTCTTTACTTTTAGTGATTTCTATTATTACCTGCGCTTTGTAATAAAATAACTTTTAATTACCGGTCAATTTGACTGCGTGCGGTAGGATATACACAAGAATTGTCGGTAGGTTTAATGTTAAGGCAACAGCTGCAGGAGGGGTGATGGAGTGAGGCAAACGTGGAGCTCAGAGCTGCCACAGGGCAAAATTATTTTCTTCTTTGAGTGCATTGGTAGAACGTGGGTTTTTATTTTTTTTTTATTTAATTATTTATTCTTAGAAGAGCTGTAACACAAAGTTGTAGTGTTATTTGGATAATAAAAAAGAAATTATATATATGACGAAGATTGAAGGCTGCATATTTATCAGGATGGTCCATTTTCGCTTAGTATTAAAAATAATTTGCTGGTTGGGCAAACAAATATTTGCATTACGTAAAAAGTTACATAAATTGAAAAATCGTTACTATATATAATTACTAAGATTACACGGATTATTGTTGTAAAAGTATGGAAACGCTGATATTAAAATTACACAAGAGACAACCAGAATAATCAGAATCGAAAATTAATTAAAATCCAGAATTATTTGAAGTTTCAAAAATTCCGACTAACAGTAATTTCCGTTACCATGAGGCCGGTGTCCCAAGTATAGTACTTGTCTTTTCTATTTACAACTAGCCATTTTAACTTAGTCTGTATATGGTGTTCCGGTATCTATATTTTGGTATGATGATGATACGAAAGTACCAGTACAAGTTGCAGTCATGTGGTTTCAGAAAGTTTCTACAATTTTATGACATTGACATTGAATTCTTTAATATCTTACTCTGTCAATCTGTTTAATAATATTTCAATTAGTCTTTGGAACTCTCAAACGCGCCATTATTTTAAAGATAGAGCAAATTCGTTTTGTGATAATTTTATCGCTTTTTAACCGTCAAGAGCTCATGGAATTTTAATGGAGACTTATAGTCGAAAAGCGTATAAAAAAAGATATTTACAGGATTAAATAAATATGTTCGGTATTTAAGTTCTAGAGTAACTATTAAAATCGTCCTGATTGGAATCCTTAGAGTAATTAGATACAATATCGAAGATATTAGGGTAATTCAGCATTAAGAGATTTGGTAAATACTGCAACATTACAAAGCTTTCATTTAATAAAATTCTCTGTTACACTGATAAAAATAATAAAAATGTTTAAAATATTTGAAAAACGATTATGAACAGAAAACAAGAAACTCTTGAAAATAATCTTGAAACTTACGTCTAAACATTTTATTCTTAAAATTTAGTATGATGCAATGCTATACACCATTTGAAAGGTCTTGATGAGTTCAGTAAGAATATATAAGTTTTAAGGTCAGAGAAGCAATGATAAACAGTAAAAACTATACATAAAATTATCGATACATGCGAGAATCGAACCTGACAGGTTGAATATGGGACTCCATAATCGCAATGACAGTTCTTATATTTTTTTTATATTATTTCTATAATGAATTTGAAATAAGATATAATTTTATTCTGTATTTATGAAACCATATGTTTTTTTTATATGATAATAAAGAATTGCATTATTTCATTGCTGCAATTTAAGAAAACAAAGTCTTTACAACTCAACAAGTAGAAAAAAAGAAGAAAAGAAGCATGAAAATTCTTCACGCGTTTAGAATAATAATAAACTCTTTATATAGGCTTTTTAGGGAAATTGGGGATTCTTAGATACCGCAAAGAACGGGAAGTTCTAAATAAAAAATAATTAATTCTTTCATTCGGCCTCGGAAACCTTGACTTTATAAAGTTTTCTATTTTCAACATAAAGAATTCAAAATGAGATCATGAGTGATTTTATTTTGAATTCTTGATATCTCTCATCTTTTGTTACGAAAAATAACAAAAAGTAATTATTTGAGAGGCTTGTGATAAATAATGTCGTATTTCGTTATTATACACATATTTTTTACAAGATATGTGCTGGTAATTATACTAATATTGATAAGTTATATAGTTTTGGCCAGCAACTCGTCCTCAGCAATACCACCACCAATAGTACTATACAATTATTTATGCTTCAAAATTATGAGAAAACAATAATGAAAATATTGAATTAACACTTTTAGCGCTATGTTTCATAATACAATAATATTAACGCACACACGTACACAAGGAAATAAACTAAATAAATATAGTTACCGGAAAAGTAAATAAATCAAATGTTATATAAAGTGTCTAACATACTATTATTACTAAAGTTTGACGTCACGGAACATCCGACTAACGCAAGAACTATGTGAGAGTGATCTTACGACCAATGCCAACGCGCGCTAACGGAAAAAAACTGGTTTTCTGATTTTTCTTAACAGCAGCTTAACACCAACCGATACTATAAGGAACTGATACTATACTTAATAGTTAAACCGTACTCGTATAACTTTTTTCGAAACGTATATAAATAATGAGCCAAAATGTTTTATATTGTCAAATTATAATAAAATAAACTTAAATATTGTAACTGAACTCTTAGTATTTTAATGACATGATATTATAAAATGTAGGTCTTCTAATCTCAACAATAATACAACGATAATAAAATATGTTAAGACATTCATTGATTAAGGAAATATACCCAAGCAATATGTACAATTTCGTGAAATATTGTTGATAAAATATGAAATACTTTATGGTGAGACAGTTTGTATATCCTTAAAATCAATTCGTGTTTAATAACGCATTTTCCTTATGATTATGAAATACTGACGACAACACTAAACTATTACACTAAAAACGCTTTTAAACAGAACTGTGCTTTATAACCAGTTAACAATATAATATATCTTATATTTTATAAAATTACTTACCATACAATTTCCAAGGATTAAATATTCATATTTTTTGTATTTTTATATACATACATACAATAATAATATAAATTTGACGATAAGTTAATTCAATTAAGAACTCAAGGTGACATAACCTAAAGGATTTTTTAAATGTTTAGTTGTTTCAGTTTACAAAATCATGCAGTAAGAAATGGTATATAATTTTATACTTAAAATATTTGAATATTTGGATCCCTAGTAATCATAGCTCAATTTTTTTGATTAGGTAAGTAAAGATGTAAGTTTTTCCTTAAAAATAATATATAATTCTATTTAACCGAGGGTCTTTTATGAACGCTTTAATCTAAATATATAGATAAAAAAAAACTTTATAAAGTATATAATATGTTTAAATAATGTGTAGCGTTGTGAAACAAATGTGAACCACAAACACTTTATGTGGCTGTGCACGAACTAATAGTTCCAATTTGATTAACAGTAAACAGTATCACGACTTTGTTAAGTGAGTAACATTACCTTAATATTCTTTTTAGAAACCGATCATTATTACTAAGAAAAAACATTAATTAAAGTATTTATTGTTAAAAAAAAGAATTAAAATCACTTTGAAATATTAAAACTGAACCCTTGTTAATGCAAAGGTTTGGTAATAAATTGTAAGGTCAAATACCTACATTATTAAAAACACATTTTTATCCTCTTTAAAACACGTTTTTTGGGATTTTGCTCAACACGATTTTACATAAAATATATTTCTCCATGTGCCACAAAAATACAAACATAGTAATAAATTTTACTCTTAAAATTTATCATCATTTTATTTTACAATTTTCCACAACAAATAGCGAATTATTGATTTATGGCGAAAAGAATTAGTATAATTTATAATAAGGAATACATCCAAAAAGATATAGTACTATTAATTTTTTACCTCATTTCTTTGAAATTTTTAATATATATTTTTTAAAAAAGATGATACAAATTTGTAGTTTTAGAATACTTTAAATAAAATAAAACTTATATATTTTTATTCCGAAGTATTTAAATAAAATTATTACCCTGTTACAATTTCCTTTATCTTTAATATATTAAATTTCTATTGACGGTCTTTCAAGAATGCTTAATTCTTAATTATTAATTCTTAAGGATTTAAATAGGAATAAGTATCATCAAAAGTACCATTTTTCTTCATTGTCATCTGCTCTTAATGTTTAGTGATTTTGTGAAAGTCAACAAAGCAAGTTGTGAAAGCCAGTAAGCGTTCGATGCAATATCCGTCGATCTATCGTTTTCCCTTTAGAAAACTATAGGCTTTTATCGAAAGGTCGTTGGTCACATTAACGATATGATTTTATCTCGGTTCAATGGTTCTGCGTTATCTTAGGATAATATGTGTATTATATTATCCTAAAATAACTCTGATCTAATATTGCTTGTGAAATATCGAAAATTGTTCTGTATTTCATTTAGACTACTACAAGAATCTTACTAAAATCTTCCTTTAAATGAACGTGTGTGTGTGTCGCGTCCTTTAAACAAATTATGTTATTTCCTTTTCCGTTTAAATCTAATAAATAATTCGAAATTATTTAGAAAAAACTAGTGACCCAATAATAAAGTGTTCTTAATAATTTAAATGTTACAGTAGCTATTTGTGAATGAAAATGTTTGCTTGCAAAGATAATAATAAAACGTTAAGAAGTTAAGTTCTCAAGGAAGTCAATTTAAGTTTTAAATGGATTCTTGTTAGTTGAATCCATGATAATTGTTCGTTGAAACTAGAATCTTAATCACTGTGTTTGAGTTGTTTAATGACGTAAGTATTTAACTTGCAAGCTGTATACTTGGAGTAGATACGTTATTCAAAATCAATTAAGTCCTTATGAAATGGCAATTAAAAATTATATAGTTTTAGTAGTTACGTTAAGTGTCGATAATATTTGTGCTATTTTTTTATTTCAATTATAATATAATTAGTTATATATGTTAAGCAAATTACATAGAAAATTCCAAACCTACAGTCTATCTTCATATGTGCCAATAACCTTCATTCCTTTCCTTATTGATAACGGATGTGCAAATTGACCATCTCCTTTTTTGTCATCTAATTATGTAACGTATATATATATATATATATATATATGTCGACAGTATATAGATATATAGTGTCTATATAAATAACAACAACTCGTACTAATACGTATATAAAACTCATACAAAATGACAATTGTATATTTGACGTCGTATTCGCAATGTCATCTGTCAGTACACGCCGAAACCAGATTTGACAGTTGTCATTCTAGAGGAGCGTTAGACAGGTGGCAGCGAGGCAACAATCCTTCACTTTCGAGCCAACCCTCACATAAGTGTAAAATTAAGAAAAACATTGTTATTTATGTATTATAAAACAACTTCTATATTCTATATTACCCATCGATAAGAACAAAATCGAAATATACTTTTTAACTTTTTAAAGGAATTATTGTAGCCATGATATCGTATTAAAATTAACATTTATTGTCAATACATCCCCTTAAAGCATTATTATAGAATTCAATATATTATTTCATATCTAGAAAAAGTGTCATATTCTTAATATAAAATAATCATTTATTTAAAATAAACATTCTTAAGCCGTTAAACAAAAACATTATATCTAAACTCAGTTGCGAAAACTTATACGTGTATTATTTATAAAACAGGAATATATACAGGAAAGAAATATTTGTATATTTTATTATATTCAATGTCTGAAAGCTGACAAAAAAATTTACACATCAAAATGTGTCTAACTCTATCTGTATCACACATTTGCAGGAGGATATTCCGTTGCTCCATAGCACTCAGTAAAGTTTGGATTGATTTGCGTTGCAAACACAACCAAACTTCAAGATATATTCAAATTGTACATTTGTATATTGAGGTTTGGAAAGAGAATATTTTAGTAGTGCCCGGACATTTCATTATTATATAAATTTAATGTTTTGATATAATTGTTAGAATTATAAATTTATTTTGTTTATTAAACAATGTCCTCAAATATTGGGGACTCTTTGTTTTCATTATAAGACGACACAGGTAAAAATTGAACCAACTTGCATTTTTTTTTTGTAAATGTTCATAATTTTTCCTATTTTCCAAATTGTGTCCCTGTCAAAAACACAATTGAAAATCCTTTGCAGATTGTGGAAACCGATTACACCTGTTAGGGGAATTACTAAAGTGTAATTCAACAACAATTCTTTATTTATTAAAATATTATGTTCCTCTAAACTCTGATAGTCAAATAAAATTACAGAAATGTTTTAATTAAATGTTTATAATTAAAAAAATAAAAAAATATATTTTTTTTATTTACATTCTTAACATGTTTCATCAGTATTTTAAGAAATAAATTCAATAATATACAGTTTACATAAAATTAAAATGTAAAGATGTCTATGGTTCGGGCGATATCCCCTCTATATCTGATTTTACACTTGATAGCCTACTTTTTTAATTAACGGCATTCTAGCAAGAATCTTAAAATTTGATTAGAAATTAATAACACAGGCACACAAAAAAAAAATATCATGAACCAGAGGGGAGACCCATTATTCTTAGGCTTTTGGGATCGCTGAAACCGAATATGACAATAAAAACTAATTTCAAATGCCCGTTTTCCCGCTAGCACCCCCTTACTACCTCTTAAGGGGTGAAAATAGAAATTTTTGTATAAAATCAAGACAGATGTGTATTTCTACGTTTTTTGGGATGCTGAAACCGAAAATGATAACTAAAAATAAATTCATGACCACTATCACCCCCTTACCACGTCTTACAGCGGGTGAAAATTTAAATTTTTCTATAAAATCAAGATAGATGTGTATTGCTACGTTTTTTACTAAAAATAAATTTAAGACCTCTATTACCCACTAACACCCCTCACCAACTCTTAGGGGGGGTTGAAAATTTCAATTTTTATATAAAATCAAGATGGATGTAAATTTTTATGTTTTTTTTTGTTTTCTATTTAATCCTACTTATACTGTTATCCATCCGGCAGTGTTGTTAAAAGATGCTGAACCTAATTCTATGCCTCCGAAATAGAATTGTTACTAATTTCCTGACAATTTAGGAGACTAAAAGATGCTGAACCTAATTCTATGCCTCCGAAATAGAAGGGACTATTTTCCTGACAATTTAGGAGACTACAATGAGGAGCAAGGTGGAAGGTTCTATCAGACAGGATCTTAAGACAATGGAAAATCGCTATCAGGGCAAATGGGATGTCAATATGTTAGCAGACTACTGTTGGAATTTAAAAAGAGATTTGCCAGAACAGAAAAGAACCAATGAAAGGAAACCACTTAGAAGAACTTTTGACAACAAGAGAGTTCGTTATCGTAGAAACAAGTAGACGCGGATTAGTGAGAGGCAAGGGGTCTCACTTTAATTCAGCACCCCGGATAGTGAGAGGCAAGGGGACTCACTTTAATCCAGCACCCCAAAAGGGAACAGAAATCTGCTACGTCCACGCCGTTGTTCCTGGGTTACGCTAAGAGTAGAATTAAATCATGAATATATATCAGATACTTCTGATCGATAAAGCATTTGAATTTCTAATGTAAGACCTAAGAGTAACCTCAAACTAGTTTGATAAACATGTCATTTACTGTAAATCGTTAAAATTTCTTCTTACATCTTGATTTTATACAAAACTACCCCCACCCTCCCGTTAGGGGTAGTTAGAAGGTGGTATTGAGTAAAAGTGGTATCAAATTTACTTTTGGTTGTCATGTTGGGTTTCATCATACCAAAAAACATAGAAATACACATTCATCTTTATTTTATATAAAAATGGAAAACTTCACCCTCCATAAGGGGTAGTAAGAAAGTGTTAATGGGTTATGGAGGTCTTGAATTAATTTTTAGTTATCATTTTCGGTTTCAGCATCCCAAAAAACGTAGAAATACACATCTATCTTGATTTTATACAAAAAATTCAATTTTCACCCCTTAAGAGGTAGTAAGGGGGTGCTAGCGGGAAAACGGGCATTTAAAATTAGTTTTTATTGTCAAATTCGGTTTCAGCGATCCCAAAAGCCTAAGAATAATGGGGTCTCCCCTCTGGTTCATGATTTTTTTTTTTTGTGTGCCTGTGTAATTATTGATTATCTTTATTAATCTTTTTTATAGTTATAGGTTACAGCATACTAAAAACAAGCGACCGTTTAAAACAGTATGATATGATATGGAATAATTAGTCTTCTTAGAAAATAATAATAATGATTATTTTTCTATGAGACCATTTTACTTCTGCATGTATAAATGTATAGGATGTTAATTTACTTAACATTATTCAAAATAATTGTTTAAGTAACATAATTTTTATTAGCTTTACTTTCGTTTCTTATTTCCGATTCATCAAGAAAATATATAAAAATTTAGTTCAATATTCGAACTATAACTAGAAATAGATTAATGCTGTGTTAATTAAATTTATACTTTGAATTAAAGACAATTTTCTATAACAATACTACAGATAAAAGTATACCATATCACTAACATATGAAAATACAAAAAATCGTCTAAATTATTAAATGGGGATAAAATTGGATGAACTACAAAAAAATTAATTACAATCACAATAAACTTATTTATGTTATTGTGATTTTATATTCTTCGTACAATAAAATCTAATGTAAGTTGAATATAAATAAGTTTTATTCTCCGACTGATAAAAGTTCAACTAATGAAAGGCTTCATGACACAATTATAATTGGTATCTCACTCGGTCGTGTCTCTCGAAACATTTATACAAATATATACGATTAAATTAATGTAAATAACAAAATACTAACCAGTCATATAATTAATAAAAGCGATGATTCCAATTAATCGCTTCAATTCAATTATCGCAAGCGAACGCAAACACCAAATGATATTCATTAATACAATAAATAAGCTTCAAGTCTATTTAAATTATTTCATAATCGCGACTGTTATTTGAGTTGCTATTGTTATACATTTGTTGTTGTTCTATGTAATTTTTGTATTTAAATTTTTTTAATTGCTATTAATACTAATATTATTTTCAAACTGTGTGTTTAATATTACATAGAAATATATATTTTTTTGTAATTTGGTTAATATTAAATTTAAAGAAAATATCACGATTTTCTATGTTAAATATATAAGAGCATTTTATGCAAACATTTTAGTTATACATAAACCATTACAAACACTACCGAATGTTTAAGCATATAAACATTCAAGCATTTGAAAATTCAATGTTTTGTTACAGAAGTGGAGAATTATGTATATAATTACAAGCAGCGTTTAACTTAACTTATTCTTCTACTTATGTAGGAACATAAAATTAGTTTTAGTATTTAAAAATATTTTCAGTACTTTCTAATTTGTGATACCATTACAGGTTATAGTGAGATTGGTCAAAAATATATAGTTAGCTTATTTTATAAGCCAGAAGATCATATCAGAATATCCAACTAATGAAGGTAAAAAATACAGACTTCACCCAATCTAACATTAGTGTCATAAATCTGCACGATTAGCCGAACCATCCCATCTTTTATTATTGCAAATAAATTGTTGCGTATATTGTCTATTCAAAATATTAATTGACACTAATATATATTATATTTCAATATTATAGAAATGGAGGAGTAATTGTTTTATTTTAATACGTCCCCTTTAAGTTTCGGATCTATTATTTTGTGATCACCGCCAATCACGAACTCTTGGAAATTCAGGGAGTCGTTTTCGGTCCTATTTAAACTCAAATTTTTAGGGTTTCATTCATTCATCAGTGCTTCATATTTGTGTAAGTATATTATCTTTATTTAATATGTAGGCATGTGTAATTTAAAGTACATTGTGTTGTTACACAAACCTTTTTTATAATTTATTTTAATGTGTTTTTACTATTTTTTGGTAATTTAATAACCAAATTTTTTATGTACTTGTTGTATTCTTGATTTAATAAATAAATAACTTACTTTATAAAAATCCTACCAATCTAAATTTAACTTAAAAACCTAAAAATTCTACTCCTATTATCAATTAATTTCAACTATTAGTGGATATTAAAGTTAGTGTATCTTTTAGTAGAATAATATTATAGTAAAAATATTTAAACGCAAGTTTTAATTATTTTAACTAGTATAAAAACTTAACTTACTAACTTTAATTGACTTGTCTGAAAAGTTACCGCTAACTTTCAAACTAAACCAGGATCCAGCCAATGGAATAGACGTTAAATGTTATCAATCTTAATTGCATTTAGTATAGGAAATCTAGTTTATTAGTTCACTAAATGATTCTTTCCATGTCAATTTATTTTCTTCTCAATGCTCCTAATCTTGTAATAAATAACGTCTATAAATAAATAAACTGAAACAAATACTAGGTATACGTCTTGTGGGTCATAATCAGAAAGATCCTTTAACATATCAGTCCTATATATTTTTCATAAACATTTGTAATTTGATACCTAATCAAACCACTAGACGAGTATCAGATAACCACTAAAGATAACGGTTATTCACCATTATAAGCAATTTAATTGCCAATTATATTAATATTTCAATTTTTTATCAAATAAAAAATCAAATACACTCAATTATAAATTCTTAGATATAAGAAAACACAACACACTCTAAATAACCATTTTAAATAATTAAAACACATCAAAGCTTATTATCATTAACTCCTAATTTAAAATAATTAAAGTTCTCTAATACACCCACTTTTTATAATTACTCACAATAAATGAAAACTTAACTAAACTTAATATTTTATTATGAATAACACAAAAATTTAATCACAAAAAATTTCTAAAAGAATAAATTGACATTTATAATTACTCATAGTACAACACCAATATGGTCTTATCCCTGTCAAACTCGAGCACCAGGCAAAAAGTAAATTGTCGAAGCGAGTTGTCCGCTATTAATAAAAGTTCTCAAATAAGTCGATCGTTTTACTCGATTCCAGAAAACTGACAATATCGCACTATCACGTGACAGCTTTGACTTAACTAATAACTTTAGTCAAATGAAAGCATTAGAAGTTAATGAATCTCTTATTACACTAATTCTTAAATGTGATTGTTATTTATTCTAACCTAATTTATCTTATTTTTGTAACATAATTAACAATGCAAAAAATTATACACTATTATAGTATTCCGATGTATGCTATCAAAATAATAAATTAAAATCTAAACTAAACATTTAATATAAATAAAAAGATAGTGTATATTTGCTTTTATATTTTGAGGAACTTAGATTAAGTACAAGCTACTCGTAGCAAAATTTATTTCTTAAAGTACTACGAGAAAAAAAAAATTTTAAACTGCAAGAATTGTCTTTTAATTAATAAAAATAAAAATGTTGGAGGATAAATATTTAAATTATTAAGTAGCAATATGAAACTATCTATTTAATATTTGGAAATAAGTTTATATAATATTTACATTATAACAATGGTTTAAATAAAAAGAAACTCTCTGTGATAGAAAGGTTCTTTAAGAAAGAAATTTAGAACTTTTACTTATCCCATTCCACAGTCAGTCAGTCAGAAAGTTACATTAAAGTAATTGTTAAAGTCTTACTGATTTAACTCATTGGAAATCAAAATAGCTATCATGTTTTTGTACTTTGAATATCAGACCTCAGATCAATACCTTAATAATAGGACGAAAACACCTAATACTGCGGGTGCTTAATAAATCCCTATATCGGTAACATTGGGCATGCATAAAAAATATGGAAGGTGAACCCTTCCATATTTTATTTTAGACAACAGAGCTAATTTATGATATTGATTTACATTCAGATAAGCCAGTGGGTGTGTCTTAAAAAGACTTAGATATTAATATAAATACAAGTATATATATTTTTTATTTATTATAATATTCAAAAATTATCATTACATGTTTTATACCCAATTATAAAAATGAAAAACATCGATGTCATCAAAATCAAAACAACATCAAGTAGGTGATTCACAAGCAAACATCATATTTTTTTAAATTAAGAATCTGGCCTCAATGATACAAATTTTATTAAACATTGTAAACATAATAATAATGCTTAATTTTGATACACAATTATGTGAAATTTTTAAAGGCCTCATCTTTATGTCAAAACTATATACAAATGATGTACATTTTGCGCTAAACTCCGAAAGCACTCTACCGATTACTGAATAATTATCATTTCATCGTACTTAAAAAGAATGATAGTTTTATCTCTATTAATGATTAATTTTTTGAATTGTGAAATTTTATATATCCCGTTGGTTTGGTTTATAAAGTAGCAGACAAATTCGTCAGTAACAGTGAGTAATGTTATAAAGACAGAGACTACACTGTCTGTTAGTGTAATTAAGATTTGTTAAACGCGGCTTGAAACAAGATTCTCGCGCTGTCATACATGATATATGAAATCAAGAGCGTTATACGTTATTAAGTTAATTTTTATATTCTGGTTTTTATAGTTTTAGTTCCAGTTTTAGTCTTAGAAATGGAACATTTTACATTTTAAATTGATTATTTTCTCTCCTTATATAATATTAAACACTGATCTACGAAATCATAGACTAAAAACTAAAATATCTAACTGGCCAAAATTATATATTACATATATATTTGAAAAGGAAATCCTTTGACGCGTCTACATTAAATTTAAAATTTGTGTGTGCTATCATTTTTTATAATTACAGTACAAACATATAAAGCTATTATCGGACTGAAGGAACGATTTACCACAAGGGTATAGCTTCGCGTACAAGTTTAATTACTCCCGTTCTCATCCTACCTTTGAACAAGTCTCATATTATATTCCATTCATATTTTTAAAATTGCTACACTTAACATTTGTTACTATACATATACATATACAGTATGTATGGAGAATACCCTAACGGATTGTTAATTATTAGAGTTATTGTAGCATTGAGATTAATTTTGATTATGATATGTGGAAATCCATATGTAATTTCCTATAAGTATGGCATAGTATTACACTACCTAAAGAATGTATTAAAAGAGGTTTTTAACATTGCGTTTATCTCTTCTATCTCTCTATCTTTCTTCGACATCGTATTTTTGTTATTGTTCTATTTATGAGTTCAAGTTTTTATATATATATATATATGTATATATATATTATATTTTTGTAATATACATCTGTCATCGAGGTATAGTTCACTTATTTAATTTTATTGTAAATTTAGTTTAAGTCTGTCTGGTACATAACGTAGACAACATTGTTGATATGAATTATAATAATACATTTATGAAAACAAAACTTCACCTACACTTTGTGTTTTAGGAATGCTTAGTTTCTTTGTATGGGTTCGTAGAGTACATTGTATTTCATGATTTACCTACCTTTGGTTGAGCCAAAACATGAACAATATAGATGCACACGTTTTATGGCCCTCAGCAAGGTCGTGAAATTTATCTACATTCGCGGAATTATATTTTCATAAGCCAACAGACCTAGGTTTATAATTAAAATATAATGTTTAATAACGACTTATTATCTAAGTGATCAAATATAATGTTTATATTCCGGAAAAATCTTTCATATACATGTGAAAATATTTCTTAGTTTGTGATGTTTTCGTAATAACAAAAATTCCCATTACATGTTATGTAAAAAATAAATATATTACAATACCGCTATCAAGAATGTATTCAATGAAGGATGTTTGTTGTTGTTTGGCGATCTTTTCACCGTATCCTAAAAAAGGTATACATACGAACTTCGCAGAATGTAACATTAGCGTCATAAATCAGCGTCGTTGTCCGAACCTTCCATCGTTATATAAATAAAGAGTGTTTTGCATACATTATCTACCGTTCAGGGAATATACACGTTTGTTGTACAAGGCAAATATTTTGTTATATGAAATATTTTGTTACCTATCTTTTTTAGGAATGTTAGCAACTGAAATTATTTAAATTTTATATTACACTTATTACTGATACTTGCGTTCAGATCAAATAGCTATTTTTATTGTGATCTATTATTATTGGTGTTGTTTAAACTTTTGTTTAATTTATTCAACTGGGCATACAATAAAATTTATTGAAATTGAAATTGAAATTTTATGAAAACCAAAAAGAGATTTCCAGTAGGTATGTACACTTGATAATCTTTTTTTTTTAATAATTTTTATTTTGATACTGTTTTATTGAATTAATATTTTTTTACAATCAATTATAAAATATTGAATCCTTGTCCGGAGAACAAAAAATATTCTCTGTGCTTTGTTGATTCCAAATATAAAGAGCGTAGACATAATAGGCGAAGTATAAGTTAAAGATATATAATTCAAAAATTGTATAAATATAATTTTAGATTATTTTAATATAATTTGAATAAGTATATTCAGCAATAAATATATTTTGTAGGAATTAATTCCAATACCTTATAAACCTAACAAACAGATATTTGAGATAAATCGTCTCTATTATTTTGTATTAGTGTCGGTTTATGATTATAATTGAATCGAAGGGATATGTTTAACTTTGTTCGTTGTTATGATACCAAACTAATCTCTGTTTTGTTATTCACTCCATTGATACGTCATTGATTAAATGACATTAGTGTCATTTAATCAATGACGAAATTCATTTAGATGAAATACCTAATCTAATAGGTTTTAGGATTATTTTCTTTATTTTATCTATAAACAAATATTTTCTACACTATAATAATAACATATATATATATATATATATATATATATATATATATATATATACTAGTATATATACAAAAAACTAAATTAATCAGTAAACAACAAACCAAAGAGAAAACTAATAGCAAATTAAAAATAAGATTGTCATTCTATTTTCCTTTTTCTTTATAAATTTACCTTACTCTGTTAATTTTCATCCCGCAATGAGACCGAAAATTAAACCGGTTAAATATAAAATTAAACATAACTTTTAAGGGATTTATGTTTATTTTATTTATAATCGACTTTTCTAATTTGCTTGAAATAAGCTTCCTACAAGACATACATATCTATCTGTTACTACGATTTTATAGCTTATTTATCTCCGGTTTGATGATAATTCATCTTAAACAGAGCAGATGTGGTATCTGTTAAGTATATTTCGAGAATTGTAGTAAACCGAAATTAATGTTAGGAATTGTCCATATGTAGTTATTGCTTTTTATTCACAGTATTATTTAAATTCAACATTCATTGTTATATTTGTCAAAGGTTCTGCATTTCATTTATTTCGGGATTTTGTATTTGTGCACAGTGTTTTGGATACTATATTATTGTTGTATATTAATTGTCCTCTGTCTCTGTTTATTTATTACATTATAATTACGATTATAAATGCGTACTGATTATGTTTCTAATACAATCCAATCTAGATTTCTAGTTTATTATAGTTACAGTAGTAGGATACCGATAGACTTAAACACAGTATAAGAACTCTTCAATACATATTCCGTACCAACCAACCAACTATTAAATAAATAAAACTTATAAACAACCGAATTAATTTCATTTATAATATCTTCGGTCTATTTAGACGATAGAAGTTATAATACATACTTACCTGTCTCTGCTTTTAGTCAAATATGTTTTCGTCTGGCTCGTTATTTGCATGCTACTATAACCTGCTCGTATACAGCCCAGAAACTTAATTTATCTTATTATAATCATCTGACAGGTAAAGGAATCCTCAAAACACATATATAACAAATATTATAAAAGCTTATCATTGGTCTTGTTATTCAATTGTACATAATTTTTATGACATAAAGCTTTTAACCATTTCACGTTTCTCTCCGCGGTTATAAATGTATAATGCGTCCGTCTCTGTTACCCTCGGGATCGTGAGGTAATTCTTTGTTATAAATTACTCGCACTTCCCTTCTCTGTACGGTTTTAGCCACTCCATTCAATAATTTATTAACATTGATATTTTATACATAGCATAAAGTACTCAAAAGTAATTGCTTCCTTACTCTTTGTTAAGAATTGAGTTACGTATTGGCAGACAACGAAGTTATTAAAAATATTTATTTATATAAAATACATGTTTACTGGATTAAATCTACTACAACACTGAAATAAATTATTACACCAAACAATGATGAATGCTGACTCAGGATTTCTATAAGTCCAAGTTATATATACTTATATTATACACTTCAGTTTCTTCCTAATTCTTCTATTAAAAATAATCTATAAAATCCTAGTCGTTCTCACCAACGTTTAAAAGTCCGTGACGCTGCTTCAGCGACTTGGCCCAAATTGTTTCTGGTTCTGTATCAAAATTGATATATACTAAATTAACTAATAAAGTAAAAATAATTCAAAGTAATTCATGATTACTACACTATCGCTAAATACATTTAGTATCTATCTACGCCACATACTTATTTAGTTTCAGTGCTCTATCGTTACGCATGATCATCATTTTTATTACAACTTGAACCTGCTGAATAATATTCAAGTGTATACAAGCGTATAGTCGTTACCTCCTGAGAGCAGCTTCGCAATTTCATATCGTGGATATATCGCATTATTACCGCATTGAAGTTATGGATATTTAATGGAGACGTTTATATTTGAAAAACTTAGAACCACACCAATGATCTTGGAGTTACGGAAAAAAAAATTATATAGAAATGATTTATTGTTATATTATATCAAATGGAAAAATATAATTACTTAAAAAATGCATTTCTTTATTTAATTGCAGTTTTTAATTTCTAATCCTATTACGTATTCTCTTAAATGGGTCACTTAAGGTAAACATTGATTATTTTTTAACAACGATAATTATATAAAGTTGTGTGTCACCACAAAACTTTTAATTCAAAATTCGAGAATCAGGAATATTATAGAAATATGATGAAATTGGATAACCAGAACCACATTATGATTATTTACATCCACCCGCAAAACAAATAAATTCAAACCAAATCTACAAAGAAATCCTTGCTATGCATAAAATAACCTAAATAAAATAACAGAAATCTCTAAAGAATTTGTCTAAATAATTATATACAATATCGAATACACACATCGTAAAACCTTAACACACTTAGTCACCTTAGTTAGAGAATCAGTTTTAATATAAAATAATAGGGGTTAATCGTTAATAAGCTAACGGAATTAGTCTTTCGAAAATAAATTTAGAACATCCACTAGTCCCATTTCCCGATAGCTCAATATACATTAATCTTTAACCTAAGTTACAGAAACTTAAGTCCTAAAGTAGTTGCTACAGTTATCCTGACGTATCTTACTGGAAATCACATATATATCTCACCAGATCAATACTATATTGCAATATTTGATTATTTAGTACTATTTCAATCATATTTCATAATATTTGATTTGAGTTTTATTTCAATAAATATCCATTAAATGGACGTATTTTCGTTTTTTGTACCTACATAAACATAAAGCAAATATGAAAGAGAGAATAGAATTTTCTATTTCACTAATTTATATTACGATATTATTGTTTATGCGAAGTACCTATCTGCGAATGATAAAACTGCTTTAACTGATCGTCTAGCATTATAAATTAAACTTATTATAAGTAGATTTTAGGTAATACTAACAGGATCTATGTCGTAGGTCTCAGATATTTAGTAATAATATTACTTTTAATAATAATTTAATGGTTCAGTAAACTAACGATTCCACTTTAAAATGACTGAACTTCTGGATAGCTCATTGAAAAATGATCATCATCATTTCAGCATTCACTTATTAGCAAATGATGAATGATGTCACGTCTTGATATCTTTGTTAATTGATATTTTATTATTGTTCAATCATCGTGATCTGTTACATATATATTAAAACAACAGCCACAATGATTGTTAGATATGTCTAAAAGTTGTCGTTGTACCGAGCTTACTTTTACTTAATTGTTATTATTAAATGTTGAATAACATTTTTAATTTCCTGTAGTAATGGTATATTTTTTATATTGATAATGAAATTATGGATTTGTACACATTTAAAGTCATGATTTAATTTCTAGTATTTGAAGTACTGTTTATATCATACATTATGCAATTAAATGTTCTAATAGATATTTCATTACTTGTAAAATTTTAACAATAACAAAAATTCCCACTACATGTCATGTGAAAAATAAAATATACAATAACCGCTATCATGATTGTGTCCAAGAAGGATGTATGTATACGGGCGGTCTTTTGAACGCATCTGAAAAATACGTACTTCGCTGAATGTAACATGAGCGTCATAAATCAGCGTCGTTGTCCGAACCGTCCTACTGTTATATAATAATAAGAAAGAGCGTTTTGCATACATTATCTGCCATTTATAGAACATAGACGTTTGTTGAACAAGGTAAATATTTTGTTAGATAAAATATTGTTCACCTGTCCTTTTAAAACGTTGAAATGCATAAACAATATTATCAACTGAGACTATCAGTTTTTTTGTTACACATATTTCTGATATTTAGTTTATGTTCAGTTGAACAAATAAATATTTATGTCTTAATAATGTAAAGTAATTTTGATTTATTAATTATTATTAATTTTATTTAAACGTGATATTTTTTATTGTGTTTAAATAAGTATTAAGGAATTTTTTTTTTTTTTTTGCAAATGAAATATAAAAAAATAATCACCAGACTGCAGCCATGGAAAGATTTTTAGTATATATGTGTATAATTTTTCTTGGGCTCTACAAATATTTAAAGAAATCTAAAGAATTTTTAAATTCAATAAGAATAAAAATTATATCTTGTGATTACATAAACTGAATATTCTTTTAGCGTATTTCATTTTAACAGTTCTTCAATCTATTTTTTAATATGTTTAAGAAATAATCTATTTTCAATGGATAATAAATTATTACGTGTATAAAATACTGAATCCTCGCTCGGAGAATAAAAACAATACATCAGCTTCGTGTGCTATTCTGTGATTTTTACTTGTGAAACGTGTAATGGGACAAAAAGGAATTGTTAAATAAATATATTATTATACATAGAAAAATAAAACAAAGAATTTCCAAAATCATCCTACCTTATATATTTTTTTACTATTTGTTATCTCACATGTATGCAATAAAGTTGTTTAAAATTAAATCAAATTAATTATATTTATGACGATAAATATTATTAATATCATATCCTTCGTGAATACCGAACCAATGTAAAAAACTTGATTAACTGATGTACATAATTGTAACTTTCGAAATGTATTTAATATTCTATTGTTTTGTTCAAACAAGTAATTAATGCAGGGTTTATGTATAAAATATTTAAATCATATTTCAAAAAATGGTCGTAAAGTCGGACAACGGATCTGATTTATGAGGTTATTGTTAAAGGGAAATACACATGTACTCTGGTACGCTAAATAATTTATGTAAAATATATAATTTGTTATAGTATAAAAAGTCTAGTAAACAAATAAATAGGTATTATTAAACATTATAACACTTTCAAATCATTACATTTTATACCAAGTAATATATGTTAAAAGCTAAGTCTAATTGATTTATCTTGTTTGAATTATGATTTGTTATCTTCTAGAGATGCTCATAAAGAATATATCAAAAACATGAGCTTATTCGTAGTTGCAGATTCTAATAATATGCCAAAATTTATGTAAATTAGTTGAAATTTATATTACTTTTATAATTATATATAACCTTTTGTTTACAATTTTTTATAAACATTTTCATGTCCTTTTAGGTTGGCACATATGGGATTACTTAATAAAAATCGTTAAACGCAAATGTGTGTAGATATAGTAGCCCAGTTAGAACTACAACAAAGGCGGCAACATTTTCGAAACTTTGAAGATTTTGCTGTCATAACTTTTTCTTATTATATATATACAAATTCCAAGCTTTCGGAGAGTAAATTATCTTCCCTGGCCCCAGATCAGATTTCTGTCCCTTGTCTCCTCTCTGCATGCCTTCGACATTACTTAATTCAATATCGTTTAAACTTTTGTATAGTTTTAGAAGTTTAATATAAATTTAGCACGTTTTAATATTTTTAGCTGTATTATATTTAATGAATGAGCTATGTAATATATAGAACCTAAACCCTATATTTATGTAAACGTATTTCAAATAGATGTTTTAAAACCTAATTTTAAATTCGTATAACATAATTCGAAAATAATATGTACTCAGCAATAAATAATATTTGTGGGAATGTATTCCATTATCAGAAACACTTAACACGCAGATATTTGAGCGGAATCATCAATATTATTTTGTATTAGTATCGGCTTATTGTTTTTATTCAATTGAAGTGATTTGTGCGTTTAATTTAGATCATTGTTATTTTGTACCAAACGGATTCCTAAGTTGTTATTTCCTAACCTGTATCCTATAAATCATATATTGTTTTAGTGAAACCAAATGAATAACAAAATTTTTAGATTTTTACTTTATTTTATCTACTAAAATATTATAATCAATAATAATTAATAAAAAGTAATTTTTGATACTACCAGACACTTCCATCGACTAGCCACTTCTTTCTCCTTTCGATTTAATTCAGAAGTCATATCATCTATTACACTGTAAAAATGAATGAATATGCCTACACTTTTTGTTTTATTGTTAGTTAAGCTCAAATTTCTGTGCTTTCCCGTCAAAATGAGATAAATTTTCCGGGTGAACAGCGTTCCCAAAAATTCGTTCAAGTATACTTTTTGTGCTGTAAGTGTATCCTATATGAGTTTTACGTTCATTCGCAAAAATGAGAGAAATTTCAACAATAAACACCTTTTTACCAAAATCTGTAAATAAGTTTATGCATAACGCACAGACAAATAATGAAAGTTAAAATACAAATAAACAAATGTTAAATTAAAATTTTTCCCCGTTCTGTGAGGTATACTGAATATGTTTTATTTAATTTTAATATTCTGCTTCGGCCCTTTTTTATTATAGGTATAAAACATTTTATTGTAATTCCAAATATTTGTTACTATGTCGATTCTACTTAGTTCTTCGTATACTTGTTGTCTTGTGATTATCTGAGCAACATACTGTAGACCGCAAGGGTATGCAGTTACAACTTCTCGGACCAGTTACATTGTTCTCTACTTCTGAAATTATTTTGTTTGTTATGTTTATATTACTTATACGGAGGCAATAATATTTTTTGCTATTATAGAAAAAAAAGTTGTTATATAAAGTTCCATAGCTGCTTATATTATACAAAATATTTGGTGAATTATTTTAAAAAATTTTGAAAATAATAAAGCATTTACTTTTAATTACTAGAATGTCACTAATATTTCAGTAATCAAATATTTTTACATTTATTTAAAAGAAAAATAATTAAAAATACTCGATTTTTCAATATTATTCCTATATGTGTCGGTAAATTTTATAAACTAGTACATAAATAAAATTCAAAATATACTACTATACTGGGAATAGATCAGGTATATTTTAAACTGTTGCTTCTACATATACATGTAACATTATGTTATATATACTAAGTGTTGAACAAAATAAATGTATATAAGATTTATCATTGACTTTACATTATTATTTATATATCTATTTTACTAACATATAAGGTTATAAAAATAATGTTACTAATAAAACTATTATCATAAATCTAGAACTGTGATTTCATTATTATTTTTTATACAAATATTACATAGAAAACAAACTCTTTATATCAGGTATAATAAAGTAAGAGAATAAATTATTAAGACAAAAGTTTGAATTAATTAACATATAAGGGAGATAAAATTTTGCGATAAGTGAATCTCAAAATATAAGGACAAAATTTCGCCACCCCACCTGGTTGCTGGATTAAACAATTTCATTTTCGGCTAAGCGATTTTACGACGCAACGCAATTGTTTAAGGGTTTCACGAGTTTTTGGAATTAATATACTCTTGTGCAAACCCTGCTCAGAATAGAAGGGATATTACAATAATCGCCGTGGAAATTTATTATTTCGATCGTTTTATTTTTATTTCATTATATCTTTTCGAAAATAATTATATTATTCGGATTATTGTTGCAACTTTAAAATAAATAAAGGATGGAAAATTTATATGATGTATATATGTATATGATTCGAACCTGCAACCCTTTTGATACCATCTATGACAATGTACATGTCAATTAAACTACCTACTTTGAAATTTAAATCTAACAAGATATATTCATCAATAGAGCAGACGTATTACCTCCGCTCTATATCTAACTAGCGTATTCCTTCCCGCTTCGCTGGGCATACTATTAGTTAGGATGTGAACTTAGGTTGCTATAGTAACCTTTGTCATATTATCCGTTGTTTTCATAACTGTTGCTATGGTAACCGTTGCTATAGTACCTCTTACTTTCGCGTTAAGTGTATAGCTCCTACAGTCTACTTTGCGAAATGCAAAAAGTTGAAATCCGTTGGGATAGGAATTCCGTAAAAGCCGTTCTTAGTGGACGTCTACGTCACAAAAAAAGTAACAATGTAAAAATTTAAGTTCATCGGATACATAGTTTCGGAGATTGCGTGATGAGTTAGCGATAAGCTTATTTCAAAAACATGCTACAAGAAAAGATGCCATAATTGAAATAAATATTCAAAATTGTCCATATGTATTTGTTTTTAAACGTAGTGTTATTAAAATTCAACTTCCATTATTATATTTGTCAAAGATCCTGCATATAATTTATGTCTGAGTTTGGTGTTTGTGCAGTGTTGTGGTTAATATATTGTTGTTCAACTGATTTATGATCGAGAATAAAAGCCAAAATATGCCTTTGGTAAGATTAATTGTTAACCGTCTCTGTTTGTTTATTACATAACAATTACGATTACACATGTGTACCTAGCGACTTGGTATATAATATTGACATAAAGGATTTGGTGTTTACATTTGTATTACTAATACATGTGCAACTTTTAAAATCTTTTTTATCGTAGACCTATCTTATGTATGATAAAAGGTATTGTGCCAAAAGTCTAAATTATTTAAATTTTATAAAACTTTTTTTTTTTAATCATTTCCTTCTTTCTTATCTTACTTCATTTCTTACTTCATCAAGTTAAAGCTATTTATCAATCAGATGTGAACGTCTAGTATGTTGCATGTGTTATATATCGGCGTAGGAAATAGATCATCTCGAGTCTGATTGCTGCACTGCTGATTGGTGTATAGATTATTTGTTTTCTTAAGGAAGTTAGATAAATATAATTGAGCAAACATTTTTAATAATATCGTAAACATTATTATGAAAACTCTCTATATTACAACTTACTAACACCTTAAAAAACACTTACTGATGGTATACAACGTGTGAAAAAATGTTAGATCAATTAAATTGTTTAAATATTTTTTGTATCGCCAACCCGCTTTCCAACTTTGGCGATTACGAGTATGGCATATCCCCTCATGGATCGCGATCTTTGGGTTAGGCCTATGCTTTGCAGTGAGCGTCTATGCCTATCAGCCTTAATAAGAAAAATATCTGTAACAATTCATTAAAGGTCAAGAATTGGTCTGTGTTCGTCATTGCATCATGTTATGTTGAAATTAAAATTAATATTATATTCAATCGAATCTCCAATTTAACTGAATATTATGTAATATAAAAGTTTATTTAAAAATAATCGATAATATATTACAGTAATGTATGCATGGAATTGTAACCAATTATGACTATAAAATCAATAAAAACAATAAACCCTTTTTGCTCCAAGTGAAGTTAGTTCATTTCTCATAAAGTCAACGTTATATTAAAAATTTATGATAAATATTTTTTGACAGTATATTTTAGTCCCAATAGTTATTTTCATTCTACTAAAATCTATATTTCATAAAAATCAATTGACAGGTAAAAAAATCTCAAAACACCTATTGTACTGTTTATAACTATAATTATATAATAATATTGATTACATTATAATAAAAAATAATAGCGTATCATCAGTCTTGTTATTCAATAGTAAATATTATTTACGACATAAAGCTTTTAACCATTTCACGTTTCTTTCTGCGAGTGTAAATATATAATACGTCCGTCTCCATTACCCTCGGGATCGTGGGGTAATTCTTTGTTATAAATTACCCGCACCTTCCCTCGCTGTACCGTTTTAGTCATTCCATTCAATGATTTATTAATATCGGTAATTTCTCTCATCTCAACAAGTATTTAGAAGTAATTGATTCTTTTACTTTTGATTTTAAATAACATTAATGTTACTTAACTTATTATGTTTTGGTAACTACGAAAAAGAATAGGATTGTTTTTCATCATAGGAAAAAAGAAATAAATTGTTTTCTTTAAAATATTTCTAAATGATTTAGAGATGATACATAAAATGCATAAAAGTTATTTCAAAATGTTATACCCTACTATACATATGTAAAATAGATTTATAAAAATAATTTAGAGGCAAACGAGTTGGATTCTGTAAGTGATAAAATCTTAAAACGATTTGAAACAGATCATTTACCGCCGCGGGTGTCTCTATCAAAGCGGAAATGATAAAATACGATTAAATGAATAAATCACGATTTTCAGTTGAATAAGAAATTATTAATAAGAATTATTCTTATCGTTATCCTTAATCTGGAGGACACTTGAATAGTTTATGGTATATCATTGTCCTTTGAATTAAAAATAAAAGTCATTCAGTTTTTTTAAAACTTTTTATGAGTAGTCTCATGAGTGACTCTTAATAAGTCTTCTTGATGGTTTTATTTTTTTATATTTCTTTTGTGATACTATGCATTCAATATGTTAGTATATCTTGAGAGTTAATTGTATTAATTAAACACTTCTTTTATAATTTATATTAATTATTTTATTTCATTAAGCTGAATTGCCTGACAATAGAGTTTAGTTCAAGATTTAGCTTCCCATATATTATAAAAAAGATTCTTATAGGTGCTCAAATTGAACAATTTTTTTCTCTTCAGATTAAAAAAATAAATCATATGCATTGAATTAAAATAAGCCACAATTTATTTATTGTTGTAACTGCTTAATTTTGAATCGTGACCAAATATTAATTCTAATAATATTATGAGTGTATTTTACTTATAAATTTATTAAATATATAATAATAATATTTAAAATATACAAGAAGTAGAAAAGATGTATGACGAAAGATTTATTAACATCGTCAAGTTTTGGTCTACCTTAATAAAAAGAAGCATTCTTTCTTAAGAAATTTCAGAGAAAGTAATTAAAAAAAGGAGACGTTGTCTCAAAAAAATATACCTACAATGTTATATAAAAACTCAAAACTTTAAACTTTAAGGTAATTATATAAATAGAAAAGTCTAGGTTAAGAGGAACCTGTATCTTAAGTAATAAAAACTTAATTATTAGTTTTTCCTATAAAAAAATATGCCTTCTAAGTATGACTCTCGATATTAAATAAGGCTCTACAAAAAGAGACTTATTTATGTAGAGAATGACTTTTTTTTGTTTTAATTTGTCTATTCCATGTTTTTGATTAAGCTGAAAATGAAAAAGTAGTAGTAAATAAATATCTGCAATATTATTTGTGCAGCAACATAAATATTATTTGCTATCATGTGTCCAGAACAGTAACTATATAAGCTGTATATATTCTGATTAATCAATATTATTTGAAAACAGGATTAACGTCATTCGTGTAGATACATTCAATTGTACTATAACAACACTTGTATTGTTATAGTATAATTCAATAACTCTTTATCATAACTATAACACTAACTGTGATGATTAACAATAGATAATTCTCACTAAAGGCAAATGTTTAAATTTGTATCATAAATCAGTAGAACTAATATAATATCTGTAACGTTCTTCTCGGTCGCCAAAAATACCAGACTCAAAATCAGCTTACAATACAGATTAATAAACGATCTGTATATTGTTGACAACCTAAAAATGGGTTAACGGAACCGTTTTTCTAATTAAAGAATATAAACATTTAGTTCCAAAGCTGTATTGTCATCATGTAATGTAAATAAAATAATATTAATAGTAGGCTTATAGTATAATAGTACTTTTATGAAGTAATTTTATAATTTCCTATTAAATATTACTATGTATTACTGTTAAATTACTATAGTATTACTGTTGAAATAGCTTACTTTTAACATTATTACTGAAATAATACATATAATTTCTAGTCAACACCTATTAAAAAAAAAATCTTTGAAAGTTTATAAATAAAATTATGATAATAAAATATATATATAATTTGTCGTGTGAAATTCCAATCTATTTTTTATCCTAATCAATCTCTATCCAAACACTGATTTTTTATTAATGAGACTGTAATCTTATAATCCATATTATATTATACTTCTAAATATAAATATTCGTATTATAAAATTACATACAAAATATATTACAAAGGTATATATTACAAGACAGGATATACTTTCTTTAAACCTTATATCTTACTAGCGTATTCCTTCCCGCTTCGCTGGGCACACTATTAGTTAGGATGTGAACTTAGGTTGCTATAGTAACCTTTGTCATATTATCCGTTGTTTTCATAACTGTTGCTATGGTGACCGTTGCTATAGTGCCTCCTACTTCCGCGTTAAGTGTATAGCTCCTACAGTCTACTTTGCGAAATGCAAAAAGTTGAAATCCGTTGGGATAGGAATTCCGTATAATCCGTTGTTAGTGGACGTCTACGTCACAAAAAAAGTAACAATGTAAAAATTTAAGTTCATCGGATAGATAGTTTCGGAGATTGCGTGATGAGTTAGCGATAAGCTTATTTCAAAAACATGCTACGAGAAAAGATGCCATAATTGAAATAAATATTCAAAATTGTCCATATGTATTTGTTTTTAATCGTAGTGTTATTAAAATTCAACTTCCATTATTATATTTGTCAAAGATCCTGCATATAATTTATGTATGAGTTTGGTGTTTGTGCAGTGTTGTGGTTAATATATTGTTGTTCAACTGATTTATGATCGAGAATAAAAGCCAAAATATGCCATTGGTAAGATTAATTGTTAACCGTCTCTGTTTATTACATAACAATTACGATTACACATGTGTACCTAGCGACTTGGTATATAATATTGACATAAAGGATTTGGTGTTTGAATTTGTGTTACTAATATATATGCAAATTTTAAAATCTTTTTTATCGTAGACCTTTCTTCTGTGTTATAAAAAGTTATTATGCCAAAAGTCTAAATTATTTAAATTTTATAAAACTTGTAAATATATATTTTTTAATCATTTCCTTCTTTCTTATCTTACTTCATTTCTTACTTCATCAAGTTAAAGCTATTTATCAATCAGATGTGAACGTCTATTATGTTGCATGTGTTATATATCGGCGTAGGAAATAGATCATCTCGAGTCTGATTGCTGCACTGCTGATAGATTCTTTGTTTTCTTAAGGAAGTTAGATAAATATAATTGAGCAAACATTTTTAATAATATCGTAAACATTATTATGAAAACTTTCTATATTACAACTTACTAACACCTTCAAAAACACTTACTGATGGTATACAACGTGTGAAAAAATGTTAGATCAATTAAATTGTTTGAATATTTTTTGTATCGCCAACCCGCTTTCCAACTTTGGCGATTACGAGTATGGCATATCCCCTCATGGATCGCGATCTTTGGGTTAGGCCTATGCTTTGCAGTGAGCGTCTATGCCTATCAGCCTTAATAAGAAGAATATCTGTAACAATTCATTAAAGGTCAAGAATTGGTCTGTGTTCGTCTTTGTATCATGTTATGTTGAAATTAAAATTAATATTACATTCAATCGAATCTCCAATTTAACTGAATTGTTTCTAATATAAAAGTTTATTTAAAAATAATCGATAATATATTACAGTAATGTATGCATGGAATTGTAACCAATTATGACTATAAAATCAATAAAAACAATAAACCCTTTTTGCTCCAAGTGAAGTTAGTTCATTTCTCATAAAGTCAACGATATATTAAAATTTATGATAAATATTTTTTGACAGTATATTTTAGTCCCAATAGTTATTTTCATTCTACTAAAATCTATATTTCATAAAAATCAATAAAATGTACTGTTTATAACTATAATTATATAATAATATTGATTACATTATAATAAAAAATATAGCGTATCATCAGTCTTGTTATTCAATAGTAAATATTATTTACGACATAAAGCTTTTAACCATTTCACGTTTCTTTCTGCGAGTGTAAATATATAATACGTCCGTCTCCATTACCCTCGGGATCGTGGGGTAATTCTTTGTTATAAATTACCCGCACCTTCCCTCGCTGTACCGTTTTAGTCATTCCATTCAATGATTTATTAATATCGGTAATTTCTCTCATCTCAACAAGTATTTAGAAGTAATTGATTCTTTTACTTTTGATTTTAAATAACATTAATGTTACTTAACTTATTATGTTTTGGTAACTACGAAAAAGAATAGGATTGTTTTTCATCATAGGAAAAAAGAAATAAATTGTTTTCTTTAAAATATTTCTTAAATGATTTAGAGATGATACATAAAATGCATAAAAGTTATTTCAAAATGTTATACCCTACTATACATATGTAAAATAGATTTATAAAAATAATTTAGAGGCAAACGAGTTGGATTCTGTAAGTGATAAAATCTTAAAACGATTTGAAACAGATCATTTACCGCCGCGGGTGTCTCTATCAAAGCGGAAATGATAAAATACGATTAAATGAATAAATCACGATTTTCAGTTGAATAAGAAATTATTAATAAGAATTATTCTTATCGTTATCCTTAATCTGGAGGACACTTGAATAGTTTATGGTATATCATTGTCCTTTGAATTAAAAATAAAAGTCATTCAGTTTTTTTAAAACTTTTTATGAGTAGTCTCATGAGTGACTCTTAATAAGTCTTCTTGATGGTTTTATTTTTTTATATTTCTTTTGTGATACTATGCATTCAATATGTTAGTATATCTTGAGAGTTAATTGTATTAATTAAACACTTCTTTTATAATTTATATTAATTATTTTATTTCATTAAGCTGAATTGCCTGACAATAGAGTTTAGTTCAAGATTTAGCTTCCCATATATTATAAAAAAGATTCTTATAGGTGCTCAAATTGAACAATTTTTTTCTCTTCAGATTAAAAAAATAAATCATATGCATTGAATTAAAATAAGCCACAATTTATTTATTGTTGTAACTGCTTAATTTTGAATCGTGACCAAATATTAATTCTAATAATATTATGAGTGTATTTTACTTATAAATTTATTAAATATATAATAATAATATTTAAAATATACAAGAAGTAGAAAAGATGTATGACGAAAGATTTATTAACATCGTCAAGTTTTGGTCTACCTTAATAAAAAGAAGCATTCTTTCTTAAGAAATTTCAGAGAAAGTAATTAAAAAAAGGAGACGTTGTCTCAAAAAAATATACCTACAATGTTATATAAAAACTCAAAACTTTAAACTTTAAGGTAATTATATAAATAGAAAAGTCTAGGTTAAGAGGAACCTGTATCTTAAGTAATAAAAACTTAATTATTAGTTTTTCCTATAAAAAAATATGCCTTCTAAGTATGACTCTCGATATTAAATAAGGCTCTACAAAAAGAGACTTATTTATGTAGAGAATGACTTTTTTTTGTTTTAATTTGTCTATTCCATGTTTTTGATTAAGCTGAAAATGAAAAAGTAGTAGTAAATAAATATCTGCAATATTATTTGTGCAGCAACATAAATATTATTTGCTATCATGTGTCCAGAACAGTAACTATATAAGCTGTATATATTCTGATTAATCAATATTATTTGAAAACAGGATTAACGTCATTCGTGTAGATACATTCAATTGTACTATAACAACACTTGTATTGTTATAGTATAATTCAATAACTCTTTATCATAACTATAACACTAACTGTGATGATTAACAATAGATAATTCTCACTAAAGGCAAATGTTTAAATTTGTATCATAAATCAGTAGAACTAATATAATATCTGTAACGTTCTTCTCGGTCGCCAAAAATACCAGACTCAAAATCAGCTTACAATACAGATTAATAAACGATCTGTATATTGTTGACAACCTAAAAATGGGTTAACGGAACCGTTTTTCTAATTAAAGAATATAAACATTTAGTTCCAAAGCTGTATTGTCATCATGTAATGTAAATAAAATAATATTAATAGTAGGCTTATAGTATAATAGTACTTTTATGAAGTAATTTTATAATTTCCTATTAAATATTACTATGTATTACTGTTAAATTACTATAGTATTACTGTTGAAATAGCTTACTTTTAACATTATTACTGAAATAATACATATAATTTCTAGTCAACACCTATTAAAAAAAAAATCTTTGAAAGTTTATAAATAAAATTATGATAATAAAATATATATATAATTTGTCGTGTGAAATTCCAATCTATTTTTTATCCTAATCAATCTCTATCCAAACACTGATTTTTTATTAATGAGACTGTAATCTTATAATCCATATTATATTATACTTCTAAATATAAATATTCGTATTATAAAATTACATACAAAATATATTACAAAGGTATATATTACAAGACAGGATATACTTTCTTTAAACTAATAAATTTCAAAACAGATTATCGTAAAAAACCTCTTAATCCAAAAAGGGCGGACATAAGAGTGTATAATTTCAATAAACTCATATAACCATTGCGTTGTCATAAATTCACTTAGATGAAAATGAAATTATTTAATCCAACCGCCAGGTACAATATATACTTTATTGTATAACCTTTATTTATTGTTATGTAAAATATATAACAATGTCACTATTATGTTGATCTCAAATAGATAAATAATGTGAAGTAGACTCTTTTAACAATAAAATACACAATATTTTTTTTAACCATGCATAACCACAAGCAAGCTCGTTTTATCGATAATTTTTAAAAATAATTTATAATATTTGTCTTCACAATCGTTACAATTTATAAATAATAGCAATAATCAATCACGGTTACAATTTTGGTAAAAAAAAAATATGTTTATAACATTAAATCCCATCAGAGATAATATGTGAACGGAAGCAATTAAACTTGTCCGAAAAGTTGTAACCGCATGCCCTACACATAACCCATGTGGTCGACATGACTTCACTTGGATAATGACCAAACTGTAAGTATGTATTGTAATTATGTCAAAAATACCAGTATTCGTAGAAATCTAAAGAGAACATAGATAGAACGCCCAGATCTTTTAATCCATCAAAATTTATTATGAATGTTTTACAGTCATGAGCTTTCGTTTGGTAATAGATAAAATAAATAGAATATTTTATGAATTAAGTGAATTAAGAGCCAAGGTACTGATTTGTATTAAGCAAACATATCAATTTAATAACCACTTTAATTCAATCTATGCTCTTGCATTGATATTAAATAATATTGATTAATCTTCGTATTTGTTTGTTCAATTTCATCGGGTTATAGAGATAATGCTATGACAATGACGAAAATTGCAAATAGCTTTTTTAATATTATTTAAGTTAATACAAATAACAATTTCAGATACTTCATTTTAATTTTTAATTTTTTAAGATTATCCTTTCAATACTGAGGTTTTTCACACCGAGACTGACAGTTTAGTTTTCAAAAAGTGAAGTGTAACATGTGTATAATATGTATTAGCGAAAAAATAAGTTTCTCCCTCTATCTCGTACTTCTCACTACTCTTAAAGCAAACGCCTGACAGCGTCCGTGAATAGTTATTGTATCAATGTTTGATATCCGGGTAAATTTTGACTTGAATATAGCGTGAGGCTGTAATCGTTGATACTTATTTAGCTTTTTTTGCATCTGTAACAGATTATATGGTTTTTAGTTATAATATGAATCAGCTAAGTACTTATAAAGGGAAGCCTCCATTTAAAATAGGCTAAAAACGCTCAGTATCTGACTTCGACATCGACACGAATTTATTTATTTAAATATTTTTTTAATTTTTTGTTATAACTTTATGTAAGTTAAATCAAGGACCTACATAACATTTCAATCGTGAAATAGTCAAACTAAACAAGACTACAATTTTAAAATTGTATATAAGCAAATGCATAATATAAATAATGAGTTATGAAATATCACTTATGAAATAGTGACTTCAATATTAATTAATATTTTACTTCATAATCATTCTCATAAATATATATAAAAATGTAAAAAACCCAAAGAAACTTATTTTAATCCAGCATTAAAGCAGAAAAATAATAAGGACAAGATGACAGAGCTCAGTAAATAAAATTGTCCTTCTAATAATTTTGACCATTCCTTTTGTCTTTGTTCTGGTCATCTTGAAGATATAAAAAATATATTAATTTTTTTTCTTTTAAAATAATAACATACAGATTATAATCATACATAAAGTCATTATCAAAATAAGACAGAATTTTCAACATTACTAATTTAATAAGATGCCTTCAAAATTGTTTGTAATTTCTCTAAGCATTCCAGTTAGGACGACTTTAACATTAACTCAAACGCTTAATTTTACTAACGATTATACTTATTTAGTAACTGAGAAATTCTTAAGGTCGGTCCTAAAGATAAGTAACGCCAAACAGTAACTTCGCTTAAAAACCACTATCACAATAAAGTCAATACATTAAAAGTTATCTCCAAATTTAATAATTTGTAAACAGTAATTGAGTTTTCAAATGAGCACTATACTAATTTATATTATTTTATTTTTGAATTGACATTAATAAATTTAAAAAAATAACAAATTTCTAACTAAAAGAAACTAAGAAACTAACTAAAAACTAACTAAAAGAATCTGAGAAAGAAATCCTGCTTTTTAGCTATAAACATCTTCATTCAATTTACATGATCTCATCGCGGGTATGAGGCCATAAAAATATCACAAAACGTAATTGCTCTACAGAGTTTACGACTACTGGTGCGGGTACAATTAAAAAATTATTCAGCAGATTCCAGTTGTAATAAAAGGTAGGATCAAGCATAACGACACATCATATAATAAGAAATTAGGTAATTCAACGACATGAGATACGTCCCTTGGATAGCAATAAAAATCAAGATGATGTTAGTATAGAACGTGATGTAATCCAGATGACATTGATGTGTAGAACTAATTTAAAAGACCCACCTTTATTATTGATATTTTTTTTCACATTGCCAGTATATTTTAAAATAATATTTGATTTTATCGACCTAAAACGACATTTCAGACACAATTTGTAAATTGTAGAAACTTATTGAAACCAAATGACTGTAACTTGTACTGGCTTGTTATTGTTGACTTGACATAATTAACAAATCCTAAAATAAATCTGAAGTTACTGCGAATATTTAACATGTTGTCAGTGAATTATTTTCACGAACGAACTTTGTTCGTTCTGTATTGTTTTCACTTTTCTCGGATGTATGGATGTCTGTGGACAGAAAAAAATTTCATTATTGTTGAGAGGTGGCACTGTTTACAATTTACTGATTTAGTTTATTTTCATATTTAATTATATTACTATTTTGTTTTATCATAATTTTTGTAATTTTTAAGTATTTATAAATAAAAATGTATTTAACATTTTCTTTTCTTCAATAAATAATAATCATTGTACTTAAAAATCAATAGTTTTTTTATTAACATTTATAATTTCGTCAAAGTTCGTTCGGGAAATACACTGGGTATTTGCATCTTTTTAGGATTAAATTAAAATTGGTAATTAAAATGTTATGAATAGTCGTTATAGTGACTCTTCGCGGTCATTTGATACTCGTATAGACGTGGTATCTATCGTGGCTATCTAGGTAAGTGAAAAAAGTACAAATGTTTCTACAAAATACATAAGAGTGATATGAACTTTCTATTTGTAAAGTTTATTTATTTTTATTTCGTTTATTCTTCGTTTTTATTTCAGTTTATTTTATAATATACATTATTATAGTGAGTTTAGGAGCATTAAAAGTATAGTTTAGAATTAATAAACTGATAATTGCTTTAACTGAACACTATTAACATTGATAAGCTTTAAGTTCTGATACATTCGCTGTACTCTGGTTTAGTTTGAAAATTAGTGTTAACTTTTCAAGGAAGTCAATTTAGGTCAGTTTTGATTTAGGAAAATTAATTAACTTCTTGTAATTAGTTAAGTTAACATTGATTATATATTTTAAATAAAATGTTTTTTATTAAGATTTGCTCTAACCAGTTTAACATTTATTAAGAGATGAACTGAATTAATGACAATGACAGAAAATTTGTCTGGAGTTTTTTAACCAGGATTTTTCGTTTTGATAGATTTTAACAGAACATTTTATTTATATAGTTAGTGCTGTGCAAACCTAAAGATTTTGCGTTCAGAAAAACAGTGAAAATGCAAGTTATTAGTATGATGTAGTAGTTGAAATCTAAATTTCAAATACTGAATAGTCCTCAGCAAATAGAATCGTTTAGAGTTGTGAAAAATTTATACAACTATTTGGTTTCCATTTTAGCTTTGAATGGCAAGTACGTGTATGATTGATTATTCTTGCAAAGACTGGGGAAAGATTAAAGTTTCAAAATTTCAAATTTTGACTTTTGATATACATAGGTATATATAATACTTAGTAACATAAAAAAATCGAAACTAAAATAATAAAAATTCTAAATGTAATAAGTTACAATATTATTAAAATGTTCAGATTTCTAATGGATGCGTTTATTCAACAAGTCCACTTCCACTTCCATCCACTTTAGAGAGTTTCTTAAAGTGAAAATTGTAAAACTCAATTTATCACGACTTAGCGTTGTTTGTTTTAACAAAAGATTTCCGCATTTAACTTGAATATTGCTTCTTATGTGAAGTAATTTGTTATGTACAGTTTTGTTCTAGAACTGAAAGAATAAATATTAAAATAAAATAAGTTAAATTACTCCTCTAATTCTATGGTTTGGAAATGTAATATATAGTAAAGAGTCAATTAATGTTTGCCACATTTTTCTGCTATACTACGAGATGTTGACATAACATAATCTTGTTATATTAAAAATTTTAATAACATTGACATAACATGACGCCATTGTTACCTTGAGCAGAGTTCGTGTGTTTATTACTTGTTCAAATATATGACGCAAAGATGTGACGATTTAATAAAGAATATTTATTATTTTACATTAACTACAGCTAAGTACAATCAAATATAGGAAATCAATATATTTAATTTCGATTCGATTTCATATATGTAGTTATTTTGTTAATTAACGAAGACACTAAAGAAGCATGCAGGCTTCTATAAAAAATACCTTAAATGCCTGTATTCTTTTCATAACTGGAATGAAATTTTTAATTCACCAGCGTTACATTAATCTTTAATTTTAGATTACTAATATTTTTTTTCTTTTGCGGAGATAATAGTAAAAGTATCTCATAACTGTTGTAAGTGTTGTATCTCGTAATTGTTGTAAACCATGATGTTCCATAATGGCGCCAACCTCTAGTTTTATTGTATCGAGAGTTTTGTTAGATAAAAAAAGAATCCTAGGCTACCAGTTGTCTTTTATATTTTTCTTTTAATTTCTCGATTTCTAAACGGACAGTAACTGGTAATTTTGTGATTGTTTTAGACTTTATATTTAGTTATATAAATATATTTTCACATAATATATTCATAGAATTATTAGAATTTGCACATTTAAATTTATAATATAAAATAATAGTGCAACATTTTAATATTCCCTTTCCTTGGCATATTTGAGTATATCTTGAAGTTTGAAACTGTTTGCAAACACCAAATCAATTGGTACGAAACTTAACTGAGTGCTACGGAGCAACGAACTGTTCTCCTGCAATGAGACACAGATAGAGTGAGAGGCGCTTTGGTATCTCAATTAATATTAATAGGTTTCAGATCTTGGATATACAACTGTACAATTATTATTCTTTCAATATTTATATTTACTAAGTAGTAAATATATTTTTCCTTATTCCAGTTGATTGATAAGTTTCAGTTATCATTTTATAGAAACTTTGTTATATACATTATGAAACATTCATGATTTAAACATATCTTATAATATTTTGTATATACTTTCTTTTGTATGTCATTTTCAAGAGGAAGGATATATCACTTGTTGTTAATTAAAATTTAATCAAAAAATTTACTTGTTTTAACGGAGTCTCATTTATATTCTTGCTTCAGTTCAAACAGTAGATTAATATCATCTGTAGTGTAATCTCAGCGGATGGACTGGAATAATTATATGCAGCAGAGTTATTATTGCAATTTGCTGAAAAAAACGGAAGTGTTTTTTAGGAACACTGTTTCATGTAATTTGAGAGGATGGAGTCGTAGGATACATCTAGTTTGCTATAGATATAATCCTCAGCTAGAACTCAAGCAATAAAAATGTAACATAAAACGATTTCATCTAAATAAGGTATACACGGTCTTTCTGGAACATCATTATCGTCATAAATCAACTCCATGTTCGAACCCTCTTAAGGTCTTATATATATAAGAATATAAGATATATAATAATGTTACATATATTATATATCATACACGGAAGTTATATATTTAAAAATTGTAATGCCTTTTTTATATTAGACATAGTTGCATTCATATTTGTAGAATTTGTTTAAATAGTCACATTTAACATCACACTTATGTATTATGAAACACATTGGTATTGTTAATGTACAAAGTTTAATTAAATGTAAAATTAAATTTAATGAATGATATTTAATAACTTAAACAGTTAATTCTATCATTAATAAACTTATTAAAATTCAAAATTAAGTCTAGAAACCTTATAAATTTTTGTGTTTACACAATCTTAAATCAAGTTTTTGGTTTTGAGAAATTCAACATTTCATTTTTTATATAAACCATGATGATACGACCCGCCGACCTTAACAGATTGAGCGCTTTTGATTTATTATGAATATTTAATTTGACATTGGTGACGTTTTTGTTCAATTGGTGAATTAAAAAAAACACCGATAAATCAGCAAACAGTATGCTTACAGACAACGATATATTTGGAATTGGAGTATATATATATATATATATATATATATATATTTATATATATATAAAATAGTGTTTGGAAGACTTCAATCACTATTAGATTAAACTAGACAGTTTCATCAAACAAATTCCAGGAGTTTTACTTACAAGAATCCACTAAACCTAAATTGTAAAACAAAATACGAAATTTTTTTATTATTATCATTTAAAAAGTGGAACATTTTACAAATAAGTAATATATAATTTGTAAATTCAATATTTTGAAAAAGCTGATCCTAATTTAGGTAGATTTTGGTTATTATATTTAAGTGGACTAAATTGGGTTCTAAATTCAATGAGTAATGGTAAGTCACAGAATATTATAGTACCTATATTATTTTCGCATATAATCCCTACTAGAAATTATACTAATCCATATCATCCATAATGACTCAGCCTCATATTCGTCTCTGTTTGTTTTGAAAAATTTTAAATAAATCATATCGTGTTAAACAAAATCCCGGAGGCGTTGTTAATCGGACATAAATAATATTGAGTTTAAAATTTATTAACAAACGTTCAGTTCAACAATTCAAATACTCTTTTGAATTTAACAATGAATATATTTATTTTTTAGACTTATTTATTTCTTAGACTTAGTCTTCGTTAAATTGCTGTTGTGCAAAATTCAGAACTAGTAGTTCTTGTAGACTCACATAAAAAGTTTGATGCACGCATCTATCTTCTCTCTCATGACATTAAGCGTTATTTTAATACGTTACATACTTAATAAAACATTTTTTAAACCCAAGGAAGAATTATTTTGTCGACAAAAATCTTTTTTCTCTTCCATTACTTCGAATACGAAAGTTGCCAATTTGTATCAAACACGATAAAATACTTAAAGACATAATATAAAATAAAAATGTTCTCAGTTCTTTGTGCGACGAAGTGCTTCTAATTTTTGTTTTAATTGCGATTCTTATAATTAACTATGGTTTTCCATCAGTTTTATTAATCACCGTTTTAGATGTAGAATTTTGAGTAAAAACTGAGCTCATCGTTTACCGTGATGAGAATAATCTAAACATAATATTTAACATTGAATAATGGATGATAACAGATTGGTATACTATGTTTGTAAAATATTTTTAATACCAATTCAATCAACCAATATCGAACCATGTTTTCATCCCATTTCAATGACGTCCTTGTTGTTTATTAATCAAAACTTATTGTGAAGATAAATAAATTAATATTAATGTTTACGTTAATGTAAATTATTTTAATTTTTATGGAACAGATAAATGTATATAGAATATATATTTTTTAGTTTTAGTTTCCAAAGTATTTTAAAGTAATTTTTATTTGAATTTCATACTTCATTCAATACTTTATTTACTTTGTGATTTTGTTTGTTTTTTATTTGTTGTCTAAATACTCTGGAACTCTTCTATTCTCAATAAATATAATACTAAAATAAATTATATAATGTGATTGCAAGATACCGCGAAGAAATTAAAAATTATTATTAATCCGCGGACAAAGACACGAGCAAAAACTACTGATAGATAAATAAAAAATACAAATATATGTTTAAATAAATAAATAAATCTTATTATAACATTCAAAAATTACATTAGTTTATAAAGTGTTTCATTTCACTTCACTCTTTGGAGATTAACAGGTAGCGCCAACTTATGATTATTTCTTTGTATTTATATATAGGAAGGAATTTATAATAAAGGAAGTTATGAGAACGTCATACAGATTTTATGAATTAAATGCAAGCAGCTTCAGTAATGTATTGATTTTTTAAAAAAATTTAAAGCAACATACGTTTTTATTATAATAACTTTAATGTAAATATTCAGATTTTTATATTTATATCCGATATTAGGATATTTTCTTTATGAGAATAAATATAAATATTTGAAACGGTTATAAAAAAAATACTTTTAAGAATTTTTAACAGAAGTAAATTAGAAAAGTTTTTAAATGTTTCACTTAGACTTAATATGAAGTGAGATGTGCGAGCGACGGGCGCGAGTGAACTCAGTCGCGACTCGCCACTCGTCAGCTGTCACTGACCGAGCGGTACGTTTAACGTTAATTTTATTTTAATTCTGCCCTTGTTCTTGCTTTTTCACGTAACGCTTTACATTCATAATCGTTTAAAAAAAATAAACTGATCTTTTGGAATAAGGCGTATCAAAAACGAAAAGTCAATTCCGAGTATCGCCTGTTTAAAGAAGTATGGTCTTGGAAATACTTTGTCTCCAAATGCAACGGTAAGCTATGCAAGCAATGGTGGTTTTTAAAGGATTTAACTTTATTTGTCATTTTAACTCAGAAATTAAAAAACCAAATATGCTTTGTTGAATGACGCAGAAAAAAAGGTAAATCCAGAAAACTTAAAAAAACAATATGAGCTCAAGCTCCTTTTTACCTTTTTGTTGACATAACATTATTTTTACAAAGCAAACCACTGCTCAAAAGGCTTCTACACTGGCTGGATATGTTGTGGCTTATAAAATAGCTAAAAATAACAAACCATATTCATAAGAAGATTTTTTAAAAAGATTGCATAGTGAGTATGAGTAAAATTTTATGTCCAGAAAATAAATCTGGTTTCAGTCTGTCAGCTTATCATGAGCACATTTGAGTTTGAGTGTGTCAGCTTATCTTATCTTATGTAAACAGTAACAACTCAAACTGATGCCATTGCATCAAACTTGTCGACTCAATTTAGGCAGCGTATAGAAAACTTTATATTTTTCGTGACGATGATTTTAAATCTAAAAATGCGTTACTGATTGATTATAATTTATTTTAATTTTCTTAACTATAATCTACTATATATATATATATAGTTTGATTCTGGTATACGACTTACTTTGAACTTCAATCTTTTCACAGGAAATTCTTAAAATTATTCATTGATATTAGATTAGATGGATATGCGACTAGTATAGTATAATAGTAGTCAGTTACTACATAAATAAAATATTATATCTATTTTATATACAAAATATTTTTTATAAGCGCTGAAATTCTATCCTCCAGAAAAACAAAATAAAATAAATGGATATTGTAAACACAATGTATTATTCAGAAATATCGGTTTTTCAAACAAATGTTTATATTTATATATTGTTGTATCACAGTATTATATCCTAATAACTTATAATCCTCAGAAATTTGAAAAATAATATTGCAGATAATATAGCAATTAAAAAAAAAAAAGTTATTGTAAAATCTTATATTCTTATGATTTATGAATTCAGTTCTCATTATAGCAAGTAGTAATAATAAATTTTGTAAGTTTAGTTATTTGCCAACAAGCTTTCAATTACTTTCTTTCTTACTTTTAACAATAGATTCTGAATTAATATTTGATTTTACCCATTAGGATGAATCAGCTTATAATGAATACTTGAAAATGGGTTTTCATTATAACTATATAAAAAATAAAATTTTTAAAAGTAATTAATAAAACAACATACTTTGTTTTTATTTACAAATATGAAAACACCGACAAGAGGAAAAAATATTTAAAAGCCAATATATATCCTTTGATGTGTCGATTTTATAATTACATGAGGATTGAGGACACACATTTTGTAAGTCTCGTTTATCAAAGCGTTATCCATGTCACGGATTCTAAAAAATACAGTCATAATTAATTGACATACGTTACGTAACGTATACGTAACGTATACGTAAATATAACAAAATATGTCCCCTTTATTTTTTAGTTTGTTTACAATATTTCCTATTCCTAGATGACCAATGTAATTTAATTTATTAAACATAGACTAACCACCAGCGAGTTGAATATACACAAACGGTTCCGTAGCATCTTCAATTTATTATATTAAAAAAAGTTTGTGTTCCCAGCATTTATTAATTTTTTGACAAACATAAATATTTACTATTGATGTTTTCTTTAGTAGTGTTCTTATCTTTTATTTTTAACAAAATTTTCTATGTGTAAAAAGTACGCCTAAATATCTAAAAAAAATATAAATTTAATTTTAAGGAGATTCATCTCACCTTACTTTAATGAAAGATTATAATAATACAGACAAGATAACGAACAAACGAATTATCTACAAATAATAAAGTTGATTAAAAATGCAATGATTATTCATAATTAATCGAAAACACAAATACGATTATAGTATTATTAAAAAAATTAAATCGAGACAGAAGCAATACTATGATATCGTAAAACCTTGCTCTGAACACTTTTCTTTCTTTGTATCTTGTAGTCGCCATGAATGGAGCGAGTTTGGTTGTGACGCTACACTTCACTATAGACTTTATAACAAAACTGTTTTAATGAAGGCAAGGAAATATATCTATAACTACTGTGTTTTGTAAGATATTGAACTATGCTCTTTGATAAGATATTATTATTATTGTATATTGTAATAAGACTTAACAATGATAATTGAAGTACCTAATAGTATAAGATAGCATTTAAATATTAGCGCATTATAAAACCGTCCAAAATTATACGCATAATGTAAAAATATAACTTAAGCATTTTTTATTACAAAACATGTTTAATATTGTACTTTTTTGTACATTATTTATTGATCAAACTGTATAACATTAAGTTAAAAGTCGTTAAATGGTACGAAAAAACAGAATGACAATATTTATTGTCTCTTTATAACCCTTACATTCCCACAGCATCTCATTAACGTAAGTAATCTAACTTCGTAGAAAAATTTATTTTCGATAATTGGCGCTTTATTTTAAAACTTTTGAATTTTAACACGGACTTTTTAATTCATTTTTATTTTTTTATTATTTTACAAATAGAAAAATAGCTCTTGGATTAATTACCACACGTGTTTTTTGTGTGTTGCTAAGGTTAGTCATTTAAATTATTAGCTATTATTGCAATAGATAGTTATCACTATATATTTTTTTTGTTTCTGGATGGCAGTAAGTATTTTTAACGCAATTTCTGTAATAATCTGGTGCAATTCTGTAATAATGCAGTGTTGAAATATTGGCAACTAATTTAAAATAAACGCATTGTATAATCCATTATAAACGTTTTCTTGTTCTTACAATCATGTCAAATATTCTCTTATAAAAAGTATTTTAAAGTTTAAAGTTTTGATCACCAACACATTACTTTAGATAAATGCAAATATATATTTAACACATTTTTAATATACTATGTTTTGTTTGCGATAGAATCTGCATGTTTACATAAAAAAAGTCACAGCTAACAGTTTCTAAACATACCTACGATATTATTTTAGTAATAATGGTGTATTCTACTTTACCTGATTGCAACTAATTTGGCAATAAGGTGTTCAGCAACATAACCCTAGTCTGGAACACTGAAACCTTCCTATCCTTCCTATCGTATTGTTTTTCCTACAAGATTACATTTTCATTGACGTAGCAACTTTTTCTATTTGGAAAAACTGAAAAATTTTCCTTGAATCTGCTTTTTTTTATATCATTGCGATGGTTACAAATGGATTTTGAGATTTCGTCCATATAAGTTTTTACCAATGAAGCAAAGCACCGAAAACTCCAAGATTGAATATATTCAGTTGATACTGTGTTGCACGTATACCATATTTTGGCTTATTCTGATATTCAATGGCGTTCAGTCTATTATAGGATAAAGTTATGACGAAATGTAAGCAATTAGCCAAAATATCTTGTCTGACCAGACTATGACATTATGAGAAGAGCGAATGCAGCACGACAAACAACCATTTAAGGATATTATCAATGTTGTTATGAGGAATTAGCATTGGACTCGAGAGAGGGGACCCTTCTGTACTTTTTTATATATTTTATCAATGTAAAAATTTGTATAATTATTTTTGAAATTGATAAATTTCTAAACTAATAAATTGTAATGATGAAATAAAATTTATATATTTGTTTTATTTATATAAAAATAATCCATTTTAAAAGTTTATGTCAAAACATTATTATAACTTTAAATTGGACGTCAAAGGCAAAAGGAGACGGAATCTAATTTTGTAAATAAATTAATACAAAAAAATAATAATATATAATAAATTAATATTAATAAAAAAAAAATTTTTGGAAAACGATAATGAGCTACGTAAAATTTTGTCCCTACTTGGGACAAAATTATATCGTATGAAGTCTTAGAGTTTTGTACCTGATATTGTTCACGTTAAATCCGTCAACATATGATCTAGAAATCTACCCGACCGTAAGTGTTTCTGTGCTCCATTAAACGTGTTACACTGGACTACGTACGGCGTAAACTCGAGCGATCAATTATTGGTTTGCACTTACCATAGGTTTTGATTGTGAAAAAATAGTTTTTACTACAATTGTACCAGTAAATATTGATTTACTTACTCGAATTATATAACAGAAGAATCATTTTTCATTTTTAAATATGACATTGTGTAAAATTATTTCATATCTAACAAAAGAGAAACAAAATATAACAAAAAAGAAAAAACAAATAAGTATCATCCGAGACAAACTAACATCAAAAGCTTAATATTAGAATACTTTTACAACAAATTTACTATAGTTTATTTGGAAATAATAAAATCGCAAAAAAAAACAAAGTATTAATATTATCGTTGTAGGAAAATAATTGAACCACGTAATGTTTAATTTATGAGCAATCGTTTTAAACTTAATACATTTAATGTACACACGAGCATTTATATTAACATGTTGCCCTTTTTTATAAAGACTGACTTGAATTTTATAAGTTATTGCTGCATACGTTACGTTTAAATTGATAATTAAAAACAAATCGGTAATAGAGTACTTTGAGTAGAAAAACTTCTATAAAAACAAAGGTAAAAACATATCTACAAGACACAAAAACAAAGGCGCTCCAATGGAATAAAAAATACAATAAATTGGGACTGTTATGCACATTCATCTTGAGGGACTGTAATTTCCTCTGTCCTGGATACTTCAAAGTGTTGTTCGCATGACAACTATACAAACGTTACTTTCTACAATGACTATTTAGTACTTCTTATTCCTGTATATGTTAATTAACCTTTATGTTACAGATATAATTAAACATACATACATAATAAGTTGCTATCTATATATATTTATATATTATACTGGTTCCATTTCAGGTGCCAAATTTCTTTTCACATTAGTTACACTATTGGTAGAATGATAATTAAATGTAAAAGGTTGTATCAATTACGTGAGACTTTATATATATAGAATATTAGTAATTTTCTTAATAGATAATGTCAACATTCTTGGAATTCATTTTACACGACTTCAAAAAAGCAGAAATATTTATTATAATATTTGACTCTACCTTACTATATGTAGTATATTTTAATATATTTTTTATTCATTGAATATAAAAATATAAGTATCTTATTATTACATATGATTTGCAATGAATTAGTTTGTTATATCTCACATATAACTTCAAACTTCATAGACATTACACTGTTTGAGCGTAATAATATATTCTGATGAGGGTTCTATTACTATTCCAGTTCTATTTGTTACGCAGTTGAGGTTGAATTTCAGATTTATACCGAAGTTCCGAATTTAAATAAGAATAATAATGACATTGAGTGTTTTTCTACTGCTTTTATAGTTATTTAATTCAAATTTTGTTTATTTGTACTTTTTAATAAATATATATAATATTATATTATCTAATTTGAATTGATAAGGATCTTAAAAAGACGCATAATTGAGTTATGTTATAAAAATGATGTTGTAGTTGATGATATGAGTTAGTTAGTAAGTTTGGATGCTACTTAGATAATAGTAATTGAAAGAAAAAAACAAAAAAATATTTATTTATCTGATGAGGACAATTTAACAAGTAAATACAGTTAATATATTATTTTGATATTTATTTTATGCCCTATGCTAACTGAAGTATTTATATTGTACCTTTCTACTCTTGGTGTTTTGTAAACTATTTAATCGCATGGATGAAATTGATCTCAGAATTGACATGTGCTTCATCTATTTCAAAAAATTATCGTAATCTTATTTTCTTTTTTTTTATCATATCCCAGTCTTTTTTACTATAATGAAATTTAACTGTTTGTTTAATGAAGATGGTAATAATTTTTTAGAGTAATGTAAATTGTTTGTGGTATTAAGACATGTAAAATGGTACTGAAAACTAACATGAGATACCTTTTGTTTTTTTTTTGTAAAAAATCTGATAAAATAATAAATTTATTACAAGTGAACTAGATTAGTAAGTTTCAATTAATATAACTTGAGGTAAAATTTAATTCTTAAAAGAATATGTAAGTGGACTATCTCATTTATGTAACATTGTATATTGTTAGATAATTAGTTAACTAAATGTATTAACATTAGTCTCCGTCCACAACAACAATGTGATTGATGTGATACCCACATGTACCTGTTACAACTTAGTTTAGTTCTTTTTTCCTCGATTTGTTTTTAATTATCGTAATTTATATAATAATACAAATTAAAAATATTAATGCTTTCCGCATTATAAGGCGTTTATTCATACCTACAAGGCCGGCAACACTCTTGTAAATCCTCGGATGTTGCAAGAGTTCATGGGCGGCGGTGATCACGTCCATCTGTGACCCGCCAGCTCGTTTGCCCTCCTCTTACATAAAAAAAATAAATAAAATAATCTTTATGGTTCTGTCTAACCTATGGTTCTGTCTGACATTTTTTATTATATATTTCATAACATATATGTAATAGGAGTATATATTTAATGATATTTTCCATTTGACAAACCACGCCAAAAGTAGATGTTTTAGAAGCTCATTCTGAATTTTTAAAAGATAAAACATCATACATTTATGATAGAAAGGAGCAATTGATTGTTTTCTAATCCGCTTCCTGTTTGGGGTATCTAAGAAACCGAAAAGATTTTTTACGACTTTTAAGCGCTCTAAGAGCTTTTATGCCCCGTTTAAAAATTTGTCATACTTAAATGATATGTTTTTAATATTACACAAAAATAAATAAGTAAAAAAAAATAAAAATCTTAATAAATTCAAATAAAAAGAACATTGGACATTTGTTTTAAAAATTACAAGCTTTTTATAATATATAATAAATAATTAGAATTTCAGATAAAGTATTATTATAAATAAAATGGCATGTTACAATACAATCATATTTTGTTTTATTTCCAATTTAATAATGCTATCAGATAAAATGTTTTTCATTATAGCTATCGGATAAAGACGACATTTAACAAAATCATTCATTATTTTGGTCCTCAATTGATGTAACGACGAATATATCTTTATATAAAAATACTGTTGTTTGAAAGCTTAAATTAAGTAACTCAACATGAAAAAGTGATAATAAAAAAAAAAATAGCGTCAAATGTTGAGTGGAGTTAATTATATTCAAGAGTACTATTTTTTAACGAGATTACACGCGAATGCTCTCAACTTTCATGCTTCTAACTTTCTTGTATTACGTTCTATTTGTTCTGACCTATTGTGCGATTCTTAGAAATGCATGAGTTTACTTATTTATAGTTATATATTTAAATTATTTGTTATTTCTTGTGTTATTCATACACTTTAATAATGTTAAACGATTATCGCTAAGTGTCACTGGCAAGTTTGAGAGGTTAAAATTTGTTATCTATTTCAGAAAAAAATATAATTTATGGTTATTAAAAGTTATAAATCAGCTTTATATTATAAACTTATATATAACTATTATAAACTTTATAAATCAGCATAAATATTTATCGCAAATCCCACTAAAACCTCATTATCAGGCCAAAATATTGAAATATTCAAATTTCAGCATCTAAGAGGGTTTGATTAACTTTTCTAAATGAAAGCTCTCGGTTATTCATATAACTCTGCATTTGGCAGCTCTCAAGTTGCTTATTAATTTTAATCAAGCCTTCAAATAAGTTAGAAATAAATCCAAATAAGTTAAAAGAAAACTACGTTCTTCATAATTCATTCAGTTTAGATTGTTCAACATTTCCTTTCTATTCTTTCCTGTATATAAATATAGGAAAAGTTGTAAAACTAAAATCAGTTTCATATTCAAGTACTCGTTAAAAATACAAAGCAACACCTCTATAAAATATACTGAACTATTACGATAAATCTAATTTTCTTTAAATCATAAAGGCAGCTGTACTAAAATGCTGTGCTAAAATGTCACCGAAGAACTCGTTCTTGCTACGATCTAATTAAAAATTTAATTCGATGGGTAATGGCTAATATTTACGTCTGCATAAAACAATATATACATAACAGAAATGTTTACATCTGCATAAAACGAAATCATTATAATAGAATAAGGAGAATAAATTTTATAAACCTGTTTAGTAAGGCAAAGATTTAAGCGTAGAAAATTTTAATTAAATATAAATATATACACTTATGAAAATGTGTTATACCATAAAATTACAATTTAATACACAGACTTAGCTATAATATAAATTTAATTAAAACCAAACTTACGTTTTGATCGTAGAGAATGTATCACGTAAGTCTAAATTTTATTAATGTACTGAGCTTATGTTAGTTCGTGCAAGGCCAATAATTAATCAACATTTTATCAAAATTTTTTTTTTCTAATAAATAAATTAGACGAAAAATATGTTGTCATGTTTGTTTAAATCTATTATATATATATTTAAGTTTTTTTCTTGAATTACACAAATAATCTCCTTTTATAATAATTTTGTAACTTATAACAAAACATCTTCGTAACGAATAACTAATATTAAATAAAGCTTCTTTTGCTATTTAAATTTAGTATGAACGAGAAGAAATCTATTTTATATATAACCTTGTGTAAAAAAATATATATAAAAATCTTCGATCTACTTGCTAACTCTGTGATTATGTGTATAACAATTTTAGCTTACGCATTTCTTATGTGTGTGTACATAAAATGTTTAAAATGTATAATGTATAAAATATGTATTATTAATTAAACGAATTGGTATCACATGAAATATACATATATTTTGGTATATAATATACACTTCATGTAAAATGATGGGGAAAATACATTTGATAGGATACATTATCTTTAACAGTTCAATTCATTCAATGGAAGACTGAACCCTATCGTATGTAATGAATTTAATGCTTCATATGTAACAGTCGACCGAGTGGTGCTCTCTCAATAATTTTTCCGATATTGAGTCAATATATTTGAACCAACTATTGTCGCACTATTTCAAATAATATTTAACTATTTATTTTATTTTCATGTTAATGCTGTCAAATAGTTATATATCTATCTAAATGTTATGTATTTATTTATTTGATATTGATTGTTTTCATTATTTATAATATATTGGGAGTAGATGTCCAACGTTACTTATTAAAAATTAAATATTACTACCTCTCTTTTACTTATACTAATTACTGATATTCTAAAAAGTAAATAAATATATTATACATTCTAAACCTTTCTGATACTCAAATTATTCTTCAAGTCTACATTATACCTATTTTTTGTTATGCATTATCTTTCTTTACGTTTGTTTAATACACAAGAAAAAAAAATAAAACAAAACCTTTTTTAAGTCAGTTATAAAAGTTATAAAATAATACTTTTATTTAATCGATGATACCATAAGTTTCTTGAGATATTATTTACGGGGATACTATACACAGTAATCTAAAAATGTATTTTGTACAAAAATCTTAAAAAGTTTTGGTTTCATCATTCTTCCGAATTTGTAAGCATTTAGCATAATTTAAACTCAGTGATTATCTGGTTGATTTCAACGTATCCTTGCTTCACAAGTACCGATGGGTATAAGATTATGTTAAACTTCAGTGAAATTTCTATCGATAATAACTACTAGTAATTCCCAGTGGATAAAGCAGTAGCATAACTTTTAAACGATAATGCCTCTGCGACTGAAGTTATAATCTCCTTGTGTGGATAATACATTATATTGTTGATGTAATAATACAAAATACCGTGACTTTGAATTATTAACATTTGGAGGTAGAAAAATTATAAAAAAATATTATTATTAATAGTGCAATACTACTTCAAGATGCGTTCTTTATTTCCTATATAAATTAATTAAATTCAGAAATTAATAAAAGATTTATCAATGACGTAAAAATATAAGTAGTAAAATGATAAAATTATATATTTTTCCATAAACTTATAAAATTATGTTGTAATAAAAGTTTATGGATTTTTTTTTTCTGAATATCAATGATTACTTACTTTCTTTATTAAAATTCTTTTACAAGAATTTAATATCTTAATATAAATTAAGAGGAGATTCTAATTTCGTTAAGTTATCGAGATTTTATCGAATATCTTAAAAGAAAACTTCGCCATATTTTTCCTTATTACTGCTGAACTTTTATTTTTCTTATCTTTCTTCGTAATTAAATATGTAATTTTTATAATTTTAGATTTTTATGATTTTATGTATACAATAAGTAGAGTATACTTACAAATATTACACAAAAAAATAATGGAAGATCAATATCTTCCATCCCAAGGGATGTACAGAGTTTTTGAGATGGTCTTTGTTATTTGCTCTATACCATACATTAATATAAATTATAAGATTAATTATATATATAACACAATTTACAAAAAACATATATATTGCATTTTTTTAGTTTCAATTAAGTTAATTTCCATCAAAATTGCACAAACATTCTTTAGTTCTTCTATAAATTGCCTTTTATGCACAAAACGCCTTCTGAAGCAAATGTGTAATGCTTATAATTATATTATAGTATTTCGTGCGTAGAATAATACAATTATATTATATTATTGATATCATACAGGCACAATAAAATATAATTATCAATATTTCTGATTAGTTTGCTTTAATATAAAATAATAAATACTCAAAATATGGTATGTATTTCAAATAATTTATTTATCGACTTATATAAAGAAAACTAAAGACAAGATAAATAAAAAATAATAATTGGAGAAATACTTATTGAAACTTTTGACATTATAAGTTAATAACTATTTCTTTTAAAGGAATTATTACTTGTTATTATATAGTTTATTTATTTGATCCAATGGATTGTCATACGATGGAATATCTTAACACCATAACATAAAAACTTATTTAATAAAATAACAAAAAATTCCTTATGATATTATAATGTCTATATACTTACTCGTATAATACGTTTTATGACCTGGTTGAAAAATTCCAGGCCCAACATTTACATTGTAAACGTAATCAGTTTTAAATTCCAATGAGATGAATGTTGCGAATCCAGAACGTTGTGGCTATGATTGTTACATGTGATTTATATTTATGATCTAAAATTAAAGCGGTAACATCAGACGTTAGTAAGATTAATTGCTTTGCTTGTGTTTAATATACAAGATATAAGAATTCTAAATCTGTATTGTATTGTTACTATTTTAACATAAAACTTTCCCAACGTTCTGATTGGGTATGAAAATAAAAAGTTAGATTTTTCAGTTACGGCTATACTATTATTGCATTTGTATTTCGATACTCAAATGACACTCGAAGTTTGAAACATAGATAGTTTTTCTTTGAAAGTAAATCTCTTTCAAAGTTGATTTCAATTCGTTTCGATTGCAATAACGTCACAGAATAAGACTATAGGAGAAATTTTATCAGATGATTGAGATATAATTTCAAAATGTTAACAATATGTTTTATTAATTAATACATTCATTCTCCATTAAGGTTTTAATGATAATTAATCTTAAATAACAGAAAAGAAACCTAGTTTATATTAAATATTACCGTTTGTCCTTGAAAAACACAGAACAGGATATGTTTTTTGTTAGGAATACAAAAAATACACATTCCAGTTTATTTAAAGAATATTAAATGTATTTTGATTATGAAATAAAGGTTTTAACATGATTTCACTATTCAAGTTATATTTATAGAACTGATATAAAGGTGTTTTTATGTAAATTTAAAAAAAATACACCAGAATTAAATATTCTACGTTTTAAGATCATCTTAAATCCCCGAGGTTTAATTTTTTCTTAGACTCTATCAGTTTCGCCGAAATAAGGGTTATTTGAAAGAATTTTCTTAATCCTTGTTTCGAATAAGAAAATTTTACATTTTATACACGGACTTTGTTCTTGTTCTTATTAAAATACTGAATTTTGGTTGTTTAAATTATAATTTACTAAGGTTGTTTAATCGTTGATTAAGGTTACATAAAATAAAGATACATTTTAATTAATTAAGATATATTAAATAATAACAGTGTACCATATTTCTGTTTTCGATAATCATATGTTTTTGATATCTGGAATAAAATAAGGTGTTTCTTGTCATATCTTTATTAGTGTTTTTTTAAGTACAAACGATTACAAATATTTCGTTAATGTCACTTCAGATTGCAATAAGCATTACGCGGAGACAGTTATTTTCTCTAGTAGGATAACGATTCGATAAGATATATATTATAGTGGGATCATAAACAACACAGGTAGTAGCGTAACGTTTCAATCAACATAAAAATTATTTACATTAATACTAAACCTATCAAGTACCGGTCAAATTGACCGTTCTTAAACTTTTGTAAAATTTACACATTTCTAAACTTTATAATATCGTTATCAAACTACATGACAATTCTTAGAATATGCATATAATATTTTCTTCACTCTTTACTTTTAGTTATTTCCATTATTACCTGCGTTATATAATAAAATAACTTTTAATTACTGGTCAATTTGACCGCGTGCGGTAGGTACAGGTATACAAAAATTGTCGGTAGGTTTAGTGTTAAATAATTAGGACATAAATCACTAATTTGTATGGGATAAGTAAAAAATTATTTTAGAGTTTTCACAATTTAAATAAAAAAATATTGATTCTGCACAAAACGCTATATGTTCATATATTTTTTCTTATATGAAGTTGAGGACAAAATTAAGTTTTAAATAACAACTATAATAAAAATCAATTGGATTAGGTACGATTAAATCTTATTTAAAAAAATCTTACTTTAAAGTTTAAAACCAATGTTTGAAACTTTATTTTAAAACTTTAAGAAAATATCGCGAATGTATGGATGAATATCTAAGCATCTGCATATTTGCAAGATTCAAGTCATACGAAGGAGACGGTCATAGCAGAATACCGTCGCATCAAGAAATAAGGATTCTTCTGCATTACATGGCAGGAACCAAATTAATTTATTTAGATAGATATAAAATAGTATGATTTTTTTTTATATTATTGATATAAAATATAAATTAAAATAGATTAGGCAAATATTTACATTCAATGATTTTAAAAATAACTTAAGAGAATTGCGTTTAGTAACAACAATATTGTTAAATGTATATGATGTGGCTGTGAATACCAAAGATTATTTTTTTATTCCAAAATGTTATTATTATTATATTAAGACTTTTGATATTTGATTCACAAACTTTTGATACTTTTTTATAATAAATATTACAAATTATCTATATTTATAAAAAGTAATATATTCTTTCAGGAAAAAATATTTTCCTTATTTTAATTTCAATTTGTTTTATGATTTTTTACTGAATGTATACGTTTATTTATATAATTAAAACCTGCATTAGATGCATTTATCATCCCCTAGGATAATATATTAAAATAAATACCAAATCTTAATTATGGCATCGTATATAAAATAGAAAATTGTTCTTCTTTCGACTTATCGTGCTATTAACGCGAGTCGTCTAAGCCATTATAACTGCGTGTATCTGAGATTTCATTTCTAAAGTTTTGTTATCTATTTATATTCTATAAAGTAATAACATCAAATATTTATCTCACATAAAACCTTTAATAACAATCGTACGTAGTTTTAACTGTTTGTATAATTTTCTTTTCTTTTCATACTTATTCAATAAAAAGTTAATTGTAATTGAACAATCGACCGTTAAACACTCTCATTCGTCATATTGTAAATAATATAGTACCATTACTACATATAAAAGGCTCTACTCTTACATACAATATTCTTTTAGAGATATGTTATTTTGAAAATGAATTGAATTATTTGTAATCAATGAAATTTTATTGATTTATAAACAATATTTCAACTCCTCGTATATTTTTTAAGCATCTGTTATTCTATTTAATAATTTAAAACTTATATTATAATGATAAAATTATATTACATTGAAAAATTACTTTCATTTTAAATTGTAATTTATCTTCGCCTTTTTTATTTTGGCGAATCCCACCAAAATCTAATCTGATTCTAAATTCCTACAATGACTGAAGAATTTACATAACTTCAAATCTGTAGAAGCATTAGGAACCAGAGATTAATTCCATTGAGCAATTAATGTGGTTTTGCAATCATAAGGTTCGAAAGAAACTATCATTAATCAAAGTAATATGAAACCTGCACTTTATCTACATATTTTTATTAAAAATATGTATATTATATTAGTTTCTAATTATAAAATCTAATATTTACATGTTTATTTATTTTCTTATATTACAATTAAAACGTATTATGCAATATCAAACAACAAAATGTCTTTATTACATTCAAACCTAAAAGTATCATTTTATAACTTTTAATAATGATTCATAACTGGATATTTGAATACACTTTACTAATTTATTTATATAATATAATATATCTGAAATTTATTTTATAATGAATATATTAAATATCAAAATCAAATATCCTTTCATCTTATATAGTATGTATATATATAGTATATAGTCTCGAACTTGATTTCTCATGTTGTCATACTTTGTAAAATACATTTGGAATTAACAAGTAGCCAATTATCATATTAAGTAAAAATCACACGCAGAGAAAAGTATATATCTTATTTAATATATGAAATGAATGTACTGAATTTCATTTTTAATCACTTTTAAGTTTTTCTAAGATACCTTAACCAATAGCCTTGTCTCTCTATGACTCTAAATGAACTATAGGTTTTAAGAAAATAATTATTTTTTTAAACTTTTATTATTTACAAAATATAGGTTTATCAAATAAATCAAAATAATATAAAATTAAATTTCCATTTCCAACAAAATTATAAACGAGCTAACGATTTAATAAACCGCAGTGTCATTTTTAAATACCGCTTAGAAACTCATTTAAAGGACCTTTTAAACCAGATAAAGTTTCTTAAATGCCACAAGAAAGAAAGAAGAACTGTTAAAAAAAATAATGAATTCCTTAGTTGAACTTCAGGGAATTACATCGAAAGACTATCACTTTTTATATATGTATTTATAGATTGATTTTGGACACAAAATTTTACAATTCTTATATTGGAATTACAGTTTTTAGTTTTGTACTTTATTTGTACTATAGGATAACGTAACTAGCCAAAATAATTAGTTGTGGGTCAACGAGAATTACCCTATTAATTTTGATTCTCTTGAGAGTATTGAATTTTGCGTTTATTGTAACATTGTATTTTTTTAAATGTTAATTTATTTAAAAAAAACATTTTTTCATAGCCTCAAGTGGTTGTAGACTTTAGTATATGGTTTTTATTTCAAATCTGTACGTATTCACGAAATAAAGGGCCTTACAGATAGTCTGACCGATGGACAGACGGATAACAAAGTGATCCTGTACGAGTTTTGTTTTTTTTTTCTTTTTAAATTACGAAACCTTAAACTTGCATAGATATGTACTAAAATTTCTAGCTAAAGTTTAACTTGATATAGTTGCTAACTAACAAGCAATCTATAAATTATAATTAATCTATAATGCTTCACAGCACTTGTATGATGAGCTAAAGTTATGTAATTTTATTTAAAATGGCTAATCTTATATATAATATTATATCAAGGACTACCTTAATAAAAAATAAATTGCATGCATATAATAATAATGTTAACAATGATAAGAAAATAAAAAATAACTATAATATTAAATAGATGTATGTGCAGATCAGATCCATCAAATTCAACACCATACGTCTACGTTATAAGAAATTTAAAGAACCAAACATGTTTTAGCCTTTTACACTTATAATATATAATCACAACAATAACAGAATAGCATAAAATGAAAAAAAAAAACAAATATTTGTTTAACATATTCCAGTTCTTTCTATTTTAAAATCTTAATTATTAATATGTAATTGATATTTAAATTGTATGTCAGTCATTAACTCAAGCAAGACGCTCATTTACTTAACTAAAAAATATTTTAAACTATGAAAAATAATCCGAAGTTTCATTGTGGGTAGAAAAAAGATGTCAAAAGTTTACATATTTCTTTTTGCCAAAACTTTCACTTAACAATATTGTTAAAATATACTCAAAAATCTCTTTTCTCCTATTTTATTATTTCTTAATCTGTTCTCCACAAAAACGTTGTAAAAATTCAATTACCCTGCAGTTATTTAAAATATCTTTCGGTATGAGGGTAAGGTCTTAAAAAAAATTACCCGTTACTTGTTATCAAAAAACCCAAACCTGTAACAAAACATTATTATTGTCAGCTTAATATTTGATAGGCGCAATTTATAGGACAGGTAAAATCAAAGGCAGGAGCTAGTATGAAATCAAGCTAAATAAAGAGCCAAAAAATTATAAAGTTCTTAGATATTTAGCACGAGCATAATTTATATATATTTTTGGCTCTCCGCAGAAACTTAAAATATTAAATATATTATATTTTACATAAATTTGAGATTTTATACTATAAGTATTATTATTAAGAGCAAGGTTATTAAAATAAATATTCATATTTAACAAACTTAGTAAACACTCTTAGTTTACAATAAAGAACGAACCGACATCACTCGTATCAACTTCGCACTCTATTTTACCCAGTGCGCAATGAAATATCTCACAAAACACGAACAGTGATATTAAAGAATTAAAAGCAGAATCTATTACTTTATTTTCTGTGATTTTATTTTCGTTACAATAATAACCCTATTTGCCACTAATGGAGCGTAAAAAAATATACGAATATAAAGAATCTATGATAAATGACACAAAACCGTTTCTATATAAGACATATGTAATTGAGTAAAATAAGTTTGATACTTCGCATTTATTTAACCAAAATTTTAAATAATAAAACTAAATTGAATTTTATGTTTTTGTAAATTTATTATAGAGATGGTGTTAAATTTTTAATAACATGTAGAGACATCCTGCTCTTATTGATGATTATTTCATTGTGTATTTAAAAAATAATATGGATAAAATTTTCTCTTTCTCTATTATTAATAACTAAGTTAATGAAAGTTGAACTTAAAAAATATATACAAGTAATTTAATAAAAAACACAAACTTTATTTAGTATAAATTGTTTTCCGCGTTTAATGGACTTCAGAATTTACGATAATGGTGCAACATTTCATTATAAATATTAGGTTTTATCATGGTTTGTTAAGAGCTAACTGTACAAGTTGCCAGCACTCTATAATTATTTTATATATTTATGAGGTGACGGGAACTTATCTCAGAAAGGTAATTGGTGAAGTTGGAACAACTTTTTTGATGCTCTCTTCCATTAAAATGGTGATTTAGAAACTTTAGCAATAAAATAACTTAAAACGTTTGTTAAAATATAAATTACGATCAACTTTAACACATAACTTTACTATCGAGTCTTAGTTGTTTCTTAGAATCTTTATATTACTGAATTATAAATAAAATAATTTTTAAAACATTTAGTACATATTGATGACTCCTAGTAATCAGGCTAAAGTCTGCACTCTGAGAGAAAATAATAATTGTGCTGCAGTGAATTTTAATCAAAATTTATATGAGTGATACCAATGTCTATAAGTATAATTATTTTATGATGCTAATTATAATAAAAGAAAATTATTTTATTTTAAAAACTCCATTGTTAACAAATAAAAAAAAATATTATAAATTATAATAAAAGCAAATGTAACTAATATATTGAAAGTAACTATAAAAATTGGAAAAATGCGAGTCGGACTCGGTTAGTTTGGGTTTCATATAATTTTATAGGTTACGGATAGTTATGGAATCCAAATTTTTGTAAATAATGGTTTTATTATATAATTGTAATAGAGCTTAATAAATAAACGCTCATGTGACTCATTTTGTATAAGAATCATTATCGTAAGTTATTTCTATAAACATCATCGTGTTATATTAAAAAGTATAAGCAATTATTACATAGAGCTATCAATCATGCAATTTGCTTAACATCTGAACAAATGTACGGAAACAGACAAATGGTTACAGAAACTCAACCAAACCATGAAACATCATAAATACTAGCAAAACTAAACTTTTGTCGAAGTCCAATGATGAATGAATCATCGGCACATATCAGAAGTATTATTACATTCTTGATTGTTTATTGAAGTAATAATTGTTATTCAAAATTAACCTAAACACGTTTGAACAATAATTGTTTACTTTCAACCGAATGCAAATATATGCAAAACAAAACATTAATTAGCTAATAATTTATGTAGTGATAACAATTTGCAAATGTATTGAGGTAGAAAGTTTAGATTGTAATAATGATTATTGTGTTATTATTATAATAGATTATTTCCGGAAATGAAAATACTTTTTTATGTAAGAGGAGGGCAAACGAGGGTGCTGGTCACTAATGACAACTATTGTTATATTTCGTCGTCAGAATGCTAGTTTGGATCTTTAAAAACTAAGGCGTTAGACCAAGCTTGATAAGGCAGGAGCCTTTTGCCAGCTGCTGCAGCCCTGACAGACGCATCAACCCAGGGCCGCAATCTGTATCAAATCACCAAGTGGTTTCATCCGATACATATAGTTTCACATCCTGTAGTGTCACATCAGCGACAGCCATAACGAAGACACAGTTATCATTGGAAGTGACACAAACCGGTCCCCATGGGTAGCAGGCAAAAAAGAACCACGTTTCATCCCAATCTGCTGACTTTCTGCTATCTGAGATGCTATCTGAAATAGGCCATAAGAACAAACGGACTAAGGGATTTGCTAAGCTTACAATAGAAAAAACCTTTCCAATGGGATATTTCTCATCGATTCTACAAAATTAATCCCTTACTATAAGGGATATCGGTATCTTGATTGTTTTAGAATCAGACACTTCATTTCGTTATTGATGCCTGGTGGATAATAATATCTTTTAAAGCCTTTTAAGTTAATTGAGCTGAGCGTAAGCAAAGCTCTTAACCGTTTGGGAGACCTTTTTTGTGTTTGGTTGTCTCCAGATTGCGATAAGATAACTAGCTAAAAATTTTCTCATGTATGTTTGAGCCGAACGCGGATGTTATATCGAAAACAGATTGAAAAAATGTTTAGCCATTTAAAAGTTATTTAAAAAAGATCACTCCTGCCATAGGGCAGGAGTGATCTTTTTTTACAACACATTACATTATTTTTGACAATACATTAGAGCTGCCCTGCGCCTGCGAGCAATGTGTGTTAAATGTTTATGTTTGTTTACTATTAAATTTTAAAAATAACATTTATTTTAAATGCCTGCCTTTTCATTTATAATAAATAAGTGTTTAGCCTCTTTCAGACTTTTGACTTAACATAATTGAAAATTAACAAGCTACCTCTGAATTGTTTTAAATGACTACCTCTTACCTCCATGTTCATTTAAATGAACTGTCCTTCAATTAAGTATATCTCAAACTACGTTAATTGACGTGTTAATTTTGCTCACGCCATTTTATACAATTCTCTTTAAATGTTTAATATATAATCGAGTTATATACAGAAGGTAAGAAATGTACTATTTTAACTAACATTTTTAAAAAGGAAAAAAAAATATGTTTATCGACCGTATCAATTTAAATTATGTGTTGTTAAAACTTCCACTAAAGATGGTAGAAATCAGTTATATTGACTTGAGTAAATAAACCTAAAGTTTAACTTTGAACAAAGAATGATTGGTTGATGTTTCTATGTTTTCATTTTATTAACATATATAATGTTGACGTATGAAGTAACACAAAAAGAAAATAAATACATTTTCACAAAATTTCCACATGTCTGTAAAACACTGTGTTATGAAACAGAGAGAGGGAGAAAGAGTTGAGCATCTGACTGTCCATTGTATTGTATTTGATTGTGTTGTATTTTAATGTACTGCACTGCACTGCACTGCACTGTACTGTACTATACTGTGCTATACTGTATATTGTACTGCTATATTGTATATGTAATAGACTCGATACATGCACGCACATATACTCACACACCATACGGCGTACATTATTATATCATACATACGTGATGATTTCTACCAAATCGCACTACCCGTAAGTCGCGTTAAGAAACTTCGATCCAAAAAATGTTAAAGTAAAAACGAAGACATATTTCACCCAAATATTATCATATCCCGAATTTGTTATTCAACACAAAACATGCTGACATTTCCCTCTTGGCAACGGAAGTTTGTTGTATGTCTTGGAAATAGCATAATAAATATTTTAGTAAACATGGTGAAACAAGAAAGAAAAATATATCACTTTAGTGTTAAAGGTACCTTTTATCGTACTTCCTTATTTATTTTACTTATGAATGCACGCACTAACCGCGACATTATAACAGGATATATAATACAATATAGAAACTAATACGTGTATATATATTAAAAATTATATAAATTATGTAAATAAATCTAATTTAACCTTTGAGATAGAATGGTAGATGGAAAAAAGTGGTAAACAGGATACAGAATTGAAAAATTTAAATTTATATTTAAGTTAAATTTGTAGTTGTCTTTGAGAATTATCTCGATAATCGATATCAGGTTTACAAAACCGAATGAACCGATGTGACATATATCAACTTTGCACTCGATTAAAATTAAATGAAATTTAAATTAAACAATTTAAATTTTACAAAACACGGACATTTAAGGCTACAAATTGTTGCCAGGTTTTAATGAATTTCAGAGTTTACAAAGATGGTACATACAGTATTTGAATAATTATTATGTATATCATCGTTCGTTCATTGCTGTCTGTATAAGTTGCCAGCGGTTTATAATTATTGTTTATATTTTCCAAATTAAGAGACTTTTCTCTGAAAGGTAATGGGTAAAGTTTGGACGGTTTTTTTGGTCTCTTATACATTTTAACCGGCGACTTTGTAAACTTCGGCAATAAATTAATTTTAGAAATAACTGTGGCTAAAATTAATACGGATTAAATTCTGTTAAAACCAACTTCATGTTAAATATAGTTTTACAATTAAGGGTTCATAGTTTTTAAAAATGTTCTTATTAGATAATATTGAACTATATTTTTATTAATATAATCTCAAAAATATGGACCATGTCAAATTAGTTATATGCTTTTAAAACTAAGTTCCAGTTTTAGATGGTAGACTTTAGGTATTTTCACTTGAATGACAGAATCTGAAGTTTAATTTTAAATAAATAATATTTTTTTAATGTATATATATTTTCATTTCACACTCACAGTTAGAAATAATATTAAAGTATATACTAAAATATCTTTTACATATCATTTCGGGATATTAACATATCCCGAATTTGTGATTCAGCACAAAAACATAGTCACAATTACCTTATGGCGACGACAGTTGAAGGTATTTTATGAAAATAGAGAAACAATATTAGTAAACTTGGTGAAAAGGAAAAGAAATATATATCATTTCAGTGTACCATTAACTGTATTCGTAACTCGTCAACTTCGCAATACCAAACACATTAAAATATAAACGAACTAATAAACGAAATATATAACGAACATAATACAACACTTATGTTTATAAAATATAACAGAAAGTATGTTGATATGGATATATATACTATAAATAAACAGTCCTTAAAAACCGTTTGCGAATAATCAATAGGAAGTACGTTCCATCGCGTCTCTTCTTTCATAGTGAAACATAATGTGCCGTAAAAATACAGCGCAAGAATAAAAGATTTTGATGCAAACCCGATTCTTTATAAAATATGTTAAAACTATATTTAAAACATGAAACTAAATTAAATATGATTTGATATTGTGTATTGATAACGTTATGCTTACTTAAATTTTTAGGTAAATTTTAAAATACAAAGACTGTCAGTAGTCGCAGGTTCTAGTCTCGCCTTTTTTGATGATCTTTCATTTTGTATATTTGAAAATTTGAGTATTAAAGGAACAATACCCTTTAAAACTTTGATAAATAACTGAGTTAATAAAAACTAAACACACATATATACACTGAAATAACTGTATCACTTTAAAAAATAAGAAGTAGTAGTGTCTGTCACTATAAAGAAAGAAAGAAGACGAAACATCATTTTTCTCTCACCGCTACGTCTAAAAAGCCTAGTGCAGTTTTTCTCGTTTCATTTCATCGTTCTACTACGTTTCCATATTCCGATCTCATGAATAAGGAGGTCAATTTGGGTCGAAACTAATTGGAAAAAATCAACTAACATGAGTATAGTTGGTTAAATATAAACTAGCCGTTCTGTGAACAGTAGACTTCAGTACTTTAGGGGATGAGATAATGTTGGGAAATTATTTATAGTGAAATTCACGAGGTGCAGTGGTTACGATATTTCACCCGTGAACCAAGTATGAGCGCCACCCCAGTAACCTCCGTACACTGGACCTAAAACAAAACAAAAAAAAGAATACTTAGACGAAATTAAGCAGCCATTTTGGATTTTGAAATAACAAAAAATTACCTTAGATTTCGGCAAAGAATACTTAGAAGAAATTTCAGCCCGCTAGCTGCCGCAAAGATCGTTTTTGTGTGGTACGGATCAGATATCCGCCATTTTGAAATTTTTCGCCGAAGCAAAAAAATTTTAATATTACAAAGAACACCTACCTACCAATTTTCGTGACGATTGTATAAAAAATACGTCTGCTACGCCAAAACAAAAACTTAAATCACCGCCATTTTGAATTTTTCCTCCCAGTAAGAACAAAAAAAAATTAAATAACTCAAAGAACATGAATGATCACCAATTTTTGTGGCGATCGGATGAAAATTGCTCCTGCTACACCAAAAACAAAACTATAAAACGCCGCCATTTTGGATTTTTTCAAAAATGCTTTACATAATAAATCAGGTTGAAATTAATCATCAAAATTATTAATCATCATCATCATCATCAAAGTTATAATCAAGACTTTATTGTGTGACCATTTAAAAAATAGTTTTGTTGTACAGAATTTAAAAAAAAAACTTTCAATAATATTATATACAAATATCAAGAAAAAGAAACGAAATAAATAAAAAATATTTATTTATTTGGACAACGAAACCATTAAAAAAAACAAAAGAAAAATATAAAATTTAAAAGAAAATAAATACTAATATAAAGAAGTCAATTTTAGATAATATAAACACCAATAATTATTAAAATAAGCATGTGCAGTAAAAATATATCTTTTGGTTATGTAAGTCAAAAGCATTGTCATAAGAATAATTCCCATAAGACTTAAAGATTACTTACAGGGGCGTAGGAACGAAATTTTTACTGGGTGGGCAGGTTTGAAATCGTACCCCCCCCCCCCCCCCTAGTTTTTAAAATGTCAAAGATCCGCCCAAAATAGAAAAGGTCCATTTTGTCGTGAAAAGCGACCTTTTTGCCTCTAAAATGGTCTTGAACAAATTTCCATTGAAACAATAAATGTTCAATTTCAAAATTTTAATCCTTTGAACAAAAAGCATGGTCCTACGTCTACCTCCTACCTACCATACGTCCTATTTTTTTAAAGAATTTTTTTATAAATTTTTCTTTTTTTTTAACGAAATTGTACCTAATCACTTAAATAACATTTCTAAAATCCATTTTAGACCAGATGTTTTTATGTAATTTTAGTCTCAAATGCATGCTTAAGCCACGAAAAGCAAAATTAGATACAATTTGAACTACATAACTGATGTAGAACTCATAAAGTGAAAAAATAAGTTTAAGCTTGACATCTAAGTTCAACTTTCGCAATGATTTAAAAAAAAATTACTAACGATTTTGAAGGAGTATGCATTAAAAAAGTTCTCCATTTATCACTTATTACAACGACATAAAAAAATGCTATAATACTTACCAGCTTACAAAACTGCTATAATACTTATTTGTTTTTCTGTTTTGTTTTTCCGTTGATTTGTTGAACTGTTACCGTTGTTGACTGTCATCCGTTGTTTACTTTTACTGTTGTTAACGTTGACTGTTGTTGCTGTTGCTGTGGATTCTTTCTATGAAGACATGACGGAGTTTAATAACGAAGAATACGCCGACATGGTTTTTGTCTTTTTTTTAACATGGTTTTTGTCTCTTTTAAAAACATCCTGTATAGTAATATTTATATAATATTTTTTATATTAAATATTCCTACTTTACTTGAAATACCTATGTGTATCTTTTTTCAATAACTGTTCGTCTTTTTAATATTAAACTCCTACCGTTACTAAACCTAATGGAGCTACAAGAACGCGTAGTCGCTTATTATTTCATTTCCAGATAATTGATCCTAAAAGTATCTCTCGTCGAAGATTTATGAATCTTCAATACGTTCTGTGCAAGATGTACAATCACCTATTTTATTACATTCCTGAGTTTAATAATAATCGTTATCGGAAAATAAAGCTATAAAGGTTTGATAAATTATTATTATTATTTAACATGAGGAAAAATAATATTTCATAATATATTCAACAAACAAATATTTTGTCTGTTTGTAAATAAATTGTTTATCGACTTTATTTTTTTATACAGAAGTAATAGTGTTAGTTTATGATAATGTTCAGGTTAGGTTAAGAGGATAATTGTTATGAGTTTTTCTTGTCCAAAGTTATTTCCTTTCGTTGGACAATTCAGGTTTTATATGAGATAATTTAAGCAAGGATCGCCACAATCTGTTCAGTAAAACTGCGGATTGCGCTAAAAAAAAATTACAAGAACAACAGATTTTTTTTAGCCTTCTACCTTTAATGTCTTTAAAATATATTTTTAAAGTTATTAAGAGTTATTTCGAGTTTTGTTTTTAATATGTATTAAAAATATATCCTTGAATTCGCTTATTAATTTTCCATATGGTACTATATTTTATGTTATGAAAATAAATATTTTATAACTTTTAAAAGAAAAGAAACGAAAAAAAGATACAAAATTTAAAATTCAATTTTAGAGGTATTATTCTGGTAAAGTTTATACATTACCAAAGTTTACAAGTCAATTACCATAGCTGTTATCGGTAATTGAGAATAATTTAAACATATCCAGAAGACGGGTAAGGACATTATTGGTTTTATGATCAAAGTCACTCCAGAGCTTTGGTAAGATTTGTTAAAGTCAACGGTATTTGCTTCATTGTGCATAATTTGCTATTAAAGTTCCTTCGCTAATAAAAGTCAATATAAAGCATATTATGATTTAAGTAGGTAATTAAATATATTTTAAATAACATTGTATAAAAAACGTTTTAGTATATATTTAATGATTACAATAATAATATACTCACTCGCTGTAATAAGTTAAGGCTTAGCAGAATATCCTTATTCAAATATTCGAAAAATTTTATTTTATTTATTTCTTCTTATTCTTCTCGATCACTAGGTTCTTAGCATATTAGTGTGAAACAGGCCAAATGATAAGTTTCGTACAGGTGAATGAAGAGACCCAACACAATATCCAGCAGATTAGAATATACAGCTGTTTTGTTTTTGCTTCCTTCCTTTGAATTATACTGCCACTATTACTAAAATGATACTACAGGAAATAGACACTTTAATATTGACCTCTACAGTACTTATTGTAACCAGAAAATTTGCAAACAGTTCGAGAGCTACTCGGCTGCTGCTGCTGCTGTTGCCACTTTCATCAACCGTACTTCTCGCTTCACTTAGAAAATATTACCCTGGTCTATACGGTGATAATGCAGATCTTCAGACCTTAAAACTACACCGTTTCCCATTCGGAGGCGTCAGTGTTCTACGCCATATATTATGATCAGAAAAAAAACTTGAGTTGCAAATTTTATATTTCCACTTTACTTTATTAGGCTCCAAATAAGTGTAAAAGTGTTGCAAATGAGATATTATAATATTTTGTTATTTTTATTTCTCAATATAAGTAATGTATATTTAAGTAACTACACATCAGTTATTTACATATTTACATCAACTAACTAAATAGCTTACTAACTTAATAACTTTTCAATGTATAATACGACTGACATGACAAAAATTAACATCTTTCATTCGGTTTTTTTATTATATCAAAAATGTGATTGGTATTCATTTAAACAAAATTTTAACTTTACCAATTAAAATTTAATCTGAATCATAAGAACAAACGGAAATAAGCAATTTACGAACCTTACAATAAATATAAGTCTTCCAACGCGATATTGCTGATCGATTCTACAAAAGTAATCCCTTATTTACAGCAATATCGATCTCTAAATAGTATTATTTTCAGACAGATCATAGTTTTTGGTTCACAACTATATCATTTAATGTTCAGCTTTTTAATATATCAATTATATGTAAAAAAATTAAAATTGTGACAAACAGAAAATGAAGATATAACTTTAAGTTGAAAGTTAGTGTTTTACGAATATATTCAAATCTTTAAACAATGTAATGTAAATTAAATACTATTTGTTATCTCACTGTACTACTATACTGTCACACATACAATTCAATATTTTATACAATGTATGTAGTATGTATAAGTAAAAAAACTCTGATATATTTAATCAGTTACGAAAGTGCAAAACTTATGATGTCTATCTACTTCCTTTCACATGACGGTAACACAGGAAACTCATAAGGGTTATATAAGATTGGTTAATCTTTGAAAACTGACAAAGTTATTTGAACTGCTGTACGTGATATTATCAATCAGTAATTAGTCTTGTCTTAAATATCCGTAAATTCGTACACAACACACAACTGATTAACATAGAAAAGTATATGTAAGAATAAACTAAAATGGAAAAAGTATTATAGTTTTGTTATCAGGAATGTAAGTAACTATGTCATTGTTACTTTAGATTAACTATTGTAATTAAATCCTGGCAGCGCTACGAAAACAACGATAGCTACGAGTAAGTTGAACATTTCATTAAACTTGTCACTTACAGCGCTTTAAATACTTAATCTAATCTGGGGTTGTCGTCAGCTTCTGACAGTCTATGAACCGACTTTTACGAGACCTTGTTAGATTACCTTATTTACGATCAGGTGAGTATTCATATTGTTAATTCTTATTTTGCAACCTTTGTTTTGCTTGCACCAAAACCAAATAGCTGCGTTTATTATTTGGTGACAGTTTCAGGGAGCACTTCTTTTAATAAAATGTCAAAAAATGTGTTGTTAGATTTTTTTATTTTAATCACAACAATATTTATGGTTCTTAATAGTTTAATTAGAAAAAAAGTAACAAATTATTAATGTAGATATAAAACAGTCTAATAACTTCAAAGCAAAATTCTCAATGCGAAAAAAAACTGTATTGCGGCCTGTAATTACTTATAAATAATTTGACATGAATATTACCACAGCATCCGTAACCGATCCCTACGAAGTCTAAAGTGTCTCTCCGGAGATTAAACGAAGAATAGCTTTCCGATAATACTCATGTGTAACATATTACAATTAATACAATCCTACGATATTAAAATTCATTTTCATATTCAAATTCTAATTTGAGTCTGGTAAAAAATCTTATGAAAGAAAAATAAAATATGTAGAAAATCCTAGTAGTCAGAAAGAGTAAAACCGATTTTAAATTCAGAACTAGCATTGCAATTCTTTTTACGCGACTGCTATGTTAGCATCACATCTTTTTTTTAAAACTGGATACTTCCTGAAAATTTGTATCATATTTTTTTAATAATAATAATTGTATTTTTTTGTATATAAGTTTATGTACTTGGTAGTAAATGTTGCCAATTTACGTAACTATCTCTATTTAAAGATGTTGATATTTATGACTTCTTGATTTTATCGTTACGATTTTTTATTCTTCTAGATTTGGATATTATTTTACATTATTAAATAATCAGATAAGTTTAATAAGGAAGAAATATACAGTAATAGATACTATAATGTCTAGCAATAACTAATTGAATTCACTAAATACGATTCACCTATTCCACAGTTTTAGCGATTTCATCATTAAGTTGTAAAATAAATATAAGTAAAATAAACTATTAAGTAAGCTAAGCCATATGCAGGTAGTATAGTTAAATCGTTCGCCTGTTCAGAGAAGTCTCAAGCTTACTTAAATGTTAAATGCAATTAATTACTATTAAACTTTGTGCTAAGAATGGAAAGTTAAGATCTCGTTTTTTTATGAAACACTTACGGTGACTTATACTACTCTGTAACTGTATTATATATTTCTGACCTGCAATATATTAGAGAAAAATAAACAATATCAAGTACGGCGCTTGGTAAGCCCTATTTAATTTTCTTTTACAAATATAATAATTATGCAAAACTAAAAGACTAAACGAGTATTATAACAAAGTCAATTCCAATTACATTAACCCTAATATCCTTAACAGCTCGTGTTAATCCGAGCATCACAAACTGGTTTAATTATTTTCCCACAACTACCAATTATTTGTTAACATAACTGTATCCGGCTTTAGTATCAATATTAACGTATATTTCTTCCTAGTACAAACCTTTTAAATACATGACTATTATTTTTCACACAATATAGTAGGTCATACTACCAGCTGCGCTGTGTTGTATAAAACATAGTTTCTAAGGTATACGGATATTATATGATACCTATTTGCGTAATTTAATGTATTAATATAATGTTTTCTTTTATAAAAAAATACAGAAAGCTCAACATAATAAATAATAGAAATACAAAACGGATATATTGTTTTGCATAGCAATATACAATTCCTTGAAAAGAGTAGGAGTTTTGAAGCAAACCTTCGATTAAGTTATTTCTGGAAAGATTATTGTAGCCTTATTTAACGACTTTGAATAAGTTTCAATTAATACTCTAATTCATCTTAATATTTTTAATCTTAGGATGTACGTTTAACATTTTTTATATTTTGTGATGGTTCAAATATCATTTTGAAAAAAAAAAACATCAGCATAATTCATAGTTTACGCTTGAAGGGAATGGTAGTGGTGCACTGTATATATTTTCTTTCTAGCTTTATTTTGTTGAATACCGTTTGATATAAGTATTAATAATGTATATATAAATAAATTAACTCAATTGTGTAAAAAAAAGTAATTAAATAAAAAAATATTCAAGAAATAATATTATATCAATGAAAACTTAATGTATTAAATTTATTCAGATAACATATTATTAAAAAATTTACACCATGGACATGTTTTGACTGTTAAAATATTATTTTTTATTTAGACTAAAAATAATATTGTAGATATTAAGAACAAGATGCTACTTTATAAATTATATAAAAAACTACTATTGAGTTTTTATTGATAATACTATTTAGTAAGTTAATCATTGAATTAACCTACTTTTCTAAATCTATATTACACACTATATATACACAAACTTACGCCCACACACAGCTTACGCATTTCTTTTTGTAAAGACTTTTACTAAATCATAACGCATTCAAATAAACTTAACATACAATATTGTTTTTTATTCATATTAAATCTAACAAAAACCTAAAATAAACAAACACCACTTTCCTTAATTATTATCTAATCACCAAATTGGTCTGAGAGTACATAAAACGCAAAGCAAGAAACTTATTCGTGACATATGGTTTTTCATTAATACCCACCAACAGACCAATTGACTGTATCATTGTATTGATTTCAAAGTTGAATACCACTGACTCCTCGGTCTTTACAAGACCCGCCCCCGACCTCCGTCAGAGCTGCCTGCTAACCGCCTACTCACGGAGTACCTATAGTAGATATTTCGTACAGTACCATTACGTACGATTTCTATCGAACTACGAACAACCTCGATTAACAAATAATTGATTACTTCATACGATGTATCATTACCAAATTATTATAAATTATAAGCTTGTGAAAGAAATTATTGTTATTTTTACAATATCCTTAAGATACATTTATATTATTATAAAACATTCTTGTTATTATAGTACATGTAAATGTAAAAAGTATTTTACAACGTTAGCAATGCAAACAAATTATAGAATACGATAGCCAGAATAAAGTCAATTGTCGCCGGTCGTGTATGTACATGAATAATTCGTTGTCTGAATGCCAAAAACCTCGTATTTGTGTAGACAGTGCCGCATCGGTTCGATTACACAACGAAACGTGAGATGATGGTTTAAATCAGTCAGGCTTATCAATGGTGAGTCTTTATGATATTATGATAATTATGAGGGGTGGATTTATTAATCGTTATGTTATTTTAAATACCTTTACTTTATGAAAACGTAATTTTTGAATTATGTTTATATTTTAAACGTCATGTAGATACTTAAGGAAAAACATTTTGATTATATTTCAACGTAAATACGTAAAATTACATTTCACTCTGAATGACACTTTTTAACAGATTAAAGTAACTTTAACAAATTAACTTCTAAACATTGGACTCTATTGGAGTTCGAAGCACAACTGAAATTAAGTAAAAATGATAAACTGCTATAGGTGTTTTAAATAAAGAATTTTTTTATTGATTTGACCGTTAATGTTACAAAGTATGCTCAGTAATACTTATAGTTTCAATGCCAACATTACTTTTATTATTATACTAGTAACAGTTTGAAAATACTTTTTATTTATCGTTTAAAGAACAAACATAAATCGCTACTTTATATATTATTTTGTTCATTAAGTATTTAAATTTATTTGGTTAACAAAAGTGATTTAAAATGTTCAGAAAATCGTTAATAAAGTGTAATTTCAGTAAATATATGTTACTATATACAAAGTTATACAAAGAATAATAAAACATTGAAAAGCAAATCTATCTTTGATACTATTACAAAGTTTTTGTTATTTACAGAGTTTAGTTATTAGAAAGAAAAATTAAAACATTGTATAGTAGAGTCTTTCCTCTAATATATAAATGAAATATATGACACCATATAAACAACACATATACTTAAGAGCACTCCTTACAGATAGCAGTACCTCCTATGTTATTTATCCTATTAATGTAATCAAAACAAAATTAAATCCAAACATAACCAAATATAAATTAAACGAACATAAATACTACATTTGTATCACTCTTATTAGTTTGCATTATTCTTATGTATTAAAAAAGTAATAAAAAACAACTCAACTTGAATTTCCTAAAAAAAATAATAATAATTAACTAACACTATGTAAATGCTTCCAAATTAAATGTTTAAAGTAACTGCAAGTAGTTGCTATAAGGGACGGAAGAAATAAATTGTACTTCAGCTAGCGTAAAATTTTGTTAGGCAAAGTTTGTTTAGGATGTTTGAATCAACCATTGATGTTGGTCCTGGGCTTGGGTCCTTTTCTATTCTATAAATAACTTTTTTGATTCTATTCTAGAACTCTATAAATTACTTTTTTGACCATAATTTTGAAAACATTTTCTATTGTAATAACAATTGTTGTTACAAAATAATATAGCAATAAAAAATAAGAAAAAAATGTGTATTAACAAAAGGATCTTCCTAAATCATTATTCGTAACGAAGAATACAGAATGAAGTTAAAGTTTCATCGATTCAAATGCAACGCGCAGGCAGATATGAAACATCAATCATCGAAAGATATGTTTTTGTATACATGTACCAAAATTCTCCTTCTTTCAATTAAAAAAAAAAGTATATCAAAAGATTTGGATTTTTCTGCTCGTTGGCAATAGTGAGATGAATTTGTAAGAAAAATTACTGAGTTTATCCTATTTTCTTTTACTTTAAATTTTTTTCCTAATGCATTTCCAGTATTCATCGTTCTTCATACTACCTATAAAACATTACTGAGGATCCGTTTTCATCTGACATTAGGTTAAATGAAGCCTATTCAAAGTCATTATACTACTGGCTATATTAAACTTAAAAAAAAAAAAAGGTTTATGGAAAGTATTCTTGATTAATTATTATAATTAATTGTATGTTATTCATTTAAACAAAGGATTCGTTTCACAAGGATTCATTTTTTTAAATATCGAATATTTAATATAATTTATTTATAATATAACTACATTTAAGGCTTTCCTGTTTTCCAATAATTTACCATGTCGACAAAGCAGTCTTTTACAGTCGAACAAACTCTAACTATTAGGATGTTGTTCTCTTTTTTATAGTTTTATACCAAAATAACATTTAGTCTGTTTTAGTACTAAGTTAAAAATAACATTCTTATTTATAATATCTACATATGAATATTAATTATGATGGATATGGATATGCTATTATTTCTGAAATGTTATGCATCGGTATTATCTGCAATCTGTCTTCATTTTATAATCTTCTTTTAATCTCCGGAGAGACACAATATAGCTTTGTTGAGTATCCGCATGCGCAGTATCCGAGTAATACTCCATGTTAAATTATTTGTAGCATATAGTAATACGGTTTTTCGACATTGAGCATTTTACTTTGAAGTTATTTAACTGTTTTTTATATTTCCATTAAAAGTCTGTTATTCTGTATAAAGTATTAAGTATTATTGTGATAAAAATTCAAATCATAATTATAGAAACAGTTTTTACACGTAATGTTTTTAAAAGAAGTGTGCCCTAAAATTGTTACCATCTAATAAAACGCTGTTATTTGAATTCAGCATGAGCAAAGCAAAGCTTGCAATATAAGAATAACATGTGAAAGCTCATTATATTGGTACGATTCTTTTAGGCAATAAGGCAACTGAACTAAATTTAGTAAAAGTAGTTTCATTGTCGAAATCACACTGACAGAAACTGATTAAATTTAGCGTTTTTAGAGCTCTCTAACGGACAAGTTTAATGATATTTACACCAGTCGGAATTTAATTACTTTAAAATTAATGTTTACATAGTTTTTATATTTTTGAGGAAGTAGTATTATATTACGTAGTATTATTTTACATGTCAAAATACTAAAAAAACGTAAATTGCAATAAAAAAAATATAACATATACTATCACGTGTTAATCTGTTGTGTGTTGGTAGATCGCTGGTTGCATTTTGACATTGTAATCTATTAACGTAACTACGGATAAAATAATCAAATATTAGATCTACTAGAAAGTTTTCTGGAGGAGTCAAAGTTGCTCAAAAAATAAGATAAGTATGCGAGTGTGTAAAATAGCGAGAAAATTATCGAAGTTATTAACGTAATAATAACGTTTTAAAATTAAATTAAGAACATTTTGACATGTAATATTATTAACGACAAGGCTAAATAATTATGTAACGATTTCAAAACCTTATAAATTATAATTTTCCAATTGCTGAAGTGATAAAGTGGAGTGCAACAATAATAATAACAATCTCAACTTTAAAACATTACCCAACCTGATATAACCCTTATGAATATCTCGTATTATTGCAACGTGAAAGGAAGTAGATAGGCTTGATATGTGATGCTCTCTCCTGACTGATTAATTAGGTCGAAGTAACTTTTTCATATACTATATATATATATATATATATATATAGTAGTAGGCTTAGAAATTTAATATTTTAGGTAAAAAAATATCAAAAAAATTATCATCATACTCTATAATTACTTTCTCATTTTCTGTTTGTTGTAATTCTAAACCTTTTTTTTAAATAACACTTATTAAAAAACTAAACATTAAATTATATTTTTATTAAACAACGACGGAACGAAGTACTTGAAAATGAAACTACCTAGCTATTGATATCACGAATAGAAAGGGATTACTTTGTAGAATCGATCAGCAGTATCGCATTGGAAGGCTTCTTTCTATTGTAAGCTTAGCAATTCCTGTATTCCATTTGTTCTTATGATCTATTTCAGATAGTATCTCAATAATTCACTTTAAACGTTTATTGAACATACGTACAGAGAAAAAAAAAAATTTGTAAGTTTGATATTAATTCTATCCTAAATCTTCGATTTTTATGGCAATAATCTTTCATAAATTATTAAACACGTTCTAATCATATTATCAATATATGAAAACGACAAATTAAATAGAATGTTCTTTTTTATGGCGTTTAAAACAAATAATCTATTTAGAATCGTTGCCATTTTGTTTGTTTGACAATTACCAATAGTTTTGGTTAAGTGAACATATGTTCACTTAAGTATTTGAAAGGTTTGATCCTTATTAGCCATCATTTCAGGCGAAAAAGACCGCCATAAGGAAATAAAGCCGCCTCCTAGAAAAGGATATTAAACGATACCGCAATCTATCCTAATCCAGTGGATTGGGTGCCGGTTCTCATGAACCTGCGTGTCATTTGACCTTTTTCATATCAGTTTTCTGAAAACGTCTGTGTGTATACTTTGAGCTAAACAAATATTAAATAATGACGAAGACTAATTTCTAAACTACAAAACAAAATTTCTGATTTTGTCCTTTTTGAATCGTTAAAAATATTTCGAAAGGACAAAGCTACAGTTATTTAGGGACATTAGATAGGTTTTTTTAAAATTAATTATATATTTGTATTTGTTATATTTATTCAATGATATTTAAAAAACTAATAAATTTTACTTAACCATAATATTGATTTTTATTAACGTAAGTGATGGGTAAAAACTAATAATGTTCCTACTCGTCCTGTTGCAATGTTTTAAAGTATTTTCAATACACGGTAACAGCTGTTGAAGCCGATTTGTAAACTTAAGTAATGCATTAACTTAACCTAACTAATATTGCTGTAAAGGGAATTTCAAATTTCCGTAACTTTTCTTTTCGTACCGAAGATTTAAAATATTTATATTCAAAATATAAAATCATTTTACCTTACAAAAAAATCACATATGCGAATTCAACGTTATTTTTTTTACAACTTTAAAATTAAATTTAATAATTAAAACATAATATTAATAATAAAAGAAAGATTTTAAGGATAGAAAAGTCTGAAGGAATAAAAATAATAGTGTTGTTCTTGCAGAGATCCGCACAATCAACAGTTGTTTTGAACAAATCGCACCAATTCGCACTTCTGTTGTCTCCGATATTTAATTGTCCAACAAAAGGAAACAACTTCGGAAAATGTAAACTAATAAGAGTTTTCCTTATTGTAAATTCAAATAACTTTATCTTAACCGAAATGAACTTAGATAAATTGAGATAGCTTCTTTCACTTTCTTTGGGAGTAAAAGTCTAAGATTTTATATTTATTTAGTTATTCTTTTTTTAAAATCATTTTTTCAAATCAAATTCAATCTAATTCAATCACAAAATAAATCTTCTGCTAAAAATATGACGGCGAGGAATAAAAATATAAGCATGATTATCAACATTATCATGAACTAAACCTTTTGTCCAAAAAAATAATATCAATAAACAATTTATGAACAAATATACACTTGCCCTTGGTAAAAATATGTAATGTCTATATATAATCTATCTAATATTATAATTTAAACATCTATATAAGTGATTTTTGATAACATATACTATAGCTATATAAGGTGAAGAATGTAATAAAGCTTGTTATATATCGTACATTTTTCAAAGCGATGCATTGTACCGATGATTCATTAATCTTCGACGAGAGATTCTTTTAGGAGCAATTGTCGAGAAAAGACGTAAACAATCAATAAGCGACGGAGCGTTCTTGAAGCTCCGTTGGGTTTAGTAGGGTCGGAGTTTTGTTTTGCTCGTAAATAGACTGACAATTTATTGAAAATAAGTCTAGGTTTGCCTGTATATTTTAACATATTTCAGACAAAAGTGCAAAATATTTTTATACAATTTTGTCTTTTTTTATACAATTTTTATACAATTTTTATACAATTTTTATAAAATTTTTATACAATCTTATCCTAAAATAACATTTTAATGCAAAATCTGGTTTTATTGAATAACGATCGCCGAACGAACGAACGTATATTAATTTACCAATTCAGTTTCATTATTTTCAACCAGTTTTTAACCGTTTAATCAAATTAGAATAAGTTAAAACAAATCAATTTGATTTATTCTCATTTTAATACGACATTCTCATATAATAAAAATAAAACCGATTCGGAATATATCATGTAAGTTATACCATTGCATCGATAGGTGTAATACCAAGAGCAGGAACAGCGATAAAATTTAAAAACCTTACACACGACAAATTTTTAAAAATTTCTTATTATTTACTTGTTAACCTGATTTTAAATCTCATTTAAACCACTTAATGTCATATAAATATTCTACTCATTTAAATTTAGTGACTGTATTTCTAACATTTATTTTAAGTAACACTTTAACATAATAATAACGATTAAAATAATCTATAATTATTTGTTTCTCATTTCATTTAATTAGTATTATAAATTATTGTTTTCCTTTTGTTTTTTTTTTGCTTTTGCGATGTTCAAATTAAAAAACATATATTGTTTTATTTTGTTATTTTTTCCATATAAGATGTACATACAGGATTTGATATTACTGAAGTATTTTCTGTTTATTCTTTTTTCTTCCTTTTTTATTGTATTTATGTTTATTTTTCCTAAATTAATCTTTTAGCTGGATAGCCTTTACCGTGAAATAAAATGAACACTTATGTAAATATATTTTCAACAAGAATTTATAACTTAAAAAATATAGCAAATACAATATAAGAAACCTAGTAACAGTCAAACTGCTTTAAAAATCACCGGGACAACGACTGCCGTCTCTTTCATTTACCTCTCCATTAAAGTTTACCTTGATCGCCTTTTCTTTTATAGGTTTACCTATTTTCTTAAATAAAAGTACACTATTACTGTTAAGAGACATGAGTAGTCATGTTAGTTGAATCGTAATATTCCATTTAGTTGTTGTTTCATGCTTCTTTACAATTCAGAAATCAAAGTCAATATAAAATATCTAGAAACTTCCTAAAATTACCAAACCTATAAAAGAAATATCTCAATTACCATACATCGTAACAGTTATGAAATAGAAAATGGTTAGAGATTATATTAATAAAAATGTAATTGAATATTCTGAAATAAAAACATTCTAGAATCCATTAAAACCTGGAAATTATTTGTACTAAATATATTTCATACATATCATAAGCATAATAATACACTATTTCAAATCATTATTTTCAATGTTTAATATTACTTTTTATTTATTCAACCACATTTTTCTATAAAGGATCGGCTTTGTGTCAATATATGTGATTCCCGCGCTATATTTTTACGCTCCATTTATAACAAATAGGGTTATCATCGATACTGAAATAAAGTGACAGGTAATAAAGTAACACATGCTCTATTTTCGTATTCTTTAACATCAAGAATAAAATTACTGGCCACTGAATATAAAATAAAAGCATCGTGGTAGCCCTAAGTATTAGTGTTTTGTAAGCTATTTCACGCGCGCTGAATGAAATGGAGTATGAAGTTAATACCGATATGTGATATCGGTTTGTTCTATTTTATAAACTAATACCGATTACCAATAAATCACCAAGGTATAAATTAAAAATAAATATATATTTATCCAATCCTCTATTCTTTACCTTCCGATAGTCACAAGGATTGGTTAATATAAAAATGTACTTCCTAATGAATAAAACGCTTCCACGAACGGTTTCGGAGACAACTTACAACTTACATAATTTACAATATCTTCTGTTATATTGCGTGTTGTATTGTGTTTACGATTGGTGTTTAAGCTCATAGAGGAAACTGATAAAACAAGACTTTTATTTTGCATATTAGTTAAATATTAAAGTTTGTTTTACGGTTTTTATATTTGGATGATTATTTTAAAAAATATTCTAAAAAGTAGAAAATAATTAAATAATTAAAACAAATTAAAAACCCCCGTTTTACCAACGCACTCAAAAGAAGAAAATAATTTTGCCCTATGGCAGCTCCGAGCTCCACGTCTGCCTCACTCCATCACCACTGCTGCAGCTGTCGCCTTAATTTGTGTCACTCGTAATTTTGTACTAAGCTGAAGACTGAAAACATGGGGCGCATCATTTGGTGATTTGTTTTAAATTAACTTTTCGACATAATAACGTATTGTGCTATAAACCGCTAGCTCTTGACTAACATTGAGGATCTTCAGTTGCGGACAACCATGACCGTTGATCGGATTGAGTTGTGTACCTTATACACCGATGGGAGAACCCGTTGAAAGTAAGCGTTGAACTCGTTCCTGTCAACGACTTTCAATAACGTACCGCACGCAGTCAGGTTCAAAACTATCCTCACCAACTAGATAGATGCTGTCCTTTTACAATGCGGGTTATTTTTCTTCTTCTTGTTCTTTTTCTTCTTCTGCTTCTTTTACGTTGTTAAGAAGTCGATACGACATGGGTACCATAATAAAATATCTTCTCAAAACCAAATCAAAATCAAAACTCTTGACACTTCTTTTTTTTTTTTTTTTTTTTATGTAAGAGGAGGGCAAACGAGCTGGCGGGTCACAGATGGACGTGATCACCGCCGCCCATGAACTCTTGCAACATCCGAGGACTTACAGGAGTGTTGCCGGCCTTGTAGGTGGGAATAAACGCGTTTTTTGAAGGTACCCATGTCGTACCGATCTGGAAATACCGCCGAAGGTAGTTCGTTCCACAAGCGAGTGGAACGTGGAAAAAATGTCCTTGAGAACCGCACAGTGGAGGATCGCCACGCATCCAGGTGGTAAGGATGGTATTGGAGGCGATGGCGCGCTGTGCGGTGATGAAATTCGGCGGCAGGCATCAGATCGAATAGTTCTTCGGAACACTCCCCGTTGTAAATGCGGTAGAAGACGCACATAGAAGCCACGTCTCTACGCAATGCCAGAGAGTCCAGCCGTTCGCAGAGCACCGGGTTCCCAACAATTCGAACGGCTCTCCGTTGTACGCGGTCAAATGGTAGAAGCTGATATTGGGGTGATCCGGACCAGAGATGAGAACAGTACTCCATGTGAGGCCGGACCTGCGCCTTATAGAGCTTCCCCAGTGTTACAAAAGTTCCTGGGCCTCTGTGATTATTTCCCTTCAGGTGAATCATTTACTCATTTACTGTAAGAAAATAAAAATTATCAAATTCATAATCCTATATATCTATTTGCTGTTTACCCAGTTTATTGGATTTGTAAATAGTAATAAATTTATAAAATTCGAAGACTCATATATATTTTTTAATTTTTTGCTAATTACAGTATAATATCACATATATACATATATATACAATTTTTGAGGAAAGTATAAACATTTCTTTAAAATAATTAATATTTTTACCATTTTACTAATTATAAAAAAATATATGTTTTATTTTAACTAAAGTCTCAAAAAACTTTAAGTACTGGGAGCTCTTTGTTAAAGTTCTCAAAAACGAATTTTATATTTCATAGAAATGAAGACGTCGCATGAACAAAAATTTTAATTTTACAGCTCTATAAAAACGTGAAAACTGCGGATTAATTTTATTTAGCAAAGATAATTAGTCATTGATAGACATTTTGGTATTTATTATTTAAATTATTTAATAATGAATAAATAGTGTAAATATATGTTTGTGATTAAATAATATTGTTATAAGATATAGTAACGTAAATTGGCAACATTTATTGCCACGTAAATCGAAGACTCTTATAAAATATTTACTTTATGTATGACCTGACAAGATATTTGAGGTAAATTTGGCAGCCGAATGAAGATATGCCAAAAAGTTACCTGCAAAATAGACATTTTATTAATTCAAACAATTAAATACTAGACAATAGACACTAGGCATTACGACGAAATAAAAGAATTATAAACGCCCATTACATAATATAACGATTCTATAATTAGTCAGCGTAGTTTAAAAAAATATATAAAAAGGTACTTACATAATATTATGTAAATATACGTCACAACCACGTTAGACAATTATAGGTTTAACAAATAAAGTATACTATATATACTAAGTATAGTAAATTTTATATTGAAAATGATATAACTATGAATTATTTATATCCTCTGGCAATAAAAATCTATATTAATCTATAATTTAAAAAATATGCATAAGTAACGGCCAAATTTTTATTCCATATTAAAACAGAGTTCTTCACCCATAACAGAAAAAAAAAAATTAATCAAAATTCAGAATTGTTTTTAAGCGAACAATACATGCATAGATTTACATTTAAGATTTATATTAGTATTTAGGACGGGAAATTACATGTCATGAAGAAGACAATGTAATGTGTAAAATAATGTTAAATACTCTGTTTTAATCGTAATGACTTCCAAATATTTTAAAAAAATAATTCTATTCTTATACCACAAATTCATATATTTAAATTACGAGGTAACTCAACTATAAATACTAGCACTAGATTATTATATTACTTCAATTAACAATCACCAATTCAATTACCAAATTTTAACAAACGTAGACATAAAATAGTACTTACAATCTTGACGTCCTCTTCAAAACCATAATCACAACTCACTGGGCAGTTATGAAATCGTTACAGACCGGACCTTGAAAATTGACTGACTGTTTCACCAATCACATGAAACTAGGCGGTAGTCGTTTTTTTACTACTTTGATATTGTTCAATTACATTTGCAACAGTTAGTCAAGTGATATATGACTGACACTTTATTAAATATTTTACCATTACAATGTTATAAATTATGAGGATATCCTATAGTGGTGTTGTCATTGATGAAGGTTACAGTTCCAATCTACTTTAAAACATTACAGTGACTTCTTGGATATAGAGAACGCAATAAAAGTTTATTTAATCGTAAATGGTGTATCTTAAGTGAAAAGAATTGTCGAGGCTTTAGAAACAAAAAACTAGCAATAAATAAAGACAATATGATTAAAATTATACTTTAAGTCGATTTAAAAATAGAACATTCTTCGTTCATATACATTTTTATAATGTTTAAATTAATATTCACGCAAGAATGTGCACTATTAGAATATCGAATCAGAAGCAATTTTGCTAAAGTTTACTATTAATTATATTTGCCACTTACCCAAGCACTAAAACGATTCGATTGATTAAAGTAGACGGTAGTCTCGGATAGTATAATTTATTCTATACCTGATTTATAAAAGACTTTGTAAGTTGCCTTTATGACTGCGGTAAAAACCGTGTTGGTTAGGATTCTTCTCAGATTATAGCTTATTTATCTTCTGATTTTCATGAATGTTTTGAAATTATGATTGAACGTATGAAATTAATTGTATGTAGATATGTTAAATTATAATACTCGTACCATTTATTTTAAAGCAAATACCTCTGTAAGTTGCCTTTATGACTGCGGTAAAAACCGTGTTGGTTAGGATTCTTCTCAGATTATAGCTTATTTATCTTCTGATTTTCATGAATGTTTTGAAATTATGATTGAACGAATGAAATTAATTGTATGTAGATATGTTAAATTATAATACTCGTACCATTTATTTTAAAGCAAATACCTCACCTTTTAAAGATTATTACGCTTTGTTACAATTACTTGTAATTTGTCAGTCACGCAAAATAACGCTTCGCTTATGTTATTTGCTAAATGAAATTACCTTCCCTTGTTTAGCAAACTACATGAAGCTTATATTTATTCATGTTAATACTAATTAAATTATGTTCCCTAATTTTCTCGTCGTATGAAAACTGATACAGGTTTTCCAACTAATCTTCTATAAAATATTTTACACTTTTAATTTAAACTTTTAAAAACTTGTAAATTTATATAATTCACTGAATTATTGGGTGATGATTGTAAGCTTGTAAGAAACATGTTTTAATTTCCTTAACTCAACAACAACAAGTTGCCAATATCACTGTAATCCAACAATGGTTAAACAATGTGTTACAATATATCGTGTTGCTTCATTTAAAGTTTTAATAAGTTGAAATTAAAACAACATTTTAATAAAAGCGAACACTGTATATAAATGATGAGAAAAATAATTAAACACATATTTTTTTTAAGGTATTTGGTTATTATTAAGATCTGATATTGATTGTTGCTATTAGAACTTCTTGTATTATCAAAATTACAGTAGCACAGCGCCATTCTGCAAAAAGGATCAAAGGTCACGTTTTAACTTATTACTGTATAAATATTAACTCAGTCAGATTGAAATAAAAAACGAATTTCAGTACGAAAAATGTTCATATTATCAGCACGAACGAGTTCCTATCTCTATACATATTAATGATGATGATCACGATTAAATTTAACTGCAGCAAAACGATACAACGTTACGTCCTACGTTCATAAATGATACATAACAATGAGGTATGAAGGTTATTTTTTAAGAGGAAGTTGACAAATATGAAATTTAAATAATATCTATCTTAATTAATATACCGACCACACATAAAATCAAACGATTTAGAAGTTACATAGAAGGAAAGGCAATTAATAGAAACGCGATACCGACTGCACTACATTCAGAACACATGTCTCGATTCTCATTTAAACTACGTGCACAAACAAAGAAAGATTGACGTTGGGATTATTGGTGACATACGTTACCATACTCAGTCTAATAAGTCAAAATTGAAAATAAGTTAATAATATTATGATATTGAAAGAAAAATGTTTTTTACATAATGTTGTTGTTCGTCAGTTCATAAAATACCGTTTTGTTATTCTTATACTGTATCATTTGACCGTTATATAATTTTGTAAAAACTTTGGTTGCATTTCGTTTATACTTTAATAATCATAAAGTGACATCAACAATATAAACAAATGAATATTGTTCTGTATGTATTTATATAGAACATCTGTAACATTTTATAACTGTGAAGTCATTTGAAGATTTTAAATGAAAGTCAAACAAGCTTCGTGTACATCAGAAAAATATAATTAAAAAATATATAAAGTTGTTTTATTTCAAAAGGTATTACTTTTATCGATGATGTAAATATTTATTTCTTTCAATGAACGTGTATTTGATATTATATAGATCCAAAAATGTAAGTGGCTAATTTAAAACTGTTTGAAATTTATTGACCAATAATGCTTACATACCAACCGATGATTCCTTTTTTGTATTAAAGAACAACAAAGGTCACAGGAACACAGATATGAAGGTCAGAATTATCCGATGTCTCTGCAATATTTAACGAATTACAAATGTTGAAGGACTTTGAATGTTAAAAAGGAAGTAAACGCTCTTTTCAAAGGGACTGACTCATATATTATCGATCTGAAAACATCGACCTATGAAGTTCATTCCACATCTTGTTGGTTGATTGCAGTGTCTTAAGAACAAAGTGTTGATTAAATTAACATAAATAGAGTTAATATTGGAAGTGGTGACATGTAATACAATAATGACTTCTAGGATTTCTACGCATCGCAAAATATTTGGCCTTTCACAAAACACGGGTTCCGGATAATCCGAACGAATATGAGAAATTAAAAACGATAGTTGTACTTCCTATGTTAAGAAACCTGCTGATACAGGACCAGACTCTTGTTCATCGTGAAGTACGACCTCGGTCTGTTAATCGTTCCCAATTTTATGAGAGCTATTTTGACCTTGTTCTCCAGTAAACCAGGAAACAGTCTGTGAAGAATCTATGTTAAGCGCCTAGCGCAAAGTCAGGAGCAATGTCACACATTGCTTTCCATAGCGGGGTGTGGGCGACGGCAAGCAGCGGGCGCCGGACGGACACAGCGGGGCTTGGGCAGAAGGAGGAAGAGTGGTAGTGGCAGTCCAACCAGAATGGCTTTGCTCACGTTCCTATTTGTACTTATCTATTATTCAGTGATTCATTTCATTCATATATTTATATCTCAGTATCTTACAAATACTTTATAATGTTATAAATATAACAATAAAATATAAAATATACCTACAAAAGAAATTACACGACTGACTATATCTTAGTGTATAAAAAATATATAATAAACTATAATACTTATTTCAATTACATATTTATTATTTACAACACCAAAAGTAAACTCTTTCAGAATATATTAAATCGGTCGACGAATTCAGATAAATGCCGCGCCTACATTAACCCTAATAAGTTTAACACGGATTGTTGATGTTAACCTGAATAATAATACAAGATTTAATTATTATCTCATATTCGTCATATTTATTAACATATAGCTGATCCCAGATTTGAATATAAAGTTTTATAATTTACAATGTAAAAATAAAGCAACTTTACTGTAAAATAAAATACACTTTTTTATGCGCAGTACTTATTTTTAAAATATCCCTTTTACTATAAAATTATTTAATATAATTCGAAATGACGAATGGATCTTTAATATTAATACGTCGTTTCGCATACATCAATCATATTTGAAGAAGACGATGAAGGTGTTTAACAATGAATGAGAAGGTTTATTGAAAATATACATTTATGTTTTAAGGCTTGTGTTTTAGGAACATGTTATTTCATAAAAAAACATATAAAAATGCCCAGGCCTTGCAACGCCGTCATCGCCAACAATCTCCCTGTCTCGGTGGGCTTATGTAAAATTTTTTTAATTTTTTAAGTTGAAAGTAAGGAGGTACCAAGAATCTTTTCCACAAACTACTGATAGAGTTCCTTGAGGTAAGATACTAATCATAGCTTTTTTAACTAAGAAATATTCAACTTTATGAAAAGCATATTGAAATAATACAAAAATATAATTTATTTTTTTTCTATTATTTAAAGTTTATGTAAGAGATCACATACCAAAGGAGCCTATTATCAATTTTATTCTGATTTTTATTGCAATTAAAATAGAACTGATTTTGTTTTATTTATTAAAATAGTCAATGACATTTCTACATGGTGTAGAAATGTCAATAGAGATATAATAATTTAATTTTAAAGGAAAATATTTTGTTATAAAATATGCGTAACATCCATTAAATAATTAAATTAGTACGCTAAAGGTATGTATTTTGTTACCAACAATTTAAAAATAATAACAACTTGAGGTGAAAACATTGGTGCAAAAAAGTTTTAACACAATATTCAGAAACCAAAAGAAACATTCACATTTGTAATTAAACTCAAACATATTAAACACAATTCGTATTTGGACATAAGAAAGTAGGTCTATTACGATAACTCATTAAAGCCGTATTTGTGCTGTAACAGTATTTAACAATTTTTTCATATTATTTACTAATTAGTAAACAAATTATGATGAAAATGTAGGTTTTAAAAAAGAAATAAATTTAAATCCTATATTCAAATAATTAAATATTACAAAATATAAAATTTATTTAGATAAATGTACAATAAATCAAATCTGTAAAATAAATTAATTAAACTTTTTAACTAGGTAGTACATTAAAATAATAAGGTCATTATGTTAATTGTTCTCAAAAGATTCAACATAACAATACTGTGCTTTTCACTTTGTGAGTATACTTAAAAATAAAAACTAATAATATACAAGACAAAGTAAATCTAAAGGGAAATAGTGAAAGGAAAATACCCACGAGTGACTCGAGGAAAATGAGATCCTCGTGTTTGGAATGTTGTTATAATAATTAATCCAATTCAACTATTCTGGTCAATTTCAGTCATAAAGTTTGTCAAGGACATAAAAAATTTGTAAATCAAATTAATGATTGTCATTAAACTTAAATTATTATTTCTTTGAACCTTCTGTGTTTTAATGCATAAATGTTTTGAAGCTTATGTTTAATTAATAGATTTTTAGTGTAGACTTCGGTAATAAGCTTGTAGTAAAGTCGCATATGTATAGGTTTATATGCCATCAGCAATTTCAACGTCAATTCCTTGTTTGTGTACGTAGTTTAATTACGAATAGAATCAAGATTCTCTACTGAATGTGACGCAGTCGGTTTGGCGTTTGTGATATGTATTCGCATTTTCAGAAACATACCTGACACGTTTGACACTATTACGTTTCATAGGTGTGCATTACCATTATATAAGTTTATGATTAACAAACAAAATACTTTAAATAACTGTTATATATATGTTTTAAAAATTCACGTATTGCTTTTAAAGTATCGCTCTTATTAACTACTTAACTACTTGTCAAATAATTTTTAAAAAATTAAACAATTCGTTTTTTGTTTCCCACTTCATTAGTGTAAATATCGTAATCGTATTTTAATCATTTTATTATTTTTATAATAATATTAGCGAGTTTGTGAATAATAAACTTTGTAAATAAAGAATGAAGCACCATAAAAATGCTAACTTACTATATTAGAATTAGTAGTATAAGTAACAAGCACATTTTATGTCAAGCAATAGTAAAAAAAAATGGAATAATTTTTCATAACATTTAAAAATTATACATAATTTTAATTTCAACATTTTTGTAAAGGCGTTTAATAATAAACAGTCGTAATGAATAATTCTTATTCAATGATGTATACCGTTCATCTCGAAAGTTTTGTCTTTAACTATTAAAAGACAGAACAATGAACCTATTCATATCATGAGGATTCCAAGTTGTCAGTCAAACCTCATCTTAAAGAAATATTGTAATTATAAAGTATTTTACAATGTTTAAATACAACATAGTTACTTTTATTACCTGTCATAATATCCTAGATTTACTTTATATTTTTGAAAAATCACTGACAACGATCTGTTGGTCCAGTTGCTTGTTGATTTATATAAAATAAGATAAAAGAAAGTTGGAGTTTTCAGAATTACACTTTAAGTCAATTTACAAATGGATTATCACTTTATACATTTCTGACATGTTTACTACCAAGATTATGTGCAATATTAAAATTTCAAATCAAATGTCAAGCAATGTGCTAATGTAAACCACATTACAATAAAGTTGTCACTTACACAAACACTAAAAAGATTCATCTTATTAATGTAGCCGGTAGTTTCGGAGAGTATAATTTATTCTAAGACAAACTTCTAAAAGACCTTGTAAAGTTGCCTTTTGTGATTTCTGTAAAAGGAACCATCTTAGTTAAATTCAAAAGAAGGATAAACACTAAGATTTTTCAGTGTATACAATTTTATAGACAAAAATAAAATTTTCACACGGCAACTGTTACGTTGATACTTCATTTTTGTAGTAATTTAAATACTTAGTCACACTTTCTAATTTTATGTTGCTTGTCTATGATTAGGTTGATTAATTATCCGTTGGCAGGAAATTCATAAGACTTTAATAGTCTATGATATTGCGTACTATTTTAGAAATGTTGCCAGTATGAGGATGCTTTGGGTTCCTCGAAATATCATACTATTTTATTATTTACATTTAGTGTTTTTCCTTTGTAATCAATTATATAAATTGATAGAATACTGTAGTACATAATTTAAAATTAGCTGTTATTCGTTTCAGATGTCTAATGGCTGCCTACGTTGCATATCCACATATTTAGATTAAATTAAAATATTGTGATTTAATAATGCTTATTTGTTTCCAAAAGACATTCAATTATTTAGTTTAAAATTACAAAATGATTTTTTTTTGTTGTAATAATTAAGAATTTACCCACATTTAGATTGACATTATGCGTGGGGTAGTATAACATTCGCGTATTTGTTATGTAGAATTCAACATCTCGTCAAAATCACCTTTCTATCGGAAGCACTTCCTATATTTCTTTTTTAATTAACCTCCATGGAGTGTGGTAGAAATTAGTGCTCTAAAATACGCTTATAAGGCGTTGATCCTTTTAATTATACTTGTATATAATTGTAAGGCTGATAAAATGTAATGGATTAACCAAAATTTGTATTGCCGGCATTTCCCGGTTAGTTTAAAGTTCATTTTAGAGGCTAGGTAAGTAATTTGAATTTTTACTATAAATTAGGTTTTCATAACTTTCTTTAATGCTTTACGTTGCATAATTTCAGTTTTTGTCCTGTTTGGATAATTGGAGTCGACATAGGCTACAGTATTGCTTGTGAGGCCTTTTTTCTCCATAAGGTATTATAATTTGATATTATTTAAATAGATTACGGTGTGACTAGCCTAATTTCGTAATTTAACCTGTATTTTCTTCATTACACGAGGTTTTTTTAGGCTTATAATAAATCTGCACCAAGGGCATACGTGTAACTTCGGATTGTCGACCTGCATGTCCTGTTTCTGAATTGTTGCTGTAACTGTATGTAAGGTCTGCCTTTAAATGCCTGCTCCTCGTTAAATATTGAGATTCAATCTGGTAATGTATTACTTTATATATAATTAATCTACATTATAAATTAATATTTGAAGAACAAGTATTTGACTGCAGTCTTCTTGTTCTGACAAACAAGGGGGCTCTGCAATTGTCTTCATTAGTCCATTGTTAGCGGCTCCTAGGAATTTAATCTAAAAGATGAATATTAAGAATGTTATTCAATATAAGTATTTAAGTTATTTTCAAGTGACCCACCGCTGAGTCAAGCTGTAAAATTATGTGCAGTATTCATTTAAGGGAGGGGTAAGGGTTTCAGCGTAAAAAAAAACACTTTTTTGTGATTTTTTATCTCAAATATCGATTGAGCAATTTTATTCAAACCTTCTATACATTATTGAACTTAGTTTTGACTATGTTCTGTAAATTTTTCATGCAAAAATATTAAACCATTAGCCCGTGACAGAGCTTTCCCCAGGAAGTATAGAAAAAAAAAACAATTTGCGGTGTTCACTGTAACTCGGCTGAAAATTATCTGAAAATGAAAAACCATAAAAATTTAATTAAATTATAAACAAATCTTCCCCCCAACGTTCTCTGATTTTTTTTTTTGTAATTTAAAAATTTTTGGCGGTCATCTAAAGTGTGAACCGTTATTTTCGACTAAAATTCCCGCCACTTTGTGGGTGGGAAACACCCTTAATGTTAAAAAAAAAAATTTTACAAAACGTAGGTGGTATTTTATATGAAAAAAATGTGTACAAAGTTGGAAATGAATCGGTCGAGTAGTTTTCAAATGGCAGTTAACACAGACTTCGAAAAAGTAGTTTTTAGAAAAACGCGTTTAAAGTTTATGAAGCAAAAAAGTGAAGAAAAAAATTTTTTTTTTAAACTTACACAGAATCCCACCCACAAAATGGCGGGAATTTTAGTCGAAAATAACGGTTCACACTTTAGATGACCGCCAAAAATTTTTAAATTAAAAAAAAAAATCAGAGAACGTTGGGGGGAAGATTTGTTTATAATTTAACTAAATTTTTATGGTTTTTCATTTTCAGATAATTTTCAGCCGAGTTACAGTGAACACCGCAAATTGTTTTTTTTTCTAGACTTCCTGGGGAAAGCTCTGTCACGGGCTAATGGTTTAATATTTTTGCATGAAAAATTTACAGAACATAGTCAAAACTATGCTCAATAATGTATAGAAGGTTTGAATAAAATTGCTCAATCGATATTTGAGATAAAAAATCACAAAAAAAGTGTTTTTTTACGCTGAAACCCTTACCCCTCCCTTAAGTTAATAATAAGTATTAATATGTTGCGTCTTAAATATTAAATTGGATATTTGATTTTAAAGCGACCCTTCGTTACACGCACTACATTGGAAAGGTTCCAATATAATAAAAAAAAAAAAATAAAAAAAAAAATAAACTTAATTTGTATAATAGATTTATAAATTACCTTAAAATACAGTTCTAATCAATTTAACTTTTTTATTTTGTTTCGTTTTACCAAAGCCTCAACAATTCTCAAAACTCTTTTCATTTACAAGCTATACCATTTACGATTAAATAAACCTTTATTGTGTTCTGTATTTCCAAGTAATCGTTGTAATATTTTGCAGTAGGTTGGAACCGTAACGTTCTTGAATGATGACACAATGTACATTGTCTTCTTGATGGCATGCAATTTCCCTAGACCTAAATACACATGTCAATGTATTGTTCGTTTAAAAGCAATTCTGAAACAAAAGCTTTAATAAATTTTTCTAGTATGAATGAGCAATCTAGTTTTATATATTTTTTACTTATGTAAAAGTTTTTTAAAACTAAAAATTAATAGGTATATTTATGAATTGTATTGTTATTGCGACAGGTTATAAATAATTTATAATTATATAATTTTCAGAGATTCAGAACATAATAAAAAAGAGTTACAGATTTGTGAAATGGCAGCGGTGAATAAGTCAATATGCGCATCGTGGGAGACGTCTAATACTCCAAGGAGACATGGTATTTAATATCAAGACAGGAAGAATGAGATAAAAACACAATAAAGAGGTTCCTTCCTTTTTTAAACCTGTAATTGCTGTAACTGTTATAACATATATGTACATAATATTATTTAGGTACCTCGTTTAATTTATGAAATAAACATAATGTCGGCTAATTAAAAAAATGTTATACGATGTAAAAAGCGTTTGTAGTTCTTATTGATATTTAATATTGTATATTTCGGAATTTGATAACAATTTTATTACAATGAAAAATAGTATATTACCTACTTAGGCAACGTAGGACACACATATATATATATAGTTACAAATAATAGACAAGAACCAAATATCTATGGATCACATACATAACAGGATAGTTGGTTATGTGATAATTACATTTACAACCTTTGGGTCAGCGAGCTGAGCCTAGTAGCTCTACTACTAATGGACCAACAGCCCGTCATGTGCGAACAGAGCAGCTAGAGCTAGCATCATATAACCTTAGAAAAATACCAATGAAAATCACTATGTAGTATTTAAACCTTGTAAAATACATTACAAGTACTATAAGGTGAGGTTAAAGCCATAACTTGTAACCCTCATTATATAAATAGGTCCATTGTTCTGTCGTTTAATGGTGTTAATTATTCATTTAATATAATAGATAAGGACAAAACTTTTGGGTTGGACACAGTTTACATAATTGGAATAGGACAGATATATTCATTACGATATGATTTTACAGTGCTTTTACAAAATTGTTAAGGTTACAATTTTTTTAACTATCAATATCGACCTAAAAAGTTATTTATTTTATTACTAAATAAAATTTGTATGAGTTGACATCAAATCGGCTTGTATAATGATACCACTCACAATAAGGTAGCATCTTTTTAATGCTTCATACTTTATTTAGAAATTCTATAAATTATACGATTATGATATGATTACGACATTTATACAAATTAAATTTTATATATTATTTTTTTTTAATTTTAAAGACTACAAACTTATTGATAGGTGTGACAAAAGACATTGTGTGAAAATAAAAAATATATATTATAATAATATATATGTATATCGTTTCAAACTATTTTATTTGTATGTTAATTATAAACTTAATCAATAGTGACTCCTGGAATTCAACAGCTTTGACGTTTCAGTTATTTTTCTGAAAATCCAAATACTACAAAAGTGATACTGACTGCATTACACTCAAGAGATGGTCTCGGTCACATTCATAAATAAAACATATGCACATACAAAGATATATTGACGTTGGAATTTATATTGATGTCCTGGCACATATATATGCTACATGTATTACATTATTATTAGCTTCTTATCGAAGTCTGCAATATAAATCATTTAATTAAAGATAAAATTCCAAAACTTATGTATGAAAATACAGAACGTATATTTTCATAAATCAATTCCTTTCACAAACTTTTCAACTGAAATTAACTTTTATATTAACGATTATAAATTTATGTGCACTGTAAATTATAACCCGACCTAACCAAAGTTGCAATCAAGCATAAATATATTTTATATGTTCTATAAAATATGTTACTATTTATTATTATAGACTTTAATTATGGGCTAGTTTGTCAAGGGTCCACTAGTTATTTAATGTAACTACAATTATTTATACAGTATAAAGACAATGTGATTATTGCTTGTCAGATATTGAAGATATTTAATCATTTAGATAAATAAATTGCTTGGTCTATATTAAAATACGCTAGATTCGTTATGAAGTACATTTGAGACTTATTTGAATATCTGAAATTAAAACCAATATAAAATAATGTGTGGTGTCGGGTATACCTTGTACATTTTGTTATATTATATTGGAAATCATTGAAATCGTATCCCAGACACGTGGATCCTATTCTCCTTGAATCGTTCGAATAATGTCGACATCCCATTAAATGTAATTGTAATTGTGTGTATATTATTATTTAATTTGGAAATATAATAACAGTATGAAGCACATGATTGTGAAATTGAACCTCTTGAGAACAATTAGCATGATGCGGTAATTTAAAATTTATTTGCGTTTTTGATTTATTGTAATAAGCTAATGTTCATATCAATACTCTTATTAAGTAATACTTAAATCCGAATATGATTTGTATATATTTGCAACGTTTATATGTTTTTTTATATTTATTTCGTTTATACGAGTACACAATCCGAAATTCAACATTCTATTAAAAAGTACTTAAAATTTTCTGGAGAGTATTTTTTTTAGCACCCTGTCTTGTACAAAACTCGAAATGAGATATAGTCATATACAAATCCAAACAAAATGCAAATATCAATTTTGTTATGTAATCACCTGACCTGTTGAGATGCAAAAAGTAATTGCTTTGCTAAAAGTAGCAGAAAAGAAAAGCAGTTAGATAGTTTCTACTAACTTTATATATATTATGCAATTCAAAGTTTTTTTCATTTCCGTGCATAAAATCATTCATAATTTTGTAATGAAATTTAATATTTTAATTTTAACGATTTTAATCTTGTAGTATATTTCTACTGTGATAATATTTCTTTATAAGGCATAAACATTACTTAGACTTACATAAGATTTAAAAGAAATTGTTAATAAAAAGAAAATAAATTATTAAGTAAGGCTCTATTAGGGAAGTATATTTTGTTAAAGCGTCCGTCTGTTTGGGGATTTTATGACCGTCAAAGCTTGATTAAATTTTAATTGAACTTATTGCTATTAATCTTTGCGCTAACTTTGGAGAATTAAGATCTTGTGAGATATCATATAATGTAGCTAAAATTATTTATTTTTTATAATATATATCCTAAATTATGTAATATAAGTAAAGTCTATATTGAAAAAAAAACTTTTAAAGTTATTCTCCGTTCAGCCTGTAAGACTTTTCTTTTCTGTTTTTTATTGAAAACTGGTTATCTTTTTCTATTAAATGCTATAAAACTAATAAAAACCATTCTCGAAACTTAGTGACTATTAATACTTTAAAATAATTATATTAAATGGTTTAATCAACAGATTGGGAAGTGTTTGGACAATCTTTGAATGATGAACACTTATTTAAATCCATTCACCGTTTTACTAATTAAGTATTAAATATTTAAAACTGGTTAAAATAGCTTAAATTTAGTGTTTATAAAAATAAAACCTATATTTTGCAGTTAACCTAAAGGTACATCTCCATTCTGCTACATAATCTACCTCGGATATCTTGTTAGGTCAAAGTAAATAAAATGAGTATTTAACAAGGGTCTCCGATTTACGTGGCAGTATATATTACCAATTTACGTTACTATCTCCTACATTTGAATGACACATTTACTTTATCGTTATGATGTTGTGCTCTTTTGATTTAATATAATTGTCTTTCTATGACTGAATTGTTAAATAAGATTCACCTATTCAGAGTTGTAAAATTACAAATTTTGATCATGAAATACGACGCTTACGATGACAACTTCTACTATATAACTGTGATACCTATCCATAGACAGCGAATGGATCAGAAATAAAATAAACTATATCAAGCAAAAAGCTTGGCAAGTCTAATTTACTTTAATACGTGAGTACACACACCTGATGGTTATATGTCTCATTATATTTAGCCTTGTCTTTTCTTGTGCAAGTATTTGGGTAGGTCTAATATGATTTTTCTAACCAAGGTAAACCTTATTTATCATATATTTGGTAAACATTCTATTATATTTAAACATCTGGATAGAATTTACTCTTAAGCATGAATTATTAGTATGCGTCGGATCGATTTAAACATTCATTGGATTCATAAGCACTTAGATGTTGGCTGTAAATAATAACGATAAGCTTTTATTAGTAAGACATTTTTTTAAAACACAATCTTTTTTCTTATTTAAAATGTAATATTGTTTAAAATCAACCTTCTATTAAAATGATATGTTTTTTTTCTAAATTATGATCCAAAAGAGATTGATTAAATTGTTCTTGTTGCTCTTACAAATTTACAAATCGAAATGTGCCCAAGCTCAAAACCTACGCCAACTGTTGATCCAAACATCCTAAGCAAATGTTTGCTTACAAATTTTACGCAAGCTAAAAATAACAATTTATTCCTTCTTTTATAGCTTTGCATTACTCGGAACTATTTATTCTAACATAATTATAATAGACATAAGAATTCGTGTAATTATCAGCATTAATGCAAATAAAAAAAATCCGTGCCCGCAGGGGGACACGCGTGGGTAGACCTCGTGTGCCACTCGTTTAAAATATAACTCACTACCTAAGAATAATACATGATGACGTTGTTTACATCAAAAATTTTTAAGCAAAAAGCGGTTTTAATATTTTTTCTCGGAAAAGGTATCTTTTTTGGAAAAACTTTTGATACTTAAATTTAGAGTAAAAAATAACCTTTCTATTAAAAATATTTGCGAGGAGGGAATGTTTACCAGAAAAAAGTTGCCGTGGTTTTACCTACCTAAAATTTATAAGCTAAAAGTGGTTTTTATTTTTTTTCTCGGAAACGGTACCTTTTACGTAAAAACTTTTGGTACCTAAATTTAGAGTAAAAAATAACCTTTCTATTAAAAATATTTGTGATGCAAAAATGTTTACCAGAAAAAAGTTATGAATTTTTTTCCAGAAATTTTAGATATTTTTACCCCCACCCCTAAGTTATTGAAGTAAGGTTTTCGGTTTATTTACATTTGTTATAGGTATTTATCAAAGACATCATATAATATGAATGCGATTGATCTCCTTTGTATAGGGACAAAGTTATGGTCGAAAAACTGAAATCAGAAAAAGTGAGGCCCTAGCGCTCCCTGTGACCGGATTTCTCTGGTTAATGAACTTGACCTTCATTTTTGGATGGTTGATTTTTGTGCAAAGTTTGAAAGCGATCCGAACAAAACTGCGGCCGCTATCGTGCTGACAAAAGTCGAATCTGGACGCACGCACGCATATATATATATATATATATATATATATATATATATATATATATATATATATATATATATATATATATAAACTTTTTGACCAATGGTCATTTCGGACTCAGGCGGTCATAAGAAGACCTCCTGTGAAGAAATTTTTCCAAAATTCGAAAGTAGGGGACAAATGAATGGGCAGACCGAATTCTTCGAGGTCTACCCAATTAACACTATCGTAAAACTTACAACCATTTCTTTGCCGCCACGTTGGTCTATCAGTAAAATAAGTTATTAGCACCATTTCGATCTGTTATACAATTAAAAAAGCGTAGTATTATTTTGAGAACTAATTTTGTTATCACGGCCGACGTAGCCGATGTTTCCAGGCTTGGCGAAAATAAAAAAAGAAAATTTACACAGAAATTTATACAATATTAGCGGACATATTCAGAGTATATATCTTAATTAAATTTGTAATTCTCGGTGAGGGTAAAAAGACTTGAATAATTATTCGCAGTGAAGATCTGTAGAACCCGTAGGTCTAAAATAAAATAGGTTGGCAGTAATTTGTGCTTTAATCGAAATACCAATTCGTCATATTATATACGACGCTAAAGTTATTTTGTTTCTATTGTTAAAAATAAGATAACAATTATCAATACATTACAGTAACCGTACACTATCACTGACTTGTTGTTATGACAGTTTTGTTAAAATATCCTCCATTTTATTTTCAAATTCATCAAGAGGGGGTACACGTCTAAAATAGTATATTCATTAAGCTTAATGCAAGTTAGTTCAATAATTCGCTCGACAGAGAGCGCCACTACATCTGATCGGGTTTTAAATGTACATCATTACGAGCTAAGAAAAATGAGCCACTGCGAATAGATTTCTCTCTCCAGTACAAACTTGACAATCTGTAATGTTCTATATTTGTAATATGCTCTTTGATAATCAGTGCTCATTGTAAGAACAGAGAAATCTGTCCAAAAGAAACAAAGGTTACTAAGATCAGAATAATATTAAAAATTAACAGGAATTATTGATAATAATTACTACTCTTTTTAAAATAAATATTTTAAAAATTTTAATAACTTCCTGGTATAAAAACGGAAACCGAGGATCTTGAGTAATTTCTTCGAATATTCTCTGTATTAAAGAAAATTACAACAGTTCTTCTAATTTATCGTCCGGTTTCGTTGTTTGAAAACTACCATTGCTCAATTTTAGAAAACTGAAGCTTTAAACTCCAAGAAGGTGAAAATAAAATATAAATAAAAAAAAAATAATATACTTATTGCATTAGTTGTAAAATATTTACAGGTCAGGCAAAAACAATCTTAATATTATACCAATAACATATTTTAAATACTTATTATTTATCGTTTAAAAAACAAATATAAATCGCAATTTTATTTATTCATTTATTTATTAAGAATTTAAAACTATATGGTCAACAAAAACTGGTTTTATACGTTTAGAAAATCGTTAACACATTTAAGTTTTATAAAATAAATTTTACTGTACATAAAGTTAGACGAAAAATAAGGAAATATTGAAAAGCAAATCTGTCTTTGTCACTATTAAAGAGTTTTTGTTATAGTATTTGAAAGTAAAATGGAAACATAGCATTAAAATTGAAATATTAATTTAAACTTATGTTATCTTTTTTCTCATACATACAATATATATATGACAACATACTAAAATGTATTACATAAGAGCATTACGTCCCAAGTTATCCATAAGCTACTACTCTACTAATCTTGTCTACTAAGAAATGAAAGAAAATTTAAATCATGAAAATAACAGATTAAGGAAGTGGTATAAATAAAAAACCTTAAATTCTAGCTTTTATTAAATTCATTAAATTTTTTATTAAATTTGAAATATTTAATTAAAAATTAAAAAAAATAACACAAATTTTTCTTATCCTAAAGTAAACATTAACAGTTAACAAATACTGCATAAATGGTAAATAGTCAGAACTACAACATTTACGTCTAAATTAAAAGTTCCACGTTATTGCAATGCTACAAAGAAAGGAAGAAATAAAATGTACTTTAGTTAGCGTTAATTTTTTTTAGTTTTTTAGGATATTAGATTCAGATTGTTTGATTCAATCATTGATGTTGGTCTTGTTATATTTTATGTTGAAATTAAACTTTTGTGTTACATTATTATGATTTTATGTCTTAATAGTACCAGTAAAGTTATTGTACAATTTTAAAATTTAATCAAGTAATGTCAATAGTCTAGTCTATTCTAGTCTAGTTTAGACAAAATAAGCCTTTGCCTTTGTACGAATCTTTAAATAACTCTGTTTTTTTTTATATATTTTGTGTGTACATAAATGTTAAATAAATAAATAAATAAATATATTAAAGTATGTAAGTTACTTACTATTTTCTAACCAAATTAAACTTATACCAAAGTCCTCCCACTTCCAATTAAAAGTTAAAAATATAGCGAACCTCCTGGGTATTTCTATTTATTGTCTAATTTGGAAACAATTTCTAAGAAAAATGTTTGAGACACATTACCTCAAAACGTTTATGATATTGTTTTTCACTCTAAATTTTTTTTTCATTCCTTCTCTTTGGGATAGTAAATTTCGCCAGTGTTGTGATAGGATTGCACAATATAATAATTATAATAATCATTTATTTCAGGACCAGCCCATATAGTGTTAGTAACAATATATTTCTTAAGTTAGTGTTAGTACATTTACAAATTACTATTACAAATTCAATTACAATATTATCACATATGTTTAACATTTAGTTTCAAACATTATTTTCACTTAAATATCAATTATACATGTCAATATCAAACATTATTATAGAAAAAATCAAGTTGTAATGTCAAAATAATTAAAAACAATAAGAGAAACAAAAATAATAACAATAAAAATAAGTCATTCTTGCCCTATTACTATACGTATCAATTTATTTTGGATCGGACAGTCAGTAGGTCAAGCAATCATCTTGAGGATGCCGTTGTTGCTGTCTCTTAATCTTCTTAGCAATGAGCCGACTTTTTTACGAATTATTGCTCCATAGCTATCCGTATGAGCTTCTGCAAACATGTGAAGCTGAAAGAAACTGTGTGAAGCGGAGCAATATGGAGGCAGCCGCAACAGCATCCTAAAAATGTTGTGGTACTGAACACGCAGGACTCTGGCGGCCCGACAGGTATGATTCACCTATAGGCTGCTCGGGTAAAAAGATTGACAGTAGGCTTTAAATAAGGTAGTTTTAACTGGAACAGAGCGAATCTACGGGCTATCATATTCTTTCCGACAACCAGTGTCCTGCGCTCCCGCTCCAGATCCGCGCCATCGGTCAAATTTTGTGTCACAATGTGCCCGAGATAATTAAAACTGGTTACTCGCTGCAATTCTTCACCGTACACTTTTATAGGTGGAACAAACACCGGCACGGGTCCACATAATTTTCCATTGAATAGGAGAGTTTTACTTTTTTTGTATTATACGATAGTCCGTGTTCCACCGCATATGAAGCACATATATCTAACATCTTGCGAATAGAACCCACTGTCGTCCCCAGCAGCACCATATCTTCGGCGTAGCTTATATTATTGACACAAATGTTATCAAGGTGACAACCATGATGAGTGCTGCTGAGCCCAGCAATGAGATCATTTATGTAAAGGTTAAATAGTAAAGGAGAGGTTAGTCCACCTTGCCTGACACCGCATTCCATACCGTATGGCTCAGACAGAGCTCCATCCCATCTCACCTGGTTACGCTGACAGCGGTACCATTCTTAGAATGTATTCAAGAGTACTATTTCCGCCGGGACACCAGCCCCCCCAACTTTCCCCAAAGCTTATCATATAGGACTGTGTCAAAAGCTTTCGACAATTCCAGGAAACAGGCGTAAACCGGCGTTTTCCTATCCGTGTAGTACTGCGCAGCCTGCTTAAGAAATAATATGGCTCTTTCCGTGGGAGTCGTGCAAAATATACAATAACAATATAATTTCAATAATAGAAAATAGTTTATGAAAATCACAGTACATAGAAACGGTAGAGACCATTTCTTCCGAATTTCAACAATTTAAAACCCCATAGTATAAAATTAATAATATATAATTATCCGTTTATAACAAAACGTCTTATCGACATAAGGTTACTTAAATGTGGCCTACTCAAAGTTAATAACTTCCTGGCTACAACAACCTGGCTATAAAAATTAAGACCACTTCATACGACTTAATCATTATAACTAAGTATATATTATTAAACATAATAAATTATCCGTTTCGTGTGGTATTGACCGAAATTTGTATTATTTTTGAAATTTATATTCTACTATGGCTTGAAAATATCTTAATAGGCTTTATCAAAATTAGCATAGGTGATTACGCACTCAACAGGCAGTATATAATTTCGACACACCTTATAAAATTTGTTTTGTGTAATACTGTGCAGGAGAACACGGTGGCATGAATGATTTAGATTAAAAAAATTAAAAAATATTACTTTTTATACTTATACTGGAATCCTTTACGCCTAACAAATATAAAGTTAAGCAAAGACGTTAAAGTTAATGTAATTGAAATAAATTTAATTATAATACTAATTTCATCTTTTGTTCTTGAACTATTATTTAAATAATGTACACAATATGAAAAGTGTAATCGTTATTTAAAAAGTATTTTACACATGTCTTAAAATTTTCAGTTAAGTCTTTTTCCAAACGAATAACACATTTTCAAGAACGATTTAAAATAGTTTAATTCAAAACAAGAAAAAAAACATTTAAGCTATTTCACAATATAAAGTCGTATTTATTAAGCATGATATTATTTAACAAACTAATTTACTAATGTTAAGATGTAAATAAAGCAATCGCTAAAAAATCAATGCTAGCTCTGCTTTTGAAACTGGTTTTACTAATTGTTACCACGGGATCTTGTTGCATAATTTTTTTCTACAATCAAAAATATAATTTAATATTTAATAAAAAAAACCTTTAAGTCTATTTTAGTTCTACCTTTTTTAATATTCATTTTTAACATTCTTCTTCTATCTTAGAAATCAATAATTTCTAAGATATATGTAATACCTCGAAATTGCAATTACATTTATTCTGTGGAATATTATCGGGTATTCACAGCCTTATTGCACATATTCGGAGCATAAAAAAGCGGAAAATGGCTTTATAGCATTTTAGTTGGACACAACAGGTTGCATCGACACTGCTGGATTAAAAAAGGTGTGTTTAAATAATAATTCAGATTCGAAATACAAGTAAAAAATCTGCTTGTCTTCCTTGTCGTATAGACTACCGTCGTTTCCTAAGTGCAGCGGGAAGGACGATTGGTCAAAGTTGTCAAGGGCATTGTCAAAGAGAGCCTGGAACTTATATGTTCCACCTAGATCCCAATCACAAGCAGTTTGCTGATTTTGACGTTAAATTTATCACTTTATTCTGGTGATTTTGACATTAAACTTATGATATTATTCAGGTGATTTATCTTTACAAAGGCTCAAAGCACGGTTGTAAATCCTTTTAAGAATAGTAATATGGGACTCCAAGTAACCAGTGTTTCAGAACACTCTTGCTTATAAACAGAGGTTTCTTTAACAGACGCTTCAAATCAGAGCCACGATCTACATATACAGAGAAGTCCGTTTGTACTGTTTGGTACTATAGAGCTTGGTAATACCAAGAATATATTTTCTATAGTAGTAGTCAGCAACAGCAACAACTTAGGCACTAGAATCGTCAGAAAAAAATAAACCTGCCTTCAAGAGAAAGATGCAAAACGAGATTGAAATCTAATCCAATATGAGTTGGGTACTGATTTGGGTAAAGATTCTCTACATTCGCTTGTGCGAAATATGTCAGTTAGCCTGCTTCACATCGATTTTCAGAGAATGTTTCTTTGTATACTTTGAAAGGTTACAGAAAAGAGAAAAAATATGGTACGTGATGGGTAGAAATTAAAAAAGCAAATAAGAAATATTTAGAATATATATATATATATATATATATATATTAATTTGGATAAGGACAAATATCCTAATAAGCTATAATATCTATTTATTACAGGAAGTGGCTATATTGTTATTGTTATTACTAAATAATGAAGAAAAAAAAATCACAAATTACAAAACAAAAATTTTTCTATTTATTTGAAAGTTAAAACATACAATAATATATTCTATTTAATATTATTTAAAATAATAATTAAATTTTATTTAACAAAATCACGACATGCTTAGTATTGCCTTTGTTAACATAAGTAACATTGACAGTAATTTATGCAAAGTGAAGCAAACACTTTAAAGAGTAAAAAATCTTTTCATAGATCAAAGTCACTCTTGACTTTGATTATAAAACCAATAATGTCCTTACCCGTCCTCTGGCAATGTTTTGAAGTATTCTCAATTCCCGATAACAGCTATTTAAATCAACTTGTTGGCTTTGGTAATGAATTAACTGAAGCTTACTAATTTTACTGTAAACTGAATTTCAAATTTCGTAAGTTTTTCTTTTAGTTAGAAGTTTTAAAATATTTATATTCCAAATATAAAATAGTCATACCTAACTGAAAATTTACATTAGCGATTTTAAGGATATATTTTTAATTTGAGAAATCAAAAACAAAATTCATATTCATTTAGATATTTTCAATTATATTTCTTGCTCTTAATAAGTTAAGATAATTTTTGCTCTACAAAAGGAAACTAAAATAAAAGCCAATACTTTTGACTGTACCATGTTGTATCGAATAGTATCGAAAAAAAAACTTTATTTCCGCTAAAAGAATGAGAAATAAAATATAAAGGATAACATCTTCATGACCTAAACCTTCTTTCATTCTAAAATAAAATAAATTCAATAAATAATATTAAACAAATAATTTATTTATATTACAAATGTTTGCTTTTATTTAAAAATATGCAATATATCTCAGTATAATATATTCAGACGTCTATGGTATGGTTCCCAATAACAATTTTTATAGCTATATAAATCAACAATATTATAAGAATGGTGACAGATCTTGCATCTTGCATGCATCATCTTATATCTTACATGCAATGTCATGTATCAACTATTTATTAATAATCAACGAGAAATACTTTTAGGAGCAATTCTCATGAATGCCATAAACAATCTATAAGCGACCGAGCGTTTTTGCGATTCCGTTGCGTTCAATAATCGCTGGAGTTTAGTTTTAGTAAACGACGAGTATTTTATTAAAAATAGTGGTAAGTTATATTAATAAAATTTTGTCACAAATATATATAAAATAATTATAAACAGCAATTCATGCAGACAGCCCTTAACAAATGAAGATAATAGGCTTAATATTTCTTCAAATATTAAACCATTATCATAAATTCTGGAATTAATGCAAAACTGGCAAGAGTATAAATATACTAAATACATTTTGAAATTATCATTTTGAGCTGTTTACAAAAAAATTAATGAGCTTGACATAACCAACACGTTTATATATAATTACAAATAATACCCATTTTATTTTCACGGTTTTCAAATAAGTTTATTATTACATTATTTTTTTCAACCACAACTCTTATAAAGATACGCTTTGTCAATATCTTTGATTCCTACTCTATATTATTACTTACACAACATTTATGACTTTATTCTTCCATTTTTTGTCAACACCATTCTATCTCATAGGTTTTATTAAATTTAGATTCTAAAATGACTGTACCTAATGCCAAAAATTATATATATTGTATCACTATAAAAGTAGACATGCTATGGAACTTACTTCTAATAAATAATAATCGTTTTCATTTACTAACGGTTTTAAAGACTGTTTAAAAAAATGTAGCAATAACATATCTTTTGTTATATTTTGTATAAATTCTGTATATATAATACATTCCTTGCAATATTGTGATTAATGCTTCAGTTCGTAAGTACGTGTTTCCTGAAATAAATAATTGTAGTAAGGAGGTTGCTCTTTGCTTTCATTTCATTATACTTTTCTGTACTGTATATCTTTTAAGAAACATGCAATAAGGACATTTAAATAAAAATAAATAAGGAAATACGGTAAAAGGAACTTCTTATACTAAAATGATATATATTTCTTTCTTGTTTCACCAAGTTCACTGAAATTATTTATTACGCTATTTCCATGACATACATCCAACTTCCGTCGCCCCGTAGACATTGTTACTATGTTTTGTGTTGAATAACCAAATAGAGATATGATAAAATTTGGGTGAAATGTATTTTCGTCTATACTTTAATCTTTTATTAAACTTTTGGGTGAAAATAAAACATATAGTTACCTACACCTTAGCTTATACTATCTTTGTTGAAAATTAAACTTCAAATACATTCACTCAAGTAACTTTATCTAAAGTCTACCATATAAAATTGGTACTTAGTTTTAAAAGCACTTTATTTAGTTTGATACGGCCTATATACTGTGCAGTCACCAACTGATCAATATATCACAAGTTATGGGAAAGTAATATCCAAAATCTAGCTAAATTTCTTATCATGAATTCTGGTGATGCTAAATGTTATCGATCTGATTATTTTTTGTCCCTTATTTATAGTCTAAACTTTAGACTTGCTGCCTTCAGACTCTAAAGGCAGCAATCAAATTTTTAGACGATATCCATACTATAACAAGGCGTAGCAAATGTTCGTGCGGAGGAAGAATATCTAATTTTAATATACATTAAACAATAATATACATAAACGGTATATACATACCGTCTGTAAAATAAATGATATGCATGCACTCAAATAGGAACATACCAAAAATTAAAGCAATTATAAAGTGGTATAATAAAATTTAGCAATTTTAAATGTGTCCAATTTTATTTCATAATATTTTAAAACACAGCTACTTCTAAAATAAATTTAATCGGTTAGATTGACCAAATTATTCATAAAATTATATTTTAGTTGTACATATTTTTGTCTTGCAATATTCATGTTAGAAATTGATAAATAGTTAAAAAAAATTTAAGTGCTTTATTGAAAATTTTTGATAGAGTCTATTGCGCTCGGCGTTTTAAAGTAAACGTTATGTTTATAACTCCATTATATATTTAACATTTTAAATCATTTGAATAAAGTAGTTTAATCAAAATTACGTCAATTACACGTGCTTTGTGGTACAGTTAATTGAAAAACAGTTCATTTAAATGAACATGGTACCGAGAGGTGATCTGTAATTTTAAAAGATTCAGAGATTGCTTGTCAGTTCGCAATTATATGCAGCCACACTTTCTCTAGCGACTTTAGTAACCGATACATTTTAGCATAATAATGTAACGAAATAACATGCAGGGATTTAAAACACGTGTTATATTTAAAATTAAATTGTAAACGAACACAGACGTTTTAGTCTGAAATGAATAGAATACGATTATAAAAGGCCATCGCTTGGATTCCTCGAGAATTAATTATTTTTTATCAGTTCTTCTTTGGTCTTTGCGGCATTCAAGAAACTTGTTAACGAGTTTTTAAGCGCTATTACAAAGGCGGGAAAAATCTCACTGCAGGTTATTAAATTATTAAGTTATTTTGTAATATTGTTGATTTAGTTTAAGATCTTTATACTTTTTTCAAAAAATGTATTCTTTTTTAATTAATTGCTTGTGGAAAAAAAGACAATAACGTTTATATTTTATATGATAAGCAATTGTAAAATAAAAAAAATATATATTATATTTTACCCTATTTTTTAAACAATAACAAGAAAAATAACCAGGTGAATTAGGAGATATGAAATTGATTAAAAGAGACATTTAATATACATAGTCACTAAACGTTTTAATAAAGTTTTGATTTATTGTTTTTGTAATAGGATGATTATTTTAAAATATATATTATTATTAAGTATGATAACGTAGTAAATCAAATTCGTGTTCATCGGAAAAATGTCATGTAAGATCTATTCGAAATTAATTACCATATTATTCTACGAATTTCTTATATATAACTCATTTCTACAATATATAAGATAAATAAATTTAACCCATGATAGCAATCATCATCATTATTCGTACCATACCGTATCTATTACTTATTTCATTAAATTGTGAGTAGATCTTATATGTAAATCTTGTCTAACAGGACCGAAAAGCATAACTATCAATAATATTCCAAATCGCTTTTAATTACAAAAAGGAGAAAATTTATTACTTATTAATTTTACTTACTTTTAATTACAAAAAGGAGAAAATTTATTACAAGTTTCTGTGTATATTTTATAATGAAAAAAAAAATCGCCATAAATATTGTCATTATTGACAGGAAAGCAATTTTTAAAAAGAATTTATGAAAAAGTCAGTTTTTGTGGTGCTGCCCAAAAATAATATAATACTTTTACCACAGTTCGAGCTAGGTCAGAGGTTAGAATTACCAAAGGCGGAACGGAATGATAAGAAAAATTACGACGACAAAATATGGTGAGTGACTGTGACAGTTATGGAACTGTTTATCCATGAGGAAATAGTTTTTGTATAAATTCTTTCCAAGGGGAAACACAAAGACCATTACATAATTTTTATGCTAAGGAAAATGTAATCAAGCTTGCCAACTGATCGAAACTAGAAGTAGGATGCATTTTAAAATGTAATACGATCAGATACTCATATTATACGAGTATATACGAGTAATTTTACTTTCGACCGACACCTACTCGATAGTTAATTTCAAATTATCAATACAAAAACACTTGGTATTGGTGTAAATCCGTAACTATACTACATAAATAGGTAGAAAGTATATAATAATGTAAGTAATGCAAACTAATTAATAAACAATAAATGAATTAGCGGAAGGAAATCAATTGTTACCGTGTATTTACATTTACATGAATAATTAGTTGTCTGAATGCCAAGCACCTGGTATTTGTGTAGACAGTACCGCAGTAGTTCGATTGATTGCCAACGAAACGTGAGTTGACGTTTGAAATTAGCGAGGCTTATCTTATCTTAAACTTTAAGTATTCACACATACATTTCTAGGGCTGACGATACAGTTAGGTTATCTTTCTTTCAATTAATAGTTTTATTATTAAATATTATTATCAATTATTTATATTATAGCATCGGATATTAAAGTCTATAATTATTAAAGTATATGATAACTTAATATGATACATTAGTTGTGGAATCTAAAAGAAACCTTAAACATTTTTTGGAATAGCAGTGACCTATATTAGTTCATATCTTGCCGGTCAATCTCTTGGTTAAATTACTTCGTGTTTCAACAACAAGTGGGGCCGAATATAAGAATTTATATTAATAAATTGTATAGAGAGAATTACCAACGCATTTTTCTTTCAGATTTTATTCATGTCCAGTCCATTATATATTACTATCATCAACTAAATCAAATAATTCAATATGTTTCTAAATTACTATGTTAAATGGATACATAGTACGTATTTAAGTTTTTATTTTAATTTTCCTATCCTTATCATTTTCTGTCAAAAACAATTTCTCTATTTAAATTAATCTCGTTAATTTTTTATTTAATTAATATCTCTGCGTTGGCAATAAACCTTTTGTGTTATACACATTACCACATTACCTTAATTTGTATGTACATTGTTGAACAATCAATAAACAACAATAGTTTTACTAGTTAAGATCTTAAAGACCAAAACAATAACGTGTAGTTGAACAAATATTCTCTATATTTTTAAGACGATTTTCATCTGATCTATTGTCAAAAAGATAATACTGCAAATGTATTATGATCACCAATGGTTTTTATTAATTTCGCAATTGGTTTTATTTATAACGGTCTACTTTTTAAATGCTATGATTTTTATAAAATTGTAGTCTACATACATTACTTACATCTCTAATATTAGTTACTTTAATGTTATAACAGTAATGATAAATCAATTAAAAATAAAGAAAGATCTGTTAGCTTATATTAAGAAATTTTTGCTCTTTCTTCAATACAATAATGTATGAAACCATAAACTTCTAATATTTAAACTTAACAGAACTGCAGAAAGTATTCAAAGTACAATTTGTTGGTCTTGCAAGCAATTTAAACTTTCATGCCAGTGTTATTTATGAAAAATTATTGAACTTTGATGCTGGAATATGCTCGTTATTATACTCCTGAGTTGTTATGAAACTATATTCGTTTCATAACTTCAATTTGAGCATAGTTTTCCTGATTTAAAATAAATATTATTTTATTTCGACAATTTAAGAAGAATATAGCTTGGTTTAACAATCATAGGATTGTTGAGACGTAAACCAATTCATGACATTGATCAATTCATGACATTGACTATTCATGACATCATAATAAATTTATAATTGATAAAAGTTATGAATTTATATATAACATAACATAACATAACAATTACATATAACTGATAGTGTTATGTATACATTAAATATAACAGTATTACCTTCTTGATTTTGTTACAAGATAAAAATATGACGAATAAGACGACAAATATGAATAAAGATTTCTAAAATATTAAGCATTATTAAGAAAGATAAAAAAGCAATAAGAATTTCTATTACTAATAGTTAAAATTATTAAAAAAAATAATAAACGTTTCGATCTACTTCATAATATAATTTTACTAACTTTCTGGTATTAAAGGCGAACGGAGATTTTTAGTAGTTTCTACAAATATTCTCTATATTGCAGACAGTTATAAAAGTATTTCAAATTTATCGCTTGGTTTCGTTGATTTGTGGAAAATTAAAATTTCTCTTTATCAATTACCAGACTAAGCTTTTTCCAAGAACGTTAAAATAAAACAGGATTATAAGAAGAATAGTCTTACATTTATTGCTACATTATATTAATAACTTAATATGTATCGTTTAAGGAGTAAACATAAATCGCTTTTTTATTTATTCATTTATTTTATAAGTATTTAAAAACATTTGTTGTAATTTAATGCGATAAAAGTCCCCGTTCTATTAAGTACTCTTTTATAGGCCATTTTTCATCCCTTAGAGGAATAATTACAAGTTAAGACCTAAAAAATAAAAAAGGTGGTTTATTTTTAAAAGGAAATAGGCACTACAGTTTAATTTTATTACATGTATTTTGCTGAAGTACATAAAGTTATATAAAAAACTAACAAAATATTAAGACACTTGTGAAGGATTTTTGTTATGAGATAATAAAAAAAAGACCTCTAAAATAATTATTAATAATTAACAGTTAACCTAACAAGCATAAATGCCTGTCTTTATAATAGTTCTGTTCGAATTAATAGCTCCAAGTAATTGAAACGCTGTAAAGGAAGGAAGTTGTTCTTAAGATCGTTTTAAATTTGTTTAGGATGTTTGAATCAACCATTAGTGTTGGTCCTGAGCTTGGGCACTTTTATATTTATAAAGTTGCAGGAAAAACAACAGATGTATAAAAACTTTTTAGGCCATAATTTAGGAAAGCATTTATCTTTTTAAGACCAGTTGTTGTTATTAAACCCTAGCATTTTTTTAAAATGTTAAATATTTATATACTAATAAACATACTAAAGTTTGTTAGTTATTTATTATTTTTCAAACAAATTAATATTCTACTAAAATCCTCTTACTTTACATTACAAATTAAAATATAAAAAAACTGCCTGGGAATTTATATTTGTTGATTAAAGTGAAACCTATTTATAAGAAAAGAATATATGAATTACATTTAATACAAACGTTTGTTATATTTTCTTTTGCTCTCAACTTTTATTGTCATTCAATACCGGTATTTTGATATGCTCGCATACAATAATATCATTAGACAAAAAAGAGTTTATTAAAAATTCAGCACATAGAATGCACTTCCACCATTTCCTTCTACTATGATTTATGTCTTTAATTATATAAATAAAAATTTTATACATAATAGTATAAAATTAATAATGTATAATTAAAGATTTACTTAAATGCGAAATATTCAATGTCAACAATCTAAGGGCTACAACAACCTTACTAAAAAATGTGACACAACTTGATACGATTTAATCGTTATAATTAATTATAAATAAATAAGCAAAGTAAAGCAATTTAAGCTATAATACTTTTTTATAGCTTGAAAATAACTTTACAGACTTGATCAAAATGAGTATATAATATAGGCATTGTTTATTTATTATTATATTCTTGTTCAAGCATTTAAATAATATAATGATATGAGGAGTGTATTACTTATTTTACAATATACATGTTAACTAACAACTATTAACACATTTTTATTACTTTATAATTTTGAAAAAATAGCCATATAATTATAAAAAACTAGAAAATGTACAAAGCAATGAAGTTCATTTTGTTCCTCAATATAAATTTTTTTTTTTTTGCAAACAAGATAATAATTTACAAAATTAGTTAGCATGCTAGACAAAGCAATCGCTTAAAACCAAATTGCAATGGTAGTTCTGAATTTAATTTTGTTTTACTAATTCTGACCATTAAGAATTTTTACATATTAAATTTTTTTTACATTCTTTATTTTATTAAGTTATGTGGATATTAATATGAATGTTATTATTTCTCATATGTTATACATCAGTATTATCGATAGAAAGTCGTCCTTAGTTTTATCTCCGGAGAGACACAATACTTTGTTGGGATCAGTTGAGAATGTTGCGATAATTATAAAAATATCAAATTATTTGTAACTATACCGACAATTTCAAGGTAAAATTTGCAAAATAAGAATACAAATATGAATGCTCACTAGACCGACACATTACCTTTCAGCGAAATAAAGTAATAAGTTCTAGTAGAAGTCAATTCATAAACTGTACTGTCAGAAACAAGCAACAAATTTGAGTTGTTTAACAACATTATTAATGCGGGGAAAACAATTTAAATCAGTTTTAGAATTTTAATAATATTTGCAACAAGGTTAATTAAATATATACAAATTTTTCAAATTCTGATAAAGCATAATTTTCCAATTACGGAAGTGATAATATAGAGAGTGTATCAAATAACTATGTCAGCTTTCAAAGATTCATCAATGTGATATAACTCTCATGAGTATTCAGTCACCGTAACATGAAAGGAAGTAGATAGGCTTGATATGTGGTACTCGCTTGTGACGGATTAAACAGGTCAAAGTTGTTTTCACATCTATTAAATATATTGGGTAGCATATTATTGGATAGAAAATTATAAAATTTAATAAATAATTTTCATTATATTACTAAAAAAACTTATCAATATTTTTTTATCATACTTCTTAAATTACATTAATTACAATATACATTGCAATTAGTTAAGTCGATATATATTTAGGTTTTTGTGGCAGTTTAAACCTCGATTTGTAATGAAATTCTAAGTACTAGAAGAAAGTGATATACTCAAATTAGAAGTAAAAAATTGGCATTATGTCCGGATTATCTCCTTTAGCGTATATATTTAGAGATTAACATAGTGAAGAAAGAAGGACGATTGAAGCTTTGAAGATTGACCAGAATCTACATGTTCCAGCCGAGCAACTAATAAGCAGTTTTGCTAATTTGGATCATAAGCTTGAAATATATTCTGATGATTAGTCATTTTATATCCTCTTAAGAATTTAAAATTTGAGATCTTTAGTAACCACCGTTTAAAGCCCGTGTTGCTTTCAACCAGAAGTTTCTTTAACAAACGCTTCAAATCGTGGTCGCAATCTGCAACTAAAAAGCCTAGCCGTTTTGATATTTGATATTATAGAGTTAAAGTATCTATTTACTATAGTATCACTTTAGTGACAATGACAGCGACACTAGTATCGCCAGAAGGAAAATAAATCTTAGTCATGTAGCCTACTTCACACCAGTCTTCTGAAAAAGTTTATGTGTATACTTGGAACGAGTAATAAGCGAGGAGAATTAATGTATGTGATTAGTAGAAATTGTAGTAGCAAATAATAAGAAATATTAAGAATAAGAATATATATCTATATATAATATTTGAATAAGGTCAGACGGCTAAAGAATTTTTTTTTCTGAACTGATATTTTTTTTCTAACCTTTAGTTTATTACACTGAGTATAGTAGTATATTATTATAGTTATCATTAAATAATGACGATGACAAATTGAAAAATCATAAAACAAAATTCCCGATTGTTCTACTTTTGAAGATTAAAAAAATTGCTATTTTAAAATAGTATTGTGTTTTATCGAAAATACTTGCTGTTACAGTTATATTTCATTTAATGTTATTTATAAGAGTTAATTAAATTTTATTTAACGAAACCATATCATGCTTAGTATTGACTTTATTAACCTAAGTAACTTTGATGATAATTTATGCAAACACCGTTGACTTTAAAGAGTAACAAATCTTATCATAGATCAAAGTCACTCTTGACTTTGATCATAAAAGCAATCCTTACCCGTTCTCTGGCAATGTGTTCAAGTATTCTCAATTTCCGATAACAGCTATTGAAATCGACTTGTAAGCTTTGGTAATGAATTAACTTACTCTGACTAATATTGCTGTAAAGAGAATTTCAAATTTCGTAATTTCTCTTCATTAAAAATTTTAAAATATTTATATTCCATTCATAAAATAATGCTACCTCACAGAAAATTTACATACAAGTTCAACGACATTTTTTTTTATAGAATACAAAAAAATCGTATTGATACAGATATATAATCGTGTTTTTCTTAACTAAGTTAAGATATAATAGTTCCTTCATAATAAGTTAAATATAAAAAAGTTAAAGAAAAAAAAATTGTGTTCTTCCTGAGTTTATCAGTATAATCAGCAGTTGGTTTAAACAGATCGAGATCACTTACATTGCTCTTCATAAACCATAATCATCCAACAAAAGGAAAAAACCCGGAGAAGGAAAACTCATAAGAGTTTTCCTCTTCGTAAATTCAAATCAGTTTAACTTAACCACATGAAGCCTTAATTTTTCTTCTTCATAATTAGTTTTTATTTTCTTAGAAAATATAAGTCAAAGGCAAAGGCGTTTATTTAATTATACTTGAAAATGAAAAAAATTCAATATGGCATAGCAGGAAATACAACATTAATAAAAGTCACATACATACAACATGAATAGTAGTGTTTTCCGATAAAGATTATAGCCATATAAAGTCAAGAGTGTAATAAAACTTGCGATAAATCATACATCTTATACGGCTTTATCAATGATTCATTTACCGACGAGAAATACTTTTAGAAGAAATTATCGGAGAAAGAAATAAACATCAATAAACGACGGAGTCTACTTACAGCCTTGGGTTTAGTGATGGTAGAATTTTATTTTGCTAGTAAGTGGAAGAACAATTTATTGAAAATAGGTGTGAGTTACATTGAATAAATTTTTTCGATTTAAAAGTTTGGTGTAAATCTTTCTTTGTTTGTATATTTACACGTATTTTAGGTAAAGTGCAAACAATTTGAAAACTGCATAAAATTTGTTCTACTTTTTACCACAATTATGTATATACAAAAATTAATAAATCACTTTTATTTATTTTTTTGTACTACCGCTGTTAATACTAATAAGATTAATATCGATTCGATTTATACCTGTGATACCAAGAGAAAAGTGATAAAACTTGAAAACCATTGCCACGATTTATTTCTTGAAATTATTTATCATTTAACTTGATTTTAATCTTATTAGCACCACTTACCACTATATAAATATCCCAATGTAATGAAAATTCGGTTTAAACTTGTTATAAGTAACTGTATTTCTAAGATTGATCTTTAGTAATAACTTTACGTAATAAAATGATTATAAGTAATTCTGCTCTGGATTGTATCTTAGATAGCCATACTGCATAATTTACGTAGATAATTCAGAATTGTATATAACGGTTAATAAAATTATTTTATGATTTTCTGATTTTATCTTATTCTTAAATTATTAATATCCCTGTTGCTTAAAGTACCATTCTTTATGCAATCGATAAGTTAACATTATGAGAATTATTCATATTATTTCACTTTTGACTTCGACAAAATATAAACCTTTTATTTTTAATATTATTTTTTAATAAATTACCAAAAGCTTTCTTTAAATGCCTTGTGTAAAAGAAAAATCTTTTATTTTATTTTTTTGTATAATATTTGTAATTAACGAATTTTTTATGTTAGTTGAATCAAAATTTGCCGATCATTTTCAACTCTGTTGCTTTTTCATGAGACCGCAGTACAATGGAACTGCTGCGCCAACTCCATGATACGCTCTGAACGCGGCAGCGGGGAAGGTTCGTGTTCTTGAAATATATAGTATAAAAATAATAATTATTTTTTTACAGCATAGTGAAACAGTAGAAAATCCATTCCAGAGACGAATGACGAAGATATGCACGAGACCTCCAAGGGTGCTAACTAATATTTTGATTAACAAATGTTATTGACATTTATAAATACCCAAAAGCTTCATAAATATTAACAAACTACATTATTAAAGTATAACTGAATATTTTTTATAAAAAAATTCTTAAAGATTATTAACAAAATTGTGAAAGTTATATTCATGATGAACTTAGTTATAATTTAGTAATTTTATGTACTATGTTTTTTTAATTTATATGCTAAAGCTTATAGGTCGCCATCTAAAATGTAGAAGAGACAAAATAAAACAGTTTCAACTTCACCCATTACCTTTCAGAGATAAGTCCTCCTCACTTCATAAATATATAAAATAATTATAGACCGCTGGCAACATGTACAGTCAGCATTTAACGAATGATGATATTATGCTTAATATTTTTTCAGATATTGTGTCATTGTCGTAAATTATACAATGCGTTAAATCTAGGAACAATTTGTATTAAATATAGTTTTAATTAATCATAACATAACCAAAATGTTTATAAACAGTTTCAAATTATAATCATTTCATTTTAAAAGTTTCAATGTATAAAAAAAGATGTAAAGTACATATATTATTATTTATTTTTCTAAAATAAAATGACAGTAAATAACAAAAAAGATGCTACATTTATTTATTCTTTTAACATCAGGAATCAAATAACTTGGTATAAAATGTAAAATATAATAAAAGCAACCTGGCAGTCCTACGTGTCGATGTTTGCAAGATATTTTCTCGCGCGTTGAGTGAAATGGAGTGCGAAGTTGACATCTGTAACAAAGATTTGTTCTGCTTTTGTAAACTCATGATTATCAATAAGTCTCTAAGATATGAATATTAAACTTAAATATAAATATATATTTTATGACATAGGTTATTCTGTTTACTACTCTCTTTTATAATTTGTCACTAACATTCTATCTCACAAGTCACTTTAAATTCAACTCCTGTCACATAGAGGTCGGATGAAGTATTGTTTCACTATAAAAACAGTCACGCTGTGGAAAGTACTTTCTAAAGAAAAAAGATGTTTACAAAAACTAAATATAACGTATATTTTATTATACCTTGTATTATATTTTAATGTGTAATGCTGTGTTAAATTCAAATTTGTGCGGGTTGCCTGAAAAAAAAACACTATAGTGATAAGATCGCTCTTTGGTTTTTTATATTTATTTCTGTTCTGTCTATCTTTGTAAATGTGTGCAGTAGCGTCACTCAAATACTTAAGTATATACTTTAAAAGGTTCTTCCCCCTCACTTACTTCACTCAATTCGTTATGTACCTTTCAAAGTTTTCAATCTTTCCATTTTGCTTCGAGTGGATTAAAACAGTTTTATTACTAACACCGCAACCTGCAGCTAACAAGAACATCATTTGCGATGGATCCGCATCCACAATAGCCTTCAATTCTTCGTTATCAACTTGGATCTCCGGCCCTCCACGGGTCTTGTTTTGTGGATAAAAATTTCAAAAAACCAAAACGTTGAAATCAAAAACGTACTGTTTTTTCATTTGCCACACGACCGACATATACCTCATTAATCCGAGCCATTTCCGTAGCACTGATGCCATAATGAAACTCCTGCTCGTAAATAACGCAAACAGAAAAAATAGAAAAGACCTTCGTAAAGATCTCAACAGTTCCTCAACTATTTAACAAAATATATTACCTGCAAGGAGCTTTAGATATAGAGTATCATTATGAGATTCGATATAAAATGCACTTAATCAGAGTAAAAATACAATACCATATATTATAATATTTCAATATTTTAATATTATACAATACCATATATTATAATATTTCAATATTATAATATTTCAATTACCATTTCAAAATTATACAAGGTTGTATACACAAAGTAGAAAAAAGACACAACTAGTTTTCTGTTACTTTTAGCAGGGCAATTAAAAACTACTATTATTACTACTGCGTGAATTATTAGACTAATATAATTGTCACAGGTTTAAGTTCTCTCGATTTGATAATTTACTCTTTAGTAATATTTTTGGAACCAGCAAAACCTTTTAGTTACTTTAAGACTCAACACAGCAGCGGTGATGTAATTGCCATAAAAATTTTGTATCGCATGAAACGAAAGTAAAGACACACAATAGAAAAGCTATTGTATATTATTCCATCTTGATTACTTTGCTTATTTAAATTTATATTTAAGTGATCGTTACTCCAGATCCCAAACAATTTAATCAGTCTGCATTTAAAATATATTTAACTAACTTAACCAAATACAATAGATTTACCAATAAATTCATCAAAATTTTCCAACAAAATATAAAGGCCTTTCAAGAGAAATAAAGCTTATAAAATAATTTAAAACCAACTCACCCCACTAGGCTTGCTATTGTGATAAAAAAATTGTACACTTGAATGAAACATGACGACTTTGAGACATTTTGATTATTGTTTTATTTACTGTGATTGTTTTCATACCAAAAGCCATTATGTGTCATATGTTGGAGGAGTAGTATTAAATAAGTTGATGATTTACAAAAAAAAAATAAAGCTTTAAAATGCCGATTATATACATATGTGTATATATAACCTTGGATATAAATATATCAATGCAGTGTTCACGCATTGCTTTTACTTTTTATTATATTTATTTACTATTTTAATATATTTCTATTTAAATTCATTTGTGTCGATATCGTAATCGTGTCATTTATTTTATTGATAAAAAATCTACCTTACTATATTAGTTAATACTCATTTATAAAAAATACTAATGTATTTATACAACTTAATAATTTTACAATTAGTAGTACATACAAGTACATTTTATGTCAACCCACTCTAATTCAGTTCTCATAAAATACTAAATACTTTATTCAGTTATCTTTATAAGCAGTGAAAATAAAATATATGTTCTTTCTTATGTAATAATGTATATGTAATTAATATTAAACAGTCATATCATAATAATTATTGCTGCTCTAATAAAATTATGTAAACAGTGTCGATCTCCAAAGTTTTGTCCTTATCTATGAAATGAATAACTCACACTCTATTAAACGACATACCGAGGGACCTATTCAATTAGCAAGGGTTCCAAGTAACTGATATAACCTTACCTTATAGTACAATTGTACGAATATTTATAACGTATTTTACAATCAAATAAATATTAAATATGTTCTGTTTAAATACTACAGCGATTTTAATTACGTGTCCTAATACATGTATGTACTTTGGCCTGTAGGTGGTCTAGTCTTTAGTTAGAGACACTGCTTGTTGAGCCAGAGGTTGTGGGTTTGATTATCAATTAGACAACTATTGAATAGCTTATGTAATCTAAAGATATCTGTGTTAGCTCTGCGAGTTTGTGTGACGTTTATGTCTATATGTTGTAAAAGCCCTAATATTTGTTTCACCGCCATTATTTTTTATATGTATATAAATAAATAACTAACCTACATTGTCTATATAGGATATATGCTGATTATTACTTGTAATTTCTGTCAAAATGATAAATGCTAAAAGGAAATACTAAATGCTAAATGCTAAAAGTTAATCACCAAACGCTAAACGATGAATGCTAAATCCTAAATATGAAATACTTATATTACTAGGCACTACACACTAAATATAAAAACTATATAATCATATATTCAATGATTTTATAATTAATCAGTGTGGTTTATAATTCATATATTATATTACGTTATTACGTATTATATTTAATAGGACGTCCTAAGGCACTTACATAATATTATGTAAATATATATGTCGTTACAGCGTTAGACAGTTAGACATTACAGGGTTAACTAATTTCTTATATAAAAAATATATATACTTAACGGAAAACTTTTTAATTCAATATTAAAACTAGATTCCTCATCCATACTAGAAAAGGTATTGTAGCTTTGTTTTTAAGCGAACAATACAATGATATGTGTATTCAGGACTGGGGAAATTACATGCCATCAAGGAGATAATATAGTGTGTTATCATTGAGAAACGTTACAGTTCCAACCTACTTTAAAACTTTACAGCGATTTGTTGGAAATAAAGAACTCCGCAAAAAGTTTATTAAATCATAATTGACGTGTTGTAAGTGAAACACAATATCGAGGCTTTGACAACAAAATATTGTTTTTATATACTAAAAAGAAATAAAAAAAGTTAGGGTGATTAAAAATCATGCTTTTAAAAAACAAAACTTTTTTTCCTTATTATTCGTGCACATAATATTACGTAAAAAATAATTTGAATTTTGAATTGAAAGCAATTGCCTAAGTTCTGCTTTATTATTCTTACCACTTTACCCAGCGCTAAAAAGATTTATCTAATCAAAGTATTCGGTAGTTTCTGACAGTATAATTTAGTTTATAACCGACTTTTATTCTGTAGATTTCTAAAAGACCTTGTTAAGTTGCTTTGCTTTTGATTCCGGTAAAATGTACCGTGTTATTTAAAATTCACATTTATATATTTATTGTGATTCCGCTTTTGGATAGATGTACCAAAAAACAAACAGCATATTTCATTATGCAGCGTTTACTATTTTTAAGATTTTTTTAACGTGCCAATCTAAAAATATTTACTTAAGTATAAAAAATTTTGTTTTTAATTTGAAATGTAATATTATTATACTAGAATTTTAACGAATATTTCATATTATATATTATATTTAAACACAAAAACGAAACTATTTTTGCATATGTATATCATGCAAATGTATAACGATTAAAAACTAATAAAAATACTTATTGTGAAAAAATATTTCTATTTGGTATAACGATGGATTATGCTCTCTCCGGAGATTAAACTAAGAACTCGTATAACACAATACATTTGTACGTTGGCAGATTATACGAGATGTAACACTGTCTTATGATATATTAGTAACTTAGAAAAATAGTAGTGTTTATAGAAATAACAATGATATTACAAACACTTCATAATTTTTATCTCAGCAGACTTTGTTTTTATTGTTTTTTTCTTTTATTGTTGTATACTTAGTAACAAATTACATAAAATAAACCTACAAAAAAGAGAAACCCAACTGAACACATCAGTGTAGAAAATACTTATTTCAATAACATGTTTATTATTAACAATATGCAAAAAAATACTTGCATAATATATTAAATATTAACATTAAATATGTAAACGTGTTTATATATAAATGCCGCTCCTACATTAGCCCTAATAAGTTTGGAAAAGGATTGTTGGTGTTAACCCTAACATTACAATTACATACATTACAAGGAGATTTGATTATTTTCTGACATCCGTCATATTTGTAAACAAGTTAGCTGTTGCCGGATTTAAATTTAAAATATAATATAAATAAACTTGTATTAAATTAGAATACAAGTCATATATAAGTTACATATTTACTGTAAAGTCAATGTCGAGTAAAAAGATGCTGAATGTTCTCTGATAATATCAGTTCATACGAGCTGCCGTTAACGGGATGGATATACAAGAAAGCCTACCAGAATAATATATTATAATTGTTTCTTTTACTGTAACTTTTGTCCAAGTTCATTCGAAGGAAATCCGTTAATTCTAAAATATATATTATTGATTAATTTTAACTCGGGCTAATGATAGATTAGTTAAATTATATTAATTAGTATTAATAGATTAACTTTAGTAAATTTATGAAATATCCTTACTATTCAAGAATTCTAAAATAATATGAAAATACTATGTGATATTTATAAAATCATTCAAGATCACCAAAAAAATGAAAAATCATTATTTGGCTTTAAAAATACTTCGATCAGACGTCATACCATCAATTAAAATAATCAAAGAAACTTTATTTAAGGAATTAACATTAGTTAAGTCAATTCTATAGGAAGTGATATTATTCATTTAAAATACGTACAATTGGATATAAAAATGATACTGCAAAAAGGACCTAAACTTTAGTTTGTGTTTAATTGGACCATTGATGTTTCATGACAGCTTGCGTTATTTACATGATTAAAGTTGCAGGATAACAAAGATTCTATCAGTATAATTTTTCACTTTTTTTGTATATGTAACAGGTGGGCCGCTTGGAAATGAAATTGCAAATTTAGACTTCATGAACTAATTAATTGATATACCAATATTAAACATAAATACTTGGAGAAAATAAGCCAGCATAACTCAACTTAGAAATATGAGAATACAAAATGAGCCAGCTTAACTCAGCTCAGCAGCTCAGCTCAGGGTTATTTGAGGTAAACATCTTAAATATCCCATTGATGATAGACAAGCGAAGACATATACCGTTTTTTGACAGTACAAGACTACAGTCAGACGCTTATCCTTTAAAAATTTATATGTTGCATGGAACGAACAAATAAAGCTCTACCTACACCAGATTATTTCTAAATGTTATAACGAGAGTCAGGAATATATTTGCAGAATAAAAATCAGCTTTGACTACAGATCAGAAAGCTGGAAATCGGAGTGGGCGTCTTGAAGTTTCGTATAAAAAATTATTTGGGTAAGATATATCGTCTCTTCTTGCTGTAGTCAAGGGAGCCTATTTGATGTTGACCTTTCTAGTTCTTTCTATCGGAAGTACTGCGATATTCATTCTTCATTCATTCTTTCTTTTTATTTACCTTTTTTTGTTGGATAACAAACAAATCTATATATACATATATATATATATAGATTTGTTTGTTATCCAACAATATATATATATATATATATATATATATATATATATATATATATATTTATATAAGCGATTTACCACTTACTGACTCATCACGAAATCTCCGAAACTATCTGTCCGATTAATTTAAAATTTTACATAGTTAATTCTTTTATGACGTACATATCCACTAAGAACGGATTTTATAGAATCTATAGGGATTCCATACAATCCAAAGTGCAAAAAGTTGAAATCCGTTGGGCCCAGCCAAGCCAGCCGTTGTAGCCCAACGGATTTCAACTTTTTGCACATCGCGAATTTATAAACCTGTAGGAGCTATACACTTAACGCGGTTACGATGACAACGGATACTATGAAAACCTAAATTCACATCCAAATTAATAGTGTGTCTAGCGAAGCGGTCGGGAATCAGTTAGTATATTGGTATGAACACAAAAGGAACCTTTATATATTTCTGTAGTAAATTGTTTATAATTTATCAGTCACGCGAAAAAACGCTTCGCTTGTGTTATTTGCTAGGTCAAATTTCCTTATATAGTTTAGTAAAATACATAAACATTAAGCTTAAAATTTATTAATTTGTTTCAAAAATACTATTTGTATAATTATCCTTAATTTACTCATCATATGAAAACTGAATAAAGTTTTTCAATTCAACTTCTACATTGTATTTAAAGTTAAATTTACACAAAAACTTATAAAAATATAAAATAAACTAAATAATTGTATAATCTGATGTTTATAAATTTATAAGAAACATATTTGAATTATATTAACTCTAAAAGTTACGAATACCAGTGCAATGTAACAATGGCTTAACAATGTGTTAGAATCTCGTGCTTTAATAAAAAATAAATCCCTATTAAGTTTAAAACAATAACTCAAGATAATTAAGTGTGGAACACTTTAAATAAATGATGAGAAAAATAATGAAAAACATTTATTAAAACACTATTAGTATTCATCATCGTTTGTCGCCATTGGAATTGTTCCCACATATAATCACAATTTTAGTATATAACTAGTAAATCAACTGTATTTTAAATTACCTAATGTCATTTTAGAGAAAGAAGGTATTCCGGACTATTTTTTGTTTAGCTGCTATCTCTATATATACTAATAATAATGATATCGATTGAGTTCGTGATTATGCATTAAGTCCAAAAAAGTCTTGCACTGTGATATTGCAAGGAGTAAAATGCTCACTATAATGTCAAGTTAAATAAACATCGCAAATGCCTAACTGCAATAAAAAATATATTTTAAAGACGTTTAGATCATTTAATACATAATTGGAGTATGTACTGATGTGTTAGATTTATTATAATCACTCACTCAATCAAATCATTTTGGTCTTAAAAAGAATAATATGTCTATAAAAAATAGAAATATATATTTGACTGTGAAAAAAACTATTGATCAGTTTTTCTTCATTATTTTATATGACTTTACGTTTATGCTAATTTTAATGAAAGTCTATTATAGACTGCATAGAAAATTATCACAAAAAATTATATTATTACAAACTAAAAGTTATACAGCGTAAAGTTTTGAGTATGTGGAAAGTTGTTTTAAATTAACATATACAGGGATCTATAATATTTTTTTAAGAAAGTTAGTGGTATACTTAGTAACTGCAACGATGAAACGTTAACAACTTCTAAATGAGTAAATGGAACTCGTTACGTTTTTGTAACTGAGCAACTAAATGCTATTTATTTGTATATTTAATTAGATTATAGAGAATTATAACCCGAAAAGCTAATGTTCGCGAGATGTTCATGGTTACAAAGAAAAGAAGAGTATTAAAAGCATAACATAACATTAAAAATTTAGAGAACATAATATTAAAAAAAGAATTCTGTAATAAAAATAATTGTCAATTTAAAATAGTTTCGGGAAAAATAAAACTATTATATTTACTTTGTGACTAACAATTTTTGGAACAACCCTCGTACATTGTATATATATCATATATCTCGAGTGTCTTCAACTCGTTCAGCAAAATTTTTAGTGGATTCAGCATTGTATACGACGTGGGGTACGCTAATGAATTCTATTGTTGAAGCGCAAACACCGTCCAGACTACCCTACAACAAACTTATACAGAAAAAATGTATAAGTATTAAAATATTATATATATATTAACTTGTTTTAAATACATAAAATGTTATACCGTAAAACAGGGTAGAATTAATAATTTCAAAAAGTTTTTTTAACGTGCTGATAGAAAATAAAAAAAGGTTTTAATCTATATAATATTCAAGAAAATCTGATTTGACTTTCATACGGCCTGATTTTTTCATTGACTTTGGTAGAAACTCTGATAAGGAAATTAAAAAAAAAACGTTATTTAATATTCATTGCTCTGAGTTGACTCTGTTTGTTGTCTATAGTGTTGTACTCTTAAAAACTCCGTAAGAAATCCCGAATTACCATCTTTAATTCAAAGAAAAGGAACTGTTAGGTATCCTTCTTAAAACTCTTTTTTTGCCAAGTTGATATATTCTCGTTGTTTTGAAACTAGAAATCAAATTTAACAGCATATCATATAAGTAGTCAATTACGCCCCGGCTTATAATTACATATCCTAAGTTCATATATAATAAATAAATACATAAATTAGTTTATTTAAAGTTATCCGGTATTAGAAAACATACTTTTTATGTTATAAATTGAAATAATAAATAAGTTACTTACCGTGATATCCTCCTGATGACGCTTTAAGAAAAAATGGCAGATGAGTCACTTTTGCCAACACAAGAAAAATAGTTCTTAATTCATTCAATCCTAAGCAGAAAATTAGGGTAAACTATAAATCTTGAATAATCATCAAAATCGTCTCGGGTCTCAGATATATTAAATTTAAAGAATTAATAGTGGTAAAATGGGGTGACATTTTACCACTTTTAATTTTTTTAATTTAATATAATTATTAAAATAAGTAACCAGAGATAGACAAGTTATTGGCTATTTATTTATTAAAAGCACTTGCCTGAACTCTAAAAAGATCCATTTAATAAAGCAATCGCTAGTCTCGGACAGTATAATTTTGTCCATGTGCCAACTTTTATCAGACCTGGATAGGTTGTTTTATAATAATTTGATATAAGAATTCTTTTTTAGGTTTTTTATTATAAATTCAGATTAACATTTAAATTATAATATCAAAACAAATCAATAATTTTATCAACCTCTCTCATATTTGTCAATAATGCTAAGAATTTCATTTTAGCTTTAGTACAAGATTTTAAACGAACAAAACATTAAAGTGTGTATTAAGGAATGTGGAAATTACGATCGATCAAGATGACAATGCCTATAGGTGTTATCAATAATGAATGTTACAGTTCCAATCTACTTTAAAACATTACGGCGATTGCATGGTAACAGAAAACGCATTAAAAAGTTTATTGAATCGTAAATGGTGTACTTTGTAAGTGAAAAGAATTGACGAGGCTTTAACAGAAAAAAAAAGTTAGGATGATTAGAATTAAACTTTAAGTGTATTTATAAATACATTATCTTAATTTAATATAGATGTTTCTTATATTTATCATAACATTATTGCAGGAGGATTCCGCGTACTATTAGATAATAAGATTAATTAAACTAAAAAAGAAAATAATCAATATATGCATATTTACTAAATATAATATAATATTATTTAAATATTTAATTCAAAATAAATAAACAGACGAACGTAGCGATATGCACAACTCATTTTGTGTAAAGAAGAAAGCACAGTTATCTTAAGTCATATTATAATTTTTATTGTTTTAATATTTTTTTTTCATTTTATTATTAATAAATTACACCTACAAAAGAGAGAAATCCAATTGTGTACGAAAATACATATTCTGGCTTCTGAACGATGAACAATATTAACACTTATCTATATTTCGACTATTTCATTACATCATAATATATTATATTATTAAAAAAATGTATTATACTTGACAATTGCACTTTTTTCCAACAAAGAAATAATTTATAAAATTGCAAAGATTCTATATATGATGATAACTATGTTCTCTGATAATTATCAATCTGTATCTCTTCAGTCATTAGTTCCCTAGATATGGTACCTAATAAAGGTAAAAGATATAATCTGCACACCAGTTCAGTTACATACATTACTTAATAATCCTACTACAAAATAGATGTGATTTATGTAAGTCTCAGTCCCTTTAGACGCATTTGGGTAAACGTAAACACTAACAACTTGTGTGATTGGTGTTTAAGTTAATTTATTACCTTTATAGATTACCATAAGTAATAAAAATCTTTTATCAATAAAATAAAGTACAAAAGTTTTTAGGTTTGTTCTCTGGAAATATGAGCCGACTTTGAATTAAAAATTGCCATTTAATAACCCATTTATTAAGATTGTATTTCTGTAATAATAATTATAATGTAGAAAATGTATTATCATCTGAAATATCTATCTGTGTATATTATTTTACAATAAACCTCTAAGAGTCCAATGAACTTAATATCAAATACAATATTAAAAGCAAAATAAGAGAACCGGCATTCGATGAGAATATTTTACTTTAAAAGTGATTAAAATTAAAACTTTAATAATAATGATTATATAACTCTAAATGGAATGGCACTACTTTGACATCATTATTTCTGAAAATTAATAACAGATAAGACAAAAAAAAAAAAAAAAAAAAAACATTATTAAAAGCCGATTTTATTAAACTCTCGTATTCAAGATAAGAACTACATTCATTACTCATACCAGTAAATTTCATTTGACCATTATTTCTAGATTGTTTTTAAGCGAATATTTCATTGCTATGTGTGTTCAGGACTGGGGAAATTGCAATCCATCAAGATTACAATGTATATTGTGTTACCATTGACGAACGTAACAGTTCTTTAATATAATGATTGCTTTGAAATAGATTGCGTAATAAAATGTTGTTTTGAGTCGTAAGCAATGTATCTTGTTAAAAAAAGGAATTATTGAGATTTTGGCAAAATAAAAACGAATAAAAAAAATACATAATTTATTAAAAAAATTTGTAATGTTTACATTAATTCTAAAGCAAGACTATTCTGCGCACTATTAGCACTTTAAATCAAGAACAATCTACTAAGGCTTACTTTATATTATACTTATGACTTAACAAGCATTAAAATCGTTCATCTAATCAAAGTAGGTAGTTTCGGATAGTATAATTTATTCCACGACCGAATCTAAAAGACCTTATTAATTAGCCTTTTGTAATATATAATTTCGGTAAAAGTAACCGTGTTGGTTAAAGTGAGCATTTGTATGTTAATTGTGCTTCCGCATCACTTTGCTTTTGGAAAGAATTATCTCAAAAACAAACATCCACTGTAATTTTTCTGCGTTGAGCATTTTTAGGAAAAGTGTATATTTTGCACGTTTGATGCAATATATTTTTATTTGTAAGAATTTCGAAACAAAATATTATTATATTAAACTTTTAAGGAATAAATAATACTATAATACTGGCAATGAATAACTCTAATTAAATAAATTCCAAAAACAAACAAACACACATACATGTCATAATATTGTATATACGTATATTATTATTATTGTTATATTATGTATTTTTTTACATTTAGAAACAAATAAAAAGCTTATTACCTAAGTATATTTACACTAATTTGTTATGACGGAGGATTATGCAGCAAACCCAATATTAACAAATTCTAATCGTATCACTCCGCAGATTCAACGGCGGATTGATTCTCGATAACATCAATGCTAATTATTATGTATATAACATCAAAACATGGGATATAAGCAATTTGGAAAGATAATAGCTTGATATAAATCACAGAAAGCAAACACTTATACTATTAAGTTTAATACGTAATAAACTAGAATACAGTTTAATTACATGGCTATTATTCATATCACCCGGACAGAAAACTTGACAAAATATATTTATTAATATTAAATAGATCAACGTATTCAAAAATTACAATGAGACTGTATTATATTCCAACATTCGTCATGTTTGTTAATACGTATCTGATGCTGGATTTAAATATGATTTTTTTTATTAAAACTCATAAATAAAACTTATTTACTGTAAACTCAATGGCGGGTATAAACACTCTGTTTCTTCTATGAGATCATAGTACCAGAACCAGTCCATACGACCTGCAGGCAATTGGACAGGAAAACTACCGTCTGCCTGAATAATATGTATATCTTTAACAAAATACTTTTTTCATATTTTTCATCAATTTCATTCGAGAACATTCCTGTTGATAAAATTAGGGAATAAATATTTTATTTAATTATTATTTTTATCTCTAATATTAACTCAAAATTTCGCATAGCTTCCAATAATTATGTTAAGGTGAATAGAAGTGGAAGAGTATCAATAAGTTTTTCAAGACTTGTTAAAAAAACATTTATATTTTAAGGCTTTTAAACCTATCATATGTGTATAATTTTAGAATTTTTATAGTTTTAGTCGAAAAGAATTATTTAATAGCAAAAAGTTATTAAATAATACATTTATGAAATTGGTTTAAAAGTTATTAAATAATACATTTATGAAAAACATGATCAAGAAATTTGAAAGAAAAAAAAATGTTATTTATAAGATCATGCACATTATAAGTTACTATAATTATTTTGCCTTTAAAAAGCTTTGATCAGAAATTATAGTATAAAGTGAAACTTAAAAATAGACTTAAGTCCGCACTAACGGGGCATTTCTCGACTATAAATAAAGTTATAATGATTGGTTGAAACAGATAAGGATTGTGGTTGGTTGACCATTCCTTCTACTTGCAAGTCATAACTTAAGGCCAATAAAGAAAAATATTATTGCAGAACTAAAATTCTTTACGGGTACACGCATAAAATGGAATATATTATACTTAGTCTAGCCAGAAATACTTTTACAATGTAAAATAAATAAAAAATATGTATTACTTTTCAATTTGGAATCCGTCATTTTTATAATACGATTGTTCATTATGCTGTCTTATTTTATTAAGATTTCATTGTATATGATAAAAAAAATATTCTAAGAACGGCTAAACATGACTATATGATGCCTAGATGACAAAACACATCCTCATTATGGTATTGAATTCGCTATCGTAAATACTTTCGAATTATGATTTAACTAGTGAATGAACGAGAATGAGAATAAATGTGTTCAAGTATGGTAAAGTATATTATAATATATTTAGCAATAAATAAGGTACCATCTAAACATTATAATGTTCCTTTGAAAACAAAACAATATATTGACATAACCATAAAAGCTTTCCTTTATATATTTTAGTAAATTGCTTGTAATTTGTGAATCACGCGAAATAACGATTTGGTTGTGTTAGTCTTGCATCATTTAGTAAAATAGAAAAATATTACTTTTTTATTTAAAATTTCTATCTAAATAGTAATATATATGTAAGCTGAATAAAGTTTTCACTTTAAAAGAAGAAGAACTTTAAAAATTTAAAAATATTATTTATTTAATATTTGGTATTGACTAATATTTGATTGTTGCTATTAGAACTCTTTATATTATCAAAATTATAGTTTTTATTATCAAACTTACAGTGCCATTCTGAAAGAAGGGTCAGATTTCATATATTCAGTTAGTACGATATAAATGTTAGCGCAGTGAGAGTTAAATAAATATTGTATACAAAACGGATTTCAGTATAAAAATGGTAACAGTATTGGCAGGAATGAGCTCCTATCTCGATACATATTAAGAATGACAATAACGATTGAGCTCGTGATTCTGCATTGAGGTTAGAGAAGACAATACAATGATATTGTAAGAAGTGAAAGATTCACTGTCGTGTCATAATTCAATATACATTTCAAATAGGTATTTCAAAGGTATAATTATAGTGTAAATTTTTATAAGAAAGACATTTAGTACAATAAGTGCATAAATGTACATACGTATGTGTAAAACTATTTACAATTACCTACCATTTTAATATTAATTAGTTAATTTTAATAATTTTATTAATTAAAAAAAAAGCTAATTGGTCACAATTAAAGAAGCAATACAAATGGGTAATAAAACAGAAATACGTAGTAGTAGTAAATAATACATGTTAACATAGTGTAATATAACTAGTCGTTCTGTGAACAGTAGACCAAACGGATCAACTCTTGGGCCATGTTCAGGCGAAGATTGACGATCTGCTTTCACAGACTCCCTCCGCCGAAGTCGTAGTCCTCGGTGACTTCAATGCGCACCATGCCGATTGGTTAGGGTCACGTGCCAACGACAAATGGTCTGGCAAATGGTCTGTCCCAATTGGTCAAGACGCACACTCGTCTACCGGACGTGGACAGTCATATGCCGTCTTTGTTCGATCTTCTGCTGACTATACATCCCGGAAAATACCAGGTCACTGTCGACGCTCCGTTAGGGTCCTCTGATCATTGTCTGAGTGTACGGAGTGTAGTGCCCATTCAACGTTCGGGTCGCACAACACCTGCGACTCGACGCGTTTGGCACTACAAGTCAGCGGATTGGGATGGAATGCGGTCCTTCTTTGCATCCTACCCATGGGGACCGATTTGTTTCCCTTCCGATGATCCTAGTGACTGCGCTGCGGCTGTAGCTGATGTGATATTACAGGGCATGGAACTATTTGTACCAAGCTCTGTGGTACCACTTGGTGGCAGATCGCGGCCTTGGTTTAATGCGTCTGTCAGGGCTGCAGCAGCTGGCAAACGGCAGGCTTATCAAGCTTGGGCCAATACGTTAGTCACTAAGGATCCGAACTCTAGAGTTCTGAAGAGGAAATATAATCGTGCCTCCAGATTCTTCAAGCAAAGTTCAAGCATGTTGTCAAAATTGGGGATCAGCTGGCAAAGTACCCGCCTGGCACGCGCAAATTTTGGGGGCTTTCAAAGGCCACTCTGGGCAACTTTAGCCAGCCGTCCCTACCGCCGTTGCACATGGGGAATGACTCTCTGGCCCATACGGCAAAAGAGAAAGCCGATCTCTTGGGCACTCTTTTTGCCTCCAACTCGACTTTGGACGACCAGGGGAAGACACCGCCTATCATCCTGCGGTGTCAGAGCTCAATGCCGGAAATAGTTTTTCGGCAGAAAACTATTAGGCAGTCTCTATTTTCCTTGGAAGTCGAGTGGGCCGGATGGCATTTCTCCATTAGTGCTACGAACGTGTGGCCCTGATTTGACTCCAGTGCTAACGCGTCTATTTCGGTACTCCTACCTTAAAGGCGTAGTCCCGGTCCAATGGAAGCGTGCCATTGTCCATCCGATCCCTAAAAAGGTGATAGCTCGGACCCAGCTAACTACAGATCTATCGCAATTCCCTCTCTGCTCTCCAAAGTAATGGAGAGCATTATCAATAAACAGCTCCTAACCTACCTCGAGGATCACCAGTTGGGCAATGACCGGCAATATGGCTTTCGCCATGGTCGATCGGCTGGTGATCTTCTGTTATATCTTACGCACCGTTGGGCAGCTGTTATTGAAAGCAAGGGAGAAGGTCTTACAGTTAGTCTGGATATCGCGAAAGCCTTCGATCGTGTATGGCACAAGGGGCTTCTTTCGAAGCTATCTTCCTATGGGCTTCCCGAGAGTTTATGCTAGTGGATCACTAGCTTCCTCACCGGGCGGAGCATACAGGTCTTTTTCGACGGTTTTTGCTCCGACCCCAAGCCCGTGAACGCTGGTGTACCCCAAGGCTGCGTGCTATCCCCAACTCTGTTCCTCCTGCACATCAATGATATGTTGGATATCTCCAACATATATTGTTATGCGGATGACAGCACTGGGGATGCGGTATATTCCGGCCGTGCAGGTCTCACTCGGGAAAACGTCGACGAGTGCCGAAAGAAACTTGTGTCTTCTATAAAGAGTTCCTTGGGGATGGTCTCTGAGTGGGGTGAACTGAACCACGTTCAATTCAATCCCGAGAAGACGCAGGTTTGCGCGTTTATCACTAAGAAAACCCCATTTGTCGTATCACCGCTCTTCGAGAGCACTCCCCTCATTGCCTCGCCAAGTATCAGAATACTGGGTCTCGACTTTTCGAGTGACTGTCAGTTTCGTGGTCATCTGGAGAGCAAGGCCAAGTTGGCCTCGAAGAAATTGGGAGTGATCAATAGAGCGAGGCAGTACTTCATAACCTGGCCAAAGACTTGCGCTCTATAAGACGCAGGTCCGGCCACACATGGAGTACTGTTCTCATCTCTGGTTCGGATCACCCCAATATCAGCTTCTACCATTTGACCGCGTACATCAGAGAGCTGTTCGAATTGTCGGGGACCCGGTGCTTTGCGAACGGCTGGACTCTTTGGCATTGCGTAGAGATGTGACTTCTTTGTGCGTCTTCTACCGCATTTACAACGGGGAGTGTTCGGAAGAACGATTCGATATGATGCCTGCCGCCGAATTTTATCACCGCACAGCGCGCCATCGCCTCCAATACCACCCTTACCACCTGAATGCGTGGTGATCCTCCACTGTGCGGTTCTCAAGGACATTTTTTCCACGTTCCATTCGTTTGTGGAACGAACTCCCTTGGGCGGTATTTCCAGATCGGTACGACATGGGTACTTTCAAAAAAGGCGTTAATTCCTACCTACAAGGCCGGCAACACTCTTGTAAATCCTCGGATATTGCAAGAGTTCATGGGCGGCGGTGATCACAAGTCGCCTGTGACCCGCCAGCTCGTTTGCCCTCCTCTTACATAAAAAGAAAACAGTACGTTAGGGGATGAGACAATTTTGGGAAAATATTTATAGTGGATTGGATTGGATTGTTAAATATTTACACTGGACCTCGTGAAATCCAAAGTTAGGTATTTTCCAAGGCGCATGTCTTTAAAAAACCCGTCACAAATCATCACTTCTATGTAATAACCCGAAATTTATGTGTTGCCTGCTGGCAAGAGAAAATGAATTGTGGTAGGTACCTACCTACAGTGTGCTTTTTAAGTGCCTTTTCCAAAATAAGGAATAAGTATACTTATCTATGTATGTAGGTATATAACTACCAAACGAAATTTGGCTCCACCTAATAACAACGGAGTTAATCAACTTTAAATTTTTTGAAAATTCGCTAAGGCCGCCATTTTGGATTTAGAAATAACAAAAAAATACCTTAGATTTCGGCAAAGAATACTTCGACAAAATTTCAGCCCGCTAGCTGCCGCAAAGTTCGTTTTTGTGATACGGCTCAGAAATCCGCCATCTTGTAATTTTGCGCCCAAGCAATAAAACGGCTCGACATAAAAATTTTAATAATTTAAAGAATACACCTACCAATTATATATACATATATATATGTCTATTTGAAGAACATTTATTAACACACTGATTGCACAGAAATTGATTACAGAAAATGATTATACTATTAAAAATATATATTTAAGTAGCGCAAAGTTCTGCAAATGTGTTAAAATATGTTAGATTAACACAAGCGAGGTTCTATAACAGTTCCTCTAGTACCAATGTAGGTAATACTCAGTAGCTACAAAAAAACAATAAAAAACTTCTACGTCAGTAAATGATACAGTTCAATAAGATATGAACTTTATTTTTAAAAGAAAGTTTAAAAATTGCAGACCATGAAATAGTCCATCGCTCTAAATGTGGATACCAAATATTTTGGTATTTGGTGAGAAACTAAGAGCAGTACTCTAAAAAGAGGTCAAACAACCAGTGTGGTTTTCTTACTGGTAAAAGCATAAACTTATAAGATACTAGGTTCAATTAACTGCATTCGGAAGTTATCACTAAGGAAGTTCCATTAGAATTTTAGTTTCGGAAATCTTGCTACCAACTGCAACACAAATAAAGTAAGGAGTATAATAATATTTTTTTATAGAAGATTGTATTTAGCCATAACATATTTCCGATGATCACTATTTTGGAAGTAGTCAAGCATCCGTTCTTTATCACCCCTCTACAATGTAGGCTCCGTCGAGCATAACACATTCCTGTGATAACGTAACTGCTACTGCCATTGGTGCTGACACTGCTTGGACAACGTGCTGCATCGCATATTGATATGCAATTCGCAGCTTTGGACAAATCTGCAACAGTAGCAACCAATACTTACCTATTACTGTTTGAAACTATGCAACACTCATTAGGAAGCATTACCTATTATTTACTGTTTGATACTTTTATTTATTAAAACATAAATAATATAAATGAACGAATGCGGCGTTGGGGACTGCCAACCAACACGCCATGTTCCGAACGGCGGGAGGTGGAGGACGGAGCTAGATCAGATATTCGAAGCCAAGTTATGGACACGAGAGTGTTTAGGGGTGCTGATCTGGGAACGGACCATTATCTAGTCGTTGCTAGAATAAGAGGTCTGTTTGCAGGTTGGTGCAGCCGCACGACGTGCTCTAGCTTGGAGTCGAATTATCGCATAAGAAGCTGGAAGCTTCAAGATCCACCGATCAGAGAGGAATATCAAGAAAGGGTTTCCAAGAAGCTTGAAAGCTGTGCCTCTGGAAAAGAAAGTGTTGAAGTCTGCTGGCAGAACCTTAGGAATGGAATGGTGAAAGTAGCGACAGAGGTATGTGGTAAAAGGAAAAGAGGTTTTAGTAAGAAGCGCGATAAATGGTGGGATGATGAAGTGAAAGACGTTGTGGAGTTAAAGAAGAAAGCATGGTTTGATTATGAAGCCTCGAGTAAGATTAAAAGTATGGGAGAGATAAGAAAAAGAGAGTACATGCTGTAAAAACACAAAACGAAAGCACTTATAAGGATGAAGCGTGAAAATTCTGAGAAAGAAAGGGACGAAAGGTTGACAAACAACTTCCGGGAAAACACGAAGCTTTTCTGGCGAGAAGTTAGTGGTTCCCGGGGTTGTTCGGTAACCTGTAGAATGAAAGGGGTGCTTTCGAAGAGCGGTGAAGTCTTAACAGAGCAAGCACACGTTTTGCAGCGGTGGACGGAATTCTACAAGGAGACGTATGAATGTGAGGACGCCTCGGCCTCGAGTATCAGCGAAATGCTGAGTCCCGATGTAGCCGATGGTGAGATCAGTATGGGAGAAGTGGAGAGCGCGATTCGAAGTCTGAAATGTGGTAAGGCTGCGGGACCAGATGGAGTTACTGCCGCGATGATCAAATATGGTGGGCCACGCGTCTTGGACTTGTTCTGGCTTTTGTGCAATTTATGCTGGAAATCGGGGGAGGTTCCAGACGATTGGCGAAGTGCAGTCATCGTACCTTTATATCAAGGCAAAGGTTCACAGATAGACTGTGCAAGCTATAGGGCTATCAGTTTGATTAGCTTGGGCGGTAAAGTTTTTGCAAAAATATTAGCGAGAAGAATGCAAGAGAGATCTGAAAGGCTATTGTGGGAGGCCCAAGGAGGTTTTAGACCTGGAAGAGGGTGTATAGATCAGATCTTTTCCCCCGCATGATCACGGAAAAGTTTTTGGCCCTAAACCAAAAGGTTTTCTGTGCTTTTGTGGATTTGGTAAAGGCGTTTGACAGGGTTGTGAGAAAGAAGTTATGGGAGATACTGCCCCGATACAATGTGAACGGACCCTTGCTACAGGCTGTAAAATCTCTTTACAGAGATCACTCAGCCTGTGTGCGAGTAGGAGCTGATATGTCGCCCTGGTTTGACATCCAATCGGGTGTTAAGCAAGGTTGCACTATGTTAGCTTGGTTGTTCAATTTGTATTTGGATAGTTGTCTCCAAGGCGTGAAAGACAGTGACATGGGAGTGAAAGTAGGTGACCTTAAAGTCAATTGCTTGCTATACGCAGATGATGCAGTGCTCATTGCATCATCAGAATGCGATCTGCAGGCATTGGTCACCTCTCTGAAAGATGGGTGTGAAAATAATGGTCTAAACCTGAATGCAGATAAGATGAAGGTTCTGATATTTGAAAGAAATGAAGAAAGAACAGAATGTAAGATCAACGTGAATGGTAAGATAATAGAACAAGTGAATGAAGTGGTATATTTGGGAAGTATGTTTAGCAGAGACGGAAGATACGAAATGGATGTGGAAAGGCGTATTGCTGCCGGTAACAGAGTTAACGGTACCCTGGCTGCATTTTTGAGACGGCAAAATAAATAAATAAATAAATATAACTTATAAATAATCTGTAGTAATAATAATATCATCTAAGAATACCAAGTTGATTATTATAAAGTGAAATTAAAAATTAAATTGAATCATCTTTCTTATCAAACTTTCTTATTAGAGATAAGAATTAGATTTGTCATTTCTATTAGAAAATTTCATTTTAACTTTGTTTTAGAATAGTTTTAAGTGAACATTAAAATAATGTGTATTCAGGACTAGAGAAATTGCAATACATCAAGATAACAAAGTATATTATTAATGGTCTGTAATGGCCTACTTAAAAACACTATAACGATTGCTTGAAATACAGAACGCAATAAAAAGTTTACTGAAATTTAAATGTTGAAAAAAAATGTCGAGGCTTTGGCAACAAAACCGCTGTTTGCAATATACTAAAACGAAATAAAAATAGAGTGCTGGGAATTACATTTAAGTTTATTATATATTTTATAATGTTTATCTTATAATCAAAGCAAAAAAGGATTCTGTGCACTATTAGAATTTCTTTTTATTATATTTTTTATAATGATAATAGTTTATTTCAAAAATTCGTACGTTTCACTTGTTTCAAAAATTACCTGCACTAAGTGTTAATCAATTTGTGTTTTAATGAAACAAATTATAGTTAAATAAAAAATAAATATACTTATACATATATATATTGGTAGGTAGATAAAGGATACTTAACTATTTAATTGACGTTATAAAAAGTTTTATCCATCTTTTAGTTTTTAAAAAGTTACAAAACATGAGTTATGTATTGGCAGACAACGAAGTTATTAAAAAAATATTTATTTATAAAATAAAAATACATGTTAACTTGATTAAATCTAATAATTAAATCTTATTACAAACAATGATAAATGTCGACTCAGGAAATTGATGCTTTCCTCGTAAGCGGAAATCACTGCTTATGCTGTGATAACTCCTCCGTCCTTCAGAGAGAAGCTGATCTTACAGCTTCCACTAGTGTCCTCACTAGTTGGTGTCGCCTTCGGATGTTCATTTATCTTGGTGGCTATTGTATATTGATACAGCTTCCATGATGCTGCGCTGATCAGGAACAGATACAGGATGATAGTCGGCCAGCTCGGGGTTGCCATAAGTAGGCCTGTGACGTCATCTTCGTTGATGTCTTCAGCTTGGTCCAGAAGTTTGTGTATGTTGTCCAGATCTAGGTCCTCTATTTTGAGTTGATATTTTACAGCTTCCACAAGTGCATTCTGTTTCAATGGCAGCGGTATGACTTCATCTATGTTTATAGTAGTCATGTGAGTCTGTAGAGTTATGTTAATGACGTCAACACGACAATCTTCGGTGAGTGTTACGAGATGAATTCCCGAAGTGCGTTTGTATGAGGTTTTGGTTCCACATTGAACTCGTACTATTTCTTCTTTTCTAAGGATAACCAGCCAAGTGTTGTCTCGCGTCTTCAGTATCTTATCTTCTATTAATATAATTTTAGCGCGAGTGCAGTTGGCGTACTTATGCCGAACGAGGATATGATACAATCTTGCGATGTTGTAATGTGCTTGGTGTTCATTAACTCGCAGAGATGAGCGTTCTGGGTTAGTTGCTTGCAGTTATCTTCCAGATATGCGTACGCATCGCTTTCTAGGTATTTGGATTTTGGGATAATAGTAAAATATTTTGTATCAGGGATAGAATAAAGGTGGATAAGGTCACATATATTTGGGTCGGTACTAGGAATTTCTAATATAAATGTTAACGAGTGTTCTGTAGGCTTTAACTTTAATTGACCTTTCTAATATTCTAATATTATTTAAATTTATATCTATTACTGGTACTAGGTTAAACTTAGTTTTAAGTTGTCTTAATTCTAACACCAAACTTTGGGGACTAATTATACTGGGATGCATAACACCTAATTGGGAAAATGTTATAGCATGTTCTAAAATCATTAACTTATCTAAGATAATCTGTAAGCTAAAATCTATTTGAACGTAAATATTTAAATAATTCAAGTGACTATGTAACCCATCATAGTCTTTTGTCACGTTTCCTATATATGTAACTAAATTTCTCTGATTGTCGTTAATCTTATCTAATTGGTTACCAATTTTTTTTACAGTATTTTCTGCAATAATTAATGTCTTTTTCTCTGAATTTTGAATAGAAGTTATTGTATTTCTTATAGTTGAAATTTCAGATTCAAATTTTAAAGCATCTTGATTATCTAAATTTCCAGTTATCGATTTTACAACTGAACCTAAACCGTCTATAAGGCCACGTTTTCGCCTAATGTTCCGGGGGAATCATAAATGAAAGTTTTCTATTTACTAAGGATAAATTGTATTCTATTTGATTACGATAAGAATTTTGAATACGTTCTGATTGCGTAGTAGACGTTTCGGAAGCTTTAATACTTGCATATAATGCAGTTAATTTAATTGTAGTTAATTTTAAATATGTAACATTATAAACACAAGCTAAATTAAAAATATTTGTTTGTTTAATTATTTGACCTTGCTTAAGCAAAAGGATTCCCTGTTCGTTATTTACGGGATTAAAGGTAACGTCTGCTGTTGCGTAGAGCATGATTGCTCCTGCGATGAGGATCTTGGAACAAGGTGAGGCCTTCTTAGTAGTTTATAATGAACCCTTATAGATTTCTAATTAGGATGGTTTTCTATTATTTCTGCAACGTTATTGGGGTGAAGGTGAATGATTTTATATGGACCTTTAAATACCGGTTTTGTTTTATCGTTTCTTGCTGTCTTCGCCACTTGTTTAAAAACTAATTCACCTACCTTGAATGTTCTTTCTTCTGCTTCTTTATTCCGCCTGGCTGTTATTTGTTCTTTGTTTTTAGACATAAGGGCTGTTATACATATCTGTTGTACATTCAGCATTTGTTTTATGTTTTAAGACGTAATCCTGATAGAATTCTTTTATGAAATATAGCTCTAACGGATTTCGTGATGATGTATGACCACAGAGAAGTTCATGAGGAGAATAGCCTGTTGCTGAGTGGATAGCATTATTATATGCTATGATTGCATATTTCATTATTAACTGAATGGGGTCATTTTTATTTGTCATTTTCTGAATTCTAATTATTTCGCCTATAGTCGAATGAAAACGCTCTATAGGTGAATTAGAATTCGGGTTGTATGGGGTTGTGAAATGTATGTTTATGTCATGTAAAGCGCATATTTCTTTAATGACCTCATTGTTAAACTTATTGTCAGAGTCTGTCGTAATTTTATGGGGTAGTCCTAAAACAGAGATTACGTGTTTTAATGCTTCAGCTACATGTATGCTACTGGATGCATTTAATGGAACTGCTTGTGTAAATTTAGAAAAGTTATCTATAATGGTGAGAAAAGTAGCTCCTCCAGTTGAGTATAAGTCCATAAATAAATGTTCCATGGGCTTACAGGGTGTTTCAGTTAGCGCTAAATGTGGTCTCAATGGGTTACGTTCGTACTTGGCCTTAAGACAAGTGTCACATCGACTTATGTATCCTTGAATCGTGAGTAGCATATTAGGCCAATGATAGTTTCTGTGCAATTGTTTATGTGTTTCCTGAATAACGCGGTGTACAATCTTCCCTTCATGATATTTTTTAATTAGTTCTAATTGCTCGGCCTGGTTTTTGACTAATATGACGCGCGTAGTACATCTTACGCGTTTTGGACCTCTATACTTGAATACCGTTGTATAGACTCTACAGAAAGCTAAATATAGTTCGTCGTTATAAAAGTAACAGTGAAAAATGCGATTGACTATTGTATGTTCCTTGAGGAATCTAATTATTTCTTGCTCGGTATTGTTAACAGGGATAAATACATCTTTAATGTACGTTGATTAGTTGATCTGTTATCTACTCTGTAAGTGGAGCCTGGAGTTGATCTTATGTGGAATTGTTTTAGTTGTTAATTAGTTAGTTAGACAAACTTTCAAACTTAACTAGGTTTATCGCGATTTTAGCTTTAAACACTCTTTAACATTAATATAATATAAATACTAGGACAGGAAATAGAGCAGGAATTTGGATTATCAGCTAGAGTACTCATCACACCAGTATCTGCATCTCCCGTCGAGTCTTGAGTAGTACACGGGGACGTCTAATTCTCCAGAATATCCATAGTTAGTTAGAATAGTTTGATTCCAAAATTTTTACGAAACGCCGTAATCCTACCGACTGCGCCAGTTATGTATTGGCAGACAACGAAGTTATTAAAAAAATATTTATTTATAAAATATTCATTAATAAAAATACATGTTTACTTGATTAAATCTACTACAAGACTAACATAAAATATTATAGTTAAATCTTATTATAACCAATGATAAATGTCGACTCAGGAAATTGATGCTTTCCTCGTAAGCAGGAATCACTGCTTATGCTGTGATAACTCATGTCTTACGAAAATAAATAACGAATTAGAATATGTCCATATTTCAATTATATGGCTATTATATACAACACCCGGAGAGGAACTTGACAAAATATAATAAATATTCATATAAAAAAATCCAACATAATCATATAAATGATGCGCCCACGTTAACCCTAATAAGTTTTACACGGATTGTTAATATTAAGCCAAACATTAAAATGAAATTTAATTATTTTCTGACATCCGTTCTATCTGTTATCATGAAGCTAATATTTAAATTGACGTTTGTGAAACAGTGATCAGAATAAAGAAGTACCTGCGTGAATATGTTATATAGTTCTTCTATCATTAGAACGCGTTTAGAAACTTGAAACGTGTCATTAAAGAAGAGCTTCCTTCTCAAAGTATGATGTCAAAACTTATTTTAAGCACTTATCCTGTTGACACTTCCATTTAAGGTAGACAAGTGGATGCTGGAATTGATTCGAAGCGACAAACTTATAAGTAAATGAATAAATAAATAAAATAATGTACAATATAATTAAGTACAGATCTCAAATAAACTCACTTAACTGCAGCAAAGTCAGTCGTTAAAATCATTCCATATGAACGTCAATTAAGAGGAAGGATATACGAAAAGGCTTTAACGTTTAAAAGAATAATATTAAAGATTACTTTTAAAATTTTTGTTCAACTTTTTACTTTATATCATACTTATTAAAAATGTATATATTTATGTTTTCAGGCTTTAGCTTATTGAACATATTTTATTATCTGTAATTGTTTGTATTGTCTTATACTTTGTGTGTATTTTATAGTAAAAATTATTTTATAATATAACAAAGACCAGTACTTACTGTTCATGTAAAAATATTATCTAATACATATTTTTTAACATGCAACATACAAAAAAGATAAGTTATTATTTTTCGTTTAAAAAGAATTTGATCGGAAGTCTTAATGTCAAATAAAACTTAAAAACAAATTTGCAATTTCAGAAACCACCATAAAACTTGATATTATTAATTAGAAGTGACGTTGCAAAAGATAAATTTTGTGATTAATATTAATTTTAATTAGATATGTGAAAACATATTAAGGACAACGAATTCGATGGAGTTTGTAAATCTGCATTGGGGGAAAGAAGAAGCGTAAGAAGTGAAAAGTTCACTATCGTGTCAATGTCAGCAAGCGTTTATCGCAAAATAATTAATCGAAAATCATTTGCTCTCTAGTTGATATAGGATTTTCATATAATGTTTTAATTTTTATATTATATGTTATCACAAAACACATTCTTAAATTTGCCACAGTTAGATTTGGTAACCCATGTTTCCTAAGAATTTTTAATTCCATAGTATTTTCTTCTGGTTATGATAAAAAATGGTCTGCTTTTTAATTTGACATAAGAGTAGAGTTGATATAAAAAGTTGTAAAAGAAATGCAAATAACAATGGAATTTCTGTAACATTTCATAATATTTTTCAGACAATGTTTTCATCGTAATGAGAATGTTTTATTAAAAAAACAAAACATAAGCAATACGTTATTTCGCGTGACTGACAAAGACGAGTCTATAAAATGTTTATATATTCTATAAATATATGATATTTCAAATAATTATTTAATATATCAATATTAACAAGTAAGGTAATAATTATATTCGTTTGTCATACACAACAAACATATTAAATTACAATTATTCTTGTCCAAGTTTTTTGTTTTGACTATACTCGTATTTTGATATAGATCTCTTCAGATTTTATTTGTTACAAAGTTGTGAAGAAAGCGATTCAAGGGGAAATGTGAGATTGCTAGGACAGGACTTGTTATTATTTTATATAGGTTCTTGTACGTACTCAAACCACTATGCTGTAATTGCAAAAATTTTTATAAAAAGTAAAAAAATCCTCTATATACGCTTAATTGTTTTATTTATTTCATTCAATCATAAAAACATATTTTTATTACACTCACCCAAATACAGACATGCTACTTCTATGAAATAAAAATAATTACGTTCCCTAAAAATTTAAATAAAATCAAAAAAATGTTACACCTTAAGATTTGCTTAAGGTGTAACATTTTTTTTTTCGGTACTTAAGGAGCACCATTAGTTACAAGCTATGACTGTAAAATATCTAATACTACTATCTACTATCAATACTACTATGAACATAACTATTTAAAGTAATTTTTAAGTTTTTGTTTCTGAGCGCTTCAACAATACTACATGAGTAGTTACAAAAGTTCCAGTCATCAATCTGCCTCGCTTCAGCCAGCAGCGAGACAGACTAGCGCACAGGCCTCTGAGCTAAAAACTGACTCTAATATCATTTATCTTCAAATGATATTATATATATCTCTGGCTACCCCACAAGGGATATGGCGTGAAGGAATAGATATTTATACAATTCGAGTAGTATTTTACTTCATACAATTTATTTTAACTTGTTACAAACCTAAAGTTTTGATACAGTTATTAAGTAGAACACTAGCTTCGTAGTAGGAAAATCATTTCTACTTTGCATGTTGCTTACAATGAAATAGTTGTAAACAACTTTGTGTATACAGAACTTCATTGCCTGAATACAACTTTACAACAACTAGGTGATCGGTGATATCATCCTTGAATGACACAGCAAGGAATATATGAAAATACATTTTCACATTTTTGTTTAACTAACAATTATTATAGTAATAGTTATTAAAGTAACTGCCTATTTTCTAATATTACAGGTAGACAATATTACAATGCCTATTATCTAATATTACAGGCTTAAAAAATAAACAAGTTGAACTGTTATCGTGTATTTGCTTATAAGTATGAGTGTGTCTTTAGGAACTTAGGACTTTGAGGAAGTATAAATAATATTGATTAGTTAATCATAGTAAATTTTTGCTATTAAGAAAAGTAACTAGTATTAATTAATATATCGCTAAAAGGTCCGCCACACTGCGTTCATATGATGCATAAAAATGTGTGCTTGATCTTACAGTTATGTCAAACAATAAATACTTTACCAAATTAAACGTGTTGTAATAAGTATCTTCTTTATAAGCAAGATATAATTTTGACAACCAACTTTAAAAATATTGCGGGAGACAAAGTATAAGCGATTTTGTTAAGTTTTTAAAAGCTTTTTTTTCCTAAATAAATAAAATAATTGTAATTTTTCGATATAAAAAATTTAAACATAGTTTTTTTTATTTTTCTCTTGAGTTTTCTACACTGTGTCTAACCGTAAGATTACACATTACTTCGAATTGAACAAGCCATTTCCGTATTTACATCAAATACGGTCGTAGTCGACTAAGTAATGTTCAACTGTTTGAATTTGGTTGAATGTACCTATAATAATATTATTATATTATGAGAGTTTATTTGACTATATCTGATCATAACAGATTTAGAATTATATACATGTATTCAGACTTTTTAAATTATTAACTTATTTAAAATAAAATTAAAATTAACGTCTTCTTTTCTAGATTGGGTAATAAATAGAAAAATGTATAACATCTTTTCTAGATTACATAATATAGTAAGAAATTTACTATAAACTTTAATTCAATCACAATAAGCCAAACAAATTTTCTTCAACTTCATCTTGAACTTTTTAATCAACATTTGTTCCACTGTAAATAAAAATTCTTCAACTTCAATAATCCTTTACGTAGGTTTTTGAATCATATCCAGTATTTGAAATATTCGTATAGTCTTTTAACTGGAAAAATATTCACATTTAAAATAAGAACATTGTTTTATTTTCCTACAAAACATTTAATTACTAATGTTTTGTAGCTGACAAATAGTGTCGAAAATATTAGTAAAATTTATAAAGTTTTGGACTTATCGGAACTATAAAAGCCTTAAATATTTAAGGTACAATTTGTTGGTCTGTACGTTACTCTGAATTTAAACTCTCATGCCACTGTTATTTAATAACAAGTAGACTTTATCGCTTGACAATTCTCGTTATTATAGCTCTTTGTCATGAAAACTTTATTATACTAATTCGTTTCAACATAAGATATTAAACTGATGTTAAATATTTTTAAATTAATATACACCAACGAATAACAATTGAATAATAATCATACATATGTAATAAATATATGTGTGTTTCATTAAAAAATAAAAGGTATTTTAGCATGGAATATAGGGAACGTTCCAACGCTACCCTCACATCATATTAAGTACTCGTATTACTAAATTCATTCAAACGGAATGGTTCTGAATATACCATTGATAAATTTCCATAGACACCAAAAATACTTAAATTATTAAGAGATATTTATATAAAAGTATAAATACAGAATAAATAAACAAAACTACTATTATTTATTATATTTAATAGAAATGTTTCTTACACTTAGGTACTTATAGCTAATGATTATTTGAATCAAGAAACAGTTTCTAGAATACTTTCCCTGAGCTATTTAGTAATTTCTAGAGATGGAACAGTCACTTCGATTATTTTACCCCGTTATATATTGTTATGTTCTATTACTAGTATTACAGGACTCTTATAGTTATACGATATATTTTATTTAAAGCCATAATACGTCATGGTCAAACATTTCAAACGTTTCTATCACCATCATCTGCCGGATTATTTCGGGTCGTTGCTATTTTTGCTTTTCTATTATATACATTATGAATAATCTTCTTTTTTTTAAAAGGCTTAAGACAGACATACATGAATTCAAAAAATAATTGCTGTACTTTTTATTCGCTTAACTATACAAAACGGCACTTTATAGGCGAATCGTAGACACAGCAATACAATTACATATTACACTTTTAAAAACGTATAAATCCACTAATAAAAGACTTTTACTCATAAAACCTTTATCTGTTATCCGAATAAAATATATTATTTTTATAATTAATAATAACCAAACGGAAACTTGTTATTCAATTCCTAAATAAACATAAAAACAATCTAAATAATTAGTCATATATAAAGAATAATATGTTACTGTGACATATAAATGTTAATATATTATTTAAAATACATTGATGCAACTTCAGAAAGAGATCACGTATTCAGTTAACACAGTATAAATATTAGCTCAGTGAAAGTTCAATAAAGATTGTATCCAGAACGAATTTCATTACAATAATGGTCACAATATCGGCACGTACGAGCTCCTATCTCTATACACGTTAAGAATACCGATGCCGATTGAGTTCGCGATTCTGCATTGACTTATAAAGTGCTGTTGTAAGGAGTGAAAGGTTTACTGTCATGTCAATGTTAACCCGTAGATTGAAATAGGTCGAGAATTATTTGCTTAGTTGGTGTAATAATTAATATCAAAATAAGCTTTTCTTAACATGTAACTTTTCGTTTTCCTTTCTTATACTATCTTCATCATGTTATATTTGATGAATACCTTTTTATTTAACTTCATAAAAATTTGGAAGCCGGCAAACGAATATAGATGATAGAAAATGTTTGATGAAATAACTATTGATATAAATTTTAATGCATCTTTACTTCATATTAGAGTTCAAAGTTGATGACAAACCTTGAAAATAATACAAATAACATTTTTGTGAACAAAAAGGCAAAAAAAACTTCGATTTTGTATTTTTTACTGTATTTTTAAATAAATAAACCTCGTATATATAAACCTCGTAATGTATGTATGAGGAAGTTTCGTGGAAGCAAACAACAAAAGCGATACGTTCTTTCGCGTGACTGGCAAATTACTTCAAAAATGTTTTTAGTATTCTTTTACATTTAACGAAATGTGAAATTTTACAAAATACATCTTTTCCTATTGTGTTTACATGCAGAAATATTATAAATTTTTAAGCCAAATATAATAATTAATAAAAATATTGACTCAAAATTTATATGTGCATACATATACCCGTGTGACCACACTTAAAACAAAGTGCACCAAATATTAGGTGTATAAATTTTATATCTGCCAAGTTTCTTTTATCAAGTTTATATATATACTAAGTTTCATGGTTTGCATTTGGTTTTAATATACCTCTTAAAATCTCATAAGTAACAAAGTTTTAGGGAAACTAAAAACATTTCTTCGACTTCTGTATTTACGCATCAGTACTACTTAAAAATTTAAGAATTTTAAAATATCTTTCAAATTACATTCCTTTATACTCAAAAATGCAGGACCATTTTGAGCCCAAAATGTCAGCGGCTCGACCGTTTATTCAATATAATATTGTTTATTTGTTGACAAAAGAAATTGATATTTGCAATTGAAAAACCATTTTTTATAAGACTATACATATAAAAGCATTCTGATTGATCGCAGTTTGTATATAAAAGATACCTTTGTAATATCATTACTAAAATCTTTAATAATGAATATAACTTAAAATATTAAATGTTCAAATTTTTATCTGTTTCAATGTCACCTATGCGTTTATGAGTGCTAATTTCTGGAACGTCTTACCCGATCCAAAAAAATTTGTTATTCGTAATTATGATGTCATATACATGAGGTATAAATATGATACTTAAGAAGCTTATTATTATATTATTTTATTATATTTTATTTATTTTTAAAGCACAGAATTTGTTAACAATCAAAAACAAGAAGGTAAGAGAAAAATCTAAATAAAATTGAATTTTCCATTTCAAACGTATGCATTTTTTTATAAAAATTGTTTTCCAATGTATCACGAAGCATTCTCATTTTCGATTTATATTTATATTATGTATAATTCATTATATATGACACATTTATATTATGAATGGAAAAACATTTTTGCAGTCTTTGTCTTTTTTTAACACACTCACTGAACGGAATTCAAAAGAATTGATGACCCTTATAAAGAAAGATCATCAATTATCATGAAAAAAGTAAGTCGGAAGAAATCCTACCCTCTGAGAAATTTCTAGGCGTGTGCTGCTTAAAGTGTTGGTGCTACAGGATGATCATGTATTAGATGTTAGATAAAGGATTGTTTGTCTTAAATAGTTCTTAGTAAAAAACCGCGACCGCGCATACCTTTAATGAGGAAGCCAATACTAATGAAAGCTAGTATTAATATTTCTTCTTTGTGTTTGACATGAGACATTCGTTGTTAACTTATTAGATTTAATATGGACATGAATTTTTATATTAACATATTAATCTTTTAATATTAATATTTACTTAAATTTTTCCAGTTTTTGCTAGTACGGTATGTTTAAATTAAAGCATAAAAAGAAAACGGAAAAGGAGAGAAGTTGCAATTAAACTAAAACTTACGAGCAATTAGAATTATGACTTGTGTGTGTAAATACAATAAGAAGTATGTACAAAAAAATATCAGTAACATTCTCTAGTACAATTTTTTAAAATAAGACGGAGACCAAATTTGTTTCCATGCCTCCAGCGTGTTAAAGCATCCCTATTATTTTTATAATGAAATGAATTAAGGTTGCCACCATAAGAAGAACCATCTGCTCATTTTCCATTCGTCACTTAAAAAGAGATTTGCAGGTAAATAAGATTTTGTTTTTTTTTTCTGTAAAAATAAATTAGTTTTAGCCATTTTTTCATTTTTGGTTTATTGTTAATCTTTATGAACCATTCCCGAAACAGAGGTGGACGAAATCACAATTAACATAAACGGTCATTCGACTGGACAGGGTCCTTTTACCAAAATTACAAAAGGCAAGTAACAAGGTCCTGTACAAGACGGTCATAGACTAAATTATATTGTCCAAAACTACCGACTACTTTGATTAGATGAACCTTTTTAGTACTCAGATAAGTTAAGTGAAGTGTACACTTTAGCAGATTGCGTTTGATTTGTAATTCTAATATCCGACACAACTCTCTTGCCTCAGTTATCTGAACATAATAAGATATATTTTAATATTATAATTAATGGTCAGTTATATCTGTTGAATACGTTTAAAAAAATTGATAACATTGTAATACCTAGACACTTGTTCTGTCTTAATCTGTTGCTAGTATCAGGCATTAGTCTACCTCACGTCGCATACAATGCTGTATATACTACAAAATTTGTAGAAAGGTTGAAAGCACTCGAATAAAATGATATTTATACGATATATACATTATTTATATATCATCCTTAAAAACTAGTATATATATGACCGTTATGACTCTCCTGTATAAACGTAAATCGATGATTGTGCGAAAAACAGAATTGTAACTTTTATGTATTTAAACATAAGTGATTCAACTGGTTCCGCTCCGAGCTCATGACTAAGGACCCAGGGTGGGTTCGAAACTAGTTGAGCAAATTGCGATAAAACTAATGTAAGTAGAACCGGTAACATATATTTTAAGAATTGTAACGTAATAGGTTTTCTTGATACCTTAGTATTTAAGGATTAAATAATTATTGTTACTTATTACTTTAAAGGTAAAATGTTATTACCGATTCCCAATTTATTATGTTTTATTTAAATAATGTCACATTAAATGCATTAGATTCATAAACACCTGTAATTAATATTCAATAGTTCAGATTATAATAATTGTATGATTATTACAACTAAAATTATGAAAATACAATCTTAATATTAAGTTTTTCATGCAAATCCAAGTCATAATTTTCGTGAATAAGCCTTCTGAAGAAAAACTAAACCACAATAAAAACGAATGCTACAATTTCTTTGTGCTTACGTTTACGTATACCCGTCTGAAGCGTATAAGCATCTCATTTCCTTGCTTTAAAGGAAGCTGATCCTCTGAGATTCCAATAAACCACTTCTATATTGCAGCAGGCACGTTAATTAATGTTATATAAAGAGTATATTCTTTTGCCTTTATTATTGTAATTGTCAGAAAGAAAATTATTTATAATATAAATACATTATAATGGAATTTGATAAGTAGAACATAAATATGTATATTCCGGATCTGAGTTTTATCAGAGTTAATAACGTCATCGGTCCGGAGCCACAGTGAGACTTACTGAGAGTCCCGTGGGTACTCGTACTCTTAATGGTCAATGTTTTCTAGTGAAAGGAGTCGAGTAGTTGAGTGATGAAGGTATAGTTAACAATCACTTTTTTGTTTTTCTGAGAATATTTTTAACAAAAGAATGTCATCAATGCTAATGTATTACATATTTCTTTTATTTAAAGCGAAAGGATTTATTAGAAACAATACTATTATTCATCAGTTTATTACTGAAGATTATTATTTTATTTTATATATCGTTATATTTTCTGTTTTTCGTGTTTCGGTTTCGTGTTTCTAAATCGATAAACGTGTTTTCGACATATCAATTAAAATATTATTTTATTTTATTGTCTTTAAAACTTCCACAAAAAAAATAAAACTAATTGTTAAAAGCTTTTAAATTGTATATTATTCAAGAAAAATAATATAGTTCAGTTAGTCAGTTATGAACACATTGGCTATGTCACGACGTTATGGACGTAATAATTTTTAACATTTCATCGTTTTGCTGCAGTTACTAAGTAGAACACTAACTTTCTAGAGTAACTAATATAGGACTCTGCATGTGTTAATTTTAACTAAGTTTCCACAAGTTTCCACATACTCAGAACCCTGCGCTGGTTAAGAAAAAGTTTTTAATATTATACTCATTGTCTGGTATAATTTTCTGTGCAGTCGACATGTGAATAGAAATTAGAACTGACCAACGATGTTTTCTAACGGTCAAATGTATTCGTTACATATGGATGTATTATATTATATTTTCAGCAGAACGTTTTTTTTTATTTTATCGTTACAAAATTGAGAAAAAGGACTTGCGTACAAATTTATCCTAAATTAAAGTTCTGTAAAATTCTGTATTTAAGTTTTTAAAGGATCGTTTAGTTTAAGTTGTGGTTGTCAAATATCTTGTCGTAGTACTTATATCATAGAAGGATTTCAAAGTGACATTAAAAACTTGTTCTTTAATTATCTTTCAATATTTTATTTTTTGCAAGTACTTAACAAGTAATTGTACTTTATTTTCCAGTTTTATAGCTTCGTTCAGAACAAGATTTTTCTTTATTGTAAAAATTAATAAAGGTAAACAATTACTAGAAATAAATTATTTATTTATATTACTAGGATCCGCCGTCGTGCGCTGCGGGAGTTGAGCTGAGCGCCCTCTCCTTCTTTAATCCTAACAAACTTAGCATATAATATTGCTCTATAATATGCTCAGCAACTATCGGTTTAGAATCTCAATGGAAAAGAAAATCAGTTCATCATCAATAAAATTATAGCCACATTCTGTCTTATAAATGAATCTCAACTTTTTTTTACTGTTTTTCTAGACTGAATCTTTTTGTTCTGTTTTTTGCAGAACCATCTTCAGTAAAAGATCTAGCCATGTGCCAAATTCTACAAAATACATCTATAGGTTTTAAAATTACCGATGTCGTAAAACAGAAAAATTAACGGTTAAGAGCTTCGCTTACGCTCAGCTCAAATATATTACTTTATACATCTACATTTATATGTCAATATTTTACACATGATTATGTACTGAATGTATTAAACATCAGTAAAATGTAATTTACACTATAATTTGAAATGAAATGCAATCAATGAAATATAAATAAATAATACTATAACATGATACCAATAAATTAAATTATAACATGATAATAAAACTTTTACTGCTTACAACATCGTTGTTAAGTCTTCTCTAACCTCAAAGCAAAATCACGAACTCAATCGAATTCATCGCCCTAACGTGTATAGAGAATGCAGTTCGTTCGTGCCGATACTGTTACCATTTTTGTACTGAAATTCGTTGTGGATGCAATCTTTATTGTACTGGAGCTGAGTTAATATTTATACCGTGATAACTGAACTGAATACGTGACCTCTGATCCTTTCTGCAAAATGGTTCTACGTGATGCTATAAGTATATTGAATTTAATGCAAGTATTCATAGCTACATGTTATTAATAACATGTACTTAATTAGTATTATTAATACTTTGTTATATTTATTTACAAATTGTTGTTTTATTATCGAAAAACGTTTATATATATTTTTAAAACAAAAAATATTAAATTTCTATAAGGATAGTTCTCGAGGATTTTTGGCAATAAAGAATAATTTGTAATATTTGGCTGAGATTAATTTGTTTGCTAACGATACTTCGTCGAGATTTAGAACGCTCACTCATCATAATACATATTAGCCACAAGCCATTAAATTGTGTTAAATAGTTATAGTAGCTGCAAGTGCATATTCTAAGAAAATGTTTTATTAGGTTAAGTAAGTAGTTAGTAAAAAAATTTTACTACATTCAGATTGACGTAAAAAAAACTTATATATAATTTTGATTATTAAATTCTCAAATATATTTAATCTCTCATTATAGGTTTTTTTGTAATTCGTTACCAGCGAGATATGTCAGTGTGATAACCAGAGTCATTCCCTTTGAATGAATTCAGTAATATATTTTTAATATGATGACAGGGTAGCGTCGGAACGTGACCCATGACCCATATTAAAATACACTTTTCATAACTCTTGATTATAATAACGATTATGTTCGAACGATAAAAGTTCAACGGTTATTCATAAATAACTACAGCAAAGTTTAAATGATGTCGTACCGACCTACAAATAGTACTTAAAGTATTAAAGACTTTTATAGTTCTGATAAATTTAAATTTTTTATAAATTTGTGACCTTCATATATATCTGTTATACTATATGATGAAAATTATTAAAATTTCTTAGCCCATGTTAGTTGATTAAAACCTAGTAAAATTCCAATTGACATAATATCAATAACATATTAAGGAATTCTTTACTTTCGTTGCTCTAATTATAAATCTTTGATTTATTGGTTACAGTCTATAATCAATCTTCATAATTACTCGGCGGTATTTTCCGATCGATACGACATGGGTACCTTCAAAAAAGGCATTTACTCCTACCTACAAGGCCGGCAATACTCTTGTAATTCTTCGGATGTTGCAAGAGTTCATGGGCGGCGGTGATCACGTCAATCTGTGACCCGCCAGCTCGTTTGCCCTCCTCTTACATATATTGTTATTTATGAACCAATGGGACAATATGACAATGCAAAGTAAATAGTCCCTATATATTCACTACATGTTTTGATTATCACATTTATAACCATAAAATAAACATTATATATACATATTGAACCACAGCTTAAACAGTTAAAAATAACCTAGTTGGCTATGACAGTGTTTGAAGTAAATCCAATACAAGGTAATATGTAAACATCCGATTGGACACAGTGCGGGAAATCCGGGAGAAAATACATATGACCACGTTAATTTCCATTTATTTATATCGGAAATCACCAGTAGTTTGAAATGTAATGTGAAATTTAGTATATCGTAATGTCCAATGATACAATAAATATAATAATAACACTTCATTGCCAGCTACATCTGTGTCTAATGTGTCGCACATATTGAGGATGGGTTATGATGTGATTTGTTTTTACTAGCTACAAATGATTTTGCAAACAGTAAACAATATATTACAAATGCTTTAAAAAGTATATTTGCATTTACCTAAAGTAATGTGTTTAAAACTGTTTCTTGCTTATCGCCAAGATATTTATTATGAGAGAATTGACAAGGTAAAGTTTTAATGTTTAACATAACCGTAAGATCAAGTAAGCACTTTTATGGATCATTATAACGACATTATCGTGTCATAGCACGGCGGTGACTTTAGCGACTTATGCTGCTGTGGTAAATGCCATAAAAATGATAATACTATACCATAAAAATAACTAATGTATTTTTTTTTTGTTACTAGCAATAACTAATGACTATTAGATACACCACATTAAAGTATCATAAAGATAAATTCATTCTTGATAAGCCTCGCTAATTTAAAATATCAACTGTTCCGTTAATAATCAATCGAACCGCTGCGGCGCTGTAAACACAAATACGAGGTGCTTGGTATTCAGACTAGTAATTTTTCATGTAAATGCAAATACTCGGTGACAATTGACTTTGTTCCGTCTGTCCTTTCATAATTAGTTTGCATTATGAACATTGTTTTATAGTTTTGTTTTTACATGTTTATATGGTTGCATTTTATCCAAACAAATATTTATAAAATTTAGCTATTTTTATTATCAGCTAATACTTGCCTACCACGTATCCTTGTTGTACCGTTTGTGGTACCATACCAATTGTGATGGTGGTAAAAACAAAATAAATTTATATATGAAATGTCATTTGATATAATTTACAAAATGGAACCGTTATTGTAAGAAAAGTTGTAAAAAAAACAATACTAATATAAACAATAAATACTATTCTCATTTTGGATAATGTTCTCATTTTCAGGGGAAACCGTTGTATATTTATTTACATGTAATACAATACATCAAATGTGAGGGACTTATTTAACAGGGTATTTGTTTAACTCAACATTTACCTCATTTCACAGAACAAAGTCAAGTAACAATATAGCAATTTACGTAAAATTTAAGATAAAAAATACAATTTAAATCTAATTTAAAGATAATGCCTTTAATTATTACAATTGTAAATACAATAATAATATAACAAAAATGGGACAAAAAATAATACACTCCTTGAATGAGGCTTTCAGACGGCACAGCTATTATAAACATGTACTCTAACAGTGCAGTTTAGTTGTGCAAAGTTGTTGTTGTGTGAAAGTATGTTTAAAACTAAACCATTTAAAAAAGGTTTGATATTTCTACTATAAAGTTAGTGTTCTGCTTAGTAACTGCAGAGGAGAGGAGTAAACGTGAACAATTTTCGACATTGTAACGAAATTTAATCTTATAACAATTTAAAGTAAAATTTAAGAAGTTTAAAAATACTTGATTATATTATTAATATTTTATAATTGAGATGAAACTAACAGATCTCAATATAAACAGTATTTTAATAGACCAACAAAATGATTTAAAAATTACAACAGACGTTTTCTAAATTGCAATTACTACAAACGCGAAGCCGATTAAAGCACGTGCACAAACCACCTGACGTTGACAATGCTGTTGACATAGGTTATCACATGTAGGCTAAAGTAACGAATAGCAACTATTTAAGTACAAAACTTGCAAATAATTATTGAATAAGTGTAATAAATACAGCAGTTGTAAGTAATGATAGCGATATTGTAATATAGAACAACTTTATTAACTAATGAGTAACCGATTCTTCAGCAAATCATAATATGATATTCATAAAGATCTTTTATGAAATGGTAGAGTTGTAAATTTGTTTAAAAAAATATATATGCCCCATACTCTGTGTCACGAATTCAAACATACATGTTTTTGTAAACGAAGCGAGTGTTTTATGTATTTTTACATATTGGGTTCATAAAAGTTTATTGTTGTTCTTGACACATGAAATCAGGATTTCATACCTTCAGTGTAATAATAACTTTAAATACATTTTATTTATGTTACAGAATTATTAAAACATACCTCTTTTTTTTTTGCAAATAGACGTTGTCTTTTAAGTATTTATCTTCAACATGATATATAACGCTGCTTATATCAAATAAGAATCAGTCCAATTTTAACTACCTCAAGAATATGATTGTATATTGTTTTTATTCAGTGATGAAAGGTGTGTTTGGTTTTATTTGTGTATAATATTAAAATATATAAAACAAGTTTCGATGCGATTACTAAATTGAATCAAATTTTCTTAAATGTGAAAAGATTATTGTATTTCTCTTTATTCTTAAAATAATTCAAAAGACTATGTGAATTACTCAGAGTAAATGATTACCGTCACCAACTGTCTCTTGCAATATCAGAAAATGCACGGGAGCATTGCTAGGCTTGAGAAGGGGAAAGCTACTCTTTTTTGAAGTTTTTTCGCATCATTCTTCTATATTTTATTCGTTTAGGCCAGAAAGTTTTTTGAAAGACACAATCTGTGGAATACGATGAACTATGAAGAACATCTAGGGGGTTAGGCAAGGATAGCGTAGCACATTACGGTGTGCGGTGCTATAGTGACATGAAAAATTATTAATCAATGTCACCACGAAATAAATCATGTAATAAAACAACAGCTAATGGTGTTTATTATAAGTTTTATTCATATAGAAATAAATAGTAACTAGAATCCTCACTCATACTGCCCTGTCATTTTAACTTTGTAGCTGGATTGTTTTAAAGTATACAGGACAATTTAAACAATACTTTCTATTATACAGTACTAGTAAAATTGGAGTCCTTCGAGATGACAATGTATGATTGTGTAATGAAGTATCGATGAACGTTACAGTTGTTACCTACTTTAAATTAACCCGGCAATTGCTTGGTAATAAAAGATATAATAAAAAGTTTATGAAATCTTAAAATAAGTACTTTGTTAGTTAAAAGAATTATTAAGACTTTCGCTCGACATTCAATGTTAAAAGCTTAAAACGGATCGCTCGTGACTTAAATGTTACGTAGTACAATAATATTCCCAGAAACGTGATTGATGTTAACACGTAGTCAATTGGGTTTGCAGTATTATTATTTTAATATAAAATATATTTTTTTAATAATAAATATATTATAGTATAAATAATACTCTTTTGTCATAGTTAAAATCAGTTTAATATATAAACTATGTTAGCACCTGCAATATTAGATAAAAGAAAAAGAGGGTGTAATAGAGTAACAACTATTCCCCTAACATTTAATACTCACTCAGTAAATAATGGTCGATGACTAATCTTCTTCTTATCTTCTTAAATGGATCTTAAATGGAATTACATGGTAAATAAAAACCAAATGTAACCAAATATAAATCATTAAAGACCAAGAAAAAAACGGTTCTTTTTAACCATGTGGATTAAATATTCAAAGATATATCACCCATTTGTGAAGAAAATGTCGGCATCTGCTAAAGTTGAAATATAACATCTCTAAAATGAATGGTCTGTTATATGGAATGTTAGAATTTCAATAAAAGCTATTTTCTCATGTTCAAGACCCATGGTAGGGGTTAACCAATAATTGATCATTCGAGTTCGGCCCTAATATAATCCAGTGTTACATTTTTATGGAGTGAAAAATCGAGTATGGTCTAGTTGATTTCTAGATCATGATAAGTCGATATAATATTAAGAGGCACTTATAACATCGTTTTTATTGCAGAACTATTACGATTTTTGAAATCAGATACAAGATACGTCGATCGATCGATAGCTTTATACAAGATAGATTAAGGACTTTTAAGAATGTATAACATGAGTTTATTTTTCATCAATTACTAATGTTTTAACACTGCGCCATTGACATATACAGAAGTTATTATAAAGTCGTATTCATGCATTGCAGAGTTTTGTGCTTATGCAAAGTTATTTAAAACTAAACCATTAAAAGTTGGCATATGTTCCTACTACGAAGTTAGTGCTCTGCTTAGTAACTGCAAAACTAGGTATTAACATGACTAATATTATAAATGTAAATGGAACAAAGGTAAAAATAAAAAGTTTAAATAAATTGTGTAAAATATTTTTAATAGTCTAAATTTTAAAAAAGTCCAACATGGTTATACCTACCGGGATATATTGTTGAGCATTTTATAATTTATATAACACTAAAAAATATACAATAATATCAATATTTTTAGTGAAATTCAAACGAAATTATACAAGTTACACAAACGTTTTCTAGAATGCAATGACACAAATCCGACGCCGATAGATTCAGGAGATTGTCTCGATTCCGCTCATAAAAGGAAAGATTGACGTTGGAATTGCTGCTGGCATATGTCACCAAAGTAACTATTGACTTCTCAAGTATAAAAGTTTGTTGTTATAGTCAAGTGTGAATCTGTCAATGTAAGTGTTTTGTGCATCTACTGATCTATTATTAGTTGTTTGAAAATAATTAAATTCAAAATGTAATATTTTCTCCAATACCTCTTTTATTACTTAATAATATATATACTTCTGCAATTGTTTCAGTTGAGTAATCGTAAGTAATACTATTATCAATCACTAGATGGGCTAGAGTGTGTTTTACAATTACTTATTGTTGGATGTGCACTGAAGTTCAGGGTTTTCGATTCCCAGGATAATATTTTTTTTTAGAAATAAACAAATTGACACCACATCAATTACATTCTAAGTTCAATTAATAAATATCACAGGATTACTTTAATGAACGCATTTCACTTTCATCAAACAAATTTACAAAATCGCAGATTTTATATAATATCTTTTCTAAAGCCTAAAAAACTATAGTTTTTAATTGTTTATATACGAGGTTATTTTGACTGAAGTCTTGTAAGATTCTCTTTGGAAGCAAAACTATATTATATGTGGGTGTTATTTTTAATCGGCAATTTTCAGAGATTACATACGTTGTAATCTCTGAAAATTTCCGATAGTACACCTTATGAAAGACATTATCTGAAATTATCACATCACATAAAAATCACATCTATATGATGTATGATGTATCTATGTGATATACATACTGATACTATTTAATATTATGTTTAGAATGCTAATTATTAATATAAATTTTTTGTGTGTATGTATCCCATTTATAACACCACGTTTATAATGATTTTATTACAAAGTTATATTGAAAAATGCGTTCTTTTCAATAACGTATATTTGAAATTAATAAACCTAAAACCATTGAACGACTAATGACTAACTGCAAATACGCTACTTGATTCATATTTATGTTTGAAACTTCTATTTAAATCTAAAATTCAATAACTCAGCAGTATAATAAATATAACTAGAGTAGTAATCGAACCCACATCAGAATAAATTATTACTCAAAGGACATGAATAATGTCTGTATACAAAATAATTAAAAGTTTGAAGTTAAACATGAAACATATTTTTATAATTTACATAAGACAAATTAAATATAATTAAATACAATTTTTTTTTTGGGTTTCAATGATAATGAAAAAAGGGTAACGGTATATTACACACAGTAAACAGAAGATTCCAATATTATAATAAATATTTTTGTTCCTTTGAGGTGGAATTAAATGTATCCCATAAGTTTTGTCCCTATTTATTACGTAAATTACTAATATTACACTAAAAGCCAAAACAATGAACCTAAGTGTATTGTGAAGGTCTTCAGAAATTTATACAACCTTTTACATTTAAATATCATACTAATTATAAGTCATTGTAACCCACGTTCTAAAGGAATTTGGCCGCAATGGGACCATTACAATGAATAAATATGTATATAGATAACAACTTTTATTATATCATTTTATATTATACGTATAAAATTTTTTAAATAGCTACAAATTTCTTCACTAATATTAAAAACAGCATTTAAGCTTTCTATGGTTTCCATATGAGCAATATATTGAAGTATTTAGAATTGGGAAAATTACAATCCATCAAGATAACGTATATTGTATTATCATTGGAAACTAGCGTTGCAACGACTATAACATAAAATAACGATTGCTTGAAAAACAGAAGGTAATTATAAGAGTATATAGGTGTAGTGTACTTTGTCAATGAAAAGATTTTTTTAAAATCTGAACTCAGGGCAAAATCAATAGTTCATAAAAAATTTGAATAGAAACCTGTCAGTTTTAAATGTTTAAAACGTCAAATTATATCGCGCAGTTAATTTTGGTTGCGGTTTTAATGCTGTTAGTTTCTCTTTAATTACACTTATTTGTTTTTCTTTTTTTGAATAAATTTAAATATTAAGTTATCAGTTAAAAACCATTTTCAAACATCAACTGCGTTACCACCTACACTATTGGATAAACGACATTCGTCATAAAGATATTAGCTAGTTGTTATCCCTAACAATAAATACTCACACGCCTAGCAACAAACAATAGTTACCGACCTTGATCGGAATTATGGTGTAAGATAAGAACAAACTAATATTAAATCATTAACGACTAAGAAATAAACAAATTTCTTGTTAACCTTTAGTGTATTTATAAAAATTTACCCATAAAGAAAAGATCGGCTATTGAAATTAGAAGATAATATGTCTAACATAAATCTTCTGTAATATAAATCTATACTTGCTCAAACAATTTTCGTAAAAACTTATTTTTCATGTCCATAACCCATGGTAAGGGCAAACCAATAATTGATCGTTCGAGTTTGCGCCATACGTTTAACGTTATGTTCTATGGGGCACAGAATCGAGTATGGTCTGATAAATTTCTAGATCGTATGTTGAACGATTTCTTGTGAATTTCGAAAGAGTACACCATTACTCATACGTGACGAACTATTATGATATTTAACATTTCTTTCATTTCTGACTCTAAATTAATACTACCTTTTATATTGGCTTCCACACAAAAGGTGTATGCTATCTGTAGCCGTGCCAAGCGTGTCCATTGCATGCCAGCCGCTGCTATAGTTGCCGCAGCTACCTTTCCTACTATTGCTCTTATTTAGTTAAACACAAATACGTATTCTTATCGATACTTCGACTGATTAAAAAATAAATTTGACGACAATAATGTTTGCAATGACTTATCGTTTTTCTCAAGACTTACAAAAAATATAATAATTTAGATTAGTAACAATATTCCTTAAACATTTTTTTTCTCAGGTTCTGGGGATTTATACTAACAGTCATATTTCAATTAACAGTTATTGTAACTTATTTATTATTTGTTGCTAATTTTAATTATGATCTAAACTTACTAATCTATACTAGCAAGAGTAATATAATAGATAATAGCCCGGAAACAATCCATTTGGAGTCACATGAGAGTTTTATAGCCTGGGCGTCAGTCTGTCACGATGCAGTCACTATTGATGACTTCAGCTTTTGTAACTCTTCATGTACTAGTATTGTCCAATTACGCTCGTAAAAAACATTGAGGCGTACTGGACCTATAAATAAGACAATAAAATATTTACACAATTATTACAAAATGATTAAAATATTATATCTCTACAAAATATTTTATAAAGACAACTTTTAAATAATAGTTTATAAAATATAATAAAATACTATCACTGCAATCTAGGGAACATTCTACTAGATCTGAATTCTTCAAAAATTAATAACTAGTAAGATCCAGATTTTATTACTATGGAAGTCTGTCAAAACTAATTGTCAAAAAAAACTTGGTGCCTATAAATTATAATTTAAAATATTCGTTGTATGATACGTACGGAAATTTATTTCCTTATCTGTACTATAAACTACCTTTCCTTATTGCAATAAACTAGTTCTTTATAAAATATCATACTTTCTTAAACATGAAAAAAAACATTGAATATATTTTTACAGCAATTTGTTTGTAATTTGTCAGTCACGCGAAATAACGTATCGCTTTTGTTATTTGCTTCAACAAAACTTCCTCATTACTTTACCGTGCTTACAACCTTTAAAAAAATAAATGAGATACTACACAAATTAAATTTTTCACAAAAACAAACAAAAATCATAAATACTATTTTATATTTTTAGTTACAAGCTTTTCTATCAACTCTGTACTCCTATGTCAAATTAAAAGGCTTTAAAATTTTTCACAAAAAATATTTTACTATATCCGTATCTTCAATTGTTGGTTTTGAAACTAATTTCAATAAATATTAATAACGATGATCAGAAAAAAAGACATTTTTATAAATCATAAACAAGTTAAAATCTACAAAAATACTTACAAAATGTGCAATACCACAATTTGCATGTGTCAATTTTGAAGATTTTTTTGTACAAGTATACGTGTACAAAATACATTACATACGGAGGACGGAGCTACAAATAGCTACGTGGAATGTAAGAGGAGGAATGGAACAGAAGATGAATGAATTATTAGATGTGATGGATGACAAAGATCTGGATTTTATTTGTGTCTCTGAGACCAAGCGAAAAGTCAATGATATGACCGATTTTCGTGGAGACCGGGTCGCTTTCTGGGCTGGGGTTCCAGAGGGTGGGCAAGGTTGCCAAGGTGTAGGCGTGTTGTTGTCCTCTCGAATGGTTAATACAATGATAGAATACAAGGCCATCAATCCGAGGCTACTTTGGATTCGCTTTAAGCTGGGGATAACAAGAGTATTCTTGTTAGGCGTTTATGCGCCAGTGTCCTCAGCTCCAGTGAGCAAGCTGGAGGAGTTTTGGGAGAGTGTCAGGGATGTTCTAAGTAGTGTCAGAGATAATGAAAAATTGATAGTATGTGGAGATATGAATGGATGGGTTGGAACCACGCGAAGTGGTTACGATAGCGTGCTAGGCAAGTACGGTGATAAGAGAGTAAACGAGGCTGGAAAGCTTATTTTGGAATTTTGTAAGGAGAGACATTTGTTTGTGGCAAACACAATGTTTGATCACAAACAAATTCACATGTACACATGGGAGCGAATGGAAGAAAGAAGTATGATTGATTTATTCCTAGTGGATCAGCGTATTCGAAGCAAAATTATGGACACGCGAGTGTTTAGGGGTGCTGATCTGGGAACGGACCATTGTCTATTACCATTATCTTTTTGCAGGTTGGCGCAGCCGCACGGTATGGTATTGGTATGGTGAAAGTAGCAACAGAGGTATGTGGTAAAAGGAAAAGAGGTTTCAGTAAAAAGCGCGATGAATGGTGGGATGATGAAGTAAAAGACGCCGTGGAATTAAAAAAGAAAGCATGGCTGGATTATAAAGCCTCGGGTAAGGATAAAAGTATGAGGGAGCTAAGAAAAAGAGAGTACAAGCTGCAAAAGCATAAAACGAAAGCACTTATAAAGATGAAGCGTGAAAATTCTGAGCGTGAAAGGGACGACAGGTTGTCAAACAACTTCCAGGAAAACACGAAGCTTTTCTGTCGAGAAGTTAGTGATTCTCAGGGTTGTTCGGTAACCTGTAGAATGAAAGGGGTGCTTTCGAAGAACGTTGAAATCTTAACAAAGCAATCGCACGTTTTGCGGCGGCAGGTGGAATTCTACAAGGAGACGTATGAATGTGAGGACGCCTCGGCCTCGAGTACCAGCAAAATGCTGAGTCTCGATGTAGCCTATGATGAAATTAGTTTGGAAGAAGTGGAGAGCGTGATTCGAAGCCTGAAATGTGGTAAGGCTGCGGAAGCTGATGAAGTTACTGCTGAGATGATCAAATATGGTGGGACATGCGTCTTGGACTTGTTCTGGTTTTTGTACAATTTGTGCTGGAAATCAGGGAGGTCCCAGATGATTGGCGAAGTGCAGTCATCGTACCTTTGTATAAAGGCAAAGGTTCACAATTAGACTGTGCAAGATATAGGGTTACCAGTTTGCTTAGCTTGGGCGGTAAAGTTTATGCTAAAATATTAGCGAGAAGAATGCAAGAGAGATCTGAATGGCTGTTGTGGGAGGCCCAAGGAGGTTTTAGACCTGAAAGAGGGTGTGTAAATCAGATCTTTTCCCTCCGCATGATCACAGAAAAGTTTTTTGCCCTAAACCAAAAAAGTTTTCTGTGCTTTTGTGGATTTCACAGAGATCACTCAGCCTGTGTGCGAGTAGGAGCTGGTATGTCGCCCTGGTTTGACATCCAATCGGGTGTTAAGCAAGGTTGCGCTATGTCAGCTTGGTTGTTCAATTTGTATTTGGATAGTTGTCTCCAAGGCATGAAAGACAGTGAAATGGGAGTGAAAGTAGGTGACCTTAAGGTCAATTGCTTGCTATATGCCGATGATGCAGTGCTCATTGCATCATCAGAATGCGATTTGCAGGCATTGGTCACCATTCTGAAAGATGGGTGTGAAAATAATGGTCTAAACCTGAATGCAGATAAGACGAAGGTTCTGATATTTGAAAGAAATAAAGAAAGAACAGAATGTAAGATCAACGTGAATAGTAAGATAATAAGAACAAGTGAATGAAGTGGTATATTTGGGAAGTATGTTTAGCAGAGACGGAAGATACGAAATGGGTGTGGAAAGGCGTATTGCTACCGGTGACAGAGTCAATGGTGCTTTGGCTGCATTGGTGAGACGACGAAACGTCAGCATAGCTGCACGTTTGGCTGCACACAATGCAGTTTTGATACCGACGCTGTTATATGGCAGCCAAACGTGGGTAACACAGAAGAAGAATGTAAGAAAGATGAATGCTGTGGAGATGCGATCTCTTCGCAGAATATGCGGAGTCAGTCTAGCTGACCGAATCCATAATTAAGAGATCCATAGAATGGCAGGTACTAGCGGTGATGTCACCTTGAGAATGAAAAATAACGTGCAGATGGTTTGGGCATGTCGAACGAATGAGCGATGAAAGAATGGTAAAAAAGATTTATAAAGTAAAAGTGAGCGGTACGAGATACAGGGGGAGACCTCGAGTGACATTCAAAAAAACAGTAGCTATGATATTGGAGGAAGGTCACGTAAAAAGCACGAGGACCCCCCGGAGGGCATGTATGAAGAGGTCGATGTCAGGGACCGTAGCGTTTGGCGCTCCGTCATCTCGCTACCCCGCAAGGGATATTGCGTGAAGTTAAATAAGTAAATAAATAAATAAAATAATTTTATATATATATATTTTAGTATACAAAATATATTTTATATATATATATATATATATATATATATATATATATCATCGAGTAATATATAAGTAGAGTAATATATAAGAATGAAAAGATATTTTGTATAAAATTTTGGTAAAACTATATATTTCGATTTTATTTGATTCTTTACCATATCTATAATAATCACTTCAATAATATTAAATGATTTGAGATATTTTAAGGTTAAATATTATTGACATATCCTAGATGTCACACAGATTTATTTTTACTTGACCTGATCTGTTTATATTACATTTTTAAACGTTCGTGCATTAAAGGGCAAGAATACCTTATATCATACATAACACAGGACCTATATTTAAGTAATGTCTATCTATTTTCTCATATCTTATAACAATTTCAATATTACTACTACATTGTATTAACATTAAAATATTAATAGATCTCTTGTTAATTCTATATTTACTAATGTTTTTACGATTCCTATTATATCTTATAATATTTAAGTATTCAGTCTCTAGTGCGATATATCACAGGAATATCCAGAGCCATTCTGTTTGAATGAATTTAGTGATATATTTAATATAATGAAAGTGTAACGTTGGCACGTGACCCATGATACTTATTAAAATATTTTTCAATATTTATCTGAATGCGTAGATATTTATTATGTTGTATAAAATATGTTTAATATTGACTTATAATTACTAAAAGACTTATAAAAAAGATAGAATATAGAGAAGATAGCTAACTGTAAAAAAAAAAAATAAGTACCATATATTTTCATAATAACTCAGAACAATAACCAGTATATTTCAACTATAAAAAATTATTGATGGTTTATAAGTAACACTGAAAGTTTGAATTGCGTACAACGTACAAACCAACACATGCTACTTAAATATTTAAAGCTTCTATAGTGCTGATAAGTTCAAACTTCTTATAAATTTGTAACTACAATATTTTCGACTTTATACAATAATCGAATGAATGAAAAGAATGAAATAAATAAATGAATATGAAATAATTATAACCCTGAAATATATTTAATAGCCCTATCAGCAAAAAAACAGTTTTGAAATTAAAAAATAAAAGTAATTATAATGTAAGTAAAAAAATATTCGTATAGGACTATAGTTACTTGACGTGAATGAAGTTACATGTCATATTTCTGGATGACACATACAATAATGATAACACTGACCGCAGAGGTATTATAAAGTTGTATTCATACATTGCAAAGTTTGCAAAGTGCACTTTGCACTAGCACAAATTTCTATTTAATTTACAACTAAACCGTGTACAGCTGGTATATATTCCTATTGCGAAATTAATTTTTTGCTTAGTAACTGCAAAACTAGGTATAATCAATCATGTTCTAAATATTAATGAAATAACTAGTTGAAATAAAGTGTACAAAATGAATATTGTAAATTTATTAAAAATACTAGATTAAAAAAAACGAGAATTCATGAATTTATTTCGTTTTCATACATAAGGATTTATAACTTCCACACTTTCCAGAATGCAACTAGTACAAACACGACGCCGATATATTAGATAGATATATCACAACGAAAACAGTATATGTTATAAAAGATATTATTTAAATTACCAATGTCCTATTAAAGGGCAAAACAATGTATCTAATAATATCATAAGGTTCTCACGTAATTTAATGTACCAAAATCGTATCGATTCGTAAACACCGCCGGAAGAAGTTCATTCCATAACTTAATGGAAAAAACTTATTTTATATTTATTATTATTATTATATTCCTTGAAAACTGCACAGTTACTATTATGGGGTTTTCAAGATTGCCACGCATCCAGGGGGCATGTTTGGTAGTGCAAGCGATAACGTGCTGTGCGGTGATGATCCACTTTCATAAGCTCTCGGGTAATACATCGGAAGGTAACTTCTAAAGAAACCCTTGCGCCATACACGAACGAAGGATTTTACTATATCCAGATCTGCCTTGCTTTTAATAACTGTTGTCCAATGGTCCGTAAGATATAACAGAAGATCCCCAGCCGATCGACCATAGCGGTAACAATATGACCAATACAATGACCTCGAGGGTCACCAGTTGATCAGTAATATTTTGTAAAAGTAATTTTAAATTACTTTTACAAAATATTTTAATATAATTTAAAACTACCCAACCAGTTGTAATAAAAATACCAGCTACATTTTTATTATATTTGTTAAGTAATATAAATAAAACGTGAAATAAAAAGTTAAAATTGAAACACCGTTTATCGAGACTAAATTTCTTTACAAACTTAGCTTATTTAAGTTAATGTGATCCTGTATGTGAATGTAAGGGTTATAAAGGGACAATACATAATATCGTTACGTTCTTTTATACCCTTTGGGAACTTTTAACTTAAAGTTTACCGAAAAATTCCGTGTTTTACGGTTTGGTAAATAAATTAAGTACGGTGGCAGCCAAGATATAGTATAAGAAGAAAATATTTATAAGAACATATTTTGTTATGGTCTAAGATTATGCAGACAATTTGGGACGTTTTTCACACAATCAGTCACAATATTGAACGCTATTTAAACTTCTACTATAATGATTAACTTTTATTCGTTTACTAATATATGTTATCAAGAAGCTTTAATTGTTAAATATCAGAAGACAGTAGTTACGAGTATAGATATATTCCATTGTATTCAATGAAACAGTTTTGTTATAAATTCTATAGTGAAGTGTAGCGTCACAACAGAACTCGGTCAATTCATGGCTACTACAAAAGATCTGTGTATTCAGAGCACAGTTTTACAATACCATAGCATTGCTCCGGACTCGATTGAAATGTATTAATATACTTTAATGATATTTATGTTTTCATTTTCTTTTTTCTTTAATTTGTATAGGACAAGAGTCATTCTAATATAGCACACAGTATGCATTTATTCGCGTAATTAATCAGTAAAAGATACAATGAATCAAATGTAAAATTTATCCCTTACACTAAATGTAAATAATTTGTTTATTTGTAACCTTGTGTGTATTGTTATAATTCTTCGTTTAAGTAACCTAAAATGAAACGCCTGAGAAATTAACATTATATTTTTTTAGATATTTTGGCTTACTCTTCAGGCATAGAATTGGTTGAAAAAAATAAACTTAGTAATAATTAGTATCTTTTGATATATATTGGGAACTAAACTATATTGATTATAATTAATTTACGGTGCTACTGAACCATCCGTGTACACATCCGACTCGTATTTGGTTATTTTTATATTAAATAAATTAAATTACATCGTTTATCTAAGCGTATATCGAAAAGAAATATTGTCAAGGAAATAAAAAATAACGTCGACACATTTTTTCTTGCTATATTTATCGTAACAAATGTTAATTAATTATGACCGTATTATTCAGAATTCGTTAAACTATCGAGTGCTTTGATAAACGAGACTCCGTTGAATATTATTTGTACTCATGGGAGTTTAAAAACAACACATAAAATAGTATATTGGCTTTTTAATAAGGTTTTTTTGCATACTAATTGTTTCGATATTTCTACATAAAAATAAAGTATATTGTAATGTGTGTGTTTTTTTACTTTAATTTTTTGTTATATAATTGTTGTTTTATAAGGTTGTAATGAAAACCCGTTTTCAAATTTTCATTAGACGCTGATTCGCCCTGATGGAAATATTCAAATAAAATTCAGAAGCTTTTCTAAAAATCGAGAAAAACCCGTAAAAATAATTGAAAGATTGTTGACAAAATATCGTTGTAAAAAATCACGCAATAGAAAAATAATGTTTATGAGAACTGAATTAATCATAAGAATGTGAGATGATTATATCTTTCCGATTTCTATCAAAAATATTTTATTTGTAGCTATGATTGGTATATTTTCTGAAGTATTTTTATCTGATTAAAACAGAATAGGAATTATCATGATATAATATTGCCGTATAATATATAAAATACAGAAAGAAATTTATTTATTTGGAAAACGAAATTTGTAACGTTGATTCTACACTATTTATTATATTTTATTTTTCGTGTGCTAGAAACTAGAATTTTGCACTTATAATAAATATTTTGTATTTAAAATATAAATTTATTATATTTTATTTATTCTGTAGTATTTTTTTTATTTTTATGAGGAAATGACATATTTATCTAAGCTGAAACATTTATTGTCGAGTTGGTACTCTGCAACATAAAATTTATTTTAAACACAATCAAAGAGCAAATAGTTCGAAACACTAATTATTTATAAGCTGCATCTGTTTTCAGTACTATGAAGTATTTTTGAACAAACACAAAACAATACCTTTGTTTCCATTGCATCAAACACTTAAACTATACTCATGTTAACTGTTTTTCAAAGTTTATAATGGGTATTTCTGTTACTAATAGTAGTTGCATTTTCTTTATTAAATAGTACAATGAATTATGTTAGTTTCCCTGAAGCGATTAAAGTTAAAAATGAATCGAATACCAAACTCGAGCTATTCGGTGTGCTAAGGTTACAACACTTAACTTATAATTACTTAAATTATAGTTAGTAGGTAATTTTAAGAACTAATTAAAATATAAAAAGTAATTTTTAAACCTAATCAATCAGGTGTGGTAAACTCAATTACTTGCATGCTGAGTATAATGTTAATTAGTTCATATTTTGTACTGAAATAAATCAGATCTTTATCTAACAACCTTATGCGTGAAAAAAAAATCAATTTTTCTTTCGTTAGAAAATAGTAGTCATACACGAACACAGTCTATATATACTGTTTACTTTAACTTGAAGGTATAATAATTATGCTGTCTCTTTATAACTAATAACCTTCCAATTTTAAATATTATTTTAAAGGAAACGTTATTTCGTTACAGAGGTGGTGAAGTGCTCACCTGTTGATGTCATTTCTTATAAAATATGAGTATTTTTGTGAAACGTATAATTTTAGTATTTAGTTATTTATTTAATAATTTATAATTTTCGGATAACTTAATGCCAATATATATGTAATTATAATGGGTGTGTAGTTACTTAAGGCCATTTACAAGTTTTTACTCATGAATATATTATAATACTAATATTTTAAAACAGGCATTACCTTTTAAAATGAAGCAATAAGAAAATTATAATTAATATAATAATAAATATAATTTTCTTGTTGCTAGTAATTAGTTTAATTTTCTAGTTGCTAATAAGTCATTTTTGGCTAGTATTTATATTATATATATTACTAACCTAGAATTACTTTTTAAAATACATGACATTTATTAACCGTTTTAACTGTACTAGTTTTAAGTGTCAAATAAACTGGTTATTTAACAGAGATTAAAGTATTTAAATTGATGACCTGCTTTTACAGGCTCCCTTCGTTAGTTTAGGTCTGGTAGACGAGTCGGAGTAGATCCAACAAAGAGTGCTTTGTTGGATCTTCTGCTAATTACACAACTGGGAAAGTAAGTAAGAAAGGGTCTCCTGATCATTGTCTGGTACGGAATGTAAGTGCTCATTCTGTGTGTGGCTGTGTTTGAAAATGCAAATCAGCAGATTAGAATAAAATGCGGTATTTTTTTTGCATCCTACCCACGGGGGCATTTGTTTCCCTTCCAATGTTCCCAGCGGAACGGTTGTAGCTGATTGGATACCTCAGATGGTCGTGTGGTAGGTGGCCAATCCTATCGCCACTACCTCTCCATCCTCCAAAATAATAAGAACATCATCAGTCAAGTCCTCCTAATATACTTCCAGTATCACCAGTTGAACAATAAGCGGCTTTCGTCATGGTCGATCGACTGATGTTCTCATCTCCCACATATAAAAATAAACAAAAATTAAACAAATGCATTAAAACCATGACTATAAATTATATCTGTCTCTTTGTAATTCTAAATAACAATAGTCCAAATGCGTATTAAAGTATATAAGTTATTTACACATATTTGATTTTTAGAATTTTGGTTTGTCTGACTGGTTGTTCCGGCTAATCCCTGAAACGGCTAGGCCGATTTTAATAGTACTTAGGACAACTAATAGCTTTTATTATAAGGAGTTACTTATTCTAAGTTTGTTTAAAAAAATCATATTTCGTGCGAAGTCGTAGGCACAGCTAGTATTAGTATTACAATTTGGGTTATCGTTTTAAGTATTTTGTAAAAGTGACAATAAGGTTTAAACCTATTTTTTTTATCGTTTTAAATCAAAAACATAAACGAAATACACACAGCAATTTACTTTAAAAGCAATTTTGTGATCAAAAAGCTAAAAAAGAACCGTTTCATTAATATCAACAAAAATTAATATAAATGTTTCCACGAATGAGGCTTTACTTTGAATACGTTACTAAAAAAAAATATTATTGCGAAAATTATGGAAAAAGGAATGGTGTTGGAATTATGCTAGATGAGAAATTAAGAGTGTGTGACTGGGGTGAAGAGGGTGAGTGATAGAATCATTGCTATGAAAATGATTTTAAAGGTTTAATCATTAATATATTAAGAGTGTATGCTCCTAAAACGGGTGTGATGATAGGATGAAAGAGAAGTTTTGGGAAGATTTTGATTCTGTGATGATGGATGTTCCGGACAATGAGCAGATATATGTAGGGGGTGATTTTAATGGGCATGTGGGATGTATGAATGACGGTTATGAAAGAATACATGGTGGTTGGGGTTTCGGTCACCATGACGAGGGTGTGGATTGGCTGGAGGCCGCGCTAGCCTTGGATTTGGCTATATCCAACACTTGGTTCAAAAAGAGGGAAGAACACTTAATTACATACAAAAGTGGCCGCCATAAGACGCAGATTGATTATTTCTTAATAAGAAGAAATAAAATCAATTGCGTCAAAAACTGCAAGGTACTGCCGGGCGAAAGTATCGTCTCACAGCATAGGCTTCTCATCATGGAAATTAAACATGTAGTGCGTACAAATATGTTCAAGAAACGACCCCCACCTTAAATAAAATGGTATTTGTTAGAGAAGGAAGAATGTGCGAGTAAATTTAAAAACAGAGTGACAGATAAAATTAGAAATATGAGTAGTGTAGAAGGAAAATCCTTGAACGATAGTTGGAACAAAATGGTGGGATGGATAAAAACTGTGGCAAAGGATGTATTAGGCGAAACGAAAGGAAAAGGTGCGATAAATAATGAAACGTGGTGGTGGAATGAAGATGTGCAAAAGGTTCTGAGAGAGAAGAAAGATACGTTTTAGCAATGGCAGGAAGTACCGGATGAAAATGGAAGTATGAAAGAGGAGATAAAAATGTTATATAAAAGATGTAAGAAGAGAGCGAAATTATCTGTAGCCATTGCTAGAGTTGAGATGCAAGAGGAGTTACGAGTATACAGGTCGCTAGAGTTTCCTGCAGGTCAAAAGTAACTCTACCGGATAACAAAGCGTTGTGAGAAGAATGCTAGAGATGTCAAACATGTAAAATGCATAAAAGATGATACTGAAAAGGTGTTGATGAGAGATGAGGATATAAAAAAGAGATGGAAGGTATATTTTGAAACATTGATGAATGAAGAAACTGATCGGAGTGGAGTTTTGAAAAATCAGCCGGTAAATAAAGGATTAGTGAAAGAAATAACCGATGATGAAGTGAAAGTGGCTGTGCAAGGTTTCATACCTTGGAAAAGCTGTAGGGCCAGATGCGATACCAGTGGAGGTATGGAAGGTTTTAAATGAATATGGGTATAGGTGGCTGGCTTTATTTTTCAATAAGTTGTTGCATGAAGAAATGATCCCCGATGAATAGTGCAATAGTGACCTAGTGCCCATCTATAAAAATAAAGGTGATATACAAGACTGCAACAGTTACTGGGGTATAAAGCTCATGTCACATACTATGAAAGTGTGGGAGAAAGTGATAGAGAAAAGGATGCGAGACGAGAGTGATGTTTCGGAGAACCAGTTCGGTTTTATGCCTGGTCGGGGTACGACGGATACTGTATTCGCTCTTCGTCAGTTGTGTGAGAAATACACACGAGCCCACAAGAACCTGCACATGGTGTTCATTGATCTCGAGAAGGCATATGACCGGGTTCCCCGTAATGTTGTATGGTGGGCTTTGAAAGAGAAGGGTATACCTGGGAAGTATGTCAAGTTGGTTCATGCAATGTACAGTCGATCATACACACACAGTACACAATTCCGATCGTCCGCTGGAGACACCGACAAGTTCAATGTGGCAGTGGGTTTGCATCAAGGGTCGGCTCTGACTCCCTACCTCTTCTTGTTAATAATGGATGCTCAGACATTGGACATACAGGAAGAGGCACCCTGGTGCATGCTATTTGCTGATGATATTGTTCTTGTCGGCGAGGATGGAATTGAGATGCAGAGTAGATTGGTAAAATGGCAACAAAAGCTGGAGAGTGTCGGCCTGGAAGTGAGCAGAACTAAAACAGAGCACACGTTCTACGATTTCGGCGATGTCCTTCAGTTTTGTTCCTATTTTGTTCGACTGAGTACCGTTACCAGTCTGCTCAGAGTTTCGCTATCGTGGTTCTCTGATTCAAAGCGATGGCAATATTGACCGGGACGTAAAGCACAAAATCAACACAGGATGGATGAAATGGCGACAAGTCACAGGGACGACATGTGATGCCCGAATTCCCCTTAAATTAAAGGGGAGAATTTATAAAAACATCATTAGACCTGTCGTTATGTATGGATCTGAGTGCTGGGCGATGAAGGTGATGGATGAAAAGCGTTTGAATGTAACGGAGATGCGAATGTTAAGATGGATGTGTGGGGTGACAAGAAGGGACAGTATAAGAAATGAGTATATTAGGGGAAGCTTAAGCGCCAGTGACAGAAAATAGTAATTAGTGGAGGGATGGACAGGTAGAGGACGGCCGAAGAAAAGATGGATGCATTGCGTAAAAGACGATATGGAGAAGAAGGGAATGTGTACAGAGATGACAAGTAACAGGAGAAAAGATACAGAGTATGGAAGGAAAAAACATACTGTGCCGACCCCAAAATGGGATAAGGGCAGGAAGTTGATGATGTGACTAAAAAATGTAGAACAAATTTTTATAAGTAACGCTGAACATCAATAACTCACAATGATTTAATATAACTTAAAAAGCGTCATAATGTTTAAGTTATTGAAGTACGAAGCCCTGAAGGGTTCTACATCATGACCGTAATAATAATTAAACAAAAACTTTTTATATTACACAAAGTTAAAGACGGGAGTCAAAAAATGATAACTTCGTGGGAATCACGCCAAGAAACTTCTGAGCGGTAAAATTTTGATTAGGTGAGATAGAATAAAAACTTTCTAACTTTCCCTCAGACCAATTAAAAGGTCTTCTTTGCTATGCTTATGCTAAATGAAATATGAATTAACAATACATTAACAAAGAAAGCAATTTATTTTGTTTGTAATATTCTTTGATTACAGAGAGAAAAATTTCTTTTTCATTGAAATCATCAAATATAATTGATACTTGTATAATATAAATTAATGAAGCATAAAATTTAATAGACTGTATTTTTTTATAACTCATACTTTGACTTGAACTTGTGAAACAAAAAAAAATACAATTACAGCATTATCTAGATAAATTTATTTTCTGTTAATATTGTCATTACGATTTTAATATTATTTTACTTAATATTATCTCTAAGAAGTTGTTTTAATTATTTTCTTGTTATATATATTAATATAGCCATACTGGAGATACATCTTTCTTTCAAAGCAAACTTAACCAAAAGTGGTTTTGAACGATTAAGTTGTCGTAAGTAGTGAATAAAAAGGCTCAGGATTTATGGTGCCATTATGAATATAATACGATTAATAATGTTTACTGAAATTATAGTGAATTACGGCCGACCAGTAACTGTTTGTTGGCATAAAAATTTCACGATAGAACGATAGTCTGTTTTTCTTTTACATTGCAGTAATTAATTTTGTTAATAATGATTCATTCTTACACAGCGCTGTCATTAACACAATAACAAATGTAACCATGGCAATATTCTAGTGCTTTCACAAGGGCTTCATAAAACCGTAATCTAGCTATTATTCCATACCAGTCCATAAAATCGAAGTTGCGTTTCATTTATATAATAACTAATATTTTCTGTTTAATGCTATTATTGGAATATTTTTAATGAAAATTCTAAAAGCCTATTTCAACGGTCCATGATTAATCGTTTGGTGTAAAATTTGCGGGTGAATAACATTGCATTAAAGTAATTTTAAAAGAATTAACTATTTTGTTGAGTATTGAAAGCGGTCGGTTATATATTTTTTTGCAATTGCGCAATAACCGTTTAAATTTACATTTATTTTTATGACTTATTATGATGAATAGTTTTTAAGTTAAGTTTTTAATTTTAAGATGTAAACAAAATTACAATACATTACATTTTGTAAATGTTATACGAGAATACTGTTACGCTAGCTGAGCTTAATATGTCATTTAGATTTTCAACCATAACGGGGATATCTGAGAACCTAATAACGAGTTCCCATAACTCCAACACTTCTTGTTGCAACATGATAATATCACTTTGTACTAAAGATACAGAAACGGAGTCAAAATTCTCGTTCGAGTGAAGTGTTTCATCGAAGCTAATTGTAAAGTTTTGAGTAGTTCTCAAGTTAGGTTTGTTTTATATGTATACATATATATCTAAGTATGTATTATATAAATTATTAAATTTAGTTTAAATACATCGGTCGATTTACAATTTTTTTTAAAGAATACGTTTAAAGATAACCCTAACAATGATAATAATTTACAAAATATGTTGCTGAATTATTAATTTTAAGGTTCGTTTGTGTATACATTTTAGGAAACCTGATTTGTAGCATTTGAAGTTTGATAGAGGAAGCCCTTTGTATGAAAACTATCGAAATGTCAAGTAGTTTGTTTACGAGTCTTAAGCAAACAATCAGTAGTTCTTGGTAGTAACTTTCTGAGTCGGTACAAATTGAAACGAACGGCTTCAAATGTAAATAATACGAAGTTGCAAGACTTATTCATTTGAATTTTTGTCTGGCATACCAAACGGTACAGGTATTTTGTTGTGTTTTTATTTTTTCTGTTAACATTGTTGGTTGACTGGTAGATAATGCCTGGCTAGCATTATGTCCGCCAATTGTACCATTTTTTGTGCAATGAAGATTTAATGAATAAATAGTTTTCTGTAAGAAGAATAAGATGGGCTTATATATAATAATTCATTATTTTCCTTTCCTTTTTTTATATTTACATAAGATAATCTAAAAAGACGTTATTTTTGAGTTTCTGAGTGGTACTTAATTCTTATAAAGTACACAAATCCTAATAAAAATATAAAACTCAGTAGTAGCTCGAGTTACATTATATTAATAATTTATTAACTTTGTATCCTCCTTATATCACTTTAATGTGTATATTGGTTACAAACAAATATGCTATTAACCATTTTTATGACCTACAACTTTATCGGATAGCACTTTTCACTTTCTCAATGTGTAATTTCTTATTTCGTTTAATTGTCAAGCATTAACTTTTTCAACTCTTCTTTCCAATTTGTAAAGTATTTGTTTTTTTTTGGTAATCTCCACGATTCCCTTCAATAAGGATTACAAGTATTATTTTTTTACACGTTCTCTCTAAATACCGTTACAGTACAGTATCAAAAGTTGTATGCCCAATATATATTTTTCGTATTTTCTTTATTTATAAAATTTGTTACTTATTATAGAATGTAATTTATATTCTTGATGTCTAAAATATTATTTTTAAACCATAATTACACATTCAATTTTATTTATATGTCACTAAAAGAAAAAACTATTTAAATAACAAGTAACACAGTGCAATATATTTCTTTACTAATGGTTTGAGAATTCCGTGTATCATAAAAGAGATATCACTGAATATATTTCAACTCTTCATATTTTATTATTTCGTAACACTGATATAACCTTAAGATCAAAAGCGAGAATCGTTTCATTTCTCCATTTTGTATCACAAAGCACCCTTAAACTAAATTGTAGTTTCGTATAGAGCCTGATAGAGGAAAAAGCTCTTTGCATGCTAGCCATCGAATTTTCAAGTTGTGAGTCTGTGAGACGAATGTAAACATGACGGTGTCTTCACTCGGAAACAATTTAGTAAAATATTGTTACAATTTGTAACAGTTTTATATGTAATAAAATATTTATCCATAACATTTTATTTTATTATTAATTAATTAATTATTCATATTATTTTATACGTTAAAAGATAAAAAAATAACATTATTATAATTAATATTTTTTTCGTTAAATGAATTTTGGCAATTCATGTAATTACTTTATCAATTTCTCTATTTATAAATTTTAAAGTATTTATTATTTCACAGTCATATAATATGAATATTTTAAAGATAGAGGTAATAAAAGATCTATTTCGCATTAATATACGAGTCAAGTATCGATCAAGTATGATATCTCCATGATCTGAATACTAATAATAATAACATTTAGAACAATGAATAACACCAGATCCATTCGGTTTTCCTGTAAGTCATATTTCCCAACTTGCTTTATTTCATTTTACAAACATTTGGACAAAAAAGAAAATTTACTTAAAAGTTACACTGGAAGCCGTAATAAGGTTTTGTTTTCCTATAATTATTCATAAGTTGGTATGATTGGTGAATAATAAATTAGAAAAATATGGAAAAATATACAAACTATGAACATAAATACTTTTCTCTACATTTGAATTATGAAATATATAAAGGTAAATCTCAGCTATGAAACCTAATATTACAGTATTGTTTAATGGGACACGGTTTTCTGTAACTCCATATTATAAATTATAAGCGAGTACGCATTCATTGTTTATATCATGAGTTCAAACGCCATATTTGTTTTTTATTTGTTAAAACATAAATGCCTTTATATTGTACTACCATAAAGATCAGAGGTTACTAGTACATTAAAAAATAAAAAAAAATTTGATACAAGCAAGTACCACTGTACACGTGTGTTGATATTTTCTTTATATATTTTGAAATCACAGGTAGTATATACCCTTTCCGGGTTTTGAGTGTAGTTTACAAATTTAAGTTTTTCTATATACATATGTATTCTTTTTAATATATGTATATATGTGCACCATAACGAAGAAACCATTTTTTTATATTAATAAAAATATTGCAGTAATAAATCAGTATAATAACTTATTTGCGATTCTTCAAACTTTAATAATAACACTTACGATGTATAAAAATTGAATTATTCTTAGTTCTATTGCAATTGTAGCTCAAACTAATTTAAGAATTAAAAGAAGAACTTTATGTTGAGAAATAACCTATAACTATGTTTTATACATTATTAAAATCATCTTTTAGTTTTACCGTAATGTGAAACAAAAGACAACAGCTTTGGAACTATTCTTGTGAGTTCTTTTCATGTACTGAACAAATACCATTAAATATTATATGTACATATAATGCCTTAACACAGTTTGATAAGATTGACACAATTTATAAACATATGACTATATGTATAAATATGAAAAGGTAATTCTTAAAATCTCTCATTTCTTTGCCAAACACTTGAACAACACTCAAATATATTGTACAAAGCAACTTGAATTTCTACTCATTTGCATTGTGGAGATATATGAAAATTGTTCTACTTTAATGCGACAAAGTACTACAATATTTAATAATCACGATTAAAAAAATGAATTTTGACAGTGGCTTTTAGAAATAGTTTATAGAAAGACTAGCTGACCCGGCGAACATATTTTATTTCTCTCGTCGCGACTATATATATTACAATAGTATTTAAGTCATATCTGAACGCCAAACGTTCATAAGTAATTGTAACGTTTTTTCATATTTTGTTGCCTTGCCCTTGAAGTCGATATGGGTTCTTCCGATGTCGTGTTATTTCTCGCTTGAGGAGTTCTAATTCTCCTTCATTATTATCCTCTAAACTTTTACTTAACCTACATATTCACTTTTTTATTAGAAGAAAATCTTTTTGGCAGAGACATTTGTACTGATTTGTAATAAGTAGGTATTTTATTGAGAAGAAATAAGAAAAGATTTATAAAACAGACTAATTCGATAAAAATAAAATCATTAAAATATTTTTTAGTTTGAGTTTAATTAGAGTTTAGTTAGAATTTGAGTTTGAAAAGTTGATGGTATTTGCGGAACTGTAAAAAGAAAATGGTAATTAAAAAACCTGGAAAATATCGGAAAGCATTTGATTGACTATTTAATAAATCTTAATAATCCTGTAAGAACTTTTTCCGAAACCTAATTTTGACGCATAAAAAATATTTAAATATTATATTTATTGCGATTCTAATAAATTTAATTATTAATAAAGTTTCATAAGAACGAAAAATTAAATAAAGTGTATAATCACATCATTACATACTGAAGTTATTATTATATTCATTTAATTATAATTTCATCTTTATCACAAGGAATAAATTTCGTCGTACAGGGTTGCGGATATCATTGTTACTTGTGATTTATGATCTTGAGTTAAATTCGTATCATTAGTCCTTGGTAAGATTAATTGCTCTGCTTAGTTGTGTTTAATAACAGTTATAAGAAACCTAAATCCATACTGTATTGTAATTTAATTAATGCTGTAATATTTTTTTCAGTTTCCTAGTCCTTATTGATACATTTAATTTCGTGTGATATAGTTAGGCTTCTTAATGCTCTTTACAGTTCCTTAACAGTAATAAAATAACACATGTACACATGAAATGATGCACACACACACTCACACACACGAATGATCTACCTACATATTGTACTTAATAACTACATAATAAATATTATAATATACTATTACATCATTTATAAGACAGAATTACCATTGGATTTTTTCTTAATGCTGAATTGTTGGACAATTTGATATTTTTAAATGGTTACCATATAAAAATTAATTGATTAAGTATGAAATCATGTTAGATATCTAACATCTCTAACAATTTGAAGTTCGAATGAAGAGTAAAAACCCTCTTTATAAGAAAAAAACTTCTGATTTTTGCCGTAATAATATTTGCATTTTCATCTCGTTTATTCTATTTGAAATATTTCTATACAATTTAACAAAATTGTTTAGTAACGTAACGTATAAATATCAACAAAAGATTTAAATACGTATTATTAATACCACATGAAAGAAAAATGCAATACGCAATATTCAATATCTGTAAAATAAAATGCCGTAATTATCTTTGTGCTGTGATGCATAAAACTCACATAAGCTAAAAGATATTTTATAAATAAATGCATAAAAAATATATTTAATCAAATCGCATTTACATTTTTATATATGGAAAACGTTTATTGGAAAATCTGACAAAGCTTAGCAAACCAATCAATCGTCACTACTACCGGTGCGAAATGCAATCCGTTTAACAAACAAAACTCAACAGAGAGGACGAATTTTACTTCTTAAACTTTAATCAAAATTTATATCTCTTGATTTTGAGTTTGACTTTGATTTTGGAGTTTTATAATTTTGCTGTTACAAAATGAATAAATACCACGTCAAAATATATATGTCATATTTTATATTAAACAGTAATATGTAGTAAATATACATATTTGTATATTGCGTAAAAAATATTTAATATTATAAATTATCTTTAAATTCACTCAATGGAAGACTGGATCCCTTTATTGGTAATTATCAGAACATGTAAAAGGAAATATAATGTGTAAAGGGACGACCGAGTTTGCAAACTCAATAGAATTTTAGTCATATATTCGAGCCATCTAATACAGTACAAATAATATTTTATTATTTAGATTTGAGTAAATAATTATTTATATTCTATGTCAAAATATAGCCTTACATAAATTTGAGAAGGACATGGCTTATGTCCTTCTCAAATTTAATTTTTATCGTCTATAAATTATTAATTTAAAACAACGGATATTAAAACATGTCTTTTTTATGCAAGCTACACTCATTAAAAATATTTAAATAAAATCATACTGAACTTTTTAAATAGTTTCTATTCAATGAAAATTTTGTTGCTAATAAATTGAAATCTTGAATTATTATACAAAATATTTCCATGCTGTAAATATTCTTGCTTTCATTGAGAATTCCTTAAAAATATTTGCTGTTCATCATTCAAAATGTACATTTCATTTAAATATATTTGAAGAAACAAAAAATGTTTAAAAAAAACATTATTAATTAATTCTCCTCTTATTATTCTAATTTACAATATTAATCTAAAATGTTAATAACGTAAAAATTTAAACTTAAAATGTCAGTTTTAAGATCACCTTGTTCCCCTGAGGCGTAATTGATTCATAAATTCTGCTGGTTTTGCCAAAATTATATTTAAATAGAAGAAATTTCTAAACCCTTGTTTCTTTTAAGAAAACTTTATATTTTACACAAGTTTCGTTGTTTGTGGCTTTATTGTTGAATTTTATTTATATTTTATTAAAATTAAATTTACTGAAATTATTTTTATTAAGTTTTGGTTTCATTAATAAGTAATATTGTAACATGTTTATTTCTTATTTCTTTGTTATAATAATATATCTTTATTGTTACCTCAGATGTCAATGATTACAAATATTCAACATTTATCACTTTGGGTAAAATAGACATAGCACGGAGACAATCCTCTTTAATATTTTCATAACCATAATGTTAAGTAAACCTCGCAGGATTTATGTTAACTTTTACATTGAGTTTACAGGCATTTTTTTTATAGAATAAACATGTTTGTTATTATATTGAGATTATTTTTTTTTAGGTTTACATTTCGTAATAATGTTTAACTAATTGCGTTTCAAAAAGATTAAAATAATAAGCAGGTTTTTATTAAAAGTTACTTTGAATTGTGATATTTAACAGTTTGGTTTCCGGTTTATTTGACTGTTTTTTGTTAAAACTTAAAACAAGAATTTATCATTGTCCAGAATGTTATTACAAAATAAATACTGAAATTTTAAGTTAAAAGTTTAAGTTGAAAGGTGATGAAAGAGATTACAACTTGATTTATTTGAATTATCGCGGTAATAAGTTACCAACTGAACAATTGTATTTTTATTATATTATAATAGATTTTATTTTACTTTATTTGAGAGATTAGACAGAGAGAGATATATCTCTGATTAATTTACAGGTCTCTGAATATGTTTTTGTATTTTAACACTATTAAATGTTTATTGCACTGAGGTCAGCTTTCAGTATTAAACTTAAAATTTTGTTTAAAAATATATTCAATAAAACGAAACGTGCTTTTAAACTATATAGTGTACAAAGATACCGATGGTTGAGCCTCGTTTGTTGAAAGAGCCAATGCTCTCGGTCGTCTCAATACACTTGATATTACCATTATTACACACTACATTATGAGTATTATTGCAAAGGCTCCATACTTCCATTCAATGTTCTATTAATTATTAATATAAATATTAAAAAAAAAGTTTGTTTAACTTAAATCACTGCTGTGTAATAAATATACATAACAAATATGTTTTATACTTGAATATAATTTATTGATTTTATTTTTGTGGGATCAAACGCCCTTGAGGTAACTAAAAAGAAATAAAAGTAAATATGAATTTAAAAAATAAGGAGACAAAAAAACAAGAATACAAAATATATAATATAAAATAGTTCTTAAATATCCTTTTAGCTATTTTCTAGAATATTTTCTTACATATATTAATAACACAGGCACACAAAAAAAAAAAAACGTCATGAACCAGAGGGGAGACCCCATTATTCTTAGGTTTTTGGGATCGCTGAAACCGAATATGACAATAAAAACTAATTTTAAATGCCAGTTTTCCCGCTAGCACCCCCTTACTACCTCTTAAGGGGTGAAAATTGAAATTTATGTATAAAATCAAGATAGATGTGTATTTCTACGTTTTTTGGGATGCTGAAACCGAAAATGATAATTAGAAATAAATTTATGACCACTATCACCCCCTACCACCCCTTAGGGGGGGTGAAAATTTAAATTTTTCTATAAAGTCAAGATAGATGTGTATTTCTACGTTTTTTGGGATGCTGAAACCGAAAATGATAACTAAAAATAAATTCATGACCACTATCTCCCCCTACCATCCCTTACAGGGGGTGAAAATTTCAATTTTTCTATAAAATCAAGACAGATGTATATTTCTACGTTTTTTGGGCTGCTGGAACCGAAAATGATAACTAAAAATAAATTCATGACCACTATTACCCACTTACCACCCCTTACAGGGGGTGAAAATTTAAATTTTTCTATAAAATCAAGATAGATGTGTATTTCTACGTTTTTTAGGATGCTGGAACCGAAAATGATTACTAAAAATAAAATTTAAGACCTCTATCACCCATTAACACCCCTCACCAACCCTTAAGACTGAATCATGATTTTTGTCCTATTCTTCACAAGTTTTTTCACTTTTTGTTTTTTTTTTTTACTTTCTATTTAATACTACTTATACTGTTATCCATCCGGCAGTGTTGTAAAACGCTTAAAAGATGCTGAACCTAATTCTATGCCTCCGAAATAGCATTGTTACTATTTTCCTGAAAATTTAGGAGACTAAAAGATGCTGAACCTAATTCTATGCCTCCAAAATAGAAGGGACTATTTTCCTGACAATTTAGGAGACTACAGTAAGGAGCAAGATGCAAGGTTCCATCAGGATTAGAGTAGAATTAAATCATGAATATATATCAGATACTTCTGATCGAATAAAGCATTTGAATTTCTAATATAAGAGCGAGAGAGAGAGTAACCTCAAACTAGTTTGATAAACATGTCACTTACTGTAAATCGTTAAAATTTCTTCATACATCTTGATTTTATACAAAATTGAAACCCCCCATTAGGGATGGTTAGGGGGTGGTATTGGGTAAAAGAGGTATCAAATTCACTTTTGGTTGTCATTTTCGGTTCCAGCATCCTAAAAAACGTAGAAATACACATCTATCGTGATTTTATAGATAAATTTAAATTTTCACCCCCTGTAAGGGGTAGTAAGGGGGTAATAGTGGTCATGAATTTATTTTTAGTTATCATTTTCGGTTTCAGCATCCCAAAAAACGTAAAAATACACATCTATCTCGATTTTATAGAAAAATTGAAATTTTCACCCCCTGTAAAGGATGGTAGGGGGAGATAGTGGTCATGAATTTATTTTTAGTTATCATTTTCGGTTTCAGCATCCCAAAAAACGTAGAAATACACATCTATCTTGGCTTTATAGAAAAATTTAAATTTTCACCCCCCGTAAGGGGTGGTAGGGGGTGATAGTGGTCATGAATTTATTTTTAATTATCATTTTCGGTTTTAGCATCCCAAAAAACGTAGAAATAGACATCTATCTTGATTTTATACAAAAATTTCAATTTTCACCCCTTAAGAGGTAGTAAGGGGGTGCTAGCGGGAAAACTGGCATTTAAAATTAGTTTTTATTGTCATATTCGGTTTCAGCGATCCCAAAAACCTAAGAATAATGGGGTCTCCCCTCTGGTTCATGACGTTTTTTTTTTTTTGTGTGCCTGTGTAATTAAACATTAATCATATTTTAATATTAATAATATAAAATAAGATACAATAAAGGATAATTCAGAAAATTAGTACATAAAATTTATATACATATAATTAATCATAGATACATCAATTTACAATAATGAAATCCGAATGTTCCGTTATGTCATTGTCATCTCGTGAATATAATTTGCGAGATGACAATAACGATAAATAAAATGGACATCAATGCAGATTGCGTATTCATTTATTAGATTCCTTTTAATCTGACAGTGTCGGAGTGTGAGTGTACATTCCATGAATCCTGACACCTGAAATATTCAATTATTTAATCCACAAACCAGATAAGCCTCGAGGATTTACGAGGGAAATTTTGGTATTCATTGTTTTAGAATATGTTCTTTTATATTTTTTAGTTTACTAAAATAGGTAATTTCATTTTTTTACAATTACAGTCAATTCTAATTTCTACAATGAACTAGATTGTTTTTCTAAATAATATTGTTTATCTGTATATCTTTAGTAACATTATCATAAAAGTGTTAATATATAAAATCAAGTCGTAGTCCGGGTTCAGATAGTAGCATTTAGACTGGTCCGAGAAGCTGTAACCGCTAGTCCATCCGTTACGACGCTCCGATAATCACAACAAACGAAGTTATTCCAAGTTTCTATAAGAAGAAATGTAGCTCTGACATTCATAGCTATAAAAATAAGTATAAATATTGTAGTTAATTTCATATAAAATAACAAAACACATTAATATAATTCGTTTTCATATACGTTTGTAAACAAAAGAAAACAAACCATTTCAATATTTATGATTTAGTAAACCAGTTAAAATCATGATGCTACAACATTTTTTTTCAATTAACAATAAATATTCTAAAGTATACATTGCCATGTCATTGAAATAAATGCATAAACCATTTTAATAAAATTATTGTCATAAACCGACACTGATGTCAAATAATATTGAATAATTAAATATCTACTTGATAAATTATACAAAGAAAATCGATTTAGTATTAAATGAAAAATTAGAAAATTTACATCATTCATATAAGAAGAAAAAATTTAATAAATTTAATTTATTAAAAAGTATTCTAATGATGCCACTAGAAGGTGTATGTTAACAATTGCTAGCGAGGAAAGTTTATGAAAGCAAATCCATCCCAATAAAACCTACATCATGTAATCACATAGACAAAGTTAATCACAAGTTATCTCAACAATCAAACAACTCAAGTTCAATAATTTTTATGTAAACTAAATAGTTAAAAGATCTTAATTTTAGAACTTAATCTAATAGATTAATAAAATAATGAAATATGCGTGCGTCGCCCCAAAATAATAAAATCGTAGATCCGCACTACGTGCCAGAAACAATATAATAATTCCTAACTATTCGACCGGAACGCGTTTTCCTTCAATGCGGTTTTAGAAATTCTATTTCACAATTTAAAAATATCGGTAAATTACATATACATCACATTAAGTATTTGGATTTAAGACATCTTGACTCGTATCACTGATAAATATTAATGACAGTTTTTAAAGTTATTTTAATAATAACAAAAAATACATCACTATAGCTATAGTACATTGTAAAGGTTCTGTATTTTATATACGAGTTAAATATTTGGTGAAAAATTAACGGTCATTAACTTGTAACTATTATCTTACTCGAGTAAGGACCTAATTAAACCAAGTAATACTATAAAAAATTGCTCATGTAATAAAAATGTACACAAAGATCTATACAACTTTTATTATTCACGGACAAATTCTATTATACATCATCACATCTATTTGCATTTTATTAATATCATTAAATGTGATTTGTTTCTCAACTAAGACGTAGATCTCTTAACCGTGACACAGCGGACTTACTCGTATTATACCTCATATCGTAGTATCTTGGTTCCTAAGGGACGATATGCTGCTGAAGGCACATTGATTAATTTAAAGATATAATATCTCTGCCTGTCAATACTCTGGTTATGGGTACACAGAACAATCGTGTCAGTATTTATGCATGCCCCTACAGGTCCCACAGCAATAATACAGAGACAGATCATCCCTCGGACCATGTTGTAACAACAATTTACGACATACGATTATTTTAAAGTGAATATTGTACCTTTGAAACTTCAATGCGTACTGTACCGATTGCCTCAGGACATAGCAAGACTACGCGAGAGATTTGTATATCGTTTTCTTAGAAATAAAGAATTAACTGGTACAATGTTATTGGAATATCACTTCTTAGTGTGTATTAATAAGACACGCAAATATAACTCATCAGACATGGCACGATCGAAGCACTTGGAGGAAAGTCTGAATATTAACAAACTTATACTCGTAGAGACTTATGATATCCTTGAAATCGATTAATAATATGAGTTTGAATTATCTGTATTTTATTTGAATACGTCTATTATCTTTTGTTCCCAAATCACTTATATGTGTCATAATTAGAGCTGTCATATTTAGTAAGTTAATAATTTAATAGTATAAAATATTTGTTGGCAATTGTAACCATCAACTCGTCATAATAAATGTATTACTTTGATTTGCTAATAAGATTTGGACAAAACATTAAACTTATAAATTCGAAAGTTGATAATCAGTGAATCAGTGAAAAGTTGTTAAGAGTTTAGCTTTATGGTTCAATTACTTTCTCCTGAAGTCTTTATTTAGTTTTAAGCTGCAAATAATCAAATACATAAAATTAATACTCTTATTTCAATTTTGTTATTTCATAATATAAACGTTATACTAAAATCTCTGTTCCTTATAAAGTATATATCTCTTTTATGTGGCAGAGATTTAATTTTCTGTTTCGATGAATACGAGTAATCATTGCCTTTATTAATAAGAAATAAAACCGGATTTTAATTGTTAATAGTTCCTTTTTGCTTTGATGTCTTACGCAATCTTTTTGGTCATTTTAGAGATTAAATAAATATATATTAATATTAAATTTAAATTCTATTAGTATATACAATTACTTTTTCTATGTCCATTTTAATTAATAAAGAATTATAATTGTCCTACTTTTGATACGTCTACAGTTAAGTTTTAAATACAATTCTCAAATATTTTTAGTTAAAAATGTTATATTTACGTCATTGCTTAACTTAACATCATTATTAATAGACCTTAATAACTGATCCTCATCACGAGAATAAAACTTTATTTAGGTTTAATCATAACATGATCTTCACTCATTACTTTAATAAAAAATAATTATGATAACCTTCTTACCTACTATTTAAAATTGTTTAATAATATGTTAGTTCTGTTAATATAGATATCTTAAAATATTAACCATTGAAGAGTAATTAATTTTTAATTAAGCCGTAACAAGAGTTTGCTCCGCGGTATTTCATGAATTTCATCTCCGCTGAGAGACCTTTATATTTCTTAGGAAAGCTTTGATCGCATCTTTATTGTAATAGGTAAGTGTATTTTACATTGAGGTAGATTAAATTGTTTGAGAGCGGGTTTAACGGACACTTAACTGTGAAACTGAATTAGTAAAGTGATCAAGATAGAACTTACAAATAGCTTCTTTTGCGTTGTTATTGCTATACAAATTGTTAGGACGATTACTTCGCCATTGCTACGTTATGTCTCAACGTTAATGTTGCATTTATATGGTTAAGAAAACACTTAAGACGTTATTACTTATGAGACCAATATTATTTTGCTTTCCTTAATGGAACAGATTTTTCGAATGAATTAGAATGACTACAGAAAACACGTTCTTGTAATACAGACTATGTCCATTCCGATATTAACTCAGTCTTGTTAGTCCTATTTTAATATTTTAGTCTAGTCTACTATCTAATAAACAATATAATTTATATAAGTAATGAGGCAGTGATTCCTGAATAGGAAGGTAAGGATTTCTATATAGCCCGAGAATAACATGTCTTGGTAACTGTAACAGCAAAAACATTAAATGAATTCAGTATAAAACAATGGAAATATCAATATCATTTTCTATTATAAGAATGTTTGAGGTACAGCATTTGATATAAGAATTGTCATTATTTGTGTATGTTATTTAAAAAAAAATCAAAACAAAATGGACATGCTGTTAGAAGACAACAGATATGGAATATGAGAAAATATGTATGTTATCTCATTAGACTGCTATATTCTTAAGCACAATTAACCCCGACTCGACACGAGCGTGGTGATTCTATGGAGGGTTATTAATTATTTTGTATGTATGTTACTCTTTATAGTATACTTTGTTTAACCCTAGATAACTAAACTGTTTTCATTGTTACATTATTACTACACCTTCGTCCAACGACCTACGGAATAAAACAATGAAATATAATAAAATATATTTAATTAAGATAGGAACTTGTTTCATTGCACAAAAGTAAGGATTGTAATGAACAAATTAAGTACTAATTAATGTTATAATATCAATTTACACAGTGACCACACATACCAACATTTTGTGGACCACAAACAGCTTTTCTACATCTGGTGCAACGGTGCTTGGTCATTCTCCGGGCCTTTGATGGACATAGGTAGCAAATTTTACGCGCGTTTGACGTAAAAGGAACAGGAGCTTCTATTGTTGAAGATTCACCAAGAATATCCTCAATCATGACCCTTATATTACGCCCCAAACTCACGGTCTGTTATCGTTGCCGAAGCCAGGGTTCCGTTAGCTGATCTCCTAACTTCATTACAAAATCGCCCCCAGTCATTGGCTTTTTCTTATTTCTTATGTTGTTACAGACATGTATAGCGTAAGAATTAATAGAACATATATTGAGAATGTTATAAAAGTTACATACCGGCCATCTCTTGGTTTCCCGGTTAGAGCTTATATTTGCACACATTTGATCGACAATATCCACTGCACCTTTTGTGCTATTATAAAAATGTTTTATTTCTGGTTTTCATGTCGTTTCATTAATAATAGGTTGATCATGAATAGTTGACAATAAAAATACAACTTCGTTGGATTTGGTTTTAAATGAAACTAATATATTTCTCTAAAATGTCATCCGTTTCCGATGTTCAGCTGTCAGATCTCTCCTTCGATTCGCTTTCTGATGTTGACTCCAGCCAATGACGAATCTGATCCTCTTGATTCCTCAAATCCATCTAAAACAAACATAAAAAACTGAAAACATCTCTACATCTCTTCGTACCGTGTATCTAAACCGAACCAAAAATTTACTTACTACAAAATTTTGCATGAAACTTTCTATTTAAATCAATCCAATAAATTAAATTAGAAATGTAATAAATACTATTCTACATTTATCGATAAAAAGCAGATCTACAATATGTAAAACAATAAATATAAGAATTTATTAATGTACGTACCGTAACAATAAAGTTGTTGTTATTACTAAACCTTCGTCCAGCGGACGACGAAAAGGTCACAGAGCACGTCCTATGATGCGCCTGGACCCAATAGTGTCACGGGCTGCACTGTTTACTCAAATTAGGAAGATAATGAAAGAGTCAAGGTCAGGGGACGGAGCGAAGTAGGTGATTTCGAATTTCGTCAAGTGGCACGTCGTCGCCTCGACGAGTGATTAGTTATAAAGGGTTAAATCATCATTTAACATAAAAAGTTGATGTAGAAATGGAAGAAATTGGGGAGACGCCGTCATTGTCTCCGTATCACAATCGTTTCTTTCAAACTAAAATAAATATCATGAATATCTTTAAAGAAGGATTTCATGAACAATATTTGTTTGTCTATAATCAACAATAATTATTGTTTATTAGTTTTAATTAGTTTGTAGCATCATTCTTCAATTTAAAAAAAAACTATCTTACATTATCTATTATTTAAATATAAAAATGGATTTCATACATAGTTATAACTCGTACTTCCAACACTCACACTCTTTAAATGTTAAATATTTTTCACTTTTATTACATATTTCGTATTTAATCTCAATATACTTCATTGGGTTGAATAATCTACTCGGATTACTTAGTCGGGTAAAAGTACATGGAGTGAGTATTTTACGAGCGTCTTAGATTATGTGACAGTAAATGTTGTCATTTTACGTTACTGTCTCCTACATTACTATTTAATAGTCGTGTTAATATTGATGATATATTGATTATATCAGTATTTTGATTTCGTAAATATATTTTTCGGTTTATATTCATACGATTTTAAACTTTTATGTTATAAATTTATATATGTTCATTAATTTTTCATTAAACTTATAATACTTGTTCACTTAAAGGAATTTTTAATAGCCATCTCAGTTTATAGTATAAAGTATGCCACAGCCGATATTAATATTTGTTAATGTTTATATAAATACAATATTTGTAAATGTATATATATATATATTAATAAAAATATTTTTAAAGTCTAAACAAAGAACTATTTTTAAGTAAAACAATAAAATATAAAATTAACAATATTTCAAACTGTGTATAAACAATTTTGCACTCTCATGTTTATTTAAATATTCAGGTATTTAAAATGATAAATATTAAAAATATATATTTTACAAATTTTTCAAATTTTAATATGAGAATATATTAAATACAAATTCCACGCTTTTATCGGGCTCCAGAATTTATGGTGATAATAAGTGCTGACTGTACAAGTTGCTAAAACTCTATAATTATTTTATATATTTATGAAGTGACTTATCTTTTAAACGTAATGGACGAAGTTGGTACAATTTCTTTGGGGGTTCTTCTACAATTAAAACGTGATTTATAAACTTTAGCAGTAAATTAACTTAAAAACTTAGTAGCTAAAATGTGAACTGACTCCTAAGTTATTACAAGCTTCATCATAATTATAACTTTTAATATCTAGTCTTCATTGTATCTAAGAATGTTTTATAACGAAATTAGGTTAATATTATTTTCTATCAATTAAACAAATTCAATCTCATATATGTAGTCGTTATATTATTATTAATATTATTACATTAAACATGTGTCATCTCTTATTTAGCTCTAATGCGTTTGTTTATTGTGATCACACTTTAGAAAAATGATATTTTTATTTGATTACCTGATTTAGAAATAAAGGTGGAATCTTGGAATATTATGATCTTCATTAATATAAAAGAGGAAGGCAACAAAAGCAGTCGTACAAAAATGATAGAAGAGCGTTTAACAAAAATGACACTGAACTATAAGGAATATATTTGCTACTCTCCTCTCCTTACTTTGAAAATGTATTAAAGTTTTTAAATTGTCCATAATATGGTTCTAGCCACGTTAAGATTATTCAATTCGAAGTAAACAAATAATGACAAACTCATCGACACTCAACTAGACACCGAACGTGTGATCTCTGGAGAGACATCCTTGCGCTCTGTCATTGGAGCTACCATGTCGGGACAGTGGTGAATTCCTTCATAATAACCGAAGCAATTGACTACTCAATAACAGTTGGTTAGGCGTTATAAAGTTAATTTAAATTTTTTCATCCTTCATATTTTATGGTAAAAAATATGAGCAAATGTTATATACGTCGCTCGCTCGCATCGTTGACGTATCGACGTGTGAGCGTTATCTCTGGATCATTACCGTTCGTTATTAAAAATGACTTCGCATACAGTAAAGTGTGTAAATCGCAATGTTGTTATAGATGAATTGTTAACGTTTATTATGAATAAAGTGGATGTAATGGACCAGGAAAGTCTAATTCGTATATGTGTGTCATCTTTCGATGTTGAGGAAGTGGAGAAATCGAAAAAACTTCTCTTTGATTCAATTTCCACGGAAATAAAAAACATTAGAAGAAAGAAGAAAAACGATGGTAAAATATTAAGAGATCTAGAGGACATTTTAACAGTAATTAAAAGTACTGACCCGGAGAAAATTAAAGTTTTCGTGGCTAAAGATCTGCATAAATTACCACCGGTGACCTTCGATCATATAGACGTAACTGCCTTATTAAAGGATATTACGTTATTGAAAGCACAGTTAGATCATATAAAAAACAATTACGTTACAACTGATCAATTAAAATCAAAAATGGACCATTTTAAATCTGATCCGTTATTTTGTACGCCTTGTCAGTCACCCTCATACATTAATAAAAAAGTGCGGAGGGTAAACATTGCCGATATCGAGTCGCAGTCAATTGAGACGCCTTTAACCGAACGTATGATCGGGAAACAGAGACAAAACGAATACTCTCGCTCACTCCCAACCGCATCGAATGCGCCGGCATCGAAGTTGAAAACAATGAATCATTGTGTCAATGAACTAGTGACCAACGATGATGATGATGATGTTTCTCAGTATATCTTTTCCAGAACTGAAGAGAAAGTAGTTCCTATTAAGATTAAAATGAAGCAAGAACGTAATTACAGTGCCTTTAAAATATATGTTAGTAAAATTAATTTGCATATATATCTTGATGACGGCTTGTGGCCAACGGGCATTTCTTTCCGACGTTTTTTACATATGACGGGTAAAAATGATAGTCATCAAAAACTAACTGTGAGGCATAACACTGACAATATTAATGGATAGAAAAGGAAATGTAAGATTTATTTCATTTAATTGTAAGTCTCACAAAAGATCTTTAGATGGAGTGAGAGATCTATGTGACAAGGCGGACATCATAGCAGTACAGGAGACGTGGCTACTACCTCATGAGTTGGCTCATGTATGAATAAGTTTAAAAGGTTTAAAATATGTATATATGTATATATGTATATATTTGGGTACGCCTACTGCATCCGATCAAATGCAAAAAATTTGTTTCATAAGATTAATTAAATTATAATTTTTTATAGTACATTTTTAAAAAGAACTACAAAAGTATTACTATATATAATATTTGTCTCTACTTTCTTATACATATACATTTCAAGTTATCTTAAGCCGAATTCAAAGGAATTTTTGTCAAATTTAATAATAAATAAATGAGTGTAGTCAAAAGATTTTACTTTTAGTTTACAGAAACCGAGTGAGTGACAAGAAATAGAAAATATCATTATTTATTTAGGATTCATTTGAATCAGTTAAAGTTATGTGAATAAACGATAAGAGCTTTCCTAATCCGGAAATATTTCTTTTAGTTGACAATTAAACTTTCACGGAGAGAGACGAAGCTTCTTAGCATTCCATGGATTCACCGTGCGGGTGCCGGGCCCATCGCGTTGCACGGAGAGGAGCGCAAACAATGCCTGGGACTTGCGACCCAGGTGTAGGTTTAAGGGGCCCCTTTACTATGCGCATACACGCTCACCTTTACTGTTCACGCACCTCTCCCGACCTAACAAAATATCGTAAGAACCTACTAAAGCAGCCTTTAAAATACCTTCCAGTAATGAAATGATGATCGTTCCAGAAAGGCGGAGATCCTTAAATAAGTTGTAGAGACATTTTGCTGTTATACCTTTCGCTCCTACTTCTACAGCGTACAAATTAACTATAAATTTATTCCTGATCAGTTCGTTACATAGTTCGTAATACTTGTTAAGCTTAAATATATGATCTTTAGGTATGTTTGTTTCCCAGATTACAGTAAGATCCACAAGTATAACGCGCCTTAGTTGTTTTCAGTACAGGAATAAGTCCGGCCTAGATGACGAAACACAAACATCCCCGGGGGTTTTGTATTGTCTTTCATACGTCTTCATCATGAGAGTTTAATCAGGAGACGCGTCCAAGATGGAATAAGGTTTTAGCTTACATTTTTTGGACGAACTTGCCTTTACGAACTTTACTGATATTTTGATGGTTGTTATACCTTTCTGCGCTCTTGCTACATACAGACTAACCGCTTCTCGTATGATTTTCAATACTTTAACGTGGCGACGCGAGTATTTACCTCTATTTAGAAGTACCCTACACCCTACTAGCAGATTTTTCGGTGGCTTTGCCCCCTCTTACTAAGTTGCTTTGATCTGGGAGAGTCATTTGGAATGCATTAAGATAAAATTTTAATAATGCTGGGGACCAATCTTGAAGCAGGGTACGCCATCGTAATGCTACTGGAATACAAAAATCATCTATGGTTACCTATTGCTTTTTCTATTCTAGGCTCATCGCGTGCAACCTGTAATTATCGTTAACATCTTGCCGAATAAAGGATTTTATTATTTCTGTGTCTTGTTCTTTCCTACTTTATCCTGCTTTATTTGTTTGAGCACCTATTATATTGTTTATGAAATTGAATTCTTGACTCCAGCTCTGTGGCAACTTTATCTTTTGGGAGAGATGTTTAGTATCATCATTTGATTTTGAGATGATGTCTTTTGGTCACTCTTAGGTGTTTATAGAGTTCCGATGGTTTCTTTAATTTTAACCTAAAATTGTGTCGGTCTCTAAATAAGGTAGAAGAGTCCGCTGGATGAGCTAACCCGAGCCATGACTTCAATGTCCTTATGACGCTTGCATCTATCTAATCTATCTAAGGCGAATTTAGACGTGATGTTAAATAATTATCATATATCCAAGCCTTTTTGATGTTATTTATTGGTTGATTGTCTACCTTTTTAAAATAATTCAAAAAACTATCGACTATCATATCTAACGATAGAGTGCGCCCTTTGTAATCGATTATTTCGCCTAAGAATTTGAACGGAGCTGCGTCGGGAATCGTAGTAACGCACTTACCGCCTATTATAAGACACGGATCTTAAGAGGTATATCTGTTAACCTACCCAGATACAGACTGTAGCATTTATTGGGTTTTGTCCACAATCCGTCCGTCCAAGTACAGAATTCCTCCACAACATTTAAAAGTAGCTGACATTGTTTTGGATTACGTCTCAGTATCGCGAAATCGTCTGCAAATGCTAGTATGGATTCTGTGTATTTATTGTTAAACTTAAACTGATAACCCCATTTTTTTTTCTATTTTATTTAATTTATCTATTAAAATAATTATGACTATGTTAAATATAATTGGAGAAATACAACAACCTTGAAATAAACCTATGTTGTAGTTCAATGGTTTGGAAAGATTTTCATTTGTGATTATGGAAAATTTTAATTTTGAATAATATGATGCAATCATGTCACTTACTAACGTTGGAAAGTTATACCACCTTAGCGCGAACATCATCAGTTCATGTCGTACCGACTCGAAAACGTTTTCTAAGTCTATCCAACATACCGTTATTTGTTTTTCACTAGTTCTGGCATCTTTAAGGCTTTCCTATATTAATGTGTTATGTTCCAGGCATTCAGAAATGCCAGGCAAAAACTCTTTCTGGTAATTAGGCCCGAAATATTTATTATTAATCATAAATTGCGCCATGTTTGTTTGTAAAAAAGAAAAAAATATTTTTGATATTGTATTTGTTAGAGCTATCGATCTAGCATCCCTAGGATCCGAGACATGGTGGCTTTTAGGAATGAGGACAAAAAGAGCATTTCTGAATATTACCGGTGTTTGTCCTCTTGACCAGATTTTACTGAATATATTCAGCAGATGTTTATGGATCGACGAACATCTTTTATAAGTGAGGTCACTGCGCCGTATTCGGAACAAATACGGATAGTTTGAGAAATAAACACAGCCTTATACATATTTACATTCAGTCTTTTGTACTCCTAATATCTATTTATTTAATAAAAATAAATAATGGCATCGTTATAATTAAGAATGACATTTATTAATATTTTTCACATGTTTTTCACATATTTAAATATGTATAATCGATTTGTCCTTCATTATTTAATTATAATATTAATATCAGTCCCGGACGGACTGAACTGACACGGTCGGTCTGCGGTGAGTATCGTGAATGAATATTGATTTATATTGATAACTATTGTTATACTTTCATATCGTTTATCGCTAAGGAGTTTTATAAACATATATCTTTATAAATCAACAGGTTCTTCAAATTTATGCTTAGAACATCAGCCGGCTGTTGTTACAAGGATAATAAAGGATAAGGATAAAAAAAAAATCCGTGCCCGCAGGGGGACACGCGTGGGTAGACCTCGTGTTTAACTCGTTTAAAATATAATTCACTACCTAAGAATAACACATGATGCCGTTGTTTACATCAAAAATTTTCAAGCAAAAAGCGGTATTTATTTTTTTTCTCGGAAACTTTATCTTTTTTGGAAATACTTTTGATACTTAAATTTAGAGTAAAAAATAACCTTTCTATTAAAAATATTTGCGAGGAGGGAATGTTTACCAGAAAAAAGTTGCCGTGGTTTTACTTATCTTAAATTTTCAAGCTAAAAGTGGTTTTTATTTTTTTTCTCGGAAACGGTACCTTTTACGTAAAAACTTTTGGTATCTAAATTTAGAGTAAAAAATAGCCTTCCTATTAAAAATACTTGTGATGTAAGAATGTTTATCAGAAAAAAGATATGAATTTTTTTCCAAAAATTTTCGGTTTTTTTACCCCCACCCCTAAGTTATTGAAGTTAGGTTTTCGGTTTATCTACATTAATTATAGGTATTCACCAAAGACACCATATAATATAAACGTGATTGATCTTCTTTGTATAGGAAAAAAGTTATGGTCGAAAAACTGAAATCAGAAAAAGTGAGGCCCTAGCGCCCCCTGTGGCCGGATTTCTCTGGTTAACGAACTTGACCTTCATTTTTGAATGGTTGATTTTTGTGCAAAGTTTGAAAGCGATCTGAGCGAAACTGCGGCCGCTGTCGTGCTGACAAAAGTCGAATCTGGACGCACGCACGCATATATATATATATATATATATATATATATATATATATAAACTTTTTGACCAATGGTCATTTCGGACTCAGGGGGTCATAAGAAGAACTTCTGTGAAGAAATTTTTCCAAAATTCGAAAGTCGGGTACAAATGAATGGGCAGACCGAATTCTTCGAGGTCTACCCAATTGGTATTGTAATTTTCTCGAATTTAAAAGTGGGAAATATGACTTTTATATGTATTGACTTTGGAATAGAAAAAAGTCTATTAAAAATATAAAAAAGGCAATAAATATTAATACAACTATATGGGCATATATATTATATTGGGCAAAAATATTCTGAAAAAATGTTTTCATTTTTAATCATTCAATATTCATTTTGAACGCCAGCCATATTGTAATATTGTGATCTAAATGAATATTAATATTTAAACTTTTAAAACATGACTTTAGTTAACAAAAAATTAAGCACTCTGTGTTATGGAGAAATAAAAACAATTGTTTTGGCCAAAGTAACGCAGACTAAAAATATTTTAAAAATATAACCGTGTCGCTTTAAATAATATTTGAAATTGTCATTTTAATTGAATCATGTTTATTTTACTTTATTATAGCCGTAATGTACATTGATTACGTTTTATTTTATAATAGACTTACCTTAAAATATTTCTAAAATAAAAACATGTTTACTAGTCAGGTGTAAGTTACGGTATTAAACAAATTTATAACTTACTGCTTATTTGTACTGTATAATAAAATCAATTTATTTATAACAATTACGGCTAGTTCGAGTACAAGCATCTACTAAATATCCGACACATTAAATAAGAAAATGTAGAGAAAAATTAACAATTTAATGATAAAAAACTAAATTATCACTTCACCTCCCCCTTCTGTACCCCTTATCTTACCTTTACTACATTACATACTCTACTATATTCTATACTCCTTTATCTTTTCAGCAGACATGTAATTGATATTTGCGATTAAAGACAATATTATATTTAATGTCTGAAGAATATTGGTAGAATAAATAAGAGGATCTAAGATTAAGAATTATCAATGAAAGTTTTCTCTATTATGTACTTATGTTCAATAAACGTATAAAATTTATTATTGAGATTGCTATCTGAAGAATCTCATAAGAACTAACGGAACAAAAGGATTTGCTAAGCTTACAATAGAAGGAAGCTTTCCAATGTGATATTTCTTATTCTGTAAAGATAATCTTTTTTTATCGGCGGTATATCAATACCGCCGATAAAAAAAAAGATATCATATCTTTATACTTTTGTTTTAGATATCATATCTTTATACTTTTGTTTTTTTGGAAAATTATCAGAAAATAATGTTTAGTTTTTAACATTATAATTATTTAATGATTTAGATGTATAATGTCATTAAATAAAAAATAAAACTGTCAAGTGCGTAGCCCAGTACTGAATCGACTAATGTAAAATACAGAGTTTTCAATGTGACAATTGGTACTCTAAAACTTAAGTGATAGAATTTACACAGCAGCTTTCTTAGTTTGTTATAAATGTAGTCTATTTGAGTCGTCCCGGAAAATTTTGAGTCTATTTATATACACAGCTATGTTACACAGTCAACATTTTCTATCGGCTTACAATTGCAATTTATAAGGTTGTTTTGGAGGCAGGAGTAATCATGTGTATATATATATAAATAGAGGAGAGATTAATTGGTTGGCGTACGGTGACCTTATTACCATCAATTTGTTTTTTTCTGTTATAGACTGTTTACGTGTAACAGATATCAGAGTGGATCAGTTCCAGATCCTTGAAGAACTCCGCAACTGACTTCGGTTTTTTCGTTTAGCGTGACGCCTATCTTAACACAGAAAGTACATACCGCTTATATACTTACTCCCTGTATTCTTCCCGCTTATATACTTCCTGCTTATAAACTTACCGCTTATATACTTATCGCTTATATACTTACCGCTTATATACTTACCACTTATATACTTATCGCTTATATACTTTCTGCTTATATACTTACTCCTCATACACTTATCGCCTATATAGTTAAAGCTTGTTTACTTACCGCTTATGTACTTACTCCTTATATACTTCCTTACTTACTTATTATTAGTGTTTCCTAAACTGTTTACAAAAAATGGAGTCATTTGATTTTCCTTACAATTATCTGAAAAGATAATTTGATTCCTTCACTAATTGAACAATTTTTTTGATGTTTGTAATTTCATATAAAATAGTCATAATAATTTCATATTGTAAAACCTGCATATCATTGCTAAAGCCTGTGTTATATTTACCAACTCCGACTCTTGGTTCTCGTATAACGTATCCATTCACTTAATAATGCACTGTTTTAACAAAACTTTTTTTTTAATAACAGAATTCGTTTTAGACAATAAATTGCAATAAAGTCCAAATTTCAATTGCTTACCCATAAACTGTAATTTATGATAATGATTGGCGCCAATTTATTTTTTACTTCACAGAAAGCAAAGGTTTTTGCTGTACTGCCTAGTTTTAGGGATAGAAACATTACAACCTCATTTCAATATGATTTTATTTGAAGGCCAAGTATTATTAGATTGATACGTATTAAGTTTTAGCAAAATAATATGTTTGGATATATATAGACAAAAAAATATATAATTTACTCACTATTCAAGGTATTAATAATTGAATTCAAGGCTTATATTGCGGACATATTTCTTTTTATAGGTATATGTATACATAGATCTAATTATTTGTTTAAAATCTTCTGTTGTCTTGTTATTTATAACACTTCTTCAGCTACTTCTATTTTTCTTAAAATTCTGTGAACATAATAAAACTATGAACCCGATGAAAGGGGCAGTGTTTTTTTAAGTCAAAACGATAGATAGACAGGGGCGATATTGCTGCGATCGCTTAGTGACTATTACAAAGAACTTTATTTACTTCCACAAGATCACTTCATAACAAGCTAAGAATTGCGATATTGTTTTACGAAGATCATATTTTAATACTGGTTTAGATTTTAATCCAGATATTACACCAAAGGGTAAGATTTAATTAAGACTCAAGTGTCTCATTTAAGGACCCTAAAATACATTAACTATTAAGTATATACTTATCTCGTTTAATTTATTAAAACAGACGCATTTGCTATGTCTGTAAATATGAACTAAATTTTAATACGGTTTTATTGATCCTACTAGTTTTTTTTTTTGTAAATAATGTCCCTTTATAAAGAAAGTGAGTAAATAAAGTTTATTTTTCAATTTTGTTATCAGAAACGAGTTATTCGCTGAATTAATATAATAGTGCCCATTTAAATAAATTAACTGAAACAAACATTACTAAGAGTATGTTAGTATTAAGAAGACAGATATTCCGATAACAAAAGGAAATTGCTTTGAAAGATTTACATGTAATTTCAATTCAGCCATTCAATTTCAAACAATATAATATTCTTTATTACTAATATATGTACTCACTGCGTTAAACTCTTTCTCTTATTACAAGTTTTGTAAGTCCTTGCCTTAATTAGCCGCATCCACTGGTACTCAACTACTACTATATACTTACTGTGACTTTGACAACTAACTTTGTCTGTGTCCCAAATGTAACAAGTTCTTACAATATTACATTTATTACAACGAGACTTTGCACTTGTTAAGTTTCCTGTGAAAGTTTAATAAATGAATTAGTGTTTTATTAGTAAATTTACATACATATTACTTTTATTTTATAATAAGCTTATATTTTTTTAATCCATTCCATATATTATAAAGTTAAAATATCTGTAATATCCACGTGCGTCAGTTTTAACTAAAAGTAGAAAAATATTTTTATATTTTTGAATAAGAGCTCAGCATTTCATTGGTTTTAAATAAAGTCTCTAAATAGAATGATAATTATAAACAAACAATGGCGTCTCACAATAGAGTAGCTCCACGTTCATGTCTAGTCGAGTTTAATTGTATTTAAGAGTATTATAATGTAATGAGATAACAAAAGGTTCCTCTGAATTTTAAATTTTTCCATCTTTTGTGCATTATGTGCCCAATTGTTTGAAACTTTTATCTTACTGGTTAAAAATGCAGTATTCTGCTAATGATGATAAAATTAATGTCATAATTTTAAAATATATTCCTTGATGATTTATATGTGTTACATGTATTATAATTAAATAACAATTGCTTTAAAATCAAGTAAAAAATGTTTCCTACGTCCTACCATTATACTACGTATCATACGAATATCATGTTATACTAGCTTTGTGTAGCGGTTTTGCATGCGCAGTACGCACTACACTAAAATAGTTTATAAAGTTATCTACTAACTAACTAACCTCTTTTATAAAAGTGTAGAACATAACATCTTATACATATAATATTATTATTTTGATTTTAATCTACAAATTAACTTCTATATCATAAGCTAGATGAGTCGTTTTTATTAAAACTGGCAGCAAGTAAATAAATCGGTAAGAGAAGTATGGTTAGACGTTTCATATTATTTAATCTATATTAAAAAAACACCCGTTTACATTCAGGTTTTCCAGAAAACACTAAGAAAAACAATTAATATCAGTACTCAATATCCAGATCTGCTGTTAATAAACTAGTCGTTCTGTGAACAGTAAACCTCAGCACGTTGATAGGGATGAGATAATGTTGGGAAATTATTTATAGTGGATTCCACGAGGTTCAGTGGTTACGATATTTCACCCGTGAACCAAGTATGAACGCCACTCCAGTAACCTCCGTACACTGAACCTAAAACAAAACAAAAAATAAAGAATACTTAGATGAAATTTGGCCGCCATTTTGGATTTTTAAATAACAAAAAAACACCTTAGATTTCGGCAAAGAACACTTAGACGAAATTTCAACCCGCTAGCTGCCGCAAAGTCCGTTTTTGTGGTACGGATCAGAAATCTGCCATTTTGAAATTTTTCGCTAAAGCAAAAAAAGGTTCGACATAAAAATTTAAATAATTCAAAGAACACGCCTACCAATTTTCGTGACGATTGTATAAAAATACGTCTACTACGCCAAAACAAAAACTTAAATCACCGCCATTTTGAATTTTTTCTAACAGTAAGAAAAATGGCCGAACATAAAAAAATTAAATAACTCAAAGAACATGATCACCAATTTTTGTGACGATAGGATGAAAATTTCTCCTGCTACGCCAAAAACAAAACTAAAGAACGCCGTCATTTTGGATTTTTTCGCCCAATCAAAAAAATAACTCGACGTAAAAATAAAATAATTCAAAGAATACGCCTGCCGATTTTCGTGACGATAGGATGAAAAATACGCCAGCTACGCCGGAACAAACACACTGAAATATAATATAATGGAATAGTAAGTAAAATAGCTGATCAAAAAAAAAATAACTCAAAGAACATGATCACTAATTTTCGTGGCGATCGGATGAAAATTGCTCCTGCTACGCCAAAAAAAAAAAAATTAAAAAACGCCGCCATTTTAGGTTTTTTCGGCCAATCAAAATAACGGCTCGACAAAATTTCAAATAATTCAAAAAATACGTTTGCCGAATGGATGAAAAATACGCCGGCTACGCCGGAACAAGCATACTGAAATACATACGCAAAAATAGCAGAATGGGCCTACCTATCAAGTGAAAACGTAGTCCCTCGGACAAACGCAAATGTAAAATACTACCAATTCTATTATATATGTAAAATACTACCGTGCCCGCAAATATTATTTGGGTTGTAGAATTAAAATTCTTTTGTAATTAAGTATCTGGAAAATGGGCTATCTAAATTAGGCCAATTGATTTGGTTTAAACATTTCGGGGTATGAATTTAGTGTTACTGAAAAGATGCCTATGCGTTTATTATAAAATGAATTGATTATTACAATAACAAATATTAAAATGACTAAGGTTTAAAAAACTCAGAGAAGGAACTTGGAGATAAGCACAATCTATATATAAAAATAGAGTTATTTGCAAAGAAATACTTTGATTTAATCGAATAAAAGCTATGTGTTTCTTAAACGAATAATTGTATTTAAGCTAGAAATTCTCAGACAATCCATTAAAGTTTTATAAAATTACAATGCTAAAAAAAATTAAAAATATCACTAACATTTTAGTTAAGACTGCATGTTTTCTAACGATTCCTATTTTTATACTAAAATTTTCAATTCTTTCTATATAAAACACAAATCTTTATTTGTTGTAAATTCACTTCACTTTTTTCTCCTCCAAGCTCTTATCTTCCTTCCTTTCTTTCTTTAAAAGCGATATAAGAAAACAATATAATGTCGTGTATTTTTAAATTAAATGTCAGTATAGTTAAAGTAATAAGTCAGATTTGATCTCCCAACATATGAGTTTCTTGCATTCTTATAATATCTCATCAACAATTTAAACAACTTTATAACGCATTACGTCGAGATGAGTTTCCTTCTCATAAAACCGGTTGCATTAACCTTTGACACAAAGGTTATTATCACATTTTAAAATAATATTTAAATATCATTAACAGTAACTGTAACTTCAAGGGCACTATTGACGTTTATATACCAAAGGTTACGAGTCTAGTTTTATCAAAGCCATGAATTCTAAGGATTTTCTCTCAATAACTCTGAAAACTTAGATTGACTTTATATTGAATTTTATTACAGCTTTTAAATATTTTTTTAAACGTTAAAAACTATACATCTGTATATTGAGATTTAAATCACAGTTCCTCAGATGTGATTGAATTATAAGAAGATGAATTTATATTCAAGGGTATAACTTTGTTTTTATAAAAAAATTACATAATTCACAAATCTATTTTTTACTTAAATAAAAAAAAGGATCAATAAATTTTTTCATTAATGAATTTCATAAAACCTCAAATTGAAGAAACTAAAATATCAAATTTATAGAATATTTATATTAATTACTTGTTACAAAATTTATTAAAGTTTAGTAAGTGTTGTCACCAACGAACTAGATTAATTAGATATGGAATATTAATCAAAGAAATACTAAAAATAAAGAACTTGGTCAATAATGTTAATCGTGATTTAAAACTTTCTTTGTAAATGAATGACAATGAGATAAAAACTTTAAATTAGTTAGTTGTTACAAACCGTCGGGAATTCCCAGTTAGTATTTCTGATTATAATATCAGTAGAAGTTTCTTCAAAGTCAAATATCCCAATACCCATGTCATCTGAGCTTGTAAATCAAAGATACACTTAACTCAATGAGCTGTCAAATCAGTTTTAGTTTGTGAGGTATGCTCTCAGATTGGAAACACGATATTGCTAGTTTAATATTTAATGATAATGATCTAAGTCGTGATTAAAACCTTACAACACATACTTTAGATTCACAGTTAATATTGTTTGTATTAAAATATATTTTTTAATCTATATTAAGGATGTATGGAGACAAAAAATGGGTTCATTTTCTACTGCTGGACGTGACGTTGAGTTGTCTTTACAATAATATAGAGCGATAAAATATTAAAATACTGTAAAAGGAAATTAAAATGTATCATTCTACATACAAAAACCTGTTTTCAAATTATTTAATCATTTATATTTTTTTTCATTAGGAGACGACAAATTTATTGAATATTCAATAAAGAGTTTTTCACAGATTACAAATATAACTATGACATGAAACAATAAAAACATATTAGTCCATTATTATGTTATTCAAAACCTTTTATACTTAAGTTTTCGTAGTATTGTTCTGGATGACTGTCTTTCTGTCCTTCCTTATCTATAATTAACAAAACTTCTTTCTTAGGCCTAATTATACATTCAAATTTTTTATACTAAAGCACACAAGTTAATTAAGAAGAATATTTCTCATTCTAAAAGATTATATTTATATAAAAAAATTACATTCGAAACAAAGAAAAACAAAATAACATAGCAACTGCTAACCTAACCTAACTAGGTTACACAGAGAATTTTCTTATTAAAGTTTCACAAAGATAGCAAGTAGAAACGACTGCACATACAATTTAAAGTTTTAGTTTTATTCCACTCATATGTGCCTTCTACTAATGTTTTAATTAAAAATACCATTTCAGCCAAAGTTATAATAAAACAGCCAAAGTTAAAATTCCAAGGTAAGTAAGTAATATCCGTCTAATATTCAAAGGTAGTTGAGTGACTCTTCTCGTTTTACAAAATGATATTCCTGACAAAAACACAACTGAAATGCTTTGTAAATATCGGAGCCCGGATATACTTGTCATGGGAATTGCTAAATGTGTTTTAGCAATTTAATGTTCAATAGAATATTATTTCCATCATAAATTCTTCAGTGAAACAAAGAAACTGACGTTTGTTTAATGTTAATAAAATATGTCCGATAATTAATTTAATAATTAATAGTATTCAACATATTAAATTTATTATTATTCAATATGTTTTCTTTTGTAATTCTATTTAAAAGGTTTTTTAAAAATCTAATTAAAAGAATAAATTTTACAAAAATACATTCGTCTTCTATAATTTCAATTACAATAAAAACAGTTCTAACACAAAAGATGCTAGATTCTGTATCATATTTGATTGAATATAGCAACCAAGAATACAAAGGAATTAAGGTCAGTGTACGGATTTTACCAAAAAACAATTATAATTGTTCTATATATAATAAACGGAAGATCAGTAATAAAGAAATTAAATATTGATACCACGCCGATGTTTTACTTGTAGGTTTCGACCGCTATAGAAAATAAAATTCAAGTTGTCCCTTTTAAATCAGTGTCAAAATGCAATTTGAGGTTTGTAAACTTTTGCTTTTTTCTAATTTAATCAGGAAAAAGTGTCTCTTTACATTTTTAAATCAATTTCGGATACCCTCAGGTCAAAAAGGTGACGGATAGACCAACACCAGGGGATCACTTTCACATTCACCGTGTCGTACCAGCTGAACCCACATACCCCCACCCCCGTAGGTTTATAAAGCTAGGATAGTCAAAATGGTCCTATCAAAATGAATGAATAATAATATTTAGTACTTAAGAGCTACAGTCATATTGTATCAAAAACTTATTATTGTAATTGTAATTTGATCTGCGGCAGCCAAAGTAGGTCACTTCAAAGATGGCTATGATTTTGGTAAATGGGAACATATATATATATATATATTACAGCCATCGCCATCGTATAAAATAATGTCGTTAAAAAAATAAGAATAATTAATATGAATTAATTGTTATGTATGTAATATTCTACACTGATAATCTCAACATTTTTTTTTATTTCCTTATAGTTTTTATGTGGCTGTATTACTTTTGATTTTACTTTTTATTACCACTTGCATCTGTTATTGAATAATATTTCAATTGTACCCACGTGCGTAGTCGTTATCTCCTTAGAGTTTTGTGAATTTGTCATCGCATTATAACCGCGATGAGATCATGGAAATGTAATGGAAATTTAATCGAAAAGCCCATAAAACGAACCACTCCAATTATAATCTTGCATTAAGGTAAAAATGTTATTGTATTTTGTTATTATTTTTTAAATTACGGAAGTTATTGTTAAAGCATTAAAAAAGGTGCCTGTTTGCTTAATTTTTTACCTTTATGATTCCAATAGTAACAGAAGTGGTTATGCTGCTTCTGTTATAGCTGTAAAAGTAAGTATAGCGCGCTGAGGAAATACAACTATTATATATTAGTTTGCATAATGTATTAATAACTAATATATCAGCACACTTATTCAATTCAGAAAATTTTAACCATTTTTCTAAGAATATCATTGTCACTTTACCGCATTATGATGAATTAAGATGTTATCTTTGCTGAAAAGTTCAAGTTACTCTTAGCGTAAGTTTACTTCGTGCAGTATCAGTATCAGGTCTGGACCAGTTTTTCAGAGCATGTTATCAAAAAATGATAGATTATTTAATCGACTAAATGTAAAAAACCTGATTGTGTAACTTCTTTATTTAAAATCCTAAAGATAATATTAAGGTATCGGTATTATTTGTAATAGCTATTTTGGACTTCTCATGTTGTATAAAACGTACTGTACAGGAATTGAGTTGTAAATTTAAAATTTAAATCCTAAGCTGAGTGAAAAGTGCTTAAATTTAAAAGTTAAAATAATAAAAATTTTTGATCAAATTTTTTTTATGAAATAGCAAAATACGTGACATTGTAAAATCGCAGTGACTCCAATGAAAGCAAATATTAAAAATTAAGTTGTGAGTCATTGAAAATATGACAACTGTGAATTATTATCATTATTTATTTATCTTCACGCCCTATCCCTTGCGGGGTAGCCAGAGACGACGGAGCGCCAAACGCTACGGTCCCTGTATACCTCTTTCGCCTCGGCTACAGACATCAACCTTTTTATACATGCCATCCGGGGGCTCCTTATGCCTTTTAAGTGGCCTTCCTCCAGTATCATAGATACTGTATTTTCGAAGGTCACTTGAGGCCTCCCCTTGTCTGTCTTACCGGTCATTTTTCTGAAGGACTGGAACAGCTTACCTGCATCGGTTTTTCCCTCTGATTACAATGTAGGTGTCTTCAAGAGAAGAGTGAATAGGTTACTAGGTTAATGTGCTTTACCATCTAAGACTACATTTTCACTTTCCATCAGGTGGAATGTAGTCAAGCATTAACCTAGATAGTATAAAAAAAAATGTATCGGGGCAGTATCTCCCATAATTTCTTTCTCACAACCCTGTCAAACGCCTTTTCGGAATCAACAAAAGCACAAAAAACCTTTTGGTTTAGGACCAAAAACTTTTCCGTGATCATGCGGAGGGAAAAGATTTGATCTATACACCCTCTCCCAGGTCTAAAACCTCCTTGGGCCTCCCACAACACCCTTTTAGATCTCTCTTACATTCTTTTCGCTAATATTTTAGCATATACTTTACCGCCCAAGCTAATCAAACTGATAGCCCTATAGTTTGCACTGTCTATCTGTGAACCTTTGCCTTTATACAATGGTACGATAACTGAACCTCGCAATCGTCTGGGACCTCCCCCGATTTCCATCATAAATTGCACAAAAACCAGAAAAAGTCCCAGACGCGTGGCCCACCATATTTGATCATCTCGGCAGTAACTTCATCTGCTCCCGCAGCCTTACCACATTTCAGACTTCGAATCACGCTCTCTACTTCTTCCAAACTGATTTCACCATCGGCTACATGTGGACTCAGCATTTCGCTAGTAGTCAAGACCGAAGCGTCCTCACCTTCATACATCTCCTTGTAGAATTCCGCTGCTGCAAAACGTGTACTTGCTCGGTTAAAATATCACCGCTCTTCGAAAGCACCCCTTTCATTCTACAGATTACCGAACAACCCCGGGAATTACTAACATCTCGCCAGAAAAGCTTCATGTTTTCCCGGAAGTTGTTCGTCAACCTTTCATCCCTTTCTCTCTAAGAATTTTCACGCTTCATCTTTATAAGTGCTTTCGTTTTTTGCTTTTGCAGCTTATACTCTCTTTTTTTATCTCTCTCATACTTTTATCCTTACCCGAGGCTTTATAATTCAGCCATGCTTCCTTCTTTAACTCTACAGCGTCTTTCACTTGATCATCCCACCATTCATCGCGCTTTTTACTAAAACCTCTTTTCCTTTTACCACGTACTTCTGTCGCTACTTTCAACATACCATTTCTAAGGTTCTGCCAGCATACTTCAACACTTTCATTTCCAGAATCACAGGAAACCAGCCTCATTTACTCTCTTATCACAGTATTTGCCTAGCACGCTTTTGTAATCAATTCCCGCGGTTCTGAGGCATCCATTCATATCTCCACATACTATCAACTTTTCACTATCTCTGCAACTTTTTAGAACATCCTTGACACTATCCCAAACCTCCTCGAGCTCGCTCATTGGAGGTGAGTGACGCATCCACGGCTAACAAGAATACTCTTGTTATCCCCAGCTTAAAGCGAACCCAAAGAAGCCTCGGATTTGTGGCCTTGTATTCTTCCATTGTATTAACCATTCGAGAGGACAACAATACGACTACACCTTGGCAACCTCGCTCACCCTCTGGGCTCAGACACACCAATAACATCGAGATCTTTGTCATCAATCACATCTAATAATTCTTCATCTAATCTTCTGTTCCTTTCCTCCTCTTACATTCCACGTAGCTATTTGTAGCTCCGTCCTCCACCTCCCGCCGTTCGGAACATGGCGTGTTTGTTGGCGGTCCCCAACGCCGCAATTGTGAAAGTTTGACATAATAACTTATTGTAAGATTGATGTATTTAACACTCTTGACTATGCCTGATATTGCATACAGTGTAAGGTATTTTAGTTAATTTTACAACTTATTTAGTAAAGTGCATTGAGAGTATGCACAATGACTGCTAAATGTGCTAATTATAAATATATAAGCAAATTATATTAGTTGTAGTCTTTGTTTTTTGCAAAAATAATTAACATATTGAAAATTTTGTAGTAATGAACTGGGAATCAATTCAAAAGATAGAAAGGTTAATACAGATTTTTATCTTAAATTGTCGAATAGTGTTATTTGCTTTTAATACAGACAGCAAAGCAACGTAGCTTTATTCAGCATTGAAACTGAATATATTTTTACATCTGAATCTTAAAAAAATACGATTTTTTAAATTATTAATATTTGAATTCTTGAAAAATGTGTTCATATAAGCTTTAGGCACCTAATATAATAAATGGGTTGTATTTCGTAATAAAAATACAAGTCTATGGTCAATTAAATAATATAAATCGAGAACTTCAAGTCAACAAATCATTATTGCTCTATTCATTAAAAAGTCTATAAATATAACTAAAGAACGCGCGAGACGACAGCTTCAATTATTGCAGCTGTCGTGAGGTGTAATGATGCATAACGTTCTGGTATCTTACACGACTCACGTGTTTCAGTGACTAGATTATAAAATATTCTTTTGAGAACATTGTTTTGAAGCTAAAATTGTTCTTTTGAGAACAATATCTTGTTGTTTTTTCAACAATAAAATGGCAGTTACAGTTTTGTATAACGTTTGACAAAGTGCTACAAAAATAATTTTGAATAATATCAGAGTACAAACATACGAGTATAAGATTTGTTTTTCTTAGAAATGGTAAGAAATATATTTTACATCTCATATCTCATAAATGGTAAGAAATATATTTTACATCTCGTTTGATTTCTGTAAAACATTTTTCCATTCTATAACAGTATTAGGAATTTTCTTGAAAACTTTTTATTATAAGTATATTAGGTTAAGTTTCTTAATCAAAGGTTTGATTTTATAGCGATTATTTATTAGATATAGATTACTATATTGAACAGTAAACGTTTAGTTAATCATATTACCCATTGTTTTTTTAAACCAGGTTCAGTAAAAAGATTTACTGACATATAAATAAATTACTTCTAAAGCAGTTTTCTTTCAATTTATGGTAATTTAATAAAAGTATAATTGAAATAATTTGTTATTAATGCAGTGCTAATAATACTAAATAATTGGTAAATAAAAATCCATTATTGTTGGGGAAAATAAATAATTAAGAACCAACGAAATTTGTCAAGCTTTTTAGGAAAAGAAGCAGAATTATGAATACATTACACCTAATTTATACATTGATTTATAACACATGTTGTATTTTAAAGCCAGAAACTAATTTAGAAATTGGTTTAATTAAGATTCGTTAAAGGCAGCGTCAAACGAGCGCGCTATCACAGACGATGCTTTAAGCCATGAATAGAATTTCATACATATAACTAGCAAGGTAAAAGGTCTGGCAGGTAATCTAGATATGGCGAAAACCTTCGATCGTGTATGGCACAAGAAGTTTCTTTTGAAGCTACTTTCCTATGGGTGTCCCGAGAGTTTATGCTACTGGATCACCAGCTTTCTCACTAAGCGGAGTATACAAGTAACCCAAGCCTGGTAACGTTTGTGTACTCCAAGGCTGCGTGCTATCCCCAACTTTGATACTTCTGCATATCGATGATATGTTGATTATTTCCAACATATATTGTTGTGCAGATGACAGTACTGGGGTATATTCCATGCTCTCTCGGGATAAGGTTGACGAGTATCGAAAGAAACTTGTGTCTTCTATAGAGATCTCACTGGGGATGGTCACAGAACGGGGTGAACTGAACTTCGAACAGTTTAATTCCCAAAACACATAAGTTTGCGCGTTTACCCCTAAAAAACCTCATTTGTCGTATCTCTGCTCTGCGAGACCACTCCACTCAATGCTCAATCAGAATACTGGGTCTTGACGTTTCGGGCGACTGTCAGTTTCGTGGTTATCTGGAGAGCAAGGCCAAGTTGCCCTCAATGAAATTGGGAGTAATCAATAGAGCGAAGCATATATTTGAAGTATCAATATCGTATTATTATAATTAATTAACATTATAATCTATAAGAATTTTTATATAAGTAATTGTTTATTAAAATAGTATTATTTTTTTTAACAAATACTTCTTCGATTTTATGAACAAAATACATAGGTACGTAGATTACAGTCATATTTACAATCTCAACTCTGAGTAATATATAATAATGATATAACAAGAATTTTGATATTTGTGATAATTGTCTTAAAACACACAGTATGTAAATGCGGGATCCTATGATTTTTATTATTTTTTAAATCGAATAACTTTTAAATTGTAGTGTAAGTTTATGTAAACTAACGTGTAAGTAAATAAGTTTACTGAAGGTGATTCTGTCGTTTATTAGGAAAGAATTTTGTTTGCTGTTTTTGAAAATATGTATACATTTTCATTAGAAGTAATGTTCAATTAAATTACATTTTATATTAAATAAAATATAACTTTTATATATGAAACATGCTTTAAATTTGCATATTCTTTGTAAAACCGTCTTAAATCTCATTACTAGCTCAAAATATTAGAATTTGAGCATTTAAGAGCGTATAATCAACTTTTCTGAATGAAAGTCTTCAGATATCCATACAACTGTATTTGGCAGCTTTCAAGTTCCTCATTAAACTTTAATCAAGCTTCCATTTATTCCGAATATACTTCTTTCAATATAAATTTACAATTCATTAAATTTATAGAACTATTTCAATTTCAGCATCTGCATTTCTGCATTTAAATGGCAATAATCTTTGTTATTTTACATGTTTCTCCAATTCTTTATAAATTAAATAGGTAGATTCATCAATGGAATCTACCTAAAAATAAGTATAAAGAAATACTCTCCATTTATTTTTCTTTCAGATGCATAACAATTAAATACACTGAATACATAACAGATTATTAAACTTAACGTTACTACTTAGCAATAGTGAAGTAGTAAACGAAATAACAATCCAGTAAATACTTAAAAGAAATAAAAGAAAAGCTAATTAGTTTGTTATTCTATCTTTATTGCTTTGCTAATTGAGTTTCATATTCAAGTGCCCATTAAACTGGGTAAAACAATTTACTGAACCTCCGTAGAAAATAAACTTACTATAAAGCACCGACCAAGTTTTCTTCGAGAATATAAAGGCTTTTCAGTCGAGACGAAGTTCATAAAAGATCGGGAACAACTCGCTCTTACCACGATCTGATTACAAAATAATTATAACAGAAGGATCATTGTTACCTTGAGATTTGCTTTATAACTTCTAAAACTAAGTTATCCAATTATATAATAGTTAGTAGCATATAAGAAAAGAAATATTATTACTAATGACAACGTTTATAATAATGTCAAAAACGGTTTTTATTCTAAATTTTATTAAATAAAAATGGTGTTCGTGTAAAATTGCTAGGTCCCGTAAATATAATTAACAATATTTTTAACGTACACTTGTAGTTTAAAGAACTACGTATCTTTTGGTAAGAAAAGATTTTTCTAAAGTTCTTTTCTCTTTTTTTTATTTTAACACTTATGATAATTGTATTTGATAACAAAATATTGTTGCAATGTCTTATTATTGTCCGGTATAATATTGTTGCTTAAATAATGAAAAACGTACTTTGTATACTGACAATAACTATAATATATATTTATAATCTATCAGCCATAAAAGGACGTCCTACATAGTTGAAACTTGAAACTTTCACTAGCTTAAGAACTACATAGTTGAAACTTTATAAAACTGTTTTATAGAATTTATAAGAACACTTTAGTTCCATAAATTGAAATGTTTCTCAATGGCAACCAAAAAATAAATTGCCCACATACAACTATGTACGATAAATTGAACATGTAGTAGTGTAAATGATATAAAATATTTACAAATTTACATTTGGCAATATAAGAGCAGTGGCCTATTTCGGGGGTAAAATTTATATAACTGACCCAATGAACTAGGCCAAAAGTAAGAACAAGTATTCGGGTGTTATTACATACAAAACCTTATGTCACTTTATTATAACTTGTGTTTCTTTTTAGTTAGTGTTTATACGCATAATATAGAATGTTACTTTTAGTTAATTTCTCCACGTAAGTGAAGCTCTTCTTTTTAGTTTCAATTTTGTTTCTTTATCCATCAATACTATTTTTCTTATCTAGAAAGGTTTAGATCTAAATATTTGAATAGTTCATTAATAATCATTTTCGTGCTATTTTTCATCAATTCTAACCTACCTCTAGCCAAACTCAACGAAAGGCTGCACGTAGGAGCTTGTCTGTGATAGCAACACCAGGTAGTCTATAAAGTTCTGACTACTTAGATAAGGGCCTTAACATTTCGCTCTAATTTGCGGATAACATATTTGAGTGGTTTTTATTTTATTTTTAATTTTTAATCGTTTCTAGGGTTTGTTATGAATTTAACTCTTATTATATCATTTATCGTTATTTATTATTTACATACATTAATATAATAATTTGGGTGTTGTAAAGATAAATTGATTAAAAATATATATATATTTAAATTATACGCCATAATGAATATGTTCTAAATGTTTCATCTGCTATAGAAATTTACTACTTCCTTAATATCTTATATCGTCGTGACAAGTAGACCATCACATTGAGATTAGTTTCCGTCAGAACTATTGAAAGACGATATTTCATTTTAAATTTAAAATGCTGGGAAAGAAATTAAAAAGGAATATTCATTCGTATCAATAAATGAGCTAAATGATAAATGATGAACAAATGTTCATTTCATTTGCTAGTTCATTTATTATTGTATTATAACTTACGGCGTCAATTGGGTCAGTATCTTTGTATACATAATACGTTTGTATACAAAACAGAAAAAATACTAAATCACGGTAGTGATAGCAAGATATCTTAAATTACTTCAAAAATTTTGAGGATTCTCGTGGATCTTATTTTATTAATTAAAATTTCACTTCAGCCTAATAAACTTGGTTGTATTTTTATAACACTTTAAAGAAAATACAGCGTCCGTCCTACATCTTTTTATCTTTCAAAAGGGCCTCGAGCGTTGACAATATAAACTAACCATAGACTACAATTAAAACAGATTATATAATTGCATATATATAAAATAAAAAAGCTTATAAATGAAATGCATTTGTTTGGGATTCTCAAAAGGCTCTCCTGATTTCATCGAAACTACAATCATTTTGATATAAAAAAGCTTTATTCATAATTTTGCTCAAGAGAGCAGTTCCCGCAAAAATACAGTGTTACATTGTTTATAAAGTTGTTACATTGTTTATATTTATTATTTTTTTAAATATATTTATTAAATTATTATTTACTTTATTAATTTATATATTATTAATATGAATAATATAAATATTTTAGATAATACCCTCTCAAATAATATTAATAACAATACTTCCGACAATGAGCTTTATTATTCTCCTGTTAGTTCGTCCGACGACAGTTTCCATAGCAGTTTCATATCTTTAAAATCACACCTTGAAACCAAATTTGCGGCTTGTACTAAAGACTTTAATGTAGTCCACATAAATGCGCAAAGCATTCCTGCACATTTTTCAGATTTGCTAGCTTCTTTTGATGTAGAAAATGTTCATGCTGTTCTGGTGTCTGAGACTTTTTTGAAGCCTTGCCTACCCAACACCTCTTACTTATTACCAGGATTTCATTTAATCCGTAACGATCGATTAGGAAAAGGTGGCGGTGGGGTGGCAATCTACCTTCGTAGCCATATTCCTTTCACTATCTTAAATAAATCAGCATCTGCACATTCTGAATCAGAACACCTATTCTTGGAACTACTGTTTGGTACTCGCAAAATACTCTTGGGAGTCTTTTACAGTCCAACGCTTCGTGTAGATTACTTCTGTGAATTTGAAACTTTACTAGAAAACTATATTCCTAATGCAGATCACACCATCATTATGGGTGATTTCAACACATGTATGGTAAAGGATGATTGGCGTTCCGAAAAATTGAAAAATATAACTAATGGCTCAAACTTGTGTCTGCTCCAAACCAATCCTACTCACTACTTTCCTAACTGCACACCTTCCCAGCTTGATCTCATGATGGTCTCTGCCCCCGACTATGTTAACTTTCATGGTCAGCTGTCTGCAGAAGCTTTTTCATACCATGATTTAATCTTCCTATCATATAAAATACGCCCACCCAAAAAGAAACCTACAATAGTAATGCGTCGTAGTTTTAAAAAATTCAATAACGATAGATTTTTGCATGATCTACATAATATAAACTGGGACTCAATTATGAATGCTGCTACAATGGATGACAAACTCGCGATCTTTAATTCTATGCTTACTCAAATTTTTGATGTTCACGCTCCTCTACGTCCTATAAAACTAAAACATTTGCCCGCTCCATGGCTTACAAATGACATTAAATCTTCCATGACGAAACGCAATTCCGCCAAAGCCAAATATAAATTGAAACCAACAGATGTCAACTTACAGAAATACAAGCGGTTGCGTAACCGCTGTAATAAGATGTGCTAACGATGCTCAACGGAACTATATCCATGGCTCAATAGCTGGTAAAAGTACCCTAAAAGTGTGGAAGTTTCTTGAGTCACTGGGCATTGGAAAGCAACCTAATGACTTCGCCCATCATGTAGATGTTGATGATCTGAATTGCCATTTCGCTAACGTTATGTCAAATACTATTAATAAATCGCAAACCATTTCATATATTAACTCGCAATCAAGACCTAACATTTCCATATTTCGTTTTGGCTCGGTAAGTCCTGAGGAAATTAAAAAGAACATCATTGCAGTTAAATCAGATGCTATTGGCAGTGACGGGATTAGCCGCAAGATGGTGCTGCTAAGCTTAGACAGCATTCTACATATTATCTCCCACTTAATTAACTATTCCCTTTCTTGTAATACTTTCCCTAGTGCTTGGCGTATGGCGCAAGTCATTCCTATTCCTAAAAACTCTAATCCTAAGCTTGTCTCACATTATCGTCCAATTTCTATCCTTCCATTCTTGTCTAAAGTTCTTGAGCGTATTGTATATTCTCAACTCTCGCTGTTTCTCGTTAAAAATAACATACTTAGTCCATATCAATCCGGTTTTCGCAGAGGTCACAGCACTGTTACGGCGTTAACAAAAGTTTTTGATGATGTTCGTTTTGCTATTGATAATAAACAAGTAACTATCTTAGCACTCCTTGATTTTTCCAACGCTTTTAACACAGTTGATTTTGAAATTCTCTTAGCTATCCTAGATTCCATTAATATCTCATCAGCTGCTATTCATTGGTTCCGGTCTTACTTGTTTGATCGTATGCAATGTACCCGAATCAAAGAAAAGACATCGTCGTATTGCCGTCTCAGAGCTGGTGTTCCCCAAGGTGGGGTCTTATCTCCTCTTCTTTTTTCGATCTTCATAAATACTCTTATTAGCCTACTCTCTATACCTTACCATTTATATGCTGATGACCTCCAACTTTATGTATCCACTCCTGTTGAACATGTTTCTGAAGCAATCAAGTGCCTAAATCATAACCTCAATGTCGTATGTAATTGGAGTAATTCCCATGGTTTACTGATAAACTGTAATAAGTCGCAAGTTATTATTATTGGTAACTCCCGACAAACTTCCAAACTAAATTATTCCTTACTTTATTGTTTACTCCTATTGTTTTTAATTCTACTCTTCTGCCCTATTGTCAAACTGTTAAAAACCTTGGAATTATCTTGGACAGCAACCTGTCATGGAAACCACAGGTATCAGCCCTTAGTAGGAAAGTTTTTCTGGCTTGCGGATCGCTGAAAAGGTGGAAAAATCTTTTGCCTGTTAAGACGAAAACCCTACTTGCTAATGCTCTCCTTATGCCAATTTTAGATTATGCTGACGTTTGCTACCTCGATATAAATGAAGATCTTTTAAACAAGCTGGAGCGTCTGCAAAATCTCTGCATTCGTTTCATCTTTGGCGTAAGGAAATTTGATCACATCTCTCAATACCGTAAAAAACTCAACTGGCTTCCTATCAGACATCGTCGAAACTTACAGTTCCTTTCTTTACTTTTGCTATTCTCTTCCATCCTTGGTCTCCATCCTATCTCAAGGATCGCTTCAATTTCATTAGCTCCTTTAAGCGCGATTGCACCTTGCGTCCCTCTAGACACTACGTACTACGCATGACTGCGTGTAATTCTAAAAAATACATGGATTCCTTCACTGTAAAAGCCGCTACGCTGTGGAACGCACTGCCTATTGAGATAAGACAATCTCAATCCATAGCAGTTTTTAAAGATCGGGTAAAAAAACACTATTTGTCATTATAATATATTTACTTATATAAAGTTTAGTTCTATTACTTATATTTATGTATTAAATACACTTTCGTAGGAGATATTGTTATATATTATGTATGTATGTATGTATGTATGTATGTATGGTGTTATAGATATATATATATGTTTGTAAGTTTATTTGTTATTTGTATGTATATATAAATGTATACATAAATATATTTATGTATTAGTATTTTTATTGCAATAGCCCGTCTATTAGTGCTTAAGTTCGTAAGTGTGGGTTGCCTGGAAGAAATCACTTTAGTGATAAGGTCGCCCTTTGCTGGTATTATTTTAAATCTATTTCTTTTACTGTTTGTTATCTTATGTATGCAATAAAGTTATTTAAATAAAATAAATAAATAAATAAAGGTCACTGTGTTTGAGTGTAAGTACTTTTAGCCGCGTTGTAAGTAGAAACTCGATAATAAAATGAATTACAAGTATATCGGATTAATTCACTTTATATGTGAAATAACAAACACTCAAGGTGTAAATCACATAATTTATTGCAAGGATGTAATAGAGGGACAAGTAGGTGATTTACGAAACGAATAATCACAGCATTACTTACTGAAATTTGTTATACATTATTTTAATAATTACGGGTGGAATACAATGTACACTGTTTACTTTAAATGCAACTCCAATATACTATAATGATTTTTAGGCGTAATATATAATAAAATGTTAATATATTTAACATGATTACTTGTTTATTCGTAGTACAAGAAGGCGAAACCTACAAAGACTTCCGAATATAATAGTTACATGTGATTTATGATATATAATTAAAGCCGAAACATTGGCCGTTGGTAAGATTAATTGCTATTGCTTAGTTGTATTTAATGTAACAGTATAGGAATCCTAAATCAATATTTTATTGTAATGGATGCAATGTAATACTTTCCAAAACTTTTCCTCGTTTTGGTTCTTCAATATATCGGTTTGTAGGTCTTAGTTACAGCTATGTCATTATTCAGTAAGTTTTTAAAAAGTCTGTGCCTTATATGATTCACACATAAACAACGCAAATCGCGCTTACAAATGACGTCAGGCATCATAATACTCACTAGATCCGATTCCTTAATAACTATAAAATGTAGATATTAAATCTATGTTAAAATAATATTAATCTATAGTTATTTTGGTATATTATATATTATGTTTAAATAAGTTTTTGCATCATCTTAAACAAGCAGTGGATAAATTGATACTTTAGAAGCTTTTCATGTGGAAAAAACATTGTCCACATCGGTACTTGTCAAAACTTACTCTTAGTTTGCTAGCAACTTCTTTATCCTTCACGCTAAGCAAATATTTGTTAGTGCGTTTAAAGTGAACATAGGTGATTGTGTTAAAGTAACTCCGAAAATGCATAAAAATAAAATATTGTAATTAAACAGTAATTACATATTTATATCTGATAAAGAAAATTTTATAATATAAATTATTTTAAAATTTATTCAATGTAAAGCTAGATCATTTTATATGTAAATATAAGAACATATAAAAGAAAATATGTGTAAAGAGACGGCTGAGTAGATGACTCATATATATTGTAACCATTTATAATACAAATAATATTTTATTAATTAGATGTTTAAGTAAATTTTAAGTTATCGTTTAAAATTCATGTCGAAATCCAGTTTTACATAAAGTGGGAAAGAAAATTAATGATATCCAGCCCGCCCATCTAATAAGAACATTAACATTTAACGCATCCTCTTTAAAAATAAATAATACTCTATAATTAATTATTATTTTTAATCGATCCATAGAAAACTAATATATATACTGGAATCTTTTCGATAGTCAAAGTACTCTCTAAATCTGACACGCTAGTTTGTCTTTGATATGGGATCTCAGCTAAAGTTGAATTCAATTTATTTTTATTGGAGCTGGATTGGAGTGGAGCTGCTCCATCGAAAAAAGGATTAACATACTCAAAATAACTTTTTATTCATATAACTGAGGTCCATTTTTTAACATTACTTCAAGTATTAATGTTAATCAAACATTATTTTTACAATTAATTAAATAAATTAAAAAATAATAATAATGATTCCACAAAGTATGTTATACAGACTGAAAGAAAACTGTATTTTTAAAATACAAGAAATACAATTAAACTTATTATGCCTGTTCATTGTTGATCATTTTCAACGGAGTTTGAATAGCTATAATAGCTCGAATTAACACATAATCTGCAATTAAAAGCCGCATCGTCTTCCTTTACGTGTAATATAAACCAAGCTGAGTGTGAAGAAATTAATGAACATTATAATTATTTTTAAAGTGAAGTACAAAAATATAAACCCTAACATTTCGGATAAACCATAATCGGACAAGCGTGTTAGTATATCAACCTAGAATAATTAGGAAAAATCCGTTCGGGTGCACTTTTCTTTCACCGCTGTAATATTTACAAGGAGATAATAGTTGTTTTGCATAAAAACAATTAATGTATGTAAAATAGACCATACGATGTGATAAGATTAGGCTTGAAATAACTTTATTTTTTTTGGATATTCCTATGTAATATGTATCATTTTTTAACTTGGCCCCCCTGAACAAAATATGCCAAAGAATATATCACCTATTTGTACGTTATTCACCTAAAAGACAAATTTATATCAAAAGATTATTTCAAAGAATTTTAAAATATTCTTTTTTGTCTTTGTCTTTTTGTCTTAAATTTCCATACATGTAGTTTTTCTTTAATATCAAAAGCTTTTTATCGAAATCTTTTACACATTAATTGTGACGTGTACGGAGCAATTAAAAGTCAATTTTTTATAGCATTTATTTGGCTCAACATTTTTTTTTACTATTTTTCCGTTTATTTAAATGCCTTTATGCAAACGTTTATATGAAAAATTGAAACAGCACACAGGGCTCAATTTCTGAAAATCTGGTGGCAGCGAAAGTGTTAATAATTACAAATTCATAGTTAAGACATTTTATTAGTATTTCGTTTCCTTAAAAAGAAATTATCTCTTTTAGGTGACTTAGATTTTATTTTATACTTCAATTAATATAAATGATTCAGTCCCTTGTTAATTAGAATTCGAAATATATTAAAATGTCTAATGTCCCCATGATTTCTTACACATTCGTTTTGGTTATTTTAGGGATCAAGTCCTTAACTTTCGAAAATTTACCTTAAATTTGTGGTACATATTAAATTAGCATTTTGTCATACTGGCCACTTTAATCACAAATTTCTACTCTTTGGTTAGGAATGCCAAATTTAAATTTATACAGTTATTTACACATGTATTTGTGTTTTATTAACCGTTATTCATTGTTTTTTTTTCTTTTTTTTCCTTTGCGTCCCTCAGTTTACAAAATGGAAAACTTGAAATGTCACGTTATTTAAGAGTATAAGTTCCACCGTAGCTCCAGCACTGCAGAACGATGGGTTATTGATATGTATGGCGGTAGTAGCTCAAAATAAATCATAGTTTTTGGTTCCAAAGTTTTCGTTCCGGAAATTTTGTCCTGCAAAACAATCCCGTAGACGGCCGGAGACTCGAGTTGATAATGAAGTATTAAAAGGAAGCGGTTCCATTGCAAACCACGTCCGAGATAACTGCAGGTTGCGGTATTAGTGATAAACTGTTTTAATCCACTTGAAGCAAGTTGGAAAGATTAAAGAGCTTGAAAGGTACTTCACGAATTGAGTGAATCAAACCAGCAAACGCGCGTTGACTGCTGCGTTACATTACTTAACTGACACAATAATGAAGGGTTTTTAAATCGAATCATTACCTGATGAAAACTGGATTCTCTATGATGGCTGGATACTGGCAAGCTAGCCAAATCCAAGCGAAAATTTACCCAAAAATTTACTTGTAAGCGTTTGGTGGACTAGTGCCGATGTCGTTCCATTACAGTTTTACAGCTGCTAAACAACCGAGGCTGGTCTCACTCTACGCCACTGCTGCTTCACGATAATGCTAGACTCTGCACAACAAGACGGATGGAACAAGAGAAATTAAATGGAAAAGTAATTTCGTCTCCGTTTTAAAGGGTATACCTCCGTCTAACAAAGTTCCTTCCGAAGTTGAATTCGACAAATCCATAAAGCATAAAATATTAGGTTTGCGTTGGTCCACGGATACTGATAGTTTTTATTTTAAAATTACACCTTACACTGATTGGAAGTGTACTAAGCGATCCATCTTATTTTATATAGCTCGTCTGTGGGATATTATGGGTTTGGTTGCTCCGGTGGTAATATATGCTAAGTTGCTTATTAAAAGTCTTTGGCAGCTTAAACTAGATTGGGATGATACACCGCCGACTCATATCGTTAATATGTGGAGACAATTTTGTAACGAGCTACCAGTTCTGAATACGGTACACATTCCGCGTCATCTGGGCGTTATTAAAAACTGTGTTGTAACTCTTGTGGGATTATCGGACGCAAGCGAATACGCTTATGGTGGGGTAGTTTATGTTCACGTTAGTTCAAACAATGGCACTATAAGGTTGGTCTGCGCGAAATCAAGGGTCGCACCAACAAAACCGCTCTCTATTGCACGACTGGAGTTATGTGGAGCAGTTTTACTATCTAAACTGCTACGCATAATTTATAATAATTTTGTTAATCGCTTTCCAATAAAAACTTACGCGTTTTTTGATTCTAAGGTCGCTTTATATTGGATAAAAAGTTCTCCTCACAGATGACAAACCTTTGTTGCAAACCGTGTGGTTCACAGTTCTGGTGACAGAAAATATTCCGGCCAGTCATTTCTATCATGTCGCAGGGACTGAGAAGCCAGCTGACTGTCTATCACGAGGTGTAACACCGAAAAAATTTATCTCTCATCCTTTGTGGATGCAAGGACCTCCCTGGGCTATACTGATCCGACTCAGTGGCCTCTTCGTAGCTTAGACGGACAGTCGTTAGAAGTAATACCGGAACAAAAAATTTTATCGCATTCGGTTTGTACAAAGGAATCTATTATATATGAACTCGCATTACGTATATCGTCTTGGAACAAGATTCTTCGCATTCTTATTTACGTTTTTAAATTTGTTAGGTTATTAAATCGTCGTAATTTAGTATTTTTGTTATATAAAGAAACCCAGTTTCAATTTAATATAGTTCAATGTATTTTACTACTCCGCTTAAGTTATTTTAGTTAAATACTATTTAAATTTCTCAATTATAAGCAATTAGGCTATTAGGCTTAATGGTAGTCTTTTAAAGGTGATCCTTTAAGGGAGGGCGGAAATGGTAACGCCACCTTGTGGCTTTATATTCATAATAGTGAATGAGTCAATTATATGCGATATCGCAATCCATTTCCTTCACTCTTCCTTAAACCATGCACACCAGCGCCAACTGCGCCGCCCGATCATTCAAGTATTGGACACAGCACTAATCGCATCGGCAGAGGACGAAGCCCTACAACTCCGTCTTCAACTCCAGCTTACTGCCCGATCTTTGAGTATTGCACTACAGGATCGTGAAGAGACATTGTTATAGTCTTCCGCTATTAAGTGGTAGTGCCAAATCGTGACTGCGAGTGTTATTGGACGTCTATAGAACTAGCCAGCGTGTTTGAACTTTAACCGTCACGCGCCGTCGATCTTCCTGTATTATCTGGCTGGAGGTGCCCTGGATTCTGAGGTTGGTGCACGCATGGTTTCCTATTTACTCCTACTACCCTTGCGAGTCACACATTTCAACAATTTACTGCTCCCCGGTGAGCGCGTTGAAGGTTACTAGTATTGTGTTTTGGCGCCACCAATTATTAAATATCGTTTTCTTTTTAAATAATACCATTAGTAAAGGATAAACATGTCGTGACATACTGTCTATTTAAAATAAATAACCACAATGAAAAATAAAAAAAAAGCTAATTGACTGTTGAATGAAATAATTGTCAACATATTGGATAGTCAAATAAATCTTGTCCTTACCAATATATAAAAAGTGTTTTTGTTAATATTTATATTCAAAATACTCATTGCATGTCCACGTTTAGAAGATTCAAGACATCTACTCGTATATCATGGGAAGAAGACGGTCAGTAGCAAAAATGTTGGCTTATTGAGAAATAAGTATTATTCCCCAATAAATAGTAGAAACTATAAATGAAACTAATAACCTTAACAAAAATATTACAAAAAAATCCATTAATATTTATTTTTAATAAAGTAACCATTAAGTAAATCAGTGTTTGTAAATAAAAGCAGGTTACTATTTTTTTCTATTATCGTGTATTTTCTCTGAACGGTACTTAGTGTATGCAAAATACTTTCTTATTTATAAAACGGTGGGATCGTTAACAACTGATTTATGACGCTAATGTTACATTCACCAAAGTCCGTGTGTATAGTCCTTATGTGTCTGTATGCGTCGAAAAGATCGCCCGCTTCCAAACATGCTTCATTGAATACATTAATGATAGCGGTGTATTGAGATATTCTTATTATAGAGATAACGTAATAATATTATCAGAATATGTAAGCAAGGTATATTACCATCGAACCAGCCTTGTTTGAAATAAAAATACATTAAGAAATATAACGTGTAAGATTCTGATTTGATATGTAACGGAAATTCAAAACCAACTTATATCCCTTAACAATTTTTTTTATCATTTTGAAAAAGAATATAAATTTATTTAAAATTGTATTCAGGTATCAAATTATAATGAATTTATCCCTTCTCATGACACTTAATTTAATTTAAATTGAATTTCATCGCATAACTGCAAGAAAATGTACAATCAGCAAATTATAAGATTAACGGCCATAATTTTCATTCAGATATAATTAAACAAGTGGCAGAAGTGCAAATTTCACAATTTTATTTGTAATTAATAGTGTATTGAGATATTAATTGAATGGAAATAATTATATTTTCCAGCTGTAATTTTACTAATGCGTATAATTAATTACGACATCATTTTATTAATTTTATATTAATTTATAAAAAAGTTAATAACTTCTCCATCTTGTGTCTCGTAATGTACATCTTGAAATATAACATATTGTTAATTAACACTGATATGAATTTAAAATATTGATTTTATTAAATTAAATCTAAAATATCGCTTCACGGGAATGCGAGATGTCAGCGATTACATAACCATTATGTTTTTATAACACTTAATTCAAAAGTAAAATATACTTTATTACTATTCCAATACTAGTTAAAATTACTAATACCAATAAAACGCAAATAAAATACGCAATATTATAAAAGAATCAACGTGATCTAAGTTCATGTTTGTGGAAACAATTTTGTTATTGGATTTTGGAATACGTTTGATACATCGAAATGTTCCACTTAAATGACATAACCTAAAACACACTGGACTGAAAACGTTGCTTTGGATAATTTTAACTCTGCTTTGTAATAGACTTTTAAATTTTCTTTATTCAGCAAGATGAAAATGATAATTACCGGTTGCACGTGATGAGCCTAGAATTGCAAAATGATTGGTTGACTATGGAAGATTTTTGTATTCCACTAGCTTTAAGATGGCACACCCTGCTTCATGATTGGTCCCCAGCATTATAGAAAAATTATCTTAATGCATTTCAAATGACTCTCCCAAAATCAAAGCAACTTAGTAAGATGGGGGGGCAAAGCCGCCGAAAAATCCTGCAACATCTGTGGGGAGGCAGTAGGAACCTACTAGTGGGTGTAGGGTACTTTTAAATAGAGGTAAATACCCGCGTCGCCACGATAAAGTATTTGAAATCGTACGAAAAGTGGTTAGTCTTTCTGTAGCAAGAGCGCAGAAGGGTATAACAACCACCAAAAAACTACTAAAATATCAGTAGAGTTCGTAAAGGCAGGTTCGTCCAAAAAATCTAAATTAAAACCTTGTTCCATCTTGGACGCGTCTCGTGATTGGACTCTCATGATGGACACGTATGAAAGGCAATACAAAATCCCCGGGGATGTGTGGATGTGTTTCGTCATCTAGGCCCGACTATTCCTGTACTCAAAACAACTAAGGCGCGTTATACTTGTGGAGCTTACTGTACCATGGAAAACACCATACCCAAAGATCATACATTTAAGCTTGACAGGTATTACGAACTATGTAACGAACTGATCAGGAATAATTTTATAGTTAATTTGTACGCTGTAGCAGTAGGAGCTAGAGGTATAACAGCAAAATCTCTCTACAACTTATTTAAGGATCTCGGCCTTTCTAGAACGATCATCAGTTCTTTTCTGGAACGTATTTCAAAGGCGGCTTTAGTAGGTTCTAACGATTTTTGGTTAGGTAGGGAGAGGAGCGTGAACGGTGAAGGTGAGGGTGCATGCGCATAGTAAAGGGGCCCCTTAAACCTACATCTGATTCGCGAGTCCCAGACATTGTTTGCGCTCCTCTTCTTGCAACGCGATGGGCCCGGCACCCTCACGGTGAATCCATGGAATGCTAAGAAGCTTCATCTCTTAATATACGGATCAAAAATATTTTATAAACTTTATAAACATTGTTCTTAGCTTATTTAATTTGTGTAACGCAAAAAACTAACTAATAAACTACAACTTTGTCTGGATTTTGAAGGTGATAACAATTATAATGCAAACTATTTACTACAAGTGATAAAACGCCAAAAATATACGATACAACGTACCCAACATTTCTTTAAAATAATTAGGCAAACTTGTGTTTTGAACTACATTGCCTGGCTAAAATCAGTTTTTATAAAAGGCTGCCTTTGAAGGTAACATTTTAATTGTTACTTGTTTTCCGTTGTAATCCTTTTAACAGCTAATACAGTTGTTAAGTATTATAGTGATCGGAATGGCTGCCATTATGTGACGGATGTTCGAATGCGAAGCGCACTTTAAGAACCATTGGCTCTAATCCGTGTTAATCATTGTAACCCTTAGTGATTTTGTTAATTTGAGTGAAGATTACTTTAATTCAATTGTGAAATAAGTATGCCGTGCCATTATTACTTGGAAATTTCTGTTTATACACGCCCACAATGAAACGAACCATCTACCATCAAATCCACGGAACGATGTGACCGAGCTACTCTCAGACAGGTGTCGAGATTCGGTTACTCCTATATATGAAATATACCTAGGATACATATTACATGTTAAAAAAGGAAATCCTAAAACTTATTCAGCGTGGAGTAAATTGTGATAAATTTATTTTATAAATAATTTATGGAATTTGTTAACTATTTAAGATTAGTATGTTATTCTCAAAAAAAAAAAATATATGTATATATATATATATATACGAGTATATATCTGTAATTTATATTTCTGTTATTTCTATCGTTTTTTGTGAAGACGCTCTTTATGGTCAAGGAAAGGATATTAAATATATTTTTGTCCACAAAAGCAATCTGTTGCTTGGGTTATATATTTTGGTTCTAAACAATATTGAATATTGTATGCATGTCACGTCTCATTTTCTTTAAAGCCGAAAATCTTATAGAAATCTTTTTATTGTCAATATTTTATTCGTGATCCATATATTTACTCGCCCTCCGTGATATGAATATATAAACTTAGGATTATCAAATACAATTTGCGCTCAAAGTTAGACGTTGGTTAAAATTATAATTTTTTTGCAGCAAATAAAATTATAAAATCACTAGTGCTATCGTTAATCACGCTTTTTCTAGAATTAATAAGAAGTACTCGTCTCTTGAAAATATTTCATTAAATAGAATAATAGTTTGTTATTGTCTGTCAATGCTTTGTGTAGATGTTTCGTAAGATATTTCATCTGACTGATTGACATGAACTGCCAAGTTGATACGAATACCTCTTTATTATGACTTATGAGTCAAGATTGTTTTCTTAGATATTTAAAACATAGTTCGTTATTATTACATTTAAAGGACTGTATTTGAATCACTTGAAACTTTTGAATTCGATGGTAACAAGGTAGTTATTGATGATACCGGTTTATTATCTAACAATGTAGAGAAATGAAACTGACATACGATATGAGCTTGTATTAGGATACCTGAAAAAAAATATAAAAATATTGCATTTTTGTAACTTGTAGAATTACCGTTATATTTATATACAACATTTTTTACACTGACAACAGAGTTCGTCGTTAAATTTACAAGTTTAAAATATACGTGTCTTTTTGTAATCAGGAAAAATTCGCATTGTGACATATGTATATGTTTAAAATATAATAAAACTTCACATACGTTATACTGTAAATGAACAAAGCTTTGCTTTACAATAATGAGCATGATAAGAGTTGCTTAGACTTTGACTTAAATGACTTTGTTAATCTTATATTTCATTGCGGTACCTGGGACTGGTTTTGTTGCAAAATACAATATATATTGCAGCTTTCCAAAAGTTTTCTTATTTACTGATATGTTACACACAAGTCTTATATGATTTGAAATGTAATTTCAGTTAAACTACATACATAGCCGCGTCATTTGATAATGAAATATTTTTATTATGTAACAATACTATCATTTTCTTTTAGCACGATTTTAAACTTCAAGTTTGAAGAGTAGAGAATTACATTAATTGGCAAAAATATATTATAACCAAAATATATTGAAGGCGGAAGCATCAGCTTTTGTCAATTATACGCAGTAACGCACTCGGACAGTAGTTGAACGGAATGATAAAGAAAGGTGCTGTATTTAAACCTTAAAAACTATTAAAATACTACAGAAAGGCTACTTAAATATAAATAATAATATAACATCTATTTGAGTAAAATAAGCACCTTAATTTTATCATATTTTTGACCTATCATGGACTACACATCAAAGATATATAATAGTTTACTTAATTAAAATATTTAGAATAATTATTGATTTTCGATAGTCACGTAAGCAAAAAGTAAAAATAAAAATCCACTTTTAAGTAGAACCTCAATACTTCAAAGGCCTTGTATTAAAAAACGCTAAATAAAGTGAAAATTATAAATAAACAATGGCTTCACTTTAATGTCGAGTTTAATTGTACTTAAGTCTAATAAGATTACACTAGGTTGCTCTCAATTTTGTCAACTTTTGTGCATTATGAGCCTAAATCTCTGGAAATTTTATCTCACAGGTGACAAATGCAATAATATGCTAATAACAATATAATATTAACATGATCATTTTAAATTAAAAAACATAATATTTCTTAATGGTTTTTTATAATCTTATTTAAATATATTTAAAAAAATTGCTGTAAAGTATTTTGATTTTCCATTATTTGTATAGTATAATATAGTCTATAATATACTTCAATAAACTGCTAAAGATAAGAAAACACTTCTTTGGATACTTCATTTTACATTTAAGCTAAATCTTTATACGATACTACGAACATAAAAGAGGAAACTCAGCAAAATAAAAATAACAGGTATATTATCTAAAAATAAAAATAAAATAAAACATTTTTCATTCCCGAGGGATCTTTTCGAAGAATTTGAATAACTTATTAAATTATGAACTTCCCTAAGTTTGAGATTAGTGCTATAAATCATCTCTGAAGTAATTATCCTGCCTTTAATATCGTTCAATAATAAATTATAAATAATAATGAATACCAATGTTATTTATTCTTTTTAACATGTTTACATAATATTAAACATTTAACATTTACACTATTGTGAAACATCTTAATCACTATCAGTATTATTGATAAACTAGAATTCAGACATTCCTATTTGAAGATTATAAAATAATTATCCATTTAATAAATAGTTACAAATTAATAGCAGTTTACTCTAAAATTATCATAATGTTTTAGGGTTCGTTAAGATCATGACAATTCGTTAGTTGTATAAATATTTAAACACAATGTGTGTATAAAATAAATCGTTTTTATTTATAAATTCACTTCACTTAACTTATTTCCTTCTTTTTCCTTCAAGTCCTTCTTTTCAGCACCACTGTACGTCAATAATTCCTGCAAAAATATATTTATTTGTGGGTAGTGTACTGTGAAAAATAGAGTTACAATTATATGAAAAAATGAAGACTATTTCTCATGAATATTTATTTAAAACTTAATATTTTAATTTATGATATTGAAACAAAAATGAACTAAATAGTAAGCCAAGAAATATGAGTACATGTAAAGTCTTATTTGCAATGAGTGTAGCTTTGTAATAGTTTAGTTTTAATACCAGTACAAGTTAAACAACAATACTATATTACCAACATTCTGCACAACCCGCAAACGCAAGCAGAACTTATAAATGCTCCAGTACAATAAACCTGATTTGCATAGAGCCTGATGATATGAATATCGCAATATGTTTAACTTTGTAGAAATTGAAATTTCTATTGATATTCAGTTGTGTTAATTAGTTTCAACTATTTCATAATTTCTTTAATTGATTTATAAATAAATTTAAAATGTTGTAAATATATAATAGATTTTTATATGCTAAGAAAAGATGTCTTGTAAGATAAAAATATTTGTAAATTTATAGCTTTGAAATAATATTTTTTCGATTGTTTTGAAATTACCCTCTTATAACCACCAACTAAAGTCTGTTCCATAAGTGTATTACATCTCCAGATGCAATAAAAATTTTGCCTTTGAATTTCGTTACATTTTTTATTAAAAAATTTTCCAAAGTTATATTTAAGTCAACAATTGCTCTTTGGACAAAAAAATAGTTTGGGTTGTAATTACAACCGTACTACAAAAATATTTACTGCAGAATATACGAGTATGAAAAGAGGGCAGATAAAATCACTGACAAAAGTTATTGAGTAGCAGTACAGTAGTATTTTGATAATTACAAATGAAACCTACATTTATTTATTGTAGTGTGTCAATTATTATTTCTGTAACATAAACACAAACACAGACAGTTTGTAAGTTAGGTATTAACAGTATTAGATAACTTAAACTTCGACTTCGATACTTTTATACGTTTATATATAAAAAGTTACGAGTCTAGTTTTATCAAAGCTATGAATTGTGAGGAATTCTTTTTTATAAAATTAGGACTTGGTCTGTATTCTAAAAAAAATATTATTTTTACATATTTGAACATCAAGATTTCAAAAATGATAATTGAAAGATCATTATTATCAATCTTTTTAAATGTTTTGATATTTTTAGAAGAGGCGGACACAAAACATTCGCTGCAAAACCTTTCTAATAAGCTTATTAACCTATATTTTCTTCACTATCACTAACAATAATGTACGATTAACATGCTTTGATTTCGATATATATTTATCAGTTTATCTCTTTCAGTATGAAAGAATAAGAATAAGAAGACATATATAATTTATATAAGGTATACATAATTTCTGTAAAGTAAATTAAGAATCAGAATAATTATTGAGAATGGTCACTACTATTACTATTTAGTTTAATCTGTCGTAGGGTTAATATAATAAATATCTTTTATTTCATTATCGTTTTCCTTAGAATATTCTTGGCCTATTAAAAAAAGATAAAATTATATTTCAGACTTAGCAACAACCGTTTTATGAAAGTTGCTATAGAGTCCTTAGAACAAAACGACAGAACGACGGATATTGCATCGAACGCTAAGTAGCTTCACAATGAACTTTATTTACTTTTACAAAATCACTTTCTACTACGGCTAAAATGACAAGGAAGAAAAGTAAATAAGTATTGTTTTTTTTATGTTTTTATTTTTATAGCTATCAAAAATTAAAACTTCAGCAGAATCAAAAAAAAAGGTTTAGGCAATTCGTAGAGGATTGGTTTATGGACAAGGTCCCACCCGCAATTAACAAATTAGAGTTAATATCCCCATAAAAAAGGGACATGTACATAAATAAATCCTAACCTGCAATACGCCATTGGCTATGACAAAATAAAGATAAATTTTTTTAGTACAAAAACTAATAGTAGTATATATATTAAGTAGCAAAAAAGCTCTCGGTCGGCATTGTTAATAAACATTACATTATTTAAGTATATGGGGTAATCGTTAGGAAAATTCGCTATTGTGGGGTTAGTTGTTAGGTTAGTTGAGGTAATATTGACATAATGTTCCCATCTTAGAGTAATATTTTTTACGATTTAGTAAAAATAGATAGAAAAAAACATATAACAAAAAAAATATCAGTATAGGCAGGACGCTATATTGCGACCTCCGGGAAACCAATTACTATGTTGCTTACCCACCTTGATTAAACCATTCTATATATTATACATGTTTTTCATTATTGGTCGCTATTTTAGGCTTATTTGAAATATTTATAATTCTAACTTTACAAAATAGATTTGTTTATTATTGTATCAAATGACACAAAAGAAGGATAGCTAGAGTGGACTTCATTTATATAATAACCCCTTATCCTACTACTTTAACAACCTTTTAATTGCTTCCTTATGTTCATGGTTTTATAATTTACACATTATAGTTATATAACAAAATGTTTACGCGGAATGAAATTGGTAATTCAGTACAAACCACCACCAGTTTTCTAAATTATTTACACATAGTGCTCAACCATAACTTCATGACATTTTTAACCGTTTGTTATATGTTGTTTGTTTTTCGTCGCTTTTATGTGAATAGTAGTAACCATTTTATAAAAATATCATTATATTCTTGGATATGAATAGGAAACACACACAAATAATTAAAAAGGCAACATGTTACTAAAGTAAGAATATAAAATAAAAGTAGAAACTCTTTTATAAAAGCTGACAAAGTAAATCCCCGTAATGGTCGTATACTCGTAGTTTGGCGACTGCGGCGTAATATTGCAGGGCGGTGCCGTCATCAGCTGTGGCGACGCGTATACTGAACATCTCCAGCCTACTGCAGTCTTAATTAGTTTTCTCTACATTGTAATTAAGCAATCACTATAAGATCGCCTATTAATTTTACTCATTTTAGGTTTATATTGTAATCCATATGATAGATAGATGATTTTGTATAACGAGTTACACGTAGTATAAAATATATAATAATGCCCACTTAGATAAGTCTACTGAAGATAACAATGTTAAGAGTATGTCATAATTACAAATAATTGTTTCGATAAAAAGAAAGAAAAACATAACATAACTGCTTTCTAAATAATAATTGGACGATTTTATATCTTATTAAAAGTTTTATAAGTCCTCGTCTTAATTAATCGCATCCGCCGGTACTTAACTTCTATACTTATTGTGGCATTGACAACTAAAACTTTGTCTTTGTCCCAAATGTAACAAGCTCTTATAATGTTAGGCTCTTTATTACAACGAGACTTTACACTTTATATTTAGTACTTAATACATATAGAAATCATTTCATAATCCTTAAACCATGGGTATACGATTCTACAACGGGTCTTTTAATTTAGATATATACAATATTTATGAAACTTATTACTATTATTAATTTAGTCCATACAAAAGCCAAACAAATTTCTCACACTACTTACTTTGTTATATATTTCCGAAAGACATAGATGTGCTTAAACTGATAATAATATGAACCACTGAATCGAATCTTCTTTATACCGCAATATTAATTGTCATTTAGACCCTATTAACAAAATTACCATTCTGATAACCACCAATAAGTTAATTATTGGTTTTTAAGTATTGGGTTTAAGATATTTGGGTTTTGTATTTCTGTTAGCCGTTAATATAAATATCCGAAACAGAGGTTTTTTTATTGTTAGTAAAATGTATTATATTGTAAAATACTTTAAATTCTGCATTAGATAAAACAATTGTGATCAACCAATAGAATTAATTATATTTTTTTTAGATAGAAGAAATCACTTTAGTGATTTAGGAAGGTCGCCCTATGTTAGTATTATTTTTCTAATATAATTTTCTTTACCGTTTGTTATCTTATATGTATGCAATAAAGTTATTTTAAATAAAAGAGAAAACAACAGTTCTTAATTGAAATTATTAATTTTGTTCCTTATATATTGTTTTCGAATTAATTCTATAGCTAATATATTGTATGTTACGTAAGAAAGTATAATTTTAAAATTATACTTGATGTTGTCAAGTGAGGATTAATGTCAGCCATTTTACTTCACGCAAGGTTACATTACGTTACTTCGTTATTGCATTCTCTCTAACCGTACATCATCCTTTTTAAGAAGTTAATCATTCCGGAATATAGAATATATGATATAAATTATAGTAGTAAATGTTCTCTTTAAAACTACTATATTGACATTCCTTAAGAAGATTCAAACTTTTTTTTTATATCATCTAAGTTAGTGCTTAACTACATTCCACCAGATGGAAAGTGCAAATGTAGTCATAGGTGGTAAGGCGCATTAACCTAGCATCCTATTGAAGCTTGTCTTGAAGACACCTAAGTTATATTGGGACGGAAATTCCGACGCAGGCAAGCCTTTCTACTAATTTAAACACGCTGCATTGCGATGTAGCATTTATAAAGTATAAACTTTGATTGAACAAACTAATTCAAAACTTAAATTCTACTGCAATCAGTCTAGCAAAGCAATCTAAAGTAGGTTTGATCCTGGATATAGTGATAGAACATCTGAAATAAGAAAATCAGTGGTTAATAAAGTAAGATAACGACACTTAAAATTCTTTATAAGTAAGATTAAAGACGACTAACGATATGTTACAGATTAAACAGATGTAGCAAAACACAATATGTATATATATATATTTTAATATATATACATATTTCAAGCTTGACTTGACTCAAACTCTTAGTCTTATTCAAATCAAACTCCCGCTTAGCCATTACATTAATATCTGTAATAATAATTAAATGTCTATTTTCTTAGCGACACAGGAGGCTAATATACTAATGAGAGTGAAATGTAAAGTATCGTGGAATACGGAGCTCAGTCTGACTAAGCTATATACAAAATAGTTTTTTAACATATACTTACGAGTACCTAAATAATTTTGTATACAATTGCAATTCAAAAGAGCAAAACTGTTAGAGGAGGAAAATATACAATTATAGCAAGTACAAATGTATAAAGTTAAATTTTGCAACGTGTGTAGCTTTAATAGTATGTTAAAGTTCTATTTAAATAATAATGTGTAAAAGGTAAATAAAAATACTATATTAAAAACTTTCTGCATAACCTGCAAAAGCACGAACTGAGTTAACAAGTGATTCAGTATATTATAATATTGCACTTGAATTTGAATATTGCAATATATTTGACTTTATTGGAAATTTAAATTTCTCTTGATTTAGATATTTAAACTAGTTTCAACTATTCACTAGTAGGTTATGTCACTTTGTCTTGTGGGAGGGATAAAAGAAATTAGAAGAAAAATTGGAAAGACTGGGCATCAGGCAAGGATCCAGTTTTATCCGTGACTATTGGGTGGACTATTGGGTATTATTGGGTTGCACTTTTATAATAATATTAATTGTTAAATTCAATCGCTATTTATAATCCTAGGTATGGATAAAATTTGAAAGTTTGTACATAAAAATATACATGTTTTCGAATAATTATACTGCAATGGATATAAAAAAGTTATAAATGTTCATCAGATATCATCAAGGATCCTTAATTACAAAAAATATTATAACATTGATTAAATCCCGATGTATATTTGTTTTCTGGTAATCAAAATCGTGACCGCAAATAATATTCTAGGTTGCTGTTTGTACTGCCCAAATATCTAGGACAATATATATTTCGTGACAACGGACGGATGATAATTAATTTATCTATTTATAATTTATACAATATATTTGAAGTGCAAATAAATTGGTTAACATGCTTTTATAATGATATGTTAAGTTAAAAAAATATTAAGAGTCACATATGTTATATGAATTCTTAAAAATTTACTTAGCAGTAAAAAAAAATATTAGCAAGATAATAAAGTTATGAAAAAAGAAGTCTTTGTTAAAGCATTTTCTGAATTGTTGTTTTGTTAATTTCCATCGTCTCACTTCGTCTATGGCGCATCGTTAAGAGTATTTATTTCTTTAAAATATTAATGTAGATTTTCGTGCTAAAAAAAAAGTGCTACCGACACTGTTATACGGAGGCCAAACGTGGGTAACACAGAAGAAGAATGTAAGAAAGATGAATGCTGTGGAGATGCGATCTCTTCGAAGAATATGCGGAGTCAGTCTATATGATTGAATCCGCAATGAAGAGATCCACAGAATGGCAGGTATTAGCGAAGATGTCACGGTGAGAATGAAGAAGAACGTGCTAAGGTGGTTTGGGCACGTCGAACGAATGAGTGATGAAAGAATGGTAAAAAAGATTTATATAAGAAAAGTGAGCGGTAAGAGAGACAGGGGAGGCCTTGAGTGACCTTCGAAAACACAGTGTCTATAATACTGGAGGAAGGTCACGTAAAAAGAATGAGGACTTCCCGGAGGGCATGTATGAAGAGATTGATATCTGTGGCCGAGGCTAAAGAGGGCTATGCAGGAACCGTAGCGTTGCAGTAGCACTCCGTTGTCTCTGGCTACCCCGCAAGGAATATGCCGTGAAGCTAAATAAATAAATGAAAAAAAATGATTTCAGAGAATTGATTTATAACTCGGATTAAAATCTGTAAAGCACCCGAATAATGCAAAAACTTAATTCATTAAGCGGGTAGCCACTTAATAAGTTAATACATATATAAATAACATTTCAACAGAATTTCAGTATAACATTCGCCGATTACAATAAACAAAATGTGTTTAATAATTGTCTTTCAATATGTAAATACAGTTTTTAATATAGTTCCACTATTTAACTTCTGCATTTAGTTTAAAAATTAGACCCAACAAATGAAATACAATTAAAGAAAGTTGAAGCAAGCATGAAAAGTTGACACCAACGGCGTGTAACCTCATTAGACAATAATACTCTACAACACAATTTAACTTGGCTCGAGATGAGTTGACGCTATAGCAGTGCTTTAAATAATTGTTGCTGTTTCTATTACTATCTCTATAATGTTTTTTACTAAATCAAATGTATTCTGTTGGGGAAAAGTTACATTTTTGAACTGCATTTTATATATTAAAACAAAATCACAATTATGAAAGTAAAAGGACTAAGGGTATGCGGAATGTAAACATAAAAATACTGAATGGTTAGGACAAATAATAATTATAGCAAACTAGATCTTTTTAGCACTAACTTCGCTTTGAGATTCATTGAGATGCTTTCTAATCTACAAGTGTTTATGTATATATATGAAATTCTTGAAATAAAATCTCTAGTCGAGAACACTCTTTGTTTAGGCAATAGCTTTAGACAAAATTAAAATTTTACTAATTTTATATTATTCCGATGCAATCAATATTTTTATTGGAAGTCTATCTTAGTAAATTGGAGCATAATATGGAGCTTAATATATAGCGTAAACATACTTTTCATACATATTCTTCCAGCACTTCCTTCCGTTCAGCACTGTACCAAAAACAACTTTACTTATGTCATAAAAAAATCTAATCAAAAACAAATAAAAGATAAAAGAACTAAATTGTAAAGCAGGTGCATATATTACAACAATCACATTGTTGTGTACAGAGACAAAAGAACATCAACGCTATCAGTCTTCATGTTAATTCAGTTATCTTAGTAGATAGATTCTTTATATCTACACAATAATTATTGTTTTGTATATGACAAGTCCACTTAACTAATTGTCTCATTATGGCAATTTAATCATAAAATCCATAACTTTGAGAAAAAAAATCAATTTATAACAATATTTCCATCATGATGAAAGCAGTACCATGTATTGATTTGCATCATAACTATAATACTACGATGTATGTTATTTAATTTTCCCAGGTGCTATTTAATGGCCTATTTTTAGAAATATAAAGATAAAAATTACCGTCATAAAAGCAAAAGTGTCAATTTTCTCCTCTGTTATCTCAGATGTAAGTGATTTTATAGTATATAGTATATAAAGCCGTCCATTGTGAAAGCCACAAAGACTGTCGATGCAATAACTGTCTTTAGAAAACTATAGTTATTTCATAGAACGGTTGTAGGTAAGTTAAAGCTATAATTTGTCTCACTTCAATGGGTTATCAATTCTTAGTACAATAGATAACTAATTTACTTTGTGAAAGAATAAAAAAATACTAAATGGAATGAAGTTTAAAACTAATAAATGAAATTATATGTAAAGAAATTCAAAATTAATATCATGTTAGAGTGTACGAATATGACAAATAATGATATAGTCAATATTTTTACATCAATTTCTATTATTATTATTATTATATTTCTTTAGTATATTGAATAAATTCCATATACTAAAATAAAACACCATTCATTTACATATTTTTATAAACATTAACTATAAAAGTATAAGAATTTAATATTGTTCGCAAACCAATATTTTAAGTTGATTCTAATAGTAACCCTAATTCAATGTTTTGATATTGGTCAAGGATTCTTAAATGAATTTAAATTAAAATCAATGGCATTATGGCAAAGGTTTATAGGCCTATTTTCCAAATCTAACCCTTACTTTGAAAAAATATCTACATATTAATTACGCTAATATCTGGGTACATTCTAGTATGAGAATCGATAAGATTATTATATATATATATAGATATATATATATATATATATATATATATATATATATATATTCTTTTCAGCTTCTACCATTGGACCGCGTACAACGGAGAGCCGTTTGGATTGTGATGCCTGATACCTGCCGCCGAATTTCATTACCACAAAGCTCGCCATCGCCTGCTTTACCATCCAAACCACTTGGATGCGTGGCGATCTGTCAATATGCGGTTTTCAAGGACTTTTTTCCCACGTACCACTCGAATGTGGAACAAACTTCCTTCGGCGGTATTTCCAGAGCGATACGACATGGCTATCTTCAAAAAAGGCATATATTGCTATTTCCAAGGCCGGAAACGCTTTTATGAATCCTCGGATGTTTGCAAGAGTTCATGGGCGGCGGTGATCACATATCAACGGTGACCCGCAAGCTCGTTTGCCCTCCACTAAAATAATATATATATATTAATTAACTGTCATTTTTATAGGATGGACCCTGATCTGTCCATTTTTTGTATAAATTAATATGTTAATGTTGATATTATAAAGTACTTTAAAAATACAAATAAAAATAGAGGACCAATTAATGTATTACATTTAATGTTAATAAAATATATTAAAGAGTTTAGGTAAAGCTACAGACAAACAGATGTCTAGACTAACCGGTGAAATGTTGCTACAATCATTTCATTTGAAGAACATGATTTTTATGCAAATAAAATATCAGACATCAATAAAATGAATTTTTCAAAAGCTTGAAGACTGATAATCATTTAGATATCAAACTACATCTGTATCTCGTTTAAGAAGTTTAGTACTAATCGATTTGCGTTTGCAAACAGAATCAACTTCAATATATACTCAATATGTAAACTTAAATAGAAAAGGAATATTTGAATATTGAAACGTCATTTCATTATACTCGTATTATAACTTTAATAAGGTTCGATTAAATTTTTGACCGATCAATTGAAACGAATAGGTAATGAAGTAGGTATATTTTTTATTTCATTTCAAAATCTTTGCAGAGGGGGGGAAGATGAATATACCTGCCATGAAAATTGCTAAATCAAAATTCTTTGTTCAGCAAATCAGTAACTTTCTTATGAAATATTATAATAAAACAAAATAACTGAAATATTTAAGATAAAATTAACTATTTATAAACAAATTAGGAAATAAGTAATTTATTTACTTGATTATTACATTGATTAGTTTAATTATGAAGAATTATTTGTCGGTGACGATTTGTGTCTTAGAAACGAAATTTAAAACAGTCTCCAATCACCCGATAAACATTAATCTTTATGAGTTTAGTTTTAGAGAAACATTTAAATTCGTCTTGACTGAAATCCTTTGAAGACATCAGATTCATTCATTAAGAGATTTGGTACAGACTATTCCTACACTTTACAAAGTTTTCATCCCTTAATATTATTTTTTCATCCATTAAAACGATATATTCTTGAATTTTCTCACCTTAAAAACTGAGGATATGTACAAAATAACTCTTTCCTATTTTACTTATAAAATATAATAAATATTTTTAATACAGTTTATAAATAAATGTTATAAATATTTAAAAAAAGACAGAATCACTTAAACGGTTAGTTGTTCGTATTGTAGTTAACTTTAGTCGATTTTATTGCATAACCATTTCCACCTCTCCAAGAGTAGAGGGTTATAAAATAAACGGAGTATTTTGTCCTGAATTTTTAACTCGTTTTTGTTTTTTTTATTATTATGGATTATGGAATAACGTAGAACTGACATATAGTTTTATATTAGCTATAAAGCCAACTTCATTACACTACGTTTGAAAAATACACCATATGGACAATTTCAAACATTATATTCGGTTATGACATCTTTATAATATCATTTTATATTGTATTACAGCTTAATAAAAGCCGCTCCCTACCAGGTAAAGACATATATATAAAAGAATGCTAGATTCGTCAAGACAGTTTTAGCATTAAAAAATATATTGTTATTGACGGTATCCCCGTCATTGCAGGCAGAATGATGCATTTTTAGTCATATATTTATTTTAAAGTTAAATATAATTCATAAACGCATAACAACACTATAAATAAGTATGTAATTATATTAATAAAGCTATAAGAAAGGTACAAGACTAAGCGATCCAACTAATAAATTTCAACGCAGATTATCGTAAAATTCCTTCTATTCCGAGCGGGGTTGGCAAGAGAGTATATTAATTCCAAAAATTCACGAAGCTCTTAAACAATTGTGTGGCGTCGTAAAATCGCTTCGCCGAAAATTAAATTGGTTAATCCACCAGCCAGGTGGATAAAGAAATTTTTGCGTTACATTTTGAGATTTGCTTTCCGTTAGAACAGTCGGTTTATTAGAATAGCGTATTCTGGAATTTTGGGATGTACATTTATTTTCGTTTAGAAAAAGTTTAAAATTAGATATTTGCCTTTTTTGTATTTTTATACTCATTTTTATTGGATTATCAACCCTTCGATGTCGTATTTAAGAGTCAATACTTTCTCCTTTAAGAACTACAATTAACTTAGAAAAAGAACCTTACAATAAAAATTAAGAATAAAAATACAGCTTAATTAGTATGATACAGAATTCATACACAATTTTTTTTAACGTTTTTGATTAATTTGTTTATTTCTAGTTTTCTTTGTTTGTTCATTCGATCGTTTGTTCATTTGTTTGTTCATCATGCACAAACTACAAGACGTATTATAATAAAACTTAGTATGGTTATAAGTTTTAATTATCCTGTCATATTTAAAAAAGGCTTGTTGTCCGAATTATTATCTTATTAATTTTAATAGACAAGAGAAGGTAATTGATTTCAAATCTAATTAATTAATTTACGAGTAGTTGTTTAGTTTCATAAAATCAATGAATGATTCATAGGTTACGGGATGAATAACAAAACAGGGTTTCATTTGGCCACTAATAACAATGAGCAAAATTAAACACACAAATCACTTCAATTCAATTACAATAATGAGCCGATACTAATACAATATAAGAGTGATGATGACTGCTGCCATATTTGGTTGAGCGACCACTGTAGGGTTAAGATACCAAAAGGTAAGATTTAATAAAGATTTAAGCATTTACATTTATAATTTTGAAGCAACTTTTATGCGAACTTATTAGTACATTTAACCAAAGGGATCTCTTTATTACCTTTAAGATAGGATAATTTTGGAAATCCTATGTACCATTTTAAATAATATTGAGTATAATATAAATTGAGCATCAGAAATATAAATACATTTCTGTTCAGTTTTCATATTATTTCATTGTGTAATAAGTAATATTGTAGTTTTACTGTTTATCGAAGCTTCAATTGTATTTCAAAGTTCATAACTATGATACAATCGTTGTAATATTTTTATCGAAATACGATTTGAAGTCCATTTAAATGTATTCAAATCACATATAATTTTGTTTGATTAATAAATTTCAAGCGCATTATCGCAAAATTCATTTCATTCGAAAAGGGCAGGCATAAGTGTATTAATTCCATATAACCATTGCTTTGGGACTTGTGTTATATTCACTTTATGCCGAATATTTTATTCTTTAATTCAACTAAGAAAGATGGCGCTTTCTTCTATTTAATTTTTAGATTAAATTGTCTTCCTTCTTAGTAATTGATAAATATTACCTGTATAAAATAATGTATTTATTCTTTTTAATAAATTCTTTCTGATACAAACATGTAAGACATTTTTATAACTGCCTTTAAGTTTCAGCGTTTCACGTTCTTTAAACTCTAAATAAAATATTATTTAGTAAGACTCATTTTCATGGAAAAAAAATTGTATTTCTTAAGCCTAAAGTAGTGCTTTTCCCAATATTTTTAGGTTCCTGTACTTCTTAAAATTAATTGTCGCCAGTGATTTATTTTTCAGTTAGGTCCTCCTCCAAAATACCTCCATTGTGTTTACACTTTTGGTGTATTGTGATTTAAGATAATTTGTTTAGTTTTTCTGTGAAAAAAATATACTTAAAAAAAGTACCATAACAAATTTTATCACAAACTATTTTTTTCAAACTACGCAGCTTTAGATAGTCAAGCATTATCCATCTACGTTCCGGCAAATACTACTCTTTAAAATCGATAGTAGTTGTGTTGTGCATTAGTAGAATAATTTGATACATTCTCATAACTCTAATGAATAAAACAGAGTGCTTATAACATAGTTTGAAGAATGTAGATAATGTAAATTCAGTGATAGATTATTATTTTTATTGAAACCGAGTTAGGCACCGCTTGATATTGGTATTTTCTAGGTATATAATAATTTTATAACTACAACTGTACGCAACAATGACGTAAAATGTTGATGAACAAATACTATCGTCTCATTATGAAGAAATCTTTTTCTTAATCTTCTTTGAAGCCTAATTATTAAATTCCATAGTAGTTAAGAATTATTTTTTTAGGGTTTCAGTAGGTTTTAATGAAAAATTATTAAACATAATTTTACTATTGACATTTTTAGATATTTAATAAATAAGTACAAGGCAGTTCATTATAATATTTGTTAAAAATTATTTACAATGTGAGTTTATATAATAATCGTGTTTCGTAACAATTTTAGTATTCATATGTTAGATGAGAACGGGAGCAATTAATATCCGAGAAGTCGTAACCTCATACTCTTGAGGTCGATCGATACGTTATTCAAAAAATCACAGCACTACTTATATGTACTCTAATTAGAAATACAGCCTATACTACAACTAATAACTCAAAGTTATCACTAAAAACTATAGAGATACACAGAGCCATAGTCAGTGATGTAACTTATCTAAGATACAAATATTTCAAATACAGATACAAGATACAAAAACAGTATTTTTATTTTACAATTGATAGAAAACTAAATAAATGTTAACATGTAAAATAAAAGCCACATTGGGTAATACCTAACAAGAAAATTGAATGGTATTGCAAAGTTGATTAATTATTAAATATGATAAGACTTGCTTAAATAATAGTAGTATATTGCATTACAAATTATAAGTGTGGTCCTAAAAGTATCCTATCCTATCTTTTTAATTAAAACATTTGGTTTATTTAAAGTAAGTCTTTGAAAATATTCACTTCTTTTACAGACGATTTTGCATTGAGAAAGGATTGAGATCAAAGAGTCTTGCAATCAGAAAATAATAGTTTTAATTGAAATTCTACGTTCGACTTTTATATGGGAAGTTACGTATTTTTCTTTTTGCTTATGAAACTTAGTTCCTGTTTCATGTATTTTTATTTTTTATAGGAAAAAATGATTACGGCGGTTATTCACGGCTTCAAACAATAATTATATTATTTACTATATATGTGTTTTTAAATAATATATCACCTATTTTTTATACATTTCTAAGAACTACCACCACTTTTTTAATACTAACATTAACATTTTTATAATTATCACGTCACCGCCATGTGATGAAATAAGATTCTATCTTAGGTGAAGAGATCGAGCTATTCTAACTTGAACTTACTATAGTGTTATTTTATATTTAATTATTTTATATTTAATAACAAATACTAATAACATTTTTAGAAGATATAATTTACACACAGTTCTTTTCTAATTATTCTAACAAGTAGCCCTTTAATATTTTTTTCTGCTTTTTACACCACTTTAAGTTAATAATAATTAACAAAAGATAAAATAGGTTTTTTTGTCTTGTAATACTGAGATAAGTGTTGGTAAACGTTGTTAGGTTTTAATTAAGATAATTATAATTACTATAATTTTATGTCTCATTTTATGTTTTATTAATATAGGGACGGATGTGGCGTTTGGTTTAATTAAGATTTGTTAAACGAGGCTAAAAACGAGCTCCGTCAGTTGTCACGGATGAGTTATAAAATCTCGTATTCTAATTATACCTTAAGAATGAAATGAAATCAAAAATATATTAATTAATTTCAGTACTTATGTACTCAATGACTTTATTTTAAAAATTGTTTATTTAATGTCAATATAATCTTTGTTAAGTCCCCGAAATTTGACAATTTAAATTTTAGATGGTTCCTTAACTTTCTGCCATATCTGCGGTCGATATCGTTAAAATAACCAATCGACCGTTGTTTCACCATTTCTTAATACAATTTTGGTAGTAGAGAAAACCGTACATAAAATGAGGTCATAAAAATCCCAACTTATAGGAATCGCACGCGTTGATACAGCAGACCTCGGCAATCGTTCTCCGGCAGGTAGAGAGAAGGTTCAGGTTACATAGTGTCGGTACCTCAAGATTAATGTTTTCAAATGAAAAAGAATAAAAAGATAAACATAATGAATTAATAAAAATCAAATTATTGAAAGTATTTCGTTAATTCACAGTCAAATTTGCAATGCTTTATCTATTTAATTACAAGACTTAATCCATAAATAATATTTGTGGTCGTGATTTCAATATAATTTAACATACATTTAGTGAATTAATTAATATTATTGATAAATGTAAAGTAGTTTTTGCGTTTAATTGCTTTATCATGTTTAAATCGGTTTCATAGTTTTCATGTTATGAATTTAGTATTTTTCTAATTACAGTACACACGTAGTTTTACGACTGTCCGAGCGACGTATTAGTTGACCACAGAAGTATGCGGTTACAACTTCTCGGACAAGATTTATTGCTTCCGTTTTAATCCCACCTTTGTAGAAGTTTTATATTATATTTCTTTTCACTCTACTAAAATTGTATTTTATTTTTTAATATATGTATATAGTAATTTTTGTTTTTTCAATCATCGATGAAACGACTTTTCTTGTAGTTATTCAATGTCAAATAAATTCTATATAAATAGTACTTGCGATCAATATAATGACAAAGTTGTTATTTGTTCAGTTATAGTTTAATTATTATATTATATAACTCTCACGTTGTGTTGTTATTCATTATACTTATGTGTTCTTTGTTAATATTTCGCTTGCTGTTTGCTATTTTATATATGCAGTTTTATCTAGTTTTTATACTTTTAATAACTTATACTATAATATGAAGATTTAAGTGTGAAAGTTAAGGTACAATGTTTAGATTGATCCTTAAATCGTACGTAAACAGATATTGTACCGCTAATATTTATAAAAAAATGTTATATAGTTTTACAATAGTTTTGTATTCTTAATTTTTTTTAATAAATACCTACGAATTTAATATAAAGTTTTATAAATAGAATAAGTTAAATATACACATGAATGTATAATATAAGCTGGTGATTGAATTAAGCAATTTCATTTCAGTTAAACGATACTATGACAACGCAATGGTTTTACGACTTTATGAAATTAATACAGTCTTATGCCCGCCCTTTTCGGATTAAAATGAATTTTATGATAATTTGTTTCAAAATTTATTAGTTTAATGAAATTGGCTCCAAACTTATTAGAAGCGTTGTAACATAATTGTATGTAAATTCATAAGACAATTAATATTTAGAAATATAATATAACTTTGATAGTTAGATTTCAGTCTTATAAATAACAATGTGGTATTTAGATTAAATTTTAAGTGTTATATAAAAATATATTGACGTGAGATAAATTATAATGTATATTTTCCCACAATTTTAGTTATAATATTTCAAATAAATCAAAACCCTAGATTTATTGAATGTTTAATATCATTGCAGTAAAATATTAGGAAGTAAGAACATTTTCAAAATGTTTGATTTTATTTGGTGATAAAACGACATTAGTATCATAGACGTGGGGGAAGTATTAACAGCGAGGCGCCTATTCTTTCCTTTATATGTCGGAGTGACTCTTATTTGGATCACGTAACGACACGTAATAATATATGTAAGTATTCCCCAATTATGTTTTAATAATAACTACTCTTGTTATTATTAAAATATAATTGGGGAATACTTAATTAGCTCTTGTAATTTAAACGTGATAAAAATGGTTTACCGAATTAATATATCAAGTATTATATTTGATTTGGAAAATATGAAAAATGCGATATCGCTAGCCCAAACTGCGAGATTGATGTTGTTACATGGATTAGCGCGGGTTTGAGTTCTTACTATAAGGCAAGTTAGATCCCGCGAACTTAAATTGTTGTGCTACTAATCAGTTTACACATTATTCAAAGTTATTTATGAAGGTTCTAAGAAACATAAAAATAAACTATATTGTTGACTTGCATTTTCCATATTCCAATAACATATCATGAATAAAAATTCAATGACAAATTCTTCTCATGTGACTCGCAGTATTTTTTTCTTTGACATGAGATCTTTTTATTGATTTCATTTCACTCTGATTTCAGCTTTGTTTGCAAATGGAATGAACATATTCAAGTACCTCTTCCATTCGAATAAATCGAATGCATTTTTGTCAAAGCTGACATGACATAATATTAAATATATTATTACAGAACTGAATTTATACTTTTTTAAATAAATATATATTGAAAAAGGTATTGCCGCCTTGATTTATTTATATTTTTCCATATAAGCATCTTTACCGACATTATATTTACAGTTTGAATAAGCTTAGGATTGAACGTGTTTATAAGGTTTTTTTATGTTTCACATACAAGTTAAAACCATAATTTTATTCTAATTTATATTAAAACTATAATATATCTTTATAATCATGTATTTGGGTTTATGATAAATTCAATGATACTAGAACACAAGAAACCATATTTAAACACTAATGTAAATAATTATGTTTATCCTGTTTTCGAATAATATTGATTAAACTAAGCTCTTGAAGAGTTTTATATTATTTTTATTAATATAAATGATAGCGGATAATATTTTGTATTGCTAAATAAAGGATATTTCAAATATTTTTCACTACTACCTTTTATCTGTGACTGCTTGTCATTGTAGGATATAAAAAATTGTTTCAGGGCTTCAGATGTAAAAAATTGTTTTTAGCTTAAAATTATCTTAGTTTAAAAAATATTTTTATTTGTTTCTTAGTCAGTAACAATATTTGTATAGTCAAAGATTCCTAGACTTTCATTTTTATTAAAAAAATCATAAAACGACTAAAATTACTCCCGTTAGGAATAAAAAATATTCTACAAAGGAATCAAAACAATATAATTTTATAAAAAAAACATACATAAGTTTTGTGTTTTCTTTCTCTTTTAACGTATACTTTTAAGAAGATTAAGTTTAAAAGTTTTTATTTAGGTTTAAGTTTATATTTTACTAGATTTAAACAAAAAGTTTATACTTTTATTAAGCTTACAAGTTTTAAATTTTGTATAGTTATATAATATGTTTAGCAAGTATCTTTTTGTGTAAAAACATTTATAATTTAAATAACTTTTTCCGAAATTATTTAAGAGTTTAAAATATTTTTTTTTATATTAAAGCACACCAAGACTGTAAAATAGTGATGTTAAAAAAAATCTTATTTACTTCTTTAACATGTCAAATGTAATTTTTTTTACTATGATAATTAAAAAAATTATCATAGTAAAAAAATTAATATGATAATTAAGTAAGTATAAGTAAGTTTGTATCAAGATTCGGCTCTGGGTCCCTACCTCTTCTTGTTTATAATGGTTGCTCTGACATTCGACATACAGGAAGAGGTACCCTGCTGCATGCTATTCGCTGATGACATTTTCGTATTTTTATTAATACATATATAAATAAAATACACTTTTAAAAACCTTAATTAATATATAAAGTGTATATGCTCCTCAAACCGGGTATGATGATAGGATGAAAGAGTAGTTTTGGGAAGATTTTGATTCTGTGATGATGGATGTTCCAGACAGTGAGCACATATGTGGGGGTGAATTTAATGGGCATGTGGGATGTCTGAATTATGGTTGATGAAATATGAACGAATACATGGTATTTGGGGTTCTGGTCACCGTATGATAAGTGTGAGATCTTGCTAGAGGCCGCGCTATCCTTCGATTTGGTTATAACAAAAACTTGATTTAAAGTTATCGTGATATAAAGCTCTTGTCACATACTATGAAAGTGTGGGAGAAAGTGATAGAGAAAAGGATGCGAGACGAGAGTGATATCTCAGAGAACCACTTCGGCTTCATGCCTGGTCGGGGTACGACTGATGCTGTATTCGCTCTCCGACAGTTGTGTGAGGAGTACAAACAAGCACACAAGAACCTACACATGGTGTTCGTTGATCTCGAGAAGGCATACGACCACCTGGTCTTAAACCTTCTCGAGATCAACGAACACCTCGTAATGTGATGTGGTGGGCTTTGAAAGAGAAGGGTATACCTGGGAAGTATGTGGAGTTGGTTCTTGCAATGTACAGTCGATCTAGTACACAACTCCGGTCGGCCGCTGGAAATACGGACAAGTTCAATGTGGCTGTAAGTTTGTATCAAGATTCGGCTCTGAGTCCCTACCTCTTCTTGTTGATAATGGATGCTCTGACATTCGACATACAGGAAGAGGTACCCTGCTGCATGCTATTCGCTGATGACATTTTCGTATTTTTATTAATACATATATAAATAAAATACACTTATAAAAAATTTCTTTGTTACTTTAGTTGACAACTTGTCATTACAGAAGCATAAACTATTTTGACTACCCTGGTGATAATTTATCCTAATTGTGTTCAGCTTTGAACACAATTAGGATAAATATACTCGTACTCGTATATATATACAATATACTCGTAGAAATACCAAGAGACTGTAACTTTTACTTTTGCATATCTAAGTCATATTCCATTAGAGTGGATATTTCCTTGAAAAACAGTAAACCACTCTCTCAGTAACTCACATATATCATTAAATTAATATGTTTTTTTTTCATATTTAGCGAATAAGTTTTACAAAAAAAAGATTTGTTAAATTTTGTATATTTCAGGTTATGAATTAAATAAAATTGATTTATTATATTGTCTTAACGTTAAATATTTAATTTTTACAAATTTGAGCATCTTCTAAAACGTAATTTGTAATTTATGGGTGGTTAAGTCGTTTAATAATATCCACTTCAGGCACTGGAGTGCTCTTCAGGTTAATAATACATGTTTAAAAAAAAAAAAAATTATAAGTATCATGTTTATCTGTATAAATATTAAATTAATGGCATTAACGTTATTAAAATCAAAATAATAAGTTAAAATGAAAGGACAAATTTACAACACCAAATTGATTAAATTTACAGAGGTTTGGTCAGGTTTGGTAAAAATAAAAAACAATGACACTACACCCTAAACTTTTACTACAACAGGCATTTATTTGCTATAGGTATGAATATATTTGTAAAAGTTTGTTTGCCAGATTTTAGAAGCAATGGTGAGAGCACAGTACATGTGCGAAATTATGAAAACTTGCATTATAAGTAATGTAGCTATAATACCTGATCCTCATAAAGGTAGTAGCCGAGCACCAAAGGTTAGATAGGTTTGATCTTAACATGTGTTTCTCTTATTATTTTAAACTTATAAACTATGACAATTGTCCTATATATGTATTTGAAATATAACTTATTTACATTTTATAAATTCTATATTTAACAATCACTTTTGAATAATCTATATGGTTATAATTTAGTCTAATAACAACCTCAATTTGCAAACAATTATGCAATGTCATACGGACGCTATTGACCATTTAAGCATAATTAGTTTTTAATCAAGTTGTAGCAAGAGCGACTTTATTTCGCCGTATTTTGTGAACTTTATCTCGACTTTACATTTGATCGTAGTTTTATTATAATAGCTAAGTATATTACACACGGACGTTGATTAAACTGTTTAAGAACTGGTTTAACGGGCACTTAACTATGAAACTAAATTAGTAAGGTAATCTAGACGGAACATATAAATAGCCTTTGAAGCTATATGGATTCTTCTGTGTTGTTGTTGCTATGGATATTTTATGGGAGTTACTTCGCCGTTGCTATTTAGTGCCTTATAAATAAAAAAAAAATCTCGTATGAAAATGAGAATGAAAGTAATTATAAAATTGTAATAACTGGTAAAGTTACTTATGTCGGTAAATAAACACCGACAGACCGATGAGTCGATTTATTTTGATATCACTTAATCAGACAAGACAGTCACACAATTTTGCTCAGTAATTAAAGTAATATTATATTTGAATTAACATATTTTTTTCAAATTCAATTTATTCTTGTTGATTGTGAGATCATTAAACTGATTAAGATAGTATTCCAAACTGTTATGGCATACAATATAATTAACAATTAGGCAGCTGTTGAAAAAAAGAAAGAATGCGGTTCTTTAACATTAATTTCCTGATTTAAATACAGTGTTTCTAAAGAATATTACATATTTCACACTTAAGGACACATTTACTTCATTCAGCTGAATAATGTACCTGAAAGTACTTTGTCAGGTGAAAGTACATAAAGCGAGAGGCTCCGATTTACGTGGCAATAAATGTTGCCAATTTACGTTACTATCTCCTACATTACTATTTAATGTCTGCCATTATATTTATGACTCCTTGAAATATATATTCGTCACAAATTTATCGACTATGTGTTTTTCTTACTTTAACTTTAATTTCTATTTGTGTTAGAAGTTTTTTCTAACTAATCACTAATTTAATTTGCGACATTTATTTCTGTTGGGGACATTTTTAATTGACTGTATTTATTTGTTTAAACATTATTTCAGTTTATTATTTTACGAAGTTATGTTAGATATTTTTGGTAATATTTCGATAAGATATTTTTGGTATTATTTGTTTTGATACCTGCCTTCAATTTTCATCACCGCACAGCACGTCACCGCCAGTATTACCATTTGTACCACCTATATGGATAATTTGTACTGTGCGGTTTTCAAGGAACTTTCTTCCACTACCTTAGTGGACCTTTAAAAAATAGTATAATTCCTCCTCGATGGCCGGCAACGCTCTTGTTAATTCTTGGATATTGCAAGAGGTCTTGGGCGGCAGTGATCACGTATCGTATTTGATCCACACTTTTGTTTCTTCTCCTCTAGCATTTAATAATAAAATTGATAATAAATAATAGAATAAAGACCCTTCAACAAAGCGCTGTCAGTACTTAGGTATACTTGCTCCTACATCCTATTATTACTTAACTTACCATTCCAAAATCTCTTAAATGTTTTAAACTATTTATTACAAATGGTTAAGCCTTGTTAATCTTTTTTAAAATTTCAATTAATATACAACAAATTAATCGATGTACAAATATTATTCCTATGGCATGAGAAACTGTTATATAACTCAATTAGAAAAAAATCAGAAGTTCTAAAATATAATTTTAAAGAACATATTTAATTAAACTCCGATCATCACTAAATTCAACGAAGCTTTAAGAACGTTCCAACATTTATTGATTGTTTACGACTTTCCCTATTATATCCATTTAATAGACAAGTAGTTTTATTTAAATGTCTCATAATAACTAAAATATTTGTAACATCTCAATATATCTTCGTTGTTACTCTATCATTGCAATAACAATAGTAATATCAATATGCTCGGCTGATTTGACTTGTCTCTTTGCCTCTGTAGTAAATACCTTTATGAGTATCATGGACAAATAATAATTTCTTGTGATAATTTATATCGCTATATTTCTTGTAATAAATTATTATAATTTTATTTTGAAACCTAAGAGTTTATTAAAATTTATAACGAACGCGGCCGTTGTAGCCGGCTGTTATTATCAGTGAATGGAACTGAAGACAATGAGGTTATAGTTTAATTTATTGAGGAAATTGTAACCTTTTTTACACGTTTTAATTGGACTACTATATATTATTATATAATATATACATAATGTAATAAACAAAGCCACGTATTTATAAGAAGAAGGTATAAGTTAAATATTGGGGAACACTGATTAAAACAAATATAATTTATATATTTACTTTCTTTTCATTAAAATTACAATTATAATCAATCTGCTGTTATTATATATTATTAAAAAAACATTTTATTTGATCGGCCTTCTAGTTCGAATCGGACTGGATATCATATATTATCTCTATTTTCAGTTAGGTCGTAAATCATGTGTGCTAAAATTATTTATATTGAAAATAAGTTTTAAGTTAAAAGTTTTAAATTTAAATTCGTTTTTTAATTAAATTTAAAACTTTTAACTTAAAACTTATAATTTTTTTCTAATATTAAATTATATATATTTTTTCTATAAAGTAAAACAAGAGTCAGAGTAATCATTGAGAAATGCCACTTAACTATTTAGTTTAATCTGTCGTAGGTTTTTATTTAATTCTCTCTGCATTCTTGCATTTCATTGTCTTTTATCCTAAGAATATCCTTGGCCTATTGAGCAAAGATGAGATTATGTCTCAAACGCGGCAACGACCGTTTTATGAAAGAGGCTATAGCTTTCTAAAGATAAAACGATATAACAACGGATATTGCATCGAACGCTTAGTGACTTTCTTTTTATTTATTTTAAAAATATCAATACCTATTACGGGTAAGATGACAAGGAACAAAAGTGAAGCAGCAAAATAAACATGCCATGGCGTCAAATAATAAAGGTTTAGTCACAAAGATATTCGATTTAAGAACTGCATAAAAAAGACACACATTAAAGATTCGATGATATTCTTTCTATATATTATAAATAAATAATTATGTCCTGTGTTATAAAATTTAGAATATTTAGATGTTTGTTTATATGTTTGCAAAATATGCAACAAATAAGATGATTATTTTATAAAATTGCACATTATGTAGATCAAAACCTGGAATAGAGCATTAATTAGGACATCATAAGATATTTTTTTTGAGTAGAAAAACAAGTAGCAGACATATAATTTTAGAGACAAACATCATTACATTTTTTTAATAATATGGTATAATTTTTGGTACAATCGTTTTTTTGGTGGGGGTCATCTCGGTTACGGTAATTGAGGTAATATTGATATAATATGCCCATCTTAGGGTTTTACATTTTACTGTCTATGAATTATATGTACAATTAAAAAAATAAATATCACAAAAAAAAAATATCTTCGCGAGCAGGACATCCCCTTCGACATCCGACAAACCGTCCAATCGTTCTGCCAATTGGGTTATATACACCTTGATCAAATCTCATTGTGTATATTACATAAAAAGGAATTTATTGGGCGCCATTTATTCGACTTCTTTAGAAAATACTTACTTATGATTCTAACTTTGCAATATAGATTTGTTTATTGATATGGCAAGTGACATAAAAGAAGGATGGAAGGGAAGGAAGGCTAGAGTGGGCTTATTTTACATTTTAGCTCCTTATCCATATACTTTACCAACTTTTTATATAAAAGTTTCTTTATTCTAATGATTTAGAAAATCCAAAATTACATTAAAAATATTTACGTGACTGAAAACTAGTGGTCCAGTACAAACCAGCACCACTTTTTTTAATTACTTACACACAGTGTTAAATCATGATTTCATTCGCTTTATATTTTAATTATTATTCGCGACCTGTTTGGGAATAGTTATAATCATTTCATAAAAATGTCTATTTATTCTTAGATTTTAAAAGTAATGAAAGACAAATAATAAAACAGGACAATGTGTAAACAAAGACAGAACACAACATAAAAGTAGATTCTCTTTTATTAAAGCTGGAGAAAACAGTCCCTTTACTGGAGCGACGCGGTAGGACCCATGTCTACCCACAAGACATACACAAACACACACGCTATGACGGGTATAATGTGTCCTTGAGTACTTAATAGTGCAAAGCGGTGTCAGCTCCGGTAGTACGCAAGTATGTCCTAGCATACCACCTGTGTCGTGGGACCGCTTTCGGCTCTCACTACCAAGATCTTGGCGGTTTACTCCCCAGAGCTTACGCCTATGTATCTAACTTTATGTCAAGAAACTTACTATCACAATCTTAATTAGTATTTTCTTTGTTGTAATGAAGTAATTCTATAAAATGTAATAAAATGTAATCGGCAATTATTTTATTAATTTTATTTACATACACAAATCCCTTTATATAATGTGATAAGTAGTGCGCTATTACTTGTATGAAGATCACCCATTACTTTTGCTTTAGTTTAGGTTTAGATTTTAATTCAGATATAACACCAAAGGTAAGATTTAATTAAAACTTAAGTATCTCCTAAATTACCCTAAACTACAATATCTAAAATTACATACATTTCTCGTTCAACCGTTTTAACGTAGTAGTTAAAAGGACTTTCAAATTAAAATTCAAAATATATTAATTCAAGTAAGCATTTGCACGCACTTTTGAATCGTCAATTATTACAATAAAAAGAGAAGAGCCATTCAGAAACTCAACAGTTTCTATATTTTAATAAAATTTAACAATGTTTGATGTATACATTATGATATGAACCCTGCAAATGAGTCAACAACTTAAGTTCCACACATTTCGATCCACTAAAAACTTTTGAATGTTACTATTTATTATTTCCATTTGTTATCTACCACCCACTACTACCCACTAGTTATTTTATTTATATGATATATAATTTGTATACGCAGAGTAAAATATATAATAATCCCCTTTTAGATAAGCTTACTCCAGAATACTTAAATTAATAATAAACCTTTTCTCAATTATATTATTAATATATGCACTCTTTGTTTTAGTAACTCTTTTAATAAAAGTTTTGAAAGTCCTCGTCTTAATTAACCTCATCCGCCGGTATAACTTGTATACTTATTCTGACTTTGACAACTAAAACTTTGTCTTTGTCCCAAATGTAACAAGCTCTTACAATGTTAGGTCATTTATTTCAACGAGGTTTTACACTTTGTTAAACTTCCTGTGGAAATTTTATACATGTTGAATGTTTTGGTATTTTTATAGTCAAATACTTTTGATAGTAGGTTTAAAATATAACATAATATTTATCACTTAATGCCTATAAAAAAAAACTTCTGTATTAGAACGGGCTTTTTAATTGTGATAATTCATTGTAGGTATGTTTTAATATTGTAAACAATATTCAAGAAGATTATTATTATAAATTCTCCCTAAATAATAAAAAGTCAGCAAACTTTGTCTCACATTTCCTACCTTGTCATTTATTAACGTAACACAAGAATGAGCTTAAGTGGATAATAATATTAAATGTTGATCTTTAGGAATCTTGTCTGTATCCAAATATTAATTGTCATTTAGATCTTATTTATAAAATTACCATTCTCACAACCACAAATAAGTTCATTTATTGGATTTAAGATATTTGGGATTAAGATATTTGTGTTTAAAATTCTTGGGTTTTTATTTCTGTTTGTCGTTAATCGAAATTTAAGAAATATTTATTTATTTGTAAATCTTAGTTATTTGTAAGTCATAAATAAAATATAATACTATATTATACTACTAATTCTATACTATTATAAAATACCTCAAGTTCTGCCTTATATAAAATAATTACTTGAGATCAACAGATTCATTATAAAATGTTAGGATGGATTAGTATCCTCTGCAAAAGTATGCTATTTGAAGAGAATAACGGTTCTCATTTTAAAATATTAACTTCGCTTTTTATTTACTATGTTAATGCGAGCCATTTTATCTCTTACAACATCAGTTATAATATTACTACATTACTACGTTACTTCGTTACTGCATACCCTCTGACTGTAGATCCTCCTCGTTTTGTACTAAATGATTCGTGAAAGTAAAAGAAATAAAATTAATTGTGATAGCATTCTATTTGGCATTTTTACCTTTAAAACTATTTTTTTGAAATTTCTTAAGAAGATTTAAATAACCAGGGTAATTTTCTTTACTTCACTTTCAAATCGTCTTACTAATACAGGAATAAAAAAGTATACATAGTTTGTAAAAGTTATTCATGCAGTGTTAGTTTGTAACTGTATCTTACGTAAACTGTATCAATCTTACTTTTAATTTGATAGGCTTAGTAAAAATATTAGTTTTTCATATTTTATTTAGAATCTTATGTTTCGAAATGGTATATATATTTTTTTGAACTTCTACTTAAAAGTCTAATTAATAAAATATGAAAGAGAGATATATTTTTTTTACAAGAAATATGTGTATAGATCTGTCTGTATGTTTATTGATTACAGATGCTCTATTTAAAATGTATTAGTTGTAAGCTCGGTTGCAAACGTACAAAGCTTTGCGAATATGAAAAAGATATTTAACTGAGTGTTATATAGATGTGGTATGTACTGTAGATATATACTAGAAAGAAATCCAACTTTTAGTTTTGTATTAAAAATCATAGTATACCTGGGAGAAAAGATAATACTCTTTCTTCTACACATATTTCTTTGTTTTGTTTATTGTTTTACCCTTAGATACATATATGTGAGATATAAAAATATTTGTTGAAGTTAAAACTAAATTAATATCAATGGAATAGTAAAGGGTGGTTAAATTTGAAGGGTCCATGTTGAATGTGAACCACACCTAAACGTCAAGATTTTTTCTGCATTTCATTCTAACTCAATTTCAGACTAACTCAATTTGAACCATGGAAAGATACACAAACGAGTAATCGATTAAAGTTATTCAGGCTTATTATGAAAATGGGCGTTCAAATCAAAATGCATATTCATATACAGCATCGTAGGGCCGTATTTTTTCGAAAATTAGGCCGGTAAGGCAGTTACTGTGAATGATGTTCGCTATCTTAAGATGATACCCAACTTTTTATGGCCTAAATTGTAAGATATGGATGTGGACGATATGTGGTTTCAACAGGACGATGCTACTTGCTACACAGCTAACGAAACAATGGTTCTTTTGCGCGAGAAATTAAATGGCCGTGTTATCTCACGTGGTGATGTCAATTGGCTGCCAAGATCATGTCATTTGACATCGTTGGACTTTCTTTGAGGTTATTTAAAAGAAAAGGTGTACGTTGATAAGCCAGCAATAATTCAAGAGCTAAAAGATGAGATAATTCAGCACATTAACGGCATAGAATCTCAAACATGCCTCAGCGTCATCGAAAACTTGGATCATCGGTTGGAGGTGTGCCGCAGAGGTCGCGGAGGCCATTTGGCCGAAATTTTGTTCCATACATAATTGAATCATACCATACTGTTATAATAAAAAAAAATGACTATAATTTGGGTTTTATTCAAAATCATTATCGGCTTTTGAAATTTGACCAGCCTTTATATCAATAAATGAAATATACATACAATCGAAATATTTTAAGATTTTATTTTCAAATCCAATATGCAGAATAGCTTTGGAAACTTTATTACGTTTCATTTATTAATTCAAGATACAATATCGATTTAGGAAGTATTACATAACTCAGCAAAGCAATTAATCTTACCAACGTCTAATTTAAACGACATAAATCACATATAACAATTATATCCGCAATGCTGTGTATGGTACGTCTGTCTGTCAAATCATGCTGTGATTTGCTTGAGATTAAGTTTACATTATAAATGTAGTGCAAGAAGTTTTTTTAAAAAGGCCTAAGTATAACTTATAATAATACAAATATTTTGTTACCGGAAAATTTTTTTACTAATTTTTCATATTTTTAAAGTAAAATATTGTGCATCATCTAATCTAACTTAATTAAAACTTGTAAATTATTATACTAAATTATAACTAAATTCAAATAAATAATTATATTGAAATAAAACAAATTATGTTATATATATTATATATTTCTATATATTTCATATACAGATTTAAAGCTCATTACCTAAACCATCAAACTATTAAGTGAACAACATACTTATATTTATTAAGTATCTGAAATGGGTTGCATAGTCAATTCTATATTTATCTTCATTTTGCTATATTAATGTGAGGACAAAAGAGCCGTTCAGATTAATTGAGTAAAACTAATACGACCCTTAAAACAAAAGTTCTTTAAAATTAGCAAAACCTTATTTTTTAAAAACAATAGAAAACTAGGATTTCAAACTGTAAAATTGTAATATATAATCAATCTACATAACATTTTATCTTGGTCGCTTATTTTGCTGTTTGACGGCGGACCTCAATCCGCACTGATTGCAGTTTCGCAGCCAAATGAAGAGAGCATATTGAAAAGTCCATTCAAATGAATGCTTGCAAAAGCGAATGTCTCCTGATGACTATTTCGATATTAGTACGTTATATAGTCTGTAATACAAATAATATGGAATTTGCCTATCACTATAATAACGTTTATAAAGTGTAAAATTAAAATAGTATTAGAGATTAACTAACCGAAGTTTGCACGAAGATATAGAACGCTTAATTCAAAGGCGGGTGAGGACTAGGTGGCTTACTTACAAAGTGATGACATGACTTTAAAAAGTCGCATGTTCGGGTACTGTATTTATTACTATATAATAACAATGATAAATAGCAGAATTTCAATTATTAATTTCGGTTATGTCATCTTTTTAATGTCCATCTACACGGCAAAGTGTATAACCTTGATTCCAAAAGAAGTCTTATAGATATCAACTTTGAATATTAACTTCTATTATATAGTTTGTTTGTTAATTGGTAGCTAATATTATTGTGACTACTATTAGTGACATAGTAAACACATTTAGTTATTTATCTTATAATAATATAAACACGATTAAAATTAAATTGGTTCGTTATTTAGAATCGATATATTTTTCGAATAAAAAAATATATTTTCAAATAATTATTTAATGTTTCGATGGATAGAAACATATATATTTCTTATCCTAATATTATCAGGAGAGGATACTAATTACAAATAATAGTGATTAAATCCAGATATATATTTACTCTCTGATAATGGAAATCGTGACCCCAAATAATATTCAACGTTGCTGTTTGTACTACGCAAATATGTAGGACAATATATATGTCACGACACAATGAAAGGATTATTAATATATCTAACTGACCGAAGGACGAATGCTGACTGACTGATCGTCACGAAAATCGGCAGGCGTATTATTTGAATTATTTGAATTTTTATGTCAAGCCGTTTTTTTGATTGGGCGAAAAAGTACAAAATGGCGGCGTTTTTTAGTTTTGTTTTCGGCCTAATAGGAGCAATTTTACTCCGATCGCCACAAAAATTGGTAATCATGTTCTTTGAGTTATTTATCTTTTTTTGGTTTTGCTATTATTCTTACTGGTAGGAAAAATTCAAAGTGGCGGTGATTTAAGTTTTTGTTTTGGCGTAGCAGATGTATTTTTTATACAATCGTCACGAAAATTGGTAGGTGTGTTTTTTGAAATATTTAAATTTTTATGTCGAGCCGTTTTTTTGCTTGGGCAAAAAATTTCAAAATGGCGGATTTCTGATTCGTACCACAAAAACGGACTTTGCGGCAGCTAGCTGGCTGAAATTTCGTCTAAATATTCTTTGCCGAAATCTAAAGTGTTTTTTTGTTATTTTAAAATCCAAAATGGCGGCCAAATTTCGTCTAAGTGTTCCTTTTTTTTTTGTTGTAGTTCAAGTATACGCAGGTTACTGGGGTGACGCTCATACTTGATTCACGGGTGAAATATCATAACCACTGCACCTCGTGAAATCCACTATAAATAATTTCCCAACATTATCTCATCCCCTAACGTACTGAGGTCTACTGTACACAGAACGACTAGTTATAAACAGCAAATAAATTGCTTAGTAGGTTTTATAATAACATGTCCCCGTTCTTTAAGTAAATACGTAAACGGGGACTCACCAAATAATACTACAGCCACGAAACTTGGAAGAAGTTTAATATCAATGAGCTATTCTGGTTTTTAATTTACATACTAAAAATTAATGCTTTTTTTGATCTGGGGAGCATATTAATTTCATGCAACTAAACGTTGTTCAACAGTATGATCCAGTTTTAGCTCTCAGTCTCCGAGTTAGTTAAGAGTTAATAACTTATCAACTTTTATTTGAGTTATTTAGATTTAAATCTCATTACCTTATCCATCAATCTATCAGGTAAACAACATACTTATATTTATAAAATATCTAGTATTTTCTAGATAGGCCGTGATTTAAAAAATTATTTAAAATTACATATTGATATTTGATGCCTTTTAAGTTAGTTTGTTAAGGACAATTTAATATATTTAGACAGCTTTATTCAGGATAATTATAACCTTAATTAAAGCTTAATCAACAACTTGAGAGCACAAAAATTTAGAGTTGTATAAATAACCGAAAAGGTAATCAAACACCTTTGGATTGAATTGAATTTTATTATTTAAATATTTTTGTCTCACATTGGAATTTAAGCTGGTTTTAAGTAAAAAAAATATTAAATTATAATACATTTAATGGAAAGTATAAGAAAATATAATTTAAAAAAATATTAATTAAAAAAAAGATACCACTAAACGAGGAAACAAATGTTCATCTCTTAAATTCATCATAAACATTTATCAACATGTATTTAATAATTGTGTTTCATTATGGACATATTTTTTTTTATTAAATTCTATTAATATACGGCAGTCTTAGTTTAAATATTAGATCAACAATACACAATGCAAGAAAGTTATCAAATTGAGAAGTTGAGAAAAACAGCAAGTAAACTCATTAGATAATTATATTCTCTAACACATTTAACTCGTCTCGACATGAGTTGACGCTATTGTTTTAATTTTTCTCATTTTTCCAGATATTGTTATTTGATTATACTAAACTTATCTTACTTATTATTATTATCTTACTTTAACTGCATAAGTTTATGAAATCAGAATCATGAAAGTATAAAATGTAAGCATAAAAATAATGCACGGCTGGAAAAAATATAAAGTAGTAATTATAGCACCCTATATCTTTTTCATACTAAATGCCATTTGAGATTCAATAGTATTTTAAATGCTGAAGCTATTACACAATACTCGAGGAGACTTATTGTTTAAACAATTACTTTTCGTTTTACTCCTGGATAAATAAGAAATAAAATAAAAACAATTAAACTTATGTTTAAAAATATTAAAAAAATTAATAAAAAGGTTTTTAGGTTGGACTCCATAAATCGGATGGTACTAACCTTGTACAGTGAGGGGTCCAAGGGCAGAATCCTAAAATCTCTTTTTCTCGATTATGAACACGATGAAATGTATTTCATTATAACTTCTATATAACTTCATGTAATAGTTTATAATTAATTAAAGTAATATAAATTATTTTTCCTTTATTTACAATCAATCAATAGATAGCTATAAGAAGAATTCGTATCTAAGATTCATCTTAATAAACTTGAGCATAGCTATAATGTATCGTATAAACATTTATAGCGTTCTCGCCCGCTTAGTACTGTATGTAAGCAGTTTTACTTATATCATGAAAAAACACTGAATCGAAGATATATATATAGAAGATAGAAGAACTAAACTAAGTTATAAAGCAGGTGCATGAGCATATCGCATCGATCACACTGTTGTTGTTGTGGGCGGAGACAAATGAACTTCAACACCATCAGTCTTCATGTCAATACATTCAGTTAACTAAGTAGCATAAACAAAAATATATTATTTCGTTATATAATATAATATATAATATCAGTTACTTTGAAAAAAAATTACATTTATCAACTTCGGGCTCTGTTTCATCCAGAACCTTTAAATTTATTATAAAATGAGAAAAATCAAGACTAAAATGATAATTTTATTATTTATGCTTATATTTCTTATCATTATACTATAAATCTAAAACACTGACAACTGTTACATATATGATTATAAATATTACAACTTGTACTCGTGAAGCGTTAATTAATGCAAATAGATAAAAAATATATGTTTTCAAGGTGCAAAGCTTAGACTGGATGATACCACTCACTTATTCACTTATACAAAACTAGATTTTTGTCAGCGTTGTAACGGAAAAAAATATCTTGTTATGTCGAAAGGCAATCCATAAATAATTTTCTATAACTTCGGTCCAACGCTGTTTTTTAAGAATTACCAGTATTTCCTGACAAGCTAAATTTAATGAACTTGTGTATAAAAGTGAAGAATAACATTTGCATGTATATACGAGTATTATTATTGTATGTTTCTTTTATTTGTCGTTTAGAGCGTTTTTTTCTTTTACTGATTCCGGTTTCTCTCGCGCAGATCATGATTCCGTAAAAATATCGAAATAAAAAGTAGCTTAAATTATTGTTAAAAGTAATTAATAAAACTAATAATGTAGTTTCGACAGGAGAAAGTATTTTAAAATTAACCCAAATTTCGCGATAACCGTATGATAGGTAATCTCGAGAATTTTTTTTTTTTTTTGTGTGCCTCTGCTGTTAGCCCTACTGGCCATGACAGCGTCACTGGTGGAATGGACGGGTGCAGAGACCCGCCCTTGAAAAAGGGGGGCCTGAAGGGCCCCAGGGGAACGCGCGTCCTGAGGGCGCCTTCTGTGAGGCTCGGACCACGGCTCAGGAAGCCGTTAGGTGGGAAGCGAGGGTTGGATGTGGGTTAGGATTTGACACTAACGTCCTCCGACGGCAGAACGCCGGAGCAACGTGATTGGATGGGGGCCTCGTCTTCGCCGGCGAAGACGCTGTGTGTGTGTGTATGTGTAGTATTTATGTGCGCTTTGCCGCTTTTACGTAGCGTTCCCTAACGTAATCGCGTCGTCCGGATCGAAAAGTACCGACTTGGGTCTTCTCTTTCTGACTTTAGGAGTCTTACGGGCCGTGTATCCTGTTGCCTTAACCACCAGCGGGTTTGGGTGTCCCACAGCATTGTCAAAGTAACTTTTGGAGAGCCCCTTGAAATACTGTGCGATCGTCGGTAGGTCTAAGTCTCTGTGCAAGTCGATATTACGCATAAACCACGGTGCCCCAGTGGCGAGCCGCATGAATCTGTTCTGAGCTCGAGAATTGGACTAGTGTATGTAATACAAACTTTTTTCTTTATAATATCCGTATATATTAATATAGCTCAAAATTGACACCAGATATTCGTAACAGATATTTATAAAGCTTTTTTTGTAGATTTGAGATTACTTGTCTTCTTAATAAATTTAAAATATTCTTAATAATAAAATGATAGAAAACAAGGTTAAAAAGCACTTCATCTCACAAAGAACTAAAAAACATTTTTATTTTGTAGTATTTAAGAAATTTTTCGTGTTTGAGAAGTTTTATTTAAATTGGTTTACTTTTTATTCGAAGCGGTATAAAAGGTGAAAGAAAATATTTGGTCTACAGTAAGTAATATATACTTTATTATAAAAGTTTTATAAAATAAATTAAAAAAAAAATAAAAGTTTTTTTTTTGTAAATAACGTACTTAAATAAAATATGCTGTCACAGGAAAAACGATATTTTCATTTTTCTCGGATGGATGGATATGTGGTATCTGTGGACAGAAAAAAATCCTCAAAATTTGTAGGAATTTTTTTATATAATCGAAAAACATTTATTAGGTCTTGCTGAGTTTAATAAAAAATATTTTTTTTTATTTTTTAAATTTTTTTTTAATTAGTGTGTTTAATCATTATTGCAATTTTTTTACAATTCATTTTTATGTGTAGTCTATGTTATCTTTAATTATTACTTTTAAATATTTATTTTCATCATCATTTTACTTAAAAATCAATTGTTTTTTATTAACATTTATTATTTCGTCAAAGTTTGTTCAGGAAATACCGTGGGTATTTTCATCTTCACTGGTTTTTAATATGAAATTAAAGTAAACTTCATATTTTCAATTAGCTAATCGTAAGGGCTAATTGAAAATTTAATAAAAAAACCTTTATTATTTACCATATTTACGAAACAGTTACAAAACCAGGATCAGGATAATTGATAAAGGAAAATTTCTATAACAATACCTTTTAATCAATACATAAAATTTTATGGCTAATAGATTGTATGTAATAGAAGCAAGGACTAGATATATAACAAAGTCGTCTGTGATAGCGAATTTTTCCCCACGATTATCTTATGATAGGGAAATAAATTTAGTGTTCGTACATAATGCTGACTTTGATAGAAATGTGATCATAAAAATATATTTCGTACTTTTAGGATATGTTGTAAAAAAAATCCGTGCCCGCTGGGGGATACGGTATAAAAACTTTTGGTACCTAAATTTAGAGTAAAAAATAAACTTTTTATTAAAAATACTTGTGATGTACTTGTTTACCAGAAAAAAGTTAAGAATTTTATTCCAAAAATTTTCGGATTTTTTACCCCTACCCCTAAGTTATTGTAGTTAGGTTTTCGGTTTATCTACATTAGTTATATGTAGGTATTCATCAAAGACATTATATAATATGAACGCGATTGATGTACTTTGTATAGGGAAAAAGTTATGGTCGAAAAACTGAAATTAGAAAAAGTGAGGCCGTAGCGCCCGTAGACAAAAGTCGAATCTGGACGCACGCACGCATATATATATATATAAACATTTTGACCAATGGTCATTTCGGACTCAGGGGGGCATAAGAAGACCTCCTGTGAAGAATTTTTTTCAAAATTCGAAAGTCGGGTACACCTGAATGGGCAGACCGAATTCTTCGAGGTCTACCCAAAACAACCTTAACTGTTTTTTCCTTTAAGTCACTATTAAAAGAAACCTAATTTATTGATGAATAATAAATCAAAATTAAAAATCAAACTCTTTATTGAAAGTAAGTTTTATACAAAATATTTTTTTATTGTCAAAGTTACTACCAGCTCCGAAAGTTAGCAAGAGTGGTTTCCACTCACATGAGAAGAGCTGGCGATAGAAACTCAGAATTTGCAACACAACTAAATTTATTAGCAAATCTAGCTCCATTGTAAAATAGCATCTACAGTGGTGTAAAAAAAAACTATGGATACAAAAACTTAAATGGCTTCTTCATTACAACGAATCAACTCAGTACACAAGAGTTATACGTTATACGTTTATACAGTTCAAATGTATTTAGTTTATATGAGCACCCTTTTAAGCACAATTAAATCTTAATTAAATATGTTTCGGTCCACATTATTCATATTTTTCTTAAATTTTGCTTAATAAAATGGGAAAGTCATTTAAGTAAGAAATAGATAAAAAATGACCGTCAGACAAGAGTGGCAATTTTCTTCTCTGTCATCTCAGCTGTAAGTGATTTTATAGTGTATAAAGCACGTTCATTGTGAAAGCCACTAAGGCTTTCGATACAATGTCTATGGGTCTAGACTTTAGAAAACTATAGTTACTTTATAGAATGGTCGTTGTCAAATAAGTTATTATTTTATCTAACCTTAATGAACAGTTCTTAGTACAAATACAACAAACAATATGGCGTTTGTGAAAGAATAAACTGTTATATGTAAAGAAGTTCAAAAGTTATAGGATTAAAGAGGAATTAAAGATTCTAAAAGACAATATGCTTTCATTTAAAAGAATTAGATGCCTATACTAAGTTTGCTTTTGTTTTTATAATTATATAATCAATTTCATTACAATATTATAATTTTTAATCTTATTTCATAGACATGAAACTTCAATATTTATCAACTTATCTTCACAAATCTTTACTAAAAGAATTCAATATTTTTCGCTTATCAATATATTCGTATTTAATTCTTATAAAAATCTCAATCCAATGTTTGATCTTATATTAAAACTAAGTAAAATAGCGTTCGTTTTTGCAATTATATAAATAATTAAATAAAAGCTTAAAAAAGCTTATAGACTTGTGTTCAAAGTCTAACTCTCACTTTGAAACAGTAGATCTTTTTAATACCACAACATTTGAGTAAATTCTTGTAAAAGATTTGGCAAGAAGATCCTTAGACATTTATTTAAATCACTTATTGACTGTAATTTTTTAGAATTCGTTCTTCAGACGTTTTGTTCATAAGAATTTTAACATAAATTAAGGTGTTAATTTTGGAATTATTATCTGTTCCGTAATATAAATAATAAAGTAATATAAAATTAAAAAATAATGTGATGTATTAGATTCTAAGTTTTATTAACACGTTAATAAAAGATATTCATTGAATTATTTTATTTGTTGTAATTATTAATTAATTTATTTATAAAGAGTTTAGGATACCTACAGAAAAATCTGTCGAGACTGGCCGGTGAAATGTTTCTACAATAATATTGATTAAAGAATACAATTTTTATAGCACAGCAAATAAAATACATTTATTAAATCATGGAGGTTCATAATAATCATTTAAACATTAAAGTGCTTCTAATCTCACTGTATTTCACAATTCCTGGGGAACGGTCCGTTGTTCCGTAGCACTCAGTAAAGTTTCGTAGCAATTGGTTTCTCGTTTGCGTGTGCAGAATCAAACTTCAAGATATACTCAAATATGCAGACTAGTATTTGACGGGGAATATTTAAGTAGTCCATCTTCATTTCCTTATATTATAACTTTAATGAATTTTGATTTAATTATTACCTAGGTTATTGATTTCATGAAATGTTATTAACAATTGTTCTATTCTTCTCTTCTCTTGTTCAAACTAATAATTATATAATACAACTTAATACAATTTAAAAGTTATATTAAATATATAAGAGTAAGAAATTTATGTGTAAATGAAATCGTTGTATATGATTGTTAAATATCAAAATAATATACAATATTTTATTCCATTAATTGTTAATTTGGCTCAGCTAAGAACGTACTGTAATGTATGCATATGCGATATGGTTCTTTGTTATTATAACGCTATATAAGGATTGAAATGCTAAGTATAATCATCACTTACTCTTCAATAATCGAAGTGAGAAAAATAAGTGACAGTGAAAGTTATCATAACTTAGTGCGAGTAAAGTGATAACAGGTACAATAACGTGAAATTATAGTTCAGATTAAGTGTTTATGATTAAGGTATAAATTGTATTACCGTTAAATATAATTATTTAAAATCTTAGCGAATTAAATGTTATTAAGAAATGTAATATATATTATTAAAATTCAATATGTTATTTAAAATTGCAGTTTCAACAATAATTAAAATTAAATTAAAATTCACTGTTTCCAGCGACTTTGTCTTTTGCTAAATATTTTCATTATAAATGTATTCAATGTACATAAATTACTGTTATACGTTTATAAGTTGTAAGTATTATAATAATTATATCTCACTATATAAATTAAATTAACGTCATAATATTACGAGTAGTTCTCTTTACAGGAAAAAATACAAACAAATAAAAGTTAACGTTGCGCTAGTTATTTGTGCTTCGAAATTTCAAATGATAAAATAACAGTTGATACATTTTAAAATACATCACAAAATTCACAAACATTTTCATTCAATATCTGTTAAAGAAAAAATTTTTGTTCTCCTCTTTCGAGAATAATTAAACACCCTCTTATCCGTTGTGGACAATTAGTTTCAGAGTTATATCATTTTACTTGTTTACAAGTTATTAGGATATTATTATTTTTTAACTTTACAAGCTTCAGTATAGAATATTTATTTTGTTATAGTAGTTCAATATAATTCATTTCACCAAACACAAACGAAATATTTTTAAGTTGGATACTGCTATATCCAAAATATGTGTTTTGTTCTAAGTGTTCAATTATATTATTAGTGGTTGAAACGATTTAAGTTTTTTATTTTTGATGGTATTGATTTGTTAATGTTTTATATAATAAAATATTGAGTATTTTTAGGGATTTTTTCATTTAATTTTGTTTATTAAAACATCTCTCAATAAAAAATGTACAAAATGAGTTTATTTTTAGTTTTATTATAATTATATCCTCCGTCTTTGTCCTTTATCCTTGAAAATAAGAGAATACCCGTAGAGCGTCTTGTATAGTAAGATGTATTGTAATTGTTAAAGAGAAATTTTATAAATAAGTAAATCAATACCTGATGTTATCGAAATTTAGTAAAGTTCCTAGTTTTGCGAGAATAAACAAGAAGATACATAACAAAACAATCCGACAAAGTTTATAAAATCTATTGTTATTTTTTATTTTATAAATAATATGCTTATTATATTGAAATCAATGTATATTTGTCATAAAATAACAAATTAATATTTTGATATTTATAGGGCACTTAAATTATTTAAGTTTTATAAAAGATTGTTTATATAGTTTAGTATTGTTTAACGTTTAATGTCTTAATTGGAACTCTGAAAAAGATTGTTTTGTTAAAAAATATAAAACTCTAAAGTATAACAATTTATACTTATTTATAAATAATATTAAAGATGACTAAACATAATGCGTTTAATAAATTCTCTCTTTTCATAATTTAATGCAAATATTTTAGTAAAAAGAAAGAAATAGGAATAATTATGAGACGCCTTCAATTTTGTTTTACAAAAATATTTCATTATTTGTTATAATATTACAAAGAGTGGACTTGTATTACGAAATTAAATTATTATTTTGCTGTTAAAAATATTCCCTTCTTCGCTGAATGTAACATTAGAGTTATAAATCAGCACCGCTGTCCGAATCCTACGAACGGTAAATAAATAAGAAAGAGTGTTTTGCATATATTATCTACCGTTCAGGGAAAATTCATGTTTGTACTAACGTCATTATCTTGATGAACTAAATATTGTTGCATATTTTTTATGAATTTCCTATAAATATATATATATTTGCTATATATTAAAACTAATAATAATGTATTAATATCCACAATCTATTCCTCAAAGACATGACTTTTCAATTTTTTTTTATATTTGTCTTTTTGATTGCAAAGTTTCATAATTTTCCGTTAAGTAGTTTTCTAGCCTATTCGTGACAAAGAATGTAAAAAAGTCTCCAGTAGAGCGCTCCGCTCGCTTCGATCAATAAAAGAATACGCAAACTTAAATTGACTTCTCTGAAAAGTTACCGATAACAATAAAACTAAACCCGAATCCAATTTAATATATTTTAATTATTATTCATCTTAATGCCATTTATTGTAAGAGATCATCAGATTATTGGTGCTCGTCACAACTAATAATTATGCATATTTTTTGTGTATTACAAACTTTTTCTCAAAATTTTCCTTTTAATTTACCTTTTTTTTTCCTAAGCTTTTATAAATCAATGTCTTGTTTAAAGTATTCGTCCATAAATAATGTTCAACGTCTCTAAATATTAATTTTCTTATTTTTAATTTTTTCTGTCTTATAATCGGAAAAGTGTATATATAAATATAAATATTAAATAAAATATATATTGGTTTAATTATCAAGAATTATTCGCTTGTGAGGGAAATGCTCTTTAGGAACGAAATTTAGATCATCCTCCAGTCGACTCATGAACAATAATCCTTATCTAAGTTCTAGAGTAACTGTTAAATTCATCCTGACTGGAATCTTCAGTGGAATTAACAACTTCAAAGCATCAGATTAATTCAGAATTAACAGATTTGGCAAATACTATTTCTACGCATTACAAAGATTTCATTACTTAAATAGAATTTTTCATACCTTAACACCTGAGGGTAATTATAAAATAATAACTATTCTCCATTTACTTAAAAGAAATGAGTATAATTTTAATAACTTAAATTAATATAGAAAAGAAACAGAATTATTTAAAAAACTGGAAGTTATTTGAATTGTAGTAAATAATTTTGTCGATTTTATTGCATAATCATTTTCATTGCTCCATTTGATATATTTCCTTAAATTTATAATTAGGTTTTTATTTAACATTTTATACAAGTAACAGTATAAAATTTAACATTTGATAGAAAAGCTATATTTATATAAAGCGATATTATATGCTGACATGTAAAAAAAACATTACGTAATTCTTAATAAGAAAAAGGTGAATGCTGAATAAATCTATCGTTAAATATCATAAAACTTGTTCAAATATTAAATACATTACAAAATAATAGCGGTGTTCTTATTATTTAAGTGGTGTAAAATAACATTTTTTACAAATTTAGATTTATTTACTACATTTAATCCACCAATTTCTTTGATGAAAACTTTTCATTCATTTAAAATTAAACTTTAAAAAATTCTCCATTCTGACAATTGAGTTGACGACAACTCTACATTTAGAACGGATTCAAAAGTCAAAGACCATTGCAATCAGTGAAAATATATAAATGAAATTCTATGATGTAATTTTAATAGTCGTGATTGCATTATTTTTAGAGACAAGGTGACAAACTATAAGTGCAAGTTATTTAAATGCTTACTTTAAATTATTATTTTATTATAATTAATACGAAAAAATACATATAAATATGTAAAATAAACGAAATGTAACATTTCTTAAAACAGCACTTATTTTACAAGTTGTCGCTATTTAGTAACAACACAACAGACATATAAAATAAAATACAAAACTAATATTATCTATTGCTAAAATTATAAAATATTGTAAATATTTTTTTATTATTATTTATACCAAACAAAATATATACAAAAAGCAGGCAATATAAAAAGTATGTAGTTATAGATTTATTAAAATAGATAATATTTATATATATATATATATATATATATATATATATTACTATTTTAAGGTTCTTATAGAAATAGTATCTTGTAAACTTGTTTTTATATGATACATATTCTATAATACAACAAAAATAAAATACAATTATAAATTGTTTTCATTTGACTCACAGTATGTTTTCTTTGTCTCTTTATTGTTTTAATTTCGCTGTGATCGCAACTTCTATGTATTTTCAAGACACAATTCAACTATTCAGTAAAATAATGTTTCCTGTATTTTTATTTCAAGCTCATTGTTATATTTATACATTTTTATAATATACTCTCTCATAATCGTGGATTTGAGATTATAACAAAATCAATGATACTAAATTTACAGATACTACTTACTATCAGATCCGATACATTTAAACACAAAATACGTAAATTCTGTTTACAAAATAATGTTGTTAATCTGCGCAAAACTAAGATAAAAAACTTAACTATAGACAAATATACAATACTTACTACGTTTAGTTTACGGTTTTGATCGTGATTATAGATTTTAAAACTGCAGTTACTTCACCACCACTTCATTTCAAAACGTTAACTTTGTTTCAAAACCAATAGGTATCCATTTGGTAATCAGTCATAATATTAAAAAATATCTTAATTTTTATTTGTGTTAAAAATAAATACAATATTTATTAAATTGGGCAGGAACTTGAGCCCCTGATTTACCAGAAATCACCAAATAAAAAAATATTACGACAAGGAATCAAAAATATTCCAGGAATAAATCAAAGCTAAGTAAAATGAAGACGTATTACATCAATATAAGTAACGAATATGAGCATTTTGTTTTCAGAGTATCATAAATTAAAAATTAAATAAATAAAACCATCAAGTACCTCTGGCTACCCCGCAAGGGATATGGCGTGAAGCTAAGTAAGTAAGTATCAAGTAAGAACTAATATACTTGTAAGATAATACAAAGCGTGAATAAAATTTTCAATTTTAATTCAAAAGACAACACTAAACATAAAAACTTATAAATAAATATAAAATGAAAACTGCTAAACACGAAGAACTCAAACCGTCGATATTTCGGTTACTGTCATTGTCATTCTGCTATCTGAGCTATCAAACTTATATACGTTTCAATAGATTAAACATTCTACTTTATATATCTGTATATATGTTCGTCTAACAGGACATATCTACCTTAATCAAAACATTAGGAAAAGAACATATATAATCAATCATAGGAAACATTATTGAGTGCTAATATAAAAATATGTTCTACGTACAACTTGAATAGAAGCTAATTTGGATAAATTTTAATATATGTTCTTGAAACACATTATAAGCCACGAATAACAAATCTTGATTAAAACAAGATACTTTTAGCAATAACACTTAGTGCACTTACTTTGTCTATAAAACAATAAAATCATTTGAAAGTGTTCTAATGCTTTAGACATTTGACTAGACATTTTATACGATATTAAATTTAACATAACTATTATCTCCGATTTTTCTAATACTTTTATTATTAAATTTAACTTCAATAAATGTTTTATATAAAAAACCTATCGTTTGACACAATCAATAGAAAAAACTATTTTGAAATGTGCAAGAATGAAAAAAAAAACGGAACAGTTTTTTCTTTTGTATATTGGTACGATACTCACCAAGAAATACTTTATAGTTCATAATAATGACGATCCACCACAATGTACTAAAGTGTACATACTAAAGTATTAGAATTTATGGTTATCATGGTATAAATATATATCTTAAGTGAAATAATATATATGTATACGACCGCGCGCTTATATCACAACCTGTTTGTTTCAGATTCTTTTCGGAGTGGCAGTTCTGCTACGTTTGATCAGTCAAAAACCTAAATTCTGATTGTTAATTAAAAGCTCATATTAAATTTGATATTTATATTAGTTTAGTTTATTTTCTGTTTTGGAATTTTATTGTTAAATAAAATATTTACGTAGTAATGCACCGATAATTAATGATTTGTTTTGTCCTTTTTCCACCTGTGACCTCTCGGAATAATTTTTTTATTGTCATATAACAAAAACACGATAAGTATTGTTATACCTGTCATGTTTTTGTTCTGGAAATTTCTTATCTTAGCATACTTGTTCCACGTTCTCTTTATTTCCACTCAACAAAACATCTTAAAATAGCAAAGGTAAGATTTAATTACGATTTAAGCATTTACAAATTCTTTTAGGTTTAATTTACCGTGTATAAAAGGCAGATTGAATCAGTTTTCATGCGCCGCTAATTAGTGAGTACACCAAAGGGAACTATTCATTACTTTTAAGATAGGTTGATTATGGAAATCCTTTGTTGTATTTTAAATATAATTATTGTATAATATAATCCCTATTAAGGACTTTATCCTTTCTATTTGTTTCATTACAATAAATATATAATATTATTATCAGAAAATACAGAAAAATACACTATGATAATTAGCTTCGGACTTCAATTTAATGTACATGTAATAATTTATTATTAATTATTAAAAATATAGAATCCAACATAAAACATATTACAAATATAAAATTTTATTAATAATATCATTGATGGATTAAACCAAAATAAAAAACAAATGGTTATCTTATTTTTTATAAATGAAATAAACTAAAAACAAGAAAATATTATTCAGCTTTAAAGAGGATATTAAATTATTTATGCAAGGTTCATTTACTTTCCTTTGTTTTGTATTTTGTCCTAAAAGGTGTCCAGATTTGGTTCCCAGTAAATGTATATTTGTTATATAGCAATGTATATACATTGTATATACATTGGCGACATATTAAGTGTATTCAGTTGAATGTTATTGAATATAAATTGGTCAAAATTTTTGAAGGTATCTCTTAATAAAACACTCGTAGATCCTTTGAGATTTTATATACCCGATAACTCTACATAGATTTCATGCACTTTTTTGTTGTTTTTTTTATTAAATATTTTATTTTCAAAAAATAAATATTATAATATATAAAATATAATATAACTATTCAATTGAAAGGAAAACAAATATTATTAATATTACATTATATATTATTGATACTTAGGTAATTATTTTTTAACATTAAATTATGTAATTGCTGGTGAATAATATTTTATCTAACGTAATGTTTGCAAAACACTATTTCTTATTTAGATAACGTTGGGACGGTTCAGACAACGGTACTGATTTATGACGCTAATGTAACATTCAGCAAACTCTGTATGTATAAACTTATTCAGATTCGCTAAAAGATGGCCGAAATACAAACATGTTTCATTGAATACATTCATGATGGCAGTATATTGTGTTCATTTTATTTTATACATAACATGTAAAGGAAATCTTCTTTAATGTTTAAATAGCGCAGATTAAAGAACATTATTGCTAGATATTTTAATTTATTACAATTTAAATAACCTATATTATTACAAATTAACGACCTATTATTACTTAAATTGCACACAAATCTTCATAAATCTTAATATATTCATTGTAATTGAAGACCAAACCATTTGTTTGTTTTCCTTTGAAAATTAGATAGTTTTCCGAAATAAAAATTATATTTATTTTCTTACATAACAAAGCCAGTCCGCCATTTTTTAAAATATATCCTAATTAGAACACATGATTGTCATTTTGTTAAGAAATAAACCCGAGACTGGATAATTTTTGCGACGTCTTGTGCAACACATAAAATGTAGGTATAATATAAACAAAATAAAATGTGTAAAATGTGTTCATGTTATGACAAACAAATTATTAAGCATTAATTGATGAATCGTGAATTACAATGTAATCTAATTACTTGTATAAGAAAACAAAGCAATTTGAAAATAAAATGTTCAGTGAAGATTCCTTATTATAACTGCAATAAGATAATTCATATCTACAATATTCTGTACTTTCCGCACAAAGACTAGACGGATGTTGCAGATGCGTTAAGTAAACGATCTGAGCATTGTTGAAATATCAACATAGTGAAAATAAAAAGTTAAAAAGGAAATTTATGAATAAAACGACGAAGGAGCATGAATTTGATATCCAATTCAGTAACCCTACTTTAACATTTATAGAATATTTTGACAATGGTTAGTTTATATATATCTAATGACACGACTACGATACAATAATTTTAATATATTTATCGACATATTAATTTAAGTCCAATTATTTTAATAAATTCAAGTATAGTATTGTTCGACTAATACATTTTATAACAGATTATTGTAAAATTATTTTAGTCTGAAAAGGCCGGGTACAAGAGTGTAGAGTAAACTCATAAAACCATGACGTGACTTGTCGAGACTTGTTGTTGTTTAATATAACGATAATAGCGATTTCTTCTATTCGATTTAAAGATAAAATTTACTACTAACTAATTTTTAAATATTTAATTGTTTAGAACAATGCCTTATTTATTATTTTAATATTTTTTAATATTCACTCAAATTATTCAAATATTCTAAGTGTTATCACACTTATAGTCAAAAACATTTTTTTTGTGTTTTTCAGTAAATGTGTTTGGAGTAAAAGCTAAAATATTGATTTCCATCATAACATAAAAGCATGCTATGTTACATATACATTTTCGAGGGATTTTGTTGTGTTGTGATTATATCGTGATCGTATTGTTAATCCGTTAAAATAAGATTAGTTAGATTTCAGAGTATAGGTACAATCACAGCATGTATATACTGTAATTAGTAAAACTGCCTTTACTACAACTTATAACTCACAGTAAACGCTAAAAACAACAGAAATACATCAACAGGGTAATAGTAGATGACAGTGTTTTGATTTTTTATAATTCTCTATATTTTTCTGAACATTTTGTGTATTTTAATATCAAAATTTGGTTTTATATTTCTTCTATTGTATATTTTCATATTCTGTTATAATACTAAATAGATAATTATTTAGAAATTAATTAGTTTAAATATTTGTTTGTTAAATAATACGGAACTAGAAATCATGTTTAAAAAAATGGCTGTATTATAATTAAATAAAGAAAAATTGTTGGGATTTAAATCCTAAGGTATAAAATGAAGACGACATTTCAGAATATATGTAATTATGGTGTAATGACTCGTGCGTGACGGCGCGAGAAGTTCCTTTAAAGCAACGTTGAACAAATCTTAATTAAGCCAACTGGCAATTTAGTCTCTGCCTTTCTAAAAGATGACATGTCGCATAAATCTGATTTTCTTGCATACTTTATAATATAATCTTACAGTATGAGGACGTAATGAGTCCGTGAATTGTAAATCGCTTATTTATACATGTAGATTTCCTTTTTAATAAATAATATGGAATTTAAACTCGTAATACATTTAATCTACCTATCTCATTGATGAATACTTTTGATTCATTCAAAATAAAAGTCTTTAAAAGTGTTCACATCTTTTGAAGATAACTTTTCATTTAAAGCGGATTACTGTGTCAAAGAGTCTTTCAATCAGAAAACAATAGTTTTGCACTTTTAAACGGAAAGTTAGTTCTTATTTTGATTAAATGTATAATGAAATGTAGTATTAGGTACAATTTAATCAAACTTGTCTTAAGTTAGATATTGGTGAAAAATAATTATAAAAATTTAAATTGTGTTGTACTAAACTAAGTATTGTTAAACGTTATTAAATTATAAAATAAATATCTAAATCTCTATAATTAATAGGGATGTATTACTCATATTATATTTTATTAAGGTGTGACTGGTTTGATGTTTGTTTTAATTAAGATTTGTTAAACGTTATTGAAATCGAGCTTTGTCAGATGTCATGGATGAGTTATGAAACCATGAATGTAATATTCAGAAGTATCATGTTTTAATTATACCTTGAGATTGAAATCAAATCAAAAATATATTTATTTATATAACTATATCATTATGAGTTGATTTTAACTTTTGTTATTATTAAATTGATTATTTTTATTTAGCTATTTCTTTATCTAATACACCTTTAAAAATTTAACCTTGTTAAGTCTCGAAAGTATATCAATTAGATTTAGATAGATGGTTCCTAAATTTTCTGCCATATATAATTTTGACAATAAATAATAATAATTAATGATAATTTGTATTGGTATGGGCTTCTGAACTATTTTGTTTCTTTAGACATTTCCTAATAAAATCTTGGTAGTGTTTATTTTAAGGCATTGTTCAATATGTTAACTTATTTAATTCTAATTTGTATTTATAAATAACTAGCTGATACTTTCTTGTAATGGACTGAAAAAGGGAAACTTATATTCTGAAAGAAGGAGTACTCAAAAAAAAGATTAACTATAATAATCTTAAGTTACCGTAATCTCATACGTTGTTACAAAAGCTCTCGGAAAATGTTCTCGGCGATTGCCGAGAGGTAGACAGAAGTTTAGGAAGGTTATTAACATCTTAGGGTCGGCACATAAAGATTAATTTATAAAAATGGCAAAGAATAAAAAGATAAATACATGAAGTGTTTCGTTAAGTTCAATTCCGATTTATACTGCATTAAATATTTAATTAACAAATTTACAAATAAATAATATTTGAGGTCATGATAACAATTATCCAATATAATTTAATAAACATATTTGGTGGATTAATCACTATTATTAAATACCAATACCAGCTGGCGGTATTCATTGAAGTAAAGTGATTTGTGAAATAAATCGTGTGTGTATAAATCGTTGCATGGTTTTGCTTTATTTTATTTAATATTTTTTTACGATCTATATGAAAGCGATATCTTTACAATATGAAAGTTTACTATTTCGAAATAATAGCAATATAGTTTGATGTTATAAAAGTACAATCACAGCAGCTTGGCACTATTGTTATTTTATCTTTTTAGAAATATTCTGAATTTAGTATTTTTCTAATTACAATACGTACAGTGCTGTGATTATCCGAGCGACGTAACGGGTGACCACAAGAGTATGCGGTAACAACTTCTCGGACAAGTTTAATTGCTCCCATTGTCATCCCACCGCTAAAGGGTTCTCAAATGTAATATACATTTCTATTACTTTCACTAAAATTGTTATAATTTAAATGACATATAGGATTATTGCTATAATATAAATGACATACAGAACTACAACAGGTTTCGAAAGTATAGAATTACAAAATTAGGATTGATCCTTAAGTCCGATGTAAAAAGATATTGTACACAGCCGCCAAAGTTATAAAAACTCTGTCATTTTGTAAAATTTTTGTATTTTTCATTCTTTAAAATCAAAGATAACCAATTTGTTAAATAAAAAGGGGTTCTATAAGTAGAATAAGTGAGTCATATACACGAACGTATCACGTGGTAGGGGGAGTCAAAAATGTCACAAGTTTATGGAAATACAGTCTTGGGCCCGCCCTTTTTGGATTAAAAGGTATCTTATGATAATGTATTTTTAAATTTATTATTTTAATGAGATTGCCTCCGATCTTTACTGGTCAGATCGCAAAAAATGCGAACTCTCTGTTCTTAAAAACTTTTCAAGCTACTTTAACGAAACTCGCCACAACGATTGCGAGGCGCTAAGCATATTTTTTTTTTTAAATCATAACTCTTAAATCAGTATAATTTACTAATTCACTTTAGGATAATTTACGTGCTAGCTCAGAAACTACGCATACCACAGTTTCGAAACTCGGCATGGTGTTTGATGCCACATTGTTTTATGTCTGCAAAATTTCGATTAATTTCGATCATCAGATCTTGATCAATTAACAGAACTAATTTAGTTCGATTAGTGACTCACCAGCGCGCGGCTGCTCGATGCACGAGTTACGAGTGGATTGAAATCTAAGAAAGTTTGTAACTACTCTCATACATAGCAGAACTAACTATAAATTCGTCCGAATGCAGTTCAGTTCAGTGAGCTCGAAGCACACTAAAAGAATGGCAAGTTTTCGAATTACAGAAAAAAGTTTCAATTCACCAGATAACTGTCCATAGACTTATCATATGGAACTTCTCATACCGGCGCACGCCTCAAGTTAAACGAATAGCAAAATAGAAGGAACAACTGAACGAACGCGTCAGTTGCGTGTGAGGCTTCGAACAGACAAGGTTCCGTCCGAATATTATCTTTCACTTTTATTTATCATTTTGCTATCCCAATTTAACATTTTATATTCACTCGCTATACATTTCATCGAGTTTCATCAAGCTGCCATTTAATTATTGCTCAATCTTATTATATCATCCCATTATCATAAAATGGTTGAGGCAAAGGAAGAGGCAGATGGCGTGCAAGTGGCATATCGCGATACACAGCAACTTCTGTCTGTTCACAACAGTATCGAGATAGTGCAGCCACACATATCACGCTTCCTAATATCGCAGCAAATAAGCGTCGATTCAATAAAGAATTAGAAAAATTGGCATACGTTTCCTGTTCTAAATGTTCAAGAACTGATTTAAAAGAAGCAGAAGTTGTTGTTGTTGTTGATTTTCATCCCAGTTACGGGAATCGCAAATTTGCAGAATGCCTGATAATAACTCCCCCCTAAAATTTGTCCCCCCCCCATTTAAAAAAAACTAGAGGTGCTATAACATTTATATTTAGCATGAATAGCGGCAGCTACGTACTGATGAGGAAAACTGAATATTATGAAGATAGCATTGATTATTTTTGGAAAGGAGTCAAATTCACAATTATCCATAGGGAATTCAACTTAAGTGGCCAACAGAATACCCGAGCCGAGCTTATCATAACGTTAACTTGATTTTTAAATGAAAAAATCACTAAATAAGATCTAAAGCCATCTGGTAGGAACTCTATGTGAATCTGCCATAGGGAATTGACAAAGTTACTGTTGTTTGAGAACGTGCCACGATATCATCATAATAATTCGTTTTATTCCCAAGGAGGTCGAATGCTTTCTACTGTATCAATAGTATCGCAGTGGACCTGATTATTTCAGTGTGATGCCATTACGAAAAGAAGGGTGTTATGAGCACTTATGTAGAAAATTTTCCATTTAAAGACCTGAAACGAATATCAAGCTTGACATGTTTGGCAAATGATTTATTGATAATATCCTATATTTCCATTTAACTCTCGTAGCGTTTGTAAGGACTAAGTTAAAGGACATCGTAGTAAATAGCCTGCCGTGCACAGAGCAAAAGTTAGCTCAGCTCACGACTTGTGTGACCTAGTATATATGTATAATATTTAGTAATAAAATGTAACATTGATAGTAAGATTGAGATGAGTAATTTAAAAATATATTGGACATGGATTTTACATAAATTATAATACAAGTATATATGTTTCATATTTTTATTTATAAAATATCATTGGTAACAATACTCTAAACACGGGTTTTGACTGAAAATAAAATTTTACAAAATTGAAGTATATAAATTTTGTAAGTAAACTATTATCATGTTAATAGAAGTAGGTTATTAAAAAATACTTACTATTAAAAATTTTACATTTATATTAGTCGTAATCGTTACTAATCATTATTAGCTAGTGGTTTAAAATTTATATTTTTATTTCATGAGTAGAAAAACCGATTTAATAATAAAAATATTTATTTAAAACCTTTGCGTTACAATATATAAAAAATAAAATTGAATAATTATTCAAGTAATATAAATTATTCTAAACGCTATATTTACTTTTTATATGAAATACATATTACAATAATATAAAATAAATAAAAATGCAATTAAAGATTCTTTGAGTGACATGCACTCAAAAAAATTTTTCTTTGATGTCAGATTTTTTATTGATTTTATTTCGTTCTGATTACAGCTTCGTTTGCAATTGGAATGATCATATTCAAGTACCTCTTCCATTCAAATAAATCGAATGCATTTTTGTCATAGCTGTCCTTTGATATTATTTTAAAACTGACTTTTTTTAAACAAATATATATTGAAATATGCAACACCGCCTAGATTAATTAATCATTCTACATATATTAGTTTTTATCGAGATCTCATATTTTAAAAAAAAATGGCAGATTTTATATATTGGTATTTTAAAAATTATTTGTTTTTTGAAAATTTGTACCCTAATATTATCCCAATTTACATAATCTTAAGAAATTATCTGAACAAATGCAACTCGATTCACTTTCCTATTCCTTTTATATTTCTTTCAATTATCTTTATAGCGCATTTAAATTGTTATATTTGTATAAAATTGTAAAGAATTTGAGATTAAAATAAAATACTAAAATAATACAAGAAATCCCACAAATTTAAATACACACACAATACTTAATACTCAAAAGCGTTGCCGGCCTTGGAGAAAGGAATATATGCCTTTTTTGAAGGTACCCATGTCGTATCGATCTGGAAATACCGCCGAAGGAAGTTCGTTCCACATTTGAGTGGTACGTGAGAAGAAAGTTTTTCTGTTTTGGGAACATGATAGCTAATAATATTAATATTGATGAATAAACGAAATTACAAATATGTATTTTTTCACTACTAGTTTTCTTCTGCGACTTTACTCGTCATTATAGAATTCGAGGCTTGAGATAAATGATTGGGATAAGAGAAAAATATTTAATGGAAGTAAATAATCTTTGTTTAAAAATATAAATAACATATAAGATCATATTTTTTGTAGATAATTAAAAATAATACTCTTGAAAGGCAATATAATTCTTATTACAAATTTGGTTAAAACTCAAATTCGTAATTCATTCTCAGATTTACTCACTTACATACTTACTTATCTTTATTCCATATCCCTTGCAGGGTAGCCAGAGACGACGGAGCGCCAAACGCTACGGTCCCTGCATGCCTCTTTCGCCTTGACCACAGGCATTAACTTTTTCATGCTTTTTACGTGACCTTCCTCCAGTATCGTAGCTACTGTGCTTTCGAAGGTCACTCGAGGCCTCCCCCTGTCTCTCTTTCCGCTCACTTTTCCCTTATAAATCTTTTTTACCATTCTTTCATCACTCACTCAACTGTTAGGTTCAATTCTATAAAAAATAAAATCTGTGTTTTATGACTTTTTTTACTTGAGTTTCATAATATAAGGCTCTAAAGGTTTTTGTAACACGTAAATAACTAGTCGGACGAAGATATTGCTTTAAAAAATACAGAGACAGATAATTTTTTATATACTTATGTACATAATTAATTTTTTTAATGGATAAATTCGAGATACGATTATATAATATTAAAATTTTAAACGAGATGTGTTAGAATGACGTGGATGTACTTTTAATTTGAACTTTAAATATAGCTAAAGATATCAATATCTTTACTTTAACTTTAGAAATTCCTTACAGATATTACAATTTACTCCATCTAATTTGTTTTCATATTTCATTGAAATCTATTTTAAGCCTATTATATAAACAAGTAGAAATAACTTTAATGATAATGACTTTATTACTGCATCCTACATATTGAGCTGTAACTCTAACAAACTGAAAGTTGTTAAATATAAACCTTTAAAATGGAAAATCAATTCTCTCTGTTTCTCTCTTTCTTTTCATAATGTAGAAACTATATAAACAAAAACACAATAATTATCAAATCTTAATTGTATGTGATTAATCTATTATATAAAAATGAATCGCAAAATGTGTTTGTAAGCGCATAACTCAACAACGCATGGACCAATGTAAACAATTCTTTTTTTTAAATGTTCTTTAAAGCCCAAGGATGGTTCTGACGGCGAGAAAAATTCGAATAATTTCCAGGAAAACCCTAAAAGAGCCCTTTTCTTTTTCCTATACAAATATTTTCTAACTAAATGTAGAGTCAATTTAAACTGTATTGCTATTCAATAAAGTTCATATTAAATTACAAGCATTCATTATTGTCTAAACAATGTAGGTGTGTTGCTAACGTCGAAGAGTCAATTCGCGCTTTATTGTCGCTGCACAAAGTTCAAATTCAATCAAATGTGCGTTCACGCAAAAGTGATAAAATCGTGACCCGACCAAATTGAAAAGTCAAAAAATGTAGGAGCTATGGATTTGATTGGCCTTGGAATATTCTTTCTTTTGTTTTAGTTTCGGAATGCGACATAAATTGTCATCAGTTTTCACGTCATTGCATCTGTCAAACAAATCGCGTTAAAAAGCCTAGATAATATTTAATAATTAATTTTAATTGTTTTATATCGTGTTTTGTGCAAAGTGTTTTAATACCTGTGATTAATAATTATTGCATGTGACATTATTTAGGTAAGTATATTCGATATGCCTTCTATAAGACGAAGTAATTTAGGTAGAAGAACCCGAAATGCTACAAACCAAACTAATTACCGATCTTATCATACTGCACAAGAACGTGACGGCGGAAATAAATGTCAAAGAATTTGTATATCGAGAATGCGGGCAGCGAGGGCGAGAGATTCAACTAATAATCGCGAAAGTTTGAATCGAGCTGCTTTCAATTATGATTTGTCAATTGACTACAGTAACCACCAATGTATTACTATTGGATCTATGAACTTGGTTTGCTCTCATTGTAAGGCATTGAAATACAAAAATGAAGCCAATGGATTATGTGGCGCAAATGGGAAAGTGAAATTGATACCATTGGACCCACCACCAGAGCCATTGTACTCATTTGTTTCAGGAATAAAACCAGATTCCATACACTTTTTGTCAAATATCCAACAATATAACAATTGCTTTCAAATGACGTCATTTGGGGCAACAAACGTAGTTCGGGAAAATTTCATGCCAACTTTTAAGGTATGTATTATAGCAGTTATCATTATTATTTTAATGAACAAAATTTCCTGTTAACTAAGTAAATATGTGTCATTAACCTTCAGTTCCCTAGACCCCAACACATATATTACTTAGTCATAATATTATTTGGTGATTCAGTATTAGCAACACTTTTATTATTTTGAAACACAATATAAATATTTGATGATGGATATTAGTTACAAATAATTATTACATATTGACATACCTAAGCATATCAATTATTATTTGATAAATCCCATTACAGGTAATAAAAAATATTAGTTTAGCAAGGAGATATATTATCAGTCACTATATTTTTTTTTTTTAATTTTCAATGTTATGAAAAAAAAATCTATTTTCAGGTTCTAAAACCAACAAAAAAGTCAGTTCAATGAACTATTATTCATACCGCCTAATGATTCGTGAAAACGAAGACATACTCAAATGTGGGCGATTATATCACAAGTATGTTATAAACATGTATATTAAAATTGAAACGGAGAGATTAACAGTCATCAGGTTGAATCAGACCAAACTCAGATCTGAAGAGTATATTCACCTTCGAGATGCGATTATACTACTACTGATGATACGAGAACTACTACTACTGACTATTCTTCTAGCACCATACATCGGAAGCCCTCTACATATGCATGAATATGCTCAAGATGCCATGTCATATGTTCGTCATTATGGTACAGCAGATTTGTTCATCACATTTACATGCAATCTACACTGGATAGAAATCAAGCAGGAGTTATTCCCTGGGCAATCACCCATTGATCGTCATGATATTACAGCCAGAGTCTTTAGACAAAGTTGAAATCTTTAATAGATTTCATTGTGAAACATTATATGTTTGGAGAGACACACTACTGGATGCATTCTGTGAAGTGGCACAAACGGGGATTGCCACGTGCACACATTTTGATTTGGTTAGTTGAAAAGATAAGGCCAAATGAAGTTGATGCAGTAATATCAGCTGAATCCCTAATGTAGAAGTAGATCCTGGATATGTAGTTATCAAAAACATGATTCATGGTCCCTGTGGAACTCTTAATCAAAATTCACCGTGTATGGTGGATGGTAAATGTTCAAAGCGATATCCGCGGACATTAATATCTGAAACAATTAGTGGTAATGAAGGTTATCCTTTGTATCGTCGCCGATCGATAGCAGACAATGGAAGATCAACAATTGTCAAATTAAATCAACAAGATATTGAAATAGATAATTGCTGAATGGTTCCATATTCACCCATTTTATCAAAGACCTTTAAAGCGCACATCAACGTTGAATCTTGCAATTCATTAAAATCTATTAAATACATTTGCAAATACGTAACCAAAAGGAGTGATATGACTGTGATTGGTATTAATGCAGAGAATTCCAATGATGAAGTTATCCAATACCTAATGGGTCGCTATGTTAGTAGTAATGAAGCAGTTTGGCGAATATTTTCTTTTCCAATTCATGAGAGACACCCTACTGACGTTCATTTAGCTGTGCATTTAGAAAATGGACAAAGAGTGTATTTTACAACACAGAACGCAGTAGAAGGAGCTGTACAGCCACCATCTACTACATTAAACAGTTTTTTTTAGACATGCCAAAACGATGCTTTTGCTCAAACATTGTTATATTCTGAAATACCAAAATATTATACTTGGAATCAATCCTCAAGGAGATTTATACGAAGGAAACAAGGAAAACCAGTTCCAGGATACCCAGATGTATATTCTACCGATGCGATTGGTCGAATTTATACAGTACATCCAAGCAACGATGAATGTTTTTATTTACGACTGCTATTAGTCAATGTACGTGGCCCAACATCATTCCAACATGTACGAACTGTTGGTGGTGATTTGTGTGGATCATACAGAGAAGCTTGCCAACGTTTGCGATTGCTAGAAAATGATGCTCATTGGGATCAAACTCTCAATGATGCTGTAATATCATCACAAGCTCATCAAATACGAACATTGTTTTCTATAATCATATCTACATGCTTCCCATCAAACCCAAAGGATTTGTGGATCAAGTACAAAGATAATATGTGTGATGATATTTTGGATCAAATACGGATTAGAAGGGGAAATTCAAATATACAAATAAGCGAAGAAATTTACAATGAAGTATTGATTTCAATTGAGGACATATGCTTGATGATGTCAAACAAACTATTATTTAAATTAGGCCTGGCCGCGCCCAATCCTCCAATGCATGATGCTTTTAGCCAAGAGTTGCACCGAGAAAAACTGTATGATCTCAACACTGAAAGAATTAATTCAAACAAATCTTCCACTATTGAATGAACAACAGAAGTATGTATTTGATACACTTATGAAAGTAATAAATGTTAAAAGAGGAGGGATTTACTTCTTAGATGCACCTGGTGGTACAGGAAAAACTTTTTTGATTTCATTGATATTAGCAAGAATTCGCTCACAAAACAAAAATGCACTTGCACTCGCTTCGTCGGGAATCGCAGCAACTTTGTTTGACGGTGGTAGAACAGCTCATTCTGCACTAAAATTGCCATTAAACATGCAAAGCAATGAAACTCCAACCTACAACATTTCGATGCAATGGCAAAGGTTTTGCAGCAATGTGAATTGATTGTTTGGGATGAACGCACGATGGCACATAAAAAATCTATGGAGGCTTTAGGTTCTATACCTTACAAGATCTACGGAGCAATCATAACCCATTTGGTGGTGCAATGATTTTATTAGCAGGAGATTTTCGTCAAACATTGCCAGTGATTCCACTATCAACGCCAGCTGATGAACTTACTGCATGTTTAAAGTCCTCCAATTTGTGGAAGCATGTGAAGGTATACACTTAAGCAAGAATATGCGTTTCAAGTTGCAAAATGACCAATCTGGAGACATATTCTCTAAACAACTCATTGACATTGGTAATGGCAAATTTCCTTTAGACACCTTGTCTGGTTGCATTAACTTTCCTCAAAGTTTTTGTCAGTTAACTAGATCAAAAGATGAACTTATTCAAAAGGTGTTTCCAGATGTTGCTCAAAATTACAGAAACCAGGATTGGTTAAGCGAACGGGCTATATTGGCTGCAAAAAACAGATGTAAATGAATTAAATTTCAAAATTACAGAACAAATTACAGGTGAATTGAGGATATATAAATCAGTTGATTCGGCTACTAACCAAGATGATGTCGTCAACTATTCGCCTGAATTTTTAAACTCGCTGGATTTACCAGGATTGCCACCTCACAATCTTCAATTAAAGGTTGGATCGGTAATTATAATGTTGAGAAATATCAACCAACCGCGTCTTTGCAACGGCACACGGTTAGCGATAAAAATTTTTGAACAACGTGATAGAAGCAACTATACTGAAAGGAAAGTATAAAGGAGAAGACGTTTTGATACCACGCATCCCAGTGATTCCGACTGATGTACCATTTGAATTTAAACGACTACAGTTTTCAGTGCGGCTTGCTTTTGCTATGAGTCATAATAAGTCCCAGGTGCAATCATTAGGTGTTTGTGGTATTAATCTAGAAAACCCATGCTTCTCACATGGTCAACTGTATGTTGCCTGTTCCCGTGTTGGATAACCATCAGATTTGTTTGTATATTCACCAGGTAATCAAACAAAAAACATGTGTATCATAAAGCACTACAATAAAAATCAAACAGATATTTGTTAATAATTGTGATTCACTTGATTTACAACAAAGCGATTACTGAAAATAATTATATACGTTTTATTTCATTATTCTTTATTTCATCCCTATGTTAATAATAATAGTAATAAATAATTAATTATCTCCATTTTTTGTCATTGAAGCACCCACTTTATAAATATTTGTCACCTTTAGGTTCCCACTATTTTCAATCAGGTTTGAACCTTAAGTTTCCCTCTTAGTTTGAAGCCCTCTGGCAGACATCCCAGTCGGGGTTTTTAGTGGGTCTCAAAAGGGTGGCCAAAGTTCGTTTAAGTAAGTGGAAGATATTCTTAGGTCACCCGAGCTGACCTTTTTCTTTAATTCTCCTGAACAGAACCGTCACCATGATGATAGGGCGATATGTGAGAGTCAGCAGAGTAGAAACGTCTTAAGGTCGAAATATGAACTGCCACTTTCCAATTCTATTTCACAGAACGAAGTCTGCAGAGTTGTATAAAAATTGTTGTATTTATTATAAAAATCTATTTTTTTCATTTTTCATGATTTATCTTTTAAAATTTATGTTTTGAGTTTAACTTTTATTATATGCATTAGTAAAACCACCAAATATTTTTAATTATGAACTACTATAACTATATACAACTATATACAACTATATTCAACTATATACAACTATATACAACTATATGCAACTATATACAACTATATACAACTATATACTACTAAACTGATTTTAATAAATTTACACACCACGTACGTTTTCAACTCAATTCATAGTCGCAATATTATTTTATTGCAAATTATTTGTTTATTATTTTGCAGTTAGCTCCTAATAATTCTAAAAGATGGTGGTATCTATTGACTGGATTGAGTAATTACGAATGAGGTATCTGCCCTACCTACCTCATTCGTAAGTTTAGTGTTCCAAGCTATTTACTAAAAACTTTGTAATATACAAATAGTGTTATAAACTTGGATAAAAATAATAAAATAATTATAATTATTTTGTTTTGATTTTTGCTTAATATCGACTGTAAGAAAACATTATGGTTTTCATGACAGATGTACTCTGAACGTTACCCCTTAAATAGTTTACTATAATGTAATACATCAAAAATAATACGAGTAGTCACAGCAACGCGTGACCGGGTCTGCTAGTACATTATAAATAAATCAAACAATAGTGGATTATGAGAGCATCCTTATTCAATGGAAAATTAAATGGTAATAATTATTTGGTTACATCTTATTTGGTTTCGTTTAACGGCAAATATTATTAATGTGGTAAAAGTAATAAAGTAAGGTAATTTGTATTTCAGTATGGAATCATTGTGGAATTGTGGAATCATGGTTGTGGTAATTAAGAACAAAATGAAAGAAGAACTAAACAAGTAAAGCAGGTGCATGCTTGGATCACATCAATCAAATTGTTGTGGACGAAGACAAATGAACTGAAATAGTCCAGCTGTATAATTATCTTCTATAGCAAAATTATTATGTATAGCAATTAAACTTAGAACAACTTACTAATCTAGTTTAGTAATATTAAATTTGCTGTCGTTTCAGATTTTTTAGAAAAAAATATTCGAATTTTTAAATTTAATTTATATTTTTTTTCACATTTTCTTGTAAGACTTTTAAAGTTCTAGTAGAATTTTAAATGTTACAATAGATACAACAATTTTACAATTATATTCAGTTAAAATACAAAACATTTTGAAATAATTATAATAAACCAGATCTGCAAGAAAAAATTTCTTCGAAAATAAGATAAGGCCGAAGTGAATAGAATGTTGCGAGCGATGGGACTTGTATCAACTGCAAACCCCATTTCTAAGTAATTTAATTATTAGAGAGCTTAAAACGAAAGAGCCGAATAAAACAGATTTTCTTTTACTATACATCAACTTTATTTTGTTTGCAATAAATTTTTCACATTATTAAAAAGAAAACATTACAAAGATTTTGCAAATTTATTGATATATATACAAATCGTTAAAAATAAAAAAGAGTATAAATTATTAATGAACCTTATAAAAATCTAAAAAATGGATGCAACGATGTTTAATCAAGGAATTTATAATATTTAGATTCTTAAGTATGTATTTTCCTTAAATAATTGACAATGTATGCACAATTTAGATTTTTATATTTATATAAAACATATAACTTTGAGAGGGTTCGTGGATTTGATAATGATAGATTCAGAAGTCAGTGACTTCTGAATTTATTACTACATTAAGCATTTTTATCTGAATAAACTATACTAGTTTATTTTGATGAAAATTCTAAATTTAGTAATATAGTTAAAAGAGTATAATATTACATTTTTGTCTTGATTATATTATAAACTGATAGTAACAATAAGGAGGATCTGATTGTTAACTAGCTGTAGAACAGGACTCCATTATCTAAGATTACAGGACACAGCGTTCCAAATAAACGTTTTCATATACAAATAAATTGTTGAAATCTTCTTTATAATGTTTGAATTTCATAAATTTATTTTGATAAAGGATTTAATCAAGGCAATTCATTTTAAACATTTTGAATTATTATTAAGATATAAAAATTTATCAATGTAATAATAATAATAATAATAGGAATGAAGAAGAAGTCAAACTTAACCTTGAACTTAAAACTTTTAATTCAAATTGATAATATTTTCTTTTATATTATAACATACTTATCCTAATACTTGAAAATCGCTTCTCCTCCTCCTCCTCCTTTTGTAGACTGCCGTAAGATTGTCTTTTATATAATAAGTACACCAGTGATCACTGGTATTGATTCAAAGACAAAATAATATAAAAAATATATAAAATAAAAAAAAAGGTTGTATAAAAAAAGCGTTAGGAGATTTCTATCTGGTTATTTGACTCACGTGCTAATCTAAATTCAATGTTTGATATCAAACAAGGATAATAACAAGTTTCAGTAAAAACGACTTCAATTCTAGACTAAATTTTAATTAAAATCAAGTCAAAAAGCTTTTGTCTTGAAATTGTCTTGCGAAGAAAAGTTGCATATTATGCAAAATATTATTTTACCAAAAGCTTAAAAAAAGCTACTCACTATAATGTTCTGATCATACCTTTGGACAAATAATAAGAGAACTTATACGCGATCTTCTAAAACCATATCTAAATAATGTGTAAACTGAAAAATCACGTAATCTAAAATAGATTTATATATTTGTTTATATAGTATTTATTATTTAATTTTATCGTTAGAGATATCAAGATATCTTGTTTAGAAGCATTTTGTAGTCTCCATGAATTTTCAGACACAGTTTTTAAGGACTTCGAAACTTTCTATAACATTGAGTAAAAATGCCCTTTGCTTAATAAGGAATTCACTAATAAGGATGCCTTTCAGTGTCTCCTCTGATATTATCCGTAGAAGCTTTTGTTTAAAAATATCTTAAATATAATCTTCTCATACCATTGACGAGAGTAATTTTGTTCCAACTGTTTTTAATTTAAAATTAAATGAATCTTATTTTCTTTTATTATTCATGATTCAAAAAGATTTATCTAATTATTCAAACAAAGGTTTGACATAAACAAAATCTTATATTTTAATTGGTAGATATATAAAATAAATGACAGTTTAATGTAAAAATACCATTATATTTACAAGTAACAGTAAATTATAAGTAAAACATGCGAATTTGGCAATCTTGTTAAAAATTATTATAATTAGTAAATAATAGTAGTACATTGAATTGTCCTCAGAACACAAATTATCATAAAAGACTTCATGAGACATAATTGGAACATTAGTCCGACATACCTGAAAAATAATCTGTAATTTAATATGTAACAGCGATGACTCTAATTAATCGCACAAATGTGTTTACACAATTATCAAGTGACTAACTACACCAAACTTTATTCATTAATCCAACGAATAATAAATAATCCCGAATTTATTTAAGTTACTTCATAATATTATATAATTAAATTTATTAAATTCAATTTTTTTATCAACTATCAGGCCAAATCTAAAAATATACAAAAAAAATAAGTATAATCGTTATGTATTTATATTTAAATGTGAATAGCTTGAAAACTAAAATTACAACATCTAAATAATTTATGCTTGTAATAAATAACTACTTTATGTAAATATTTTAAATATACAAAAATAATAACGAACGCAACGTAATATTTAAGTTATGGCTCAATCTTAAATGCTTGGGGACAAAATTACAGTAATATTGTTTATGAATATATATTTATCGTAAAATAGCGATAATTATAAGCGGCATGTAACTTCCTACATATAAACGTCTTAATATTTTAGAGTTTTAATTCGTTATCTTTTTATTCTTAAAACAGCTGTTACACAAAGTTGTGGAGTTATTTTGATATTAAAGTATAAAATTATATATAATAAAATTATATATAAGACTGAAGGCTGCATCGTTATCAGCGTGGTTCATTATCGCTTAGTATTCAAAATAATTCGTTGGTCGGGACAAATTTGTAATACGTAAAAAGTTACATAAATTTAAAAATCGTTATTTATTACTAAGATGTACACGGATTATTGTTGTAAAAGTATTGAAACGCTGAGATTCAGATTTCACAAGAGACAACCAAAATAATCAGAATCCAAAATTAATCCAAGATTAATCCAGAATTGTTTGAAGTTTCACAAATTCTGACAAATAATAATGGCCGTTACCATGAGGGCGATGTCCCAAGTATACTACTTGTCGTTTCTATTTACAACTAGCCATTTTAACTAAGCCAGTATATGGTGTTCCGGTATTTATATTTTAGTATGATGATGATACGAAAGTATGATTAAAATGTTGTTTCAGAAAGTTTCTACAATTTTATGACATTGAATTATTTAATATCTTACTCTGTAAATCTGGTTAATAATATTTCAATTAGTCTTGGGAAACGCGCTCAAACGCGCCATTATTTTAAGGATAGAGCAATATCGTTTTGTGATAATTTTATCGCTTTTAACCGTCAAGAGCTCATGTTATTTTAATTCGACTTATAGTCGAAAAGCGTATAAAAAAGATATTTACAGGATTAAATAAATATAACCGGTATTTAAGTTCTAGAATAATAGTAAAAATCGTCCTGACTGAAATTCTAAGAGGAATTACATACAATATCGAAGGTATTAGGGTAATTCAGCACTAAGAGATTTGGTAAATACTGCAACATTACAAAGCTTTCATTTAATAAAAATCTCTGTTGCACTGATAAAAATAATAAAAATGTTTAAAATATTTGAAAAATGACTATGAACAGAAAACAAGAAACTCTTGAAAATAATCTTGAAACTTACTTTTACTTTACTGTTACTAGATTTTTGTCGGTTTCTTAAATTACTTTTCGCACCGATCCAATATTATATAATATTTTGATTTAAAATCTTTTTTTATGCTAACTGCACGAGTATTCTTTATTTAAAAGAGATTTAAAAAAGTTTAAATCATAAAACAATAAATCTCTATTGTAATCTGATTGCAAAATGTTACTTTTTTTTAAAGGTGAAAAGAATAAAATTTAAATAAATTTCCTGTTTTTTTTATTTCTCGGAGTAATTATCTAGGAGGAAATTATAACTTCACACAAGTTCCCTATTAACGGGATAGATAATTTTCTGCCTTCACGGTGGGAGTCGTAACCGATTTAATAATATCACCTACATACAACTTCCAATCGTATTTTACGGTTGGAAATTACATAAAACACTTCAAAGGAAGATCGGGGATCATCGTCATCATCATCATGTCAGTATATACGGTCTACGGTACGGTCGGTCTATATCTAGACGGTCACTGCAAGGCATAGGCTTTCACCAAAGATCGACACAATGTCCGGTCTTGCGCTGCCCTCATCTACTGACTTTCTTCAACCTTGACTATGTCTTCGGTCCCCCTCACGGTCATCAGCCGTCTGTTGCACGAGCGATGCCTGCCAATGCCACTACAAAGGAGCAATTCTTCGAGCTATGTCTGTGATCTTAGTTCTTCCTCGGATCTCTTCACTTTTTATTCGATCTCTCAGGGAAACTCCGAGCATAACCTTTTCCATTGCTTTCTGGGTGACTTTGAGCCTTCTTATGAAGACCATCGCAAACGATCACGTATTAGAGTCGCTATATGTCATCACTGGCAGCATACATTCAACAAACTTTCGTCTTCAGAAATTGGGGCATTTTGGACGAGAAGATTCTATTGAGCTTTCCGAACGCTGCCCATCTCCTCTTGAGAATCCCCGGATGTTGCAATAGTTCGTGGGCTGCGGTGAACACTTGTCATCGGTGACCCGTACATTCGTTTCAACCTCTTACATAAAAAATAAAAACAACAACATTTGAATGTACATCAGCATTTGATCTGGCTCCTTTATAGAGTTTGTAGTACAACCCAGGTTTCGACCTAAGCAATGGAATTCACAAATGCCAACCATAGTGACCGATTATATTCAGTCTTCTGTATAATTTGTCGTAGCTTATGTTTGTGGTTTATGGTGCTAAAGCTGTTTTGGAAACTGATCCGATCGGGAGTCTGGAATTCATCAAACATGCGTGCCAGACGATACCTAATGACTTTCAAGAATAACTTGTAGGCAGGGCTAAGATGTAATTCTTCAGCAAGGTATAATATCATTAAATAATATATTATCATTTTGAAGAACCGCACCACCAAACTCAGTCACACTGTGTCATCTTGCCTTCGTTAAGGACTACGCTAAATATCTTCAGAAAGGGGTTTCAAGACTGGTTATTCCTCTGCCTTTAGAAGCTTAATCGTAATTCCATCTTCACCAGGCGCCTTGCTGTTACTGATCTGTATGAGGGCCAAACCAATCTTGTACCAGCTGATGTCCGGAAGATCTTCCGTATAGCCCAGATTTAAATCTGGGCTATACGGAAGCTAAGGTTAACCTTATTTGTGGGTTTTTAACCAGATTGGTAACAAATTCACGTATCGAAGAGCCCGTAGACCTTCTCGACCACTCTCATCACCGCGGATTTGGACGATATAATCCTACCATCAGCAGTCTCCAGTATCGCCAGTTGATATCATAGACAATTTTTCTTACTGAGATCATTTGTAGTTCCATATTTTTGTTTGACAACTTTTAACTAAACTATTTAAATGAGAAAGAGATATATATTTTAGAAATGAGAAAGAGACTTAATTATAAATGAAATAATAATTGCTATTGAAGTAAAGATTACTTTAGGGTTGAGGCGATTTTTAAATATTTATGTCATATTCATTTGCTAGTATTATGACTGCTTATATTATAATATTTACAATTAACGTTTATTCAAGACTTTAACTTCAAGAAGATTATGAACTTAGTATTAATATTTACAAAAAAATTATCACTTAGCTATAAAATCTTACAAGTTTATTCTCAATAGTTTCAAATGTAAGGTTGCCCGTGAACTAGACATACAAAGGTGTTAGAAATTATAGAGGATATACAAGTACGCATATATTTCCAAATTAAATACTTAACTTTTTCATTCGTCAGGTGGTTGAATTAAATAATTTAATTTCGGGCTAAGAGACTTTATGACAACGAAATGGTTTTATAAGTTTATGGAATTAATACACTCCTATACCCGCCCTTTTTTAATTAAAATAATTTTACCGATAATATATTAAGAAATTTATTAGTTGAACAAAATTGCCTGCGATCTCATAACAAACTATGTTAGATTATTGTATGTAAAGTCATAATACGAATACTAGTATTTAGAATTATCCATATTGACAGTAAGATTTGAATGTGATACATATAAAATTGGTATTTTGGTTGAATTTCCGGTGAAATTAAAAAATATATTAGAAATCAAATAGAAGAGATTTTTACACAATTTTATTTATACATTTTTAAAGAAAGCTATAAAATATAGTTATTAACTAAAAATAATATTGAATATCATTGCTTTGATAATATTAAGATTTAAACTATTATAATTGTAATAGTAATAGTAGTAATAGTAGATCCAAAAATCGTTTTTTTTAGTAATAAGCTTAAGATATCAACAATGCATAGATCGTTTATTAAACTCAGTTATAAAATAGGTCTGGGTCTGAGCTTTGTGCAGTACGTGCAGAGCATTTTAAATCTTAAACAAGTTAAATTGATTTATTATCTACAAATAACGGTAAAACTTTTACCATTATCATCCATTACAATTATATACCATAACCTATTTTTTTACCACAGTGATATTATAATATTACAGAGTTAAGATTACAATAACATTATGAATCATATTTTTTGTGTATTTTATGCTTCTTTTGTTTTATCCTAGCCCTAGATTATATAAAGTTTATTATATAATAATAGTATTCTTTATAGTGTCAAACAAACATCTTATGTGACATGGGAAGGCAAAATGAAGTTTTACTTAATGCTCGGTTCTATTCTTGAATAAAACGAGAGATATATATACGTTTCTTATTAATATGTTTTGCAAATTGTATAATATTTAATAGAACATTAGCACATTAGCTATAAGCACTTTAGATTTCGGGTACTTGAATTATCAAAACAAATGTCGATAATTCAGGGTATGCTTAAAAATGTGGAATGGCTTGACGACGGAGCTGATTTTAAATTTATCTTTAAAAAAATATAGCTCCACTAATAGGTATGATATTTTTAAAAGATTTAACATGAATTATTGTTATATGAGTAAAAAAAAAAGCATCTCATTGATCTAGTCAGAAAGACGCTCAGAGATGAATTCCAAACACGAAATCGGTATTATAAATATAACGATCTTGTCATAATAGGATATGTGTAAGATATTCTAATAATTAATTAATTAATTACATTGTAATGGTAAAATATTGCATAAAAATGTCAATATTAGTTCGTCAATTGACTAACTGTTGCAAATGTAATTGAATAATATTAAAGTAGTCAAAAAACAACTACCGCCTGTTTCCTTGTGGTTGGAGCAACAATCAGTCAATTCTCAACGTCTGGTCTGTGAAGACTTCATAAAGTGCCCAGTGAGTTGGGAATATTGTTTGAAGAGGACTTAAAGATTGTAAGTACCATTTGATGATTATGATTCAACTATTCTGTACATATGAATTTGGTATTTCAATTGGTGATTGTTAATCAAAGTTATATACAAATTCAGTGCTAGTAATTATAGTGGAATGACCTAATAATTGGAATATATTAAATTGTGATATAAGAATAGAATTGTTTTATTATACACACTCATATACACTCAAGTCATTACGATTAATACTAAAGTTTTTAATATTATTTTGAAACATTATTTTACATATGAATTGTAAAATTTTGCAATAACTCTGATTTATGGCACATGTTACATTATATGACAGTAGCACAAACTATATTGGCAGTTTTGCTTAACTAAGATTTGTTAGACGCGGCTTAAAACGAGCTTACCGCGAATTAGAAACGTGAGCGTAATTTCTTATATCCTAAAATATCGCTGTCCCTTAACAATTATAAAATTAAATATAGTTTTATTTCAATAATAGCAGTATCAATAAACCCTTATTTTTATTTTGTTTCACATATATTTTATATTAAGTTCTTGCCATATTGTATCTTTAAAACTTTAAATTTTATCGACAAAACAATTTAAATTTGAATTTGATTAGAATTAAAATTAAAACCATGATTAAAATAAGTATAGATATAAGAGTTTTTAACTAAATTTTTATAGATATTGTGAACTATCATCTTAAAAATGCCTGTTGAGTTATCCTTTAATTTAAAAATGTATATATTTGAGACAATTTGAATAGGTAAATTTTTCTAAAATACATATTCATGCTGTATTCCCCCCGCATTCCGTTGTTCTAAATAGATCGTAGTGATCCCCAATTATATTGTCTGACGTGAAACTAAACTAATTATCTCACGGACGAAAATGTTTCCTGTCAAGAAAAGCTTTTACCGTAAATTCGAATAAGTTTAACTTAACTGAATGAAGTCTAAATAAATAATGATAGCTTCTTTCACTTGCTTCAATCTCAGAAAAGTAAAATACAAAGGTTTATCCCATACTATTTTTTTTTTAATTACAAAAAACTTTTATTTTCGCTAAACGTATTTCTGTAAAGAATTAAATATAGGAAAGTAGAGGTAGAATAAGTTTTATTATAACCTATTTCGATTTGTAATTAAAACCGTACTATAAGGTCTTGTTGACCTAGAACATTGAATTTTGTCAAGTTTATTATTAGTATTATGTACAAGTTTAAGGAAAAATCTGAAATTATACATTATCTAAAAATATAGTTTTATAGGGTCGAGTCTTATAATTTATATTTAAAGTGAGGCTTAAAGGGATCGATCTCGACAATATTTTAATTACTGTTTTGGGACTCATATTTTTTTTTTGTATAAAAAATGATTATATGGTACCCTCGTTAAGCTAGTTAGATTCATTCTTGTTAGGTTTTTTGTTACTTAATTTTGGAACTACTTTAAATATATTTTGTTGTGTTAACATTTTTGTAATAAGTTATTCATTATTTTTTTGATTTCTGAATAATTGTTGTTTTGATATTTTTCTTTCGTTATATGTATTCGATAATGTCTCAACTTATTTTGCTTTAAGTTATTATTTGAGCTTTTGTCAAAATCACTGCCAATCAACTAATTTTATTTTTGTCAGAATTAATTTTTAATATCAGTAATAAAGTTTGTATTATAATATTTTATAAATTATATTATTTTTCTTATATTTTTTGATATGATGATAGATCAAGCTAAAAGAATATAATATCTATTAGTGAAGTGAAACTTCTATTCTATTATACAACTAAGATCTAGACAGATATAAAAGATATAAATGTTAAGCTATGATATAATTATAACAATAATAACAACTATAAAAGTAATAAAAATAATATTATTCACAATTCCGTAATAAAATATTCTAAGAAACAATTAAGACCTAATGATAAATGTTGATATGATAAAGCTTATGTAATTTAGAAATCAGTTTTATCTGTCACATTTTATCTATTTTCAAGTTATTATAGTGTTAAAGTTTAAAAACCACCGTCATGATTGTAGAAGAGACCACAAAACGAAATTGTTCCAACTTCGCCAATTACCTTTCCGAGATAAGTCTTCGGTACTTCATAAAATAATTATTACTAATTTAAAAGAATTCAGAGATTACAATTATATTTAGCCAAACGTTCACAAGGAGATTAAGAAAATATCTAAACATTTTAGAATACCATCGTTACGTATTTATTACCTACTTCTAGTATTTATAAATTCAGTTGAGAGTGAACATGAAAGTTTTTAAATAACTACGCCTAAAATAAAATAAGAGCTATAAATATACAAATATAAAACTAAGCTTCAATTCTCCGAGGTACAACTAAGAATTGTTTTTTTTATCAATTCTTTGTTGTTCTTTGCAGCATTCGTTTGAGAAGCCCTTATAACGAGTTTCTAAGCGGCATTAAAAATAATAAAGGGGGGTAAAATCACTGTTTTGTTTGAATATCTCGTATTTAAAACACAATGTTCTTACTCAAAAATTGACTTTTAAGTTAAAATTATAATTTTCATTTCATGATTTCAAATATGTTTTAATAAAAAGTATGACAAAATGGAATATTAAGTTTTCGATTGTGACAGCACGTTATTTAAGATAATTATTATTATTATACCATCACCATTGTCATAATAAGTTCCTAATGTAAGATTAAATTGCTCAAGTTGCCCAAGATATGTCCACTCAAATAAAAAGCCACAAAAGGAAGTATCTTAAGAAACTAAAACTGTAGATTATCAAGAATTTTTTTATATATAAAAAAAATCATAAATCATTCTTATTTTTTTTACAGAACATTAAAATATTACAACAGTTGTAGTTTACTTTTTGTTCAATAGGTCTCATGGCGTATCCATTAATTATTGCAGTTATATTTACTATCTTTGGAGGAATTATTATAAAATTACAATACAATACATTTCCAATTCTTACTCATATTTATATCAAAATAATATTATTGAAATCACGCTTCGAAGAGGTTGCTATTTTATGTGGATGGAGAATCCATCTTACAAATACCTGCTTCGATTGTTCAACCGATACACTCTATATACAAACAAATCTATTTGTTAATGTTTTGTTCTTGTCATTTCGTGGTTATTAAAACATAGTCCAAAATATTATTGTTATTTTAAAGGTAATATTTTCCATTTTGTAAATAAAAATTGCATAGTTTATGTTAATGTGTTGATACATTTACTGTGTAAGGTATATATAAAGTAGGAACCTCTGTTCCAGTAAAGGCCTCGACCTGAATTTAGTATAACTTTAAGAGACGAAATATTTTTTTATCGACCATAGCTTTTGAGTTTTGGTATTACCTACCAGTGAAAGTGCCATACAATTTAATGTTATGAGGACCGACCATTTTATGTAATGAATGATTGTCAATATACAACACTTGTTTTTGGAAATGTATATTTTTTTGTATTATAGTATAACTTTGCCTGATATAATTAACAAAATACTGATAATATTGGAGGTCACTTGTCTTCGTCGTTCCCAAAAACATGATTGATTTTTGCCCAAATTTTACCACCTGTTTTGATTATTGTCCCAATTCGTCATATTCCCATATTGTCCCAATTCGTCATGTGCACTAATAAAGAAAAAATGTTAGAACCGTTAATGTAATCATGAGGAAGGAATTTTATAGAACATAAATGAGGTAAAGAATTAAACATTATGATTATACATCTAAGTTACATATAAAGATCTCGCCTGATGTTTTATTTTTGTTTTAACTAGTAGGAAATCATGAAATTTTTGTAGTTATATAGTCTATAATAATTGCTTTTTTATTATTGATTAGAATGTGTATCATCTCGATGAAGTTAAAGGTATAAATTAATTAAACTGTTTAGAGACATTCCAATCATCGTCAGTTCAAATCCTTTAAAGTGGTTTGTTGATTATATAGTATAACATTTGTATTGTTTTTTCGTTATTAAAATCATTAAAATCTATTGATATATTTATAGTGTTATAATTATTTAAATTAAAGTCATAAAATGTATGAGATATTCTAAAATATGTGTAAAATCAATGTATCATAAATATGCAGACAGCCTTTAAATAGTAATGTAGGAGATAGTAATGTAAATTGACAACATTTACTGCCACGTAAATCGGAGACGATCGTAAAATACTCACTTTATGTACTTTGACCTGACAGAGTAATCTGAAGTATACTATACTACCTAATGAATTAAATACATTATTAGTTAATATTTAATTAAAAAATATATGTTAATGAGTATATTTATAAAATATAAAATAATTTATTGGTCAATAACTTAAAATCTAAAGTATCCAATATTTTAACTGAGTCTCTACTTACTTAGTTATTATCTTCTTGCCACTTTTCCAATTTTGGGGTTTTTGTCGCAGTATGTTTTTTCCTTCCTTACTCTCCTGTTACTCGTCATCTCTGTACACACTTCCTTCTTCTCTTTATCGTGTTTCACGCAATCTATCCATGTTTTACAAGTATATAGACAAACTATATAGATTATTTAAAAGAAATAAAAAAAAGGAGTCTAATCAATAAGTTCTCTTTTTTAACTTTTATTTATACTTTTTTCTTTCCTTCCCTTCCCTTAGAAGGAAAATTGATCGTCTGTTTGTTTTCCGAATCGTGATAACAAAAGCAAACCCACAGCATTTATTACTTATTATCTTATAAACATTTCTATAATCTAAGCTTTATTAAGATATTATGAGTTAACATATTTTTTTTATTATATGGGTTCTCATTCTTATTCTTTTACTTATGAGCCCTATTTTAAAATTGGACAACAAAAAAAAGTAATACACATATAGAATACTTTTGAGATTTTTATACGCCAGGTGTTGTGTTGTTCTCTCAGCTATAGCATCAACATATATAAAAACGATCTCTAGCTGGGTTAGGTGAATATATGTCTAACAATATCTTCCTTGATATAGTTAGCACTAAGTCTTATTGTATTAAATCGCAATTAAAATTTAATCAAGCGTTGAAAGTACTTGAAGTCACCGGCCAGATGAACTATTTAAAAAATATATTATATGCATAGAGCTTAAGTAAAAACTAATTTTATTTATGTCTAAATACTTTCTTAAAAATTCGCAATTATAATATTATAGAAAAGTTTTAATCAATACTCCTTTTTACTTATGAATGGATAGGTTAATTACGACAAAATTGGTTTTAACAAAAAGTTTAATACTGTTTCTGACAGCACAATAAAGGTACGGCACAATAAAAAATATACTTTTTTCTATATTGCACAAAATATCGTGATATTTATATTTGAATTTAAGTACCACGTAATCACTTAAAGTAGTTAAAATAATACCTAGTTTAGGTCATGAAAAAACAGTAAGATTTAATTTTTAGGTATATTACAATATCCATATAAAATATTAAATATGCAAAATTATTTAAAAAAACACAATAATTAGATTTGAAATGGAGTAATCTAGTATTTTTACCATTTAACCTACTACTTAGAGGACTAGTTATTTATGTGGTCATTGTAAAGACTATTCTGGTCAGTGTGGTACATGGTTTTAATATTATTTTATTTAATATAAACCAGAAATTAATATTGACTTTCACACTTTATAAATCTTCTTTGGCAGGGTCCTATTCAGGCTGTGTATCCTATTGTATATTGTTGGGAAACAATGGATACGCCGGATATGGTTTTAATAAAAAAAATTCTATCTATATTTTTGTGACCCTATATATGGTATCGATACATTCCTTCATATACTTCACAGGTAAATCTTTGAAATATTTTGGATAATTAATTTAACAAGCAATAATTGTGTGGCAATTATTATACTAGCGTTTTCAAATCAGTTATTCTTGCTTAGGCAAGTCATAGATGAAGCCGTTAAACGGGAATATTTACCTAAATCTGCGTTTCTATTGTTAATAGACATTATATCTCTTATTGCTTTCTATCTAGATAGAGTTAGAAATTTCTCTAAAATATTTAAGAATGTTTGCGTACAAGCCAAGTCCATTTATATAAAAAATAAAATTTTAAATTCAGAAGATAAAATAAAGGCAACTTGTGATGGTTTATCTAGTTTTACTGGAAAATCTAGGGCTCCCAATGGACCTATAAAGTTAAAAATTGATAATATTGAAATAAATAAAAAATCAAAAGTGGCGGCTGTTTTTGAAACCTTTTTTACTGAAATCCGAATAACAGTCACACGTAATTTAAATTCTTCATCATCTGTTGCAATCGCGGAATTGAACAAAAATGTTAAAGTCAATAATAAATATTTTGCTTTTAAACCTGTTTCATCAGATGAAATAGTTAACACATTTAGAACCTTAAATTCGAAGAAAACCGGTGATCTCTGGGGTATGTCAGTTAAATTGCTTAGCACTATTATAAATGATATTGCCCCTCAATTATCCCTTATTTTTAACAAATGTATCGAAACCGGTATTTTTCCAGATTTGATGAAAAACAGTAAAATAGTTCCTTTGTTTAAAAGTGGCGATAGATTGGATCCCGAAAATTATAGGCCTATCTCGGTTTTACCGACCTTGAGTAAGGTCTTCGAGAAAATTATTTTAAATCAGATTTCAGAGTTTGTGTATAGCAGTGGGATCATGCATAGTGAACAATATGGTTTCACCAAAGGCAAATCAACGACTGATGCGGGTGCCGCGCTTCTTAAGCACATTTACGACGCATGGGAGAAGTCGCAGAATGCAATTGGGGTGTTTTGCGATTTGTCCAAAGCCTTTGATTGTGTGGACCATCAGACGTTGCTATGCAAACTAAACCACTACGGTGTACGTAGCGCAGCGCTTGATCTTATTGCCTCTTACCTGAATCAAAGAGTCCAGACAGTTTACGTAAATAATTCTAAATCGTCTGGTTATCACCTAAAAATGGGTGTTCCACAAGAATCTATTCTGGGCCCCTTTTTGTTTTTACTTTATATTAATGACTTGCCCTTTTTTGTTAAGGGTCTGTGTGACATTTTGTTAAGGGTCTCTTTGCCGATGACACCTCGCTTATTTTTAAAGTTGAGCGTGATAGGATTAATTATGACGAAGTAAACAGTACTTTGTCACGAGTCCTGCATTGGTTCGAAATTAATAATTTAGTCTTAAATGCTAAGAAAACTAAATGCATAGAGTTTACACTTCCTAAAGTAAAAAGTAAAAATTTTAACTTGCTCCTTAACAATGAAGTGTTAGAATTGATTGACTCAACAAAATTCTTAGGTATAACATTAGATAAAAAGCTCCAGTGGAACCCCCATCTCTCAACACTCGCAGCCAAACTCAGCTCCGCCGTCTTTGCAATTAGAAAAGTTAGACAATTAACGGACATTAATACGGCTCGACTTGTTTATTTTAGTTATTTTCACAGTATTTTATCTTACGGTATTTTATTATGGGGCAGTGCTGTCGAAATTAATTATATATTTATTTTACAAAAAAGAGCTGTGCGGGCTATTTATAACTTAAAAGCTAGAGATTCTCTGAGACATGTAAAGAAATAGGTATTCTTACAGGGATGCCACCACCCCTTACGGGGGGGGGGGGGGGGTACTTTCAATTTTGTATAAAATCAAGATGTATGAAGAAATTTTAACGATAAATGTAAGTAACGGTAAAACGGTAGTAAGAAAGTGTTAATGGGTGATAGAGGTCTTAAATTTATTTTTAGTAATCATTTTAGGTTCCAGCATCCTAAAAAACGTAGAAATACACATCTATCTTGATTTTATAGAAAAATTGAAATTTTCACCCCCTGCAAGGGGTGGTAAGGGGGTGATAGTGGTCATGAATTTATTTTTAGTTATCATTTTCGGTTCCAGCATCCCAAAAAACCTAGAAATACACATCTATCTTGATTTTATAGAAAAAATGAAATTTTCACCCCCTGTAAGGGGTGGCAGGGGGTGATAGTGGTCATGAATTTATTTAAGTTATCATTTTCTGTTTCAGCATCCCAAAAAGCGTAGAAATACACATCTATCTTGATTTTATACAAAAATTTCAATTTGCACCCCTTAAGAGGTAGTAAGGGGGTGCTAGCGGGAAAACGGGCATTTAAAATTAGTTTTTATTGTCATATTCGGTTTCAGCGATCCCAAAAACCTAAGAATAATGGGGTCTCCTCTCTGGTTCATGATGTTTTTTTTTTGTGTGTCTGTGTTATTAATCAAAAATATGTAAAAGGATTTGCTTGGTTAAACCCAGAATCACGGTTGGTGTTATGCAATTTACTATTAAAGTTTTACAATTCAATAACAAAAATCAGAAAACACTACGTTTTTTATAATTTCTTTTTACAGCTTCACACAGTATTGGATGATGTTTCGCGCAATCGTGGTAGTAGTTTCTATTTCTGCAACCGCATTCCAAGGCACGCTTGTAGCCCAATCGCACATAGTTGACTTTTCCAGTAGAACTTGTTGTATTAAATTTATAATATCTGACATATATTGTCTTAATATATTATTTTAAAGGCGGCAGCGGGGCTTCTAACCGGTGGCCACTAATAATATTAGGAAATATGTGCAATTGTGTTGGTGCTATAGATATTGCATTGAAAATGTTTGTATGTATTAAGCTCCAATTTTCTTTAAGTTTATTTTGCATCATAGCTTGCTTTTATTTTGATGTTACAGCTCGCTTACTACAACAAAAGTGGACTACTCATTACCCGTTTACCAATGACTATTAAACGTTATCTAAGTCGTGGTTTTATTTGCGATCTTGTTGGGTGTTTGCCGATTTCACGGATTCTTAACTTTTTTTTAACTAAAAATATAAATGAGAACAATGGCATGCTAACCGATACTTTAAGCAAATACGCTCATTTGTATCTCTTATTGGGATATTTCAACTATGCGGCAGATTTACCAACAATTAATATATAAGGGTATGTTGTATAGATAATGTTTTAATAGCTTGGACGTGTTTTACATAATAGTGTGATAATTCTTTACAAAATTCAACATTATCATCATAGATACTGAAGTGGCAAGTCGTTACATTCTTGTTGATGCTGGGTGCGGGGCACTTTTTTGTCCATTACTGTATTGATTTCAAATGGGATGAAAACGCAACTCTAGTGGGAATGTCACGACAGATTCAATATTGGTTACTAAATTATTTCCCTTTGAATGAGAATCCGACTGTACACCAGTTACATATGGTAAAGCATTTTGCAGGTTTTTATTTTTCAGGTCACTTATTATTTTTTAAATATGTAATAAAAAACTTAATATGAACTTGAAATTCAAGCAAGACGTGACAACAAGACTTGTTCCCTTCTTCTTTTCTCTTATACCAGTTTGTATTTGGTTTGACATTTCTTTTATTTTGGAACTTCACTCCATAATGAAAAATCCATATTATAGAAATTTATAATGATTATTGGACAGAATAATTCTATATTTATCTATTTTACTTCTATTTTTGTTAGTTATAGTTTGTCTCTCCGATTCTCAAAGTTTTCTTATCCCAAGATTATTGCCAGGTTTACGCGGAAAGTCTTAATCTTGCTCAAAGCGGTTTTACTAAGACTTAATCTTGGCAAGTTTCAAATAAACCGTGAACATCTGGAAGTTGGAGTTGTGTTATTGTCACTTGGATTTATATTCTGGTAAAGAAAGTTAAAAAATATATATATTTATAATATTTTTTAAGTATCTTGTAATGGTATAGGGAAGAATTGGCAATATTGACTAAGGTACTTTTGAACTTAGTCAATAACTTAAACTAACTAACAAAAACATTTATTAAATATTTAATGTGGCAATTACATTATTACAGGGTTCTGTATTTGGTCAACTAGACGGCGTGATGCCTCCTCCCATACGAATCACAGCCGTGTCTACAGATTATGCTGACCTCCTGCAAATACCTATAAAAGATTTTCAGGAATTTATTAGTGATAAAGTAATGAAAAAATGTTAAGTTTATGTTATCGTGGAATTTATCAAATCATTTTTTTTATATTTAAGGTAAGAGAAAATATTAGAGAGAATTTTCAATCCAAAAACGACTTTATGGCTGTTCCCAAAATAGTGTTTGAAAATCCTTATAATACTGTAAAATATTTACTCCGAGGACAAAAAGCTATTAAATTACCTGTGAGTTTATATTGTACTAATGTAAATAAAATAATTATAACTACTCGTATTAATACTGTTTGTTATTACTTTGGGGATAATACTCCTATCTATCTAATAATACATATTAATTCGATTAATAACGTTTGTAAATGTGTGCTAATAGAATATTGATATAAAATAATACTAAGTGCATTTTCAGAAATTATAAAAGAACACTATAATAATAAGAATGCATATCATTCCGTTCAATAATTAATTAATCCGTAATATATTTTTTTTGCAGTGGATGAATCAGCCCACAAATACTCACTCCAGCGTCTGGTACTACCGGTGGCTCTTCCTCGTATGGTTTATTAACCCTGTCGCTACTGCCTTCTTTATGCTCTACTTTATTACCGTACCTTACGAAATTTATGATAAATTTTACTACTATTTGCTATTGTTCGATTGTGTGCATGTAGCTTTTATAATTACGGACTATTTTTCAGTGAGTTTGACTTAATTTCGCTTAATATAGCGCTTAGTTTAAAACAAATCTACTAGAAATTGTTCATAAATGTCGTAATATATTTAGCTGAAATCTGGATACTAAGTATTGCAATCAGTGCTATCTACACAAAGTGTCTGGAATTATATGCGTATGATTATGATGTGATGAATCTTATTCAGTATCTGAAGCATACTGGGTTATCACCTCCACCGGTGACGCTGTCATGGCCAGTAGGGCTAACAGCAGAGACACACAAAAAAAAAATGGGCTATCACCAACTCTTTTAAAATCTGTAAAGGAGTATACAAAGCAGTTATGGAATAGACAGAGAGGTAATATTAAAAATATAAACGTTCCTTTTTATTTTTCATTTTTTTTTTTAATTTTTTTTTTAATAATGTTGCTAATGTCTTCATTTATAAAATTCTGAAATAACCTTGTAAATTACTTAGGAATATTATTAAATTTGTAAAAGTAAATATATATAGTTTTAAGAATAAATTAAACACATTAACACCGTTTAGGATAATTGGTTGCCGGAGCTTGCGCAGCAGGCGCCTCAGTGTCTATGTGAGGATCTGTTCAGTTCGCTGTACATGCACCATCTTCTCACGACACCACTATTTCGTGACCTTCCACCTTATTTTAACAGACAATTGGTGACAAGATAAAGAAGGATTATTTTTTTTAATGTTTTACTTTCTATTTTTAACAATAAATAAATAAAAATATGGCAACGTGTACGAAATCTGTCTGTATTTATATAAAATATTATTTTAAATCTAGGAGTTTTGTCTTAGTATTATTATTATTAGTATTATTCTGAATATTACAAGATGAATTTTATGGAGACTTATTAAATACTAATAGCATGATCATTAAATTTCCCCAAAAGAATTTGTGTCTTTTCCAGGAAAATTTATCTATTATATCTATATCTATATATTCTTTAAATAACCGAATAAAGAATTATTTTTTTTTATGTAAGAGGAAGGCAAACGAGCTGGCGGGTCACGGATTGACGTGATCACCGCCGCCCATGAACTCTTGCAACATCCGAGAATTTACAAGATTGTTGCCGGCCTTGTAGGTAGGAATAAACGCCTTTTTTGAAGGTACCAATGTCGTACCGATCTGGTAATACTGCCGAAGGGAGTTCGTTCCACAAGCGAGTGGAACGTGGAAAAAATGTCCTTGAGAACCGCACAGTGGAGGATCGCCACGCATCCAGGTGCGGTGCGGTGATGAAATTCGGCAGCAGGCATCAGATCGAATAGTTCTTCGGAACACTCCCCGTTGTAAATGCGGTAGAAGACGCACAAAGAAGCCACATCTCTACGCAATGCCAAAGAGTCCAGCCGTTAACAGAGCACCGGGTCCCCGACAATCCGAACGGCTCTCCGTTATACGCGGTCAAGTGATAGAAGCTGATATTGGGGTGATCCGGACCAGAGATGAGAACAGTACTCCATGTGTGGCCGGACCTGCGCCTTATATAGCGCAAGTCTTTGGCCAGGTTTGAAGTACTGCCTCGCTCTATTGATCACTCCCAATTTCTTCGAGGCCAACTTGGCCTTGCTCTCCAGATGACCACGAAACTGACAACCGCTCGAAATGTCGAGACCCAGTGTTCTGATACATGGCGAGGCAATGAGGGGAGTGCTCTCGAAGAGCGGTGATACGACAAATGATGTGTTCTTAGTGGTAAACGAGCAAACCTGTGTCTTTAGGGGGTTGAACTGAACGTGGTTCAGTTCACCCCACTCAGAGACCATCCCCAGGGAGGTCTCTATTGAAGAAACAAGTTTCTTTCGACACTCGTCGAAGTTTTCCCGAGAGAGACCTGCACGACCGGAATATACCGCATCCCCAGTGCTGTCATCCGCATAATAATGTGTGTTGGAAATATCCAACATATCATTGATGTGCAGGAGGAACAGAGTTGGGGATAGCACGCAGCCTTGGGGTACACCAGCGTTCACGGGCTTGGGGTCCGAGCAAAAACCGTCGAGAACGACCTGTATGCTCCGCCCAGTGAGAAAACTGGTGATCCACTTGCATAAAGTCTCGGGAAGCCCATAGGAAGGTAGCTTCGAAAGAAGCCCCTTGTGCCATACACGATCGAAGGCTTTCGCCATATCCAGACTAACTGCCAGACCCTCTCCCTTGCTTTCAACAGCTGCCCAACGGTGCGTAAGATATAACAGAAGCTCACCAGTCGATCGACCATGGCGAAATGGCGAAATGGCGAAAGCCATATTGCCGGTCATTGACCAACTGGTGATCCTCGAGTTAGCTGTTTATTGATAATGCTCTCCATTACTTTGGAGAGCAGAGCAGAGCAGACATGCTTAAACTTTGCTCTAGCGATTTGCCGTTTGAAGAATCAGGAGGCACGATTGTATTTCCTCTTCAGAACTCTAGAGTTCGGATCCTTAGTGACTAACGCATTGGCCCAAGCTTGATAAGCCTGCCGTTTGCCAGCTGCTGCAGCCCTGACAGTCGCATCAAACCAAGGCCGCGATATGCCACCAAGTGGTACCACAGAGCTTGGTACAAATAGTTCCATGCCCTGTTGTATCACATCAGCTACAGCCGCAGCGCAGCCACTAGGATCATTAGAAGGGAAACAAATCGGCCCCCATGGGTAGGATGCAAAAAAGGACCATATTCCATCCCAATCCTCTGACTTGTAGTGCCAAACGCGTCGAGTAGCAGGTGTTGTGCGAGCCGAACGTTGAATGGGCACTACACTCCCTACCAGATAATGATCAGAGGACCCTAACGGAGCCTCGACAGTGACCTGGTACTTTCCAGGATGTGTAGTCAGCAGAAGATCCAACAAAGAGGGCATATGGCTGTCCACGTCCGGTAGACGAGTGTAAGTCTTGACCAATTGGGACAGACCATTTCCCAGAGCAAAGTCAAACACAGATCTCCGCGCGTAGTTGGAGGCATGTGACCCTAACCAATCGGCGTGTTGCGTATTGAAGTCTCCGAGGACTACGACTTCAGCGGAGTCTGTGAAAGCAGATCGTCAATCTTCGTCTGAACAAGGCCCAAAAGTTGATCCGTTTCTGCGTTACCACTATGGGACCTGTAGAGGCACGCGTAGACTCTGACATCGTCGTCCATGTCCACGCGCAGCCAGAGCACAGACAGGTCCCGACCTTCAAATCCTGAAGGCGACGGTAGCAGATATCCTCCCTTACGAACACAGATACCCCGGCGTGTGGTATAAAATGGTGTTCTAGTTTATACCCGGGGTAAGAAAGGTACGCTGTGCCGCTAGGTTGAGATATCTGCGTCTAAGTCAGAAACAACAAGGCCGGCTGCGCCATCTCTAGATGATAGTGGACGGCGTTCAAGTTGGAATGAAGTCCCCAGATATTGCAAAAGTTCACATTTAAAGTGGGTCGGGGTGCCGATGCGTTGACTGGTCGTTTGCCCTCAAAAAACACAAAAGGCGATACTTTGCCCGCCGCAGATACGACGGGCAGCCCGAGCAAGATCCGAGAATCATTTCCCCGATTTTGCTCGGGATGGGGGTCCCCGGCTTCATCAAAGCCGGTACTCTCCTGGGGTATTTTTCTTTTGGGCATCGCTTTCATGTTTGGCGGGGGGGAGGGGGTTGGGCTTCCGGATTCTCTCACTCACCGACGGAACATAACCAAATGAATTTGGTTACTATGCGTCGGTTTTCTGTGAGAGGGTGGTCCTTCCCCGGTCGAGCCAGCCCAATACGAGCTGCAGTCAGATAACTACAGCTAGGCTCTACCACCTGTATTATACTGTATTATAACATTAAAACGATAAGCTTTGTGAGAATAGCTAGCGAAATTATTATTGTTTTATCATGGTCTCTCACAGTTCGACAATAATTGTTTTATGCTACATAACTATTATATCTTTGTAAATATTGCAGCGGTGAGAGAAAGCTGCACTCCGTATTGAATACAAATGGATATTTCGGATTGATACCGGGACTGTATCCAAATACTCCGTTTCCATTCTCGTATGTCTCACGCACGGTAAATGTTTTTTTCATACTTAAATAAAACACCTCTATTAGTTTTTATATGTATTAAACTAATGTTTTAACGTGTTAAGGAATCATTGAACAAAAATATTTATCATAATTTAAGACATAATGTAAGGAAGAAATAGAATAGGAAGGAAAGTCTCATGAATAATACACAATGTTTTTATGTTATCAGTAGTAGGATTTATACAAGCAAAAAAATAGAGATAATTTAAATCATTAGGAAATTTAAAATACCCTAATATCGACTTAGTATTTTTATTTAGTAAAGAATATGCAAAAAACACTGAATTGCGAAATTTCACACGAATATTCTGGCGGCTCACTGGTTAGTGGATTGAAGTATTAAACTTTTCAGGTGTAACGGTTTATAGAATGTACACTCTCTCTGCTATTCGCATATTAAAAAAAAATTTGTTAATAAATTTGCATTGATGTTTATTTTGTTAATGCTTTTGTAAAGTAATATTTCTATTAGTGATTTTATTGTTGAAACCTTAATATAAGGTCAATTATCAATTATATATAGATTCGGCAGCTTCACTTATCAATATATCTTGTATAATTGACAACAAAGTTGTTTCTGATTAAGCAAATATAAAAAAAATATTAGGATAGGTTAAGGTAGATACTTAGGTTTTTATGTTGTTATTGAGTATCTTATAATGCTCGATTTTTATAAGGTAAAAACAATACAAAAAATACAAAAAAAAATTACTAAAACAAGACTTTCTTTTTTTCATGATTTATAATAAGCTTAGTTATTTGTTACGAAGTAATGTTAATAATGCATCTAAATCTTCGATATTATAATTATCATAGCAAGATCTAGTTAAACGTAATCATTTGTAAGCGAAGTCTGTAATTTGTGCACAGAGCATGGAAAATATTATAATGTAGTTCAAGTGATTTATGATCTAGAATTGAAGCAGCAGTATACGTCATGGGTAAGATAAATAGATTGAAGTCACTGATGAGTTAGAACTTGGAAAATAGAAAATGGAATCTATAGTCATTATAGCGCGATTGATCTACATTAAGACAGAATTTATATATTCAAAATTGCTGAAATATTTAACGTATAATAAGTCTTACATACGGCGTGATTATAATAAGTAATAATCGCCAAGTGACTAAAATTCCACCTTAATTTAGTTTCAAAGTTTGTAAAGAATTTGTACAAAAATATTACACATGTGTAAAATAATAAAAGCCGTGTTAAGGTAAACAATTAATCTTTTTATTTATTGCCAAGCACATGATACTGTATTTATTTTATTAATTTCATGTTTTTAAGAGATGAAAGGCAAGTAACCAAAAGAGTTATGGTAGTGTACGGATTAACAGGTAGAGAACGGGCAAAGAAAACATACTGCGCCGACCCCAAAATTGGGATAAGGTTAGGAAGATGATGAATTTTATATTATCCTAACGCATTATTTAAAGGACTAAGTTTTCTGAATTTCTCTCCAAATGAACTTTAACTGTGTTAAATGTTATACTCCTCTCTCCGCATTATTTTCTTAAAAACAGATAATATATTTTATGACAAATATTGTTTTGTTAATATTTAACTTTTTCATTGTTTTTTTTTTCTATGTAATAGGAAGGCAAATGAGCTGGCGGGTCACAGATGATATGTGATCACCGCCGCCCATAAATTCTTGCAATATCCGAAGATTTACAAGAGCGTTGCCGGCCTAGGAAGTGGAAATAAAAGCCTCTTTTGAACGTACCCATGTCGTACTGATCTGGAAATACCGCCGAAGGGAGTTCGTTCCACATTCGAGTGGTGGAGATACATGGAAAAAAGGTCCTTGAGAACCGTACAGTGGAGGATCGCTACGCATTCAGGTGAATGAATGCGTGATGGTGATGATGATGGATTTGAATTATTTCAATACTGGAGCCTTTTGTATCTAATAATGGTATTATATAATGTGTAACGACCGATAGTGTTTACTCATTAATCAACCGAGGGTCAGTACTAATATGTTTGAATAATCTATTGTTCAATTACAATTTATGTTTTATTGAATAAGTTTAAAAGAATAAGGAAAATTATACTAAATTTTAAAGTTACTGAAATAAACGAACAGATATCGATAGCCGTTTGAAAAGTTTTGTATAAATTGATATCTGCATTTGCAAACAGAATCAAAGTAGAGCTAATATTTAATTGGAAAGTTTTAGAACTGAGTTCTTTGATTACATTATGAAATTTTTGTTTCTTTTGTTAAAATTATGATTGAATATAGTTTTGATATTTAAATTGATTTGTAATTTTTGTCTATAAAATTATATGTTACACTTAAATTAAAAATATATTAGAGATTGTTATTTTTAAACATGTAAAATTTAATTGTACCCAATCCAATTGGTTTTATTTTACAGTTTTTGTTTTCAACTTAATTTGCTTACACAACTTCAAATAATAATAAATACTCAAAATTATGACATTTGTGGAGAATCCATACATTTTTGTTTAAATGTGAAAACTCAAACAATTTTTAAATGTATCCCAAAGAAATGAGCTATTTTTCTCGTAATTGTTTAGACTAAATTATCTTTCATGTTGATTCAAATATTATTAAATTCGGTTTAGTACAACAGTGTCACAGTGTCTTGTATTATGTATAATAATATGAGTTTGCTTTGACATATTTCATATTCTCAGCAGCATCATTAAAATTTTTCAAATTTTTTTTAGGATCATGATTACTTCATTAATAACTTTAATTTCAAAAGTCAAATTTCAAAGAAGAACATATTGTATAAGATTCGACTAAAACATATCTATATTTTAATGGCATCATATACAATATCTTTTTGAATTATTAAGTTCCACTGTAGGAAATAATTGCCTCCGCATGTTTATTATAAACCTAAGTAATAAAGAAACTAGGATCCGCCGTCGTGCGCTGCGGGAGTTGAGCTGAACACCATCTCCTTCTTTAATGCTAACAAACTTAGCATGTAATATTGCTATATAACATGCTCAGCAACTATCGGTTTAGAATCTCGAAAAAAAAAATCAGTTCATCATCAATAAAATTATAGCCTTATATCAGTCTTTTAAATAAATCTTAACTTTTTAAACTTTTTTCTAGACTTTTTTTTTGTTCTGTTTTTTTGCAGAACCATCTTTAGTAAAAGATCTAGCCATGTGCCAAATTCTAAAAAAATACATCTATAGGTTTTAAAATTACCGATGTCGTAAAACAGCAAAATGAACGGTTAAGAGCTTCGCTTACGCTCAGTTCAATAAAATATTTGTAATCATTAATACTTAAGAAAATGCTAATAAGGTTATTTTTATATAGAAATTTCATTTCTGTAGAAATTTAAATACAGCATCACACATTTTTAAGTTTTATGTTGTTTGCTTATGATTAAGTTGATAAATTATCTGTTGACAGGTAATTCTAAAGACTTTAATTGTCTATGGCATTAGTACTATTTTAGAAATAAAATGTTGTTAGTTTTGATTTAGTATAATTCGTATTTCACAAATTATATAAATTACGTACTGCTGTATATTATTAAAGTTTTGTTGGTATTCGTTTCAGATATTTAGATAATGCCTACGTTGTTTTATTTATATATTTAAATAATATCAAAAAGTTGTCAATTAATAATGCCTATTTTCCAAAGACATTCAGTTCTCTTGTTTAAAATAACTAAATTAATTATTACCGTTTCTAATAATTAAAAGTTTATCCACATTTAATTCGACGTTCGGCGTTTTGTAGTCACACTATTCGCTTATTGATTGTTTATGATTAAACGTCCCAACTTTTCTAGTTCCTTCTGTCGGCAGCATTTCCGGTATTTCTTTTTTAATTAGCCTCCAGTCAGTTTGGTTGTAATTCGTGTTCTTAATAACGCTTAATATGGCGTTGTTCCTTTAATTTATACGTATGTTTTATTACAGAGTTGTTTAAATATTATGGATTAAATATGATTACGTGTAACTTCGGGACGTCGACCTGCATGACCTTCTTCCTAATCTGTTGCTGTAACTGTAGCTGCATGTAAGGTGTGTTTTTAAATGCCTGATCCTTAAAATATTAAGAAGTGATCTGGTGATGTATTACTTTTTATATAATTGTATTCAAATCTAAATTAATATTTGAAGAATGAGTATTTGACTGCAGTCTTCTTGTATTGACAAACAAGGGGACTGTGAATATGTCTGCACTTGTCAATTGTCTGTGGCGCCTAGGAATTTAATTTAAGAGAATCTTATTTCATATAAGTATTTCAGTCCAAGCAACCTCAGTATTTTTAATTTAATCAACTTAAAATTAATAAGTAGATTAATAAAGTTTCCTGTTAGAAACAATGCTTTAGAAAATTCTTTGAAATGAACCTTATTTCAATGAAACCGGTAGAGTCTAAGAATTAATTTATCCTTAGGGATAAGATGATCTTAAAACGTTGAATATCAAATATATATATATATATGTTAGGCTTTACTGTGTGTTTCTTTTATTTTAAAAAAGTATACTTCTATATCAGTTTCATCAATAGAACTTAGAATAATAAGAAAAAAATCAACACCTTTATAGAATAATAAAAGATATTTTATGTTTTTTCAAATATGGTTTACATAAAATACAATGTATTTTTTGTATTTAAAGACCAACGGGAATTTATTGTATATGATAGGTTTCTTTTCTGGTATTCAACATTTAAATATCATTTCTTATTAGAGAATATATTTATTAATTGTCATATACAAACATATTTTAACATTTTTGAAGCTAAATCTTAGTTATGTAATAAAACATATGCTGAGTAAGCTCCCTTTATATTGTTATGTTGTTGTTGTTGTTTTTGTTTATAGTCAAAACGAATTGAAATCAACTTTGAGAAAGATCTCATGTAAATAGTGTAATAGCATAGCAACAATGTAATCGCAAAGATTTTATTTTCAATACCAATGTGAGAAAGATTTACATTGAATTTATCACAATAAAATATTAATTTAGGATTTTTGTGACCGGTATATATTAAACATAACTAATCAAAGCAATTAATCTTACCAATGACTAATATTTCCGCTTTTTATTTCAAAATCATAAATCACATGTAATAATCATATCCGCGACGCTCTATATGTTGGTCTCTCAATGGAATTCACGACTGAATATGTTTACAATATAAATGTTGCGCTTGGAATTTCCCAAACAGCTCATAAAATATATATTATACGAGTAATAATAAATAAATAAAAAACATTTGTATATCATAAAGAAATGTTATTTTATTTTATTCAATGTTTTTTCTAAATTTATTGCGTTAAGATAATCTACATTGTTGGTCAATCCAGTTAAACTAAAACACAAGCAATAACTTTTGAAGGGGAATAAGCATTTAATTATATGTTCACTAATTTTAATGAGTAATTCTGTAATTATTTGTTATTTATCTTATCTTAAAGTTTTTTTATAATAATTGTTTAATTTAATTGTTTGACGTATACCTTGAGTATTTATTATTTTATGTATAAAGCAAACTGATCAATAGTAATCGTTTTTTTTGTATGCTATTACTACTTACCGACACGCCCACGAACAATTCCACAAAAACACGTGACATTCCGTGAAAATTAATTTAACATCCAATAGTATTTATTTTGTTGGCCACAATGCTTTGTTTGCCAAAACTTTGTTAGTAAGTGGCGAATTTTAGTATCAAAAGAATAAACACACATACAGTATTAAAACAGGAGCTATGGGAAGAGTTTTAACCGCAGTCCTTTGCGGTAGTTGGACCGCTGTCCCCACTCTTTGCTTTGATTAAACTTGTTTAAACATTAATTAGTACTAAAAATTAAAACATTCATTTGAATTTAGTCTGTGTTACTTCAAAAAAAATATCACATATTGCTATAAATATCAATTATAGTAGCCACGATTTTTTACTTAGGTGATAAATTCGCAGGATATTGTACAAGTTTTTAAATGATCTTTAGTAGTTTACTCAGGTGATAAGTTCGCAGTATATGTACAAGTTTTTACATGATCTTTAGTAGTTTACTTAGGTGATAAGTTCGCAGGATATTGTAAAAGTTATTACATGATCTTTAGTAGTTATAAATATATCTAATATTATCTAAATATATAAAATATCTTGAATACTAATCCCGTATGAAAGTAGTTAAATAAAAAGTAAGTTATTAGTAAGACGTCGTCATTATTACACGATGGCAACGGTGGGGTTGCATTTTATTTATTTTAAGAGGCTTCGTGTTGAGTCTTGAATTTTATAATATTTTTTTCATTGAGATGATGATGAGTGATAAAGATGCGTAATAACGGAGCATACACCACGACCACCGCTAGAGTTTAACATAGAGGAACTCCAGTTGCTTTAACAAACGTGTGGATAAAGAGGTGGACGCATTTCTAAGAACATCTGAAACAATAAAAAAGACATAAATAATGCAGATCAGCTTGCTAATTAGTCTCGGCGGGCATCGGATGGCTAAGACAATTATTTTACATTTATGTATAATATATGACGAAGTGCTGATGACGATATTTTTCTTCAATAATTTTTTTTTACTTTTCTTACAAGAAATCAGAACTATGGCGATACAATAAGCAAATATGTAACCGATCTTAAATTACGAAGTCCTGATGTAAATTGGAGTTTTGTACCGATGATCTAATTAAAGATCCAAACGTATTCAGCATCATTAATAACTTTTTAACTAAACATAGAATTATCGATACGGGCAAGAATCGTACCTGTGACAGATTGAATATGGGACACCATAATCGCATTGGCAGTTTTTATAAATTTGTAATATTATAGCTTTAATTAAATGGGAAATACGATATGATTTTATTATGTATTTACGAAATCATATTAGGATAAATAAGTCAATATAAATAATAAATCAAGTCTTAGGATAAGCTTGATTTTTTTATAAACAACTATTTGTAAAGGTCTCTTAATGTTGTTTTATATGTGATAATAAAAAAATTGCATTTTTTTCTTTACTAGATATACTGTTATTTTAGAAAATAATCTACACAACTTAACAATTTTGTAAAAGGAACATGAAAATTCTTCACGCGTTTACAATAATACTGCCTAAAACTCTTTGAAAAGACTTTTTAGGGAAGTTGATACCGCAAAGAACGGGAAGTGCTGAATTAAAAATAATTAATTCTTTCACTCGGCCTCGAAAACCTTGACTTTATAAATTTTCTATTTTCAACATTAGGAATTCAAATTATGACTATGAAAGATGACGGGACTCATCTCTTGTTAAGCTAAATAGCATAAACTAAATGCCTACAATTATTTGATAGGCGTGTTATAAACCACGTCGAAAATCGTTGTTATACACTTATTTTTCACAAGATATGTATGCATGCTATCAGCGTGCCTCTAACATTGATAAGTTATATAGCTTTGACCAGCAACTCGTCAACAGCAACCAGCAATATTGTACAATACAATTATTTATACTTTAAAATTATGAGAGAACATAGTAATTATAAAATATTGAATTAACACTTTTAACCCTATGTTTCATAATACACATACACAATAAATATAGCTACCAAAAATATAATAATCTGTTAAAAATCTATTTTCAGAATTAATGTAAACGGTCCAGATAAAACAAAAGCTTATCATTTGAGGAATCACATGTTGTTACTCAATACTAACTATCATTAAAATCGGAATATTTAGTCATATCAAAAATTTTGTTAAATAATATACCGAAAAAACCTACAAAATTATTGATATCAGAGATATTATTGAATATTACCTTGTATCATTACAATTACCTTCAATAATTATAAACAAACAAACGGAAAAGCGAAGTTATGTAGGTTATAAGAAAGGTGCTTCAGTGGATCGCGTTAATGAAATTGTTGTTGTATCCAGACAAATTAACTTCAGCACCATTAGTCTTCATGTTAACACATTTAGTTAACTAATTAGATACCTCCCTAAATGTTTTAATAACGTTATATAGCCATAAATAAATATCTGGTAATCAATATAAAATAATCTATAAAATGAATAATAATAGTTTAGAGCTTTTAATTATTTCATTTACCCATTAATCTTATTATCTTAGGATTTACTGTTGACACATTAACTTGCAAATATTCTCGTTTAATAAAGAACTCATATTTTAATTTATATAAAATACAAAAAACACAAACGCTAATAATAAAAATTACAAATTGGCAGACTGAGAAGAATTGCATTTCGTCACACAATACACTAAAAAAAAAATTTCAAGTTACATTATTTTTTTAATGGAAAACTAAATGTTATAGTTACGGGATTTCTGAAAAAAATTACTTACCATATAATTTTCAAGGGTTAAATATTAATATTTTTTATATTTTTAGAATACATAAAAGAAAATAAATATATTTTAAGAGTTAATTTAATAATTATATTATAAAATAAACGATAAGTTAATTCAATTAAGAACTCAAGGTGATATAATCTAAAGGGTTTTTTAAGTATTTAGTTGTTTCGGTATGAAAGAAATGGATCAATAAAGTAAGAACACTATAAAAAATGTCCGCCATAAAATCAATCGCATTGTCTCTTTATCATCTCCCCCATAATATAGGGTGAGTTTGTGAAAGTAAACAAGGTGAGTTCATTGTGAAAGTCACTTTGCCTTCGATGCAATATCCGTCAATTTATTGTTTTTCTTTAGAAATCTGACCTTTCAACCAACAGTGGTTGCCATATTTACAGTATGATTTTGTCTCAATTCAATGGATGGAGTTATTTTTAGGACAAGTGATTTAATAGCTTTTCTGAAGCTATTTGAAGATAATTATTTTCTCTCAATTTGTTGTTGATTTAAAATTGCTATACTGTTAACTGTGGTTTCGTTTTTGGATCACATTGATAAACCTAAGATTTTCACCAGTTATGATAATACGAAGAGAAGGGACGGTGCTCTAAATTTAGCAATCACGTTTAGGTAAATTTGTCATTCTTCATTTATTATAATATGTATGTATAAAAGCAACATATATTATATGTATAGATATTAGACTAATAGACTAAAAATTAAAATATTTTCTGAATTATAATTTCATTGATTATCTCACTGGAGCTAGTAGTGTATAATGTCATACAATCTAAATTAAATAATAGGAATCAAAATATTGCATAAAATAGATTTTAAATCACATAGTAAATGTAGAAAGTTTTCTATTAACTGGATTAGATTGAATAGATTGGATTGGATTGTATTTATTTCTAACTTATTTAGAGATTAAATTAATATTCAATAAGCAAGCTGCCAAAATCAGAGGTATATGAATAGCCGAGAGCTTTCATTTAGAAAAGTAATTCAAACATTCTTAGATCTAAAATATGAGTATTTTCAAATTTTGGGATCGTAATGAAAGTTTTAGTGGGTTTTACAATAAATATGAATCCTGAAATAATAAGTTTCAATATCTAAAATTATATCTTAATTGAATTAAAAAATATTGTAATAAAGTTAACTCTATTAAAAGCCCAATTTGGAACATTCAAAATATTTTTTCTCAAAAACAGAGAATTATTTCCATACCATTAATTAACATGTAGCTATATGACAATTCATTTAATAACTGTATTTCAATAGAAGAAGTGCATAAATCACAAAGGAAATAACAAAAAAATAACTATGACAATCATCGTCTTCAAATTTCTACATTTATTGATTTCAAACAACAACTCCGAACAAATAAAACGTAATGCAAGAACTTTCTTTCTTCATTCAGACTACTTCGTCTGAATGAAAAGTTACGTGTAATCTCACTAGGCAATAATTCTGTTGAAGAGAATCAGCTCGACTCGACGCTATTGTTTTTTTTTATAACATATTTTTTTTTAATTTTACGTTACTTAATCACTCTATTAGTAAATCTAAGGATAAAATAAATTCTTAAACAAAGATGTCTCTATTGAAAGAAATATTAGAATCTTGTAAAATAAATACTATACTAACGTCGTCGTACTATACATTCAAGATAATGAATGTCATTAAATTCAGGGCAAATAAAAGTAAGTATATAATATGTTTTAATAAGAAAAAAATGCGAACCACAAACGCTTTATGTGGTTTTACACGAACTACTAGTTCTAATTTGCTCAACAGTAAACAGTTTACTACCACTTTATTAATTGAGTAATTTTACCTTAATAATCTTTTTAGAAACCGATTATTACTAAGAAAAAAAAATGTATATATTAAAAAAAAGAATAAGGTTCACTTTGAAATATTAAAACTCAACCCTTATCAATGCAAAGGTTTGGTAATAAATTGTATGGTCAATTAACTACATTATTATAAACACATTTTTTATCTTTTTTAAAACACATTTTTTTGGAATTTTGCTTGTGACATAAAATATATCTCTCCATGCGCCACAAAAACAACGAAAGTAATAAATTGCCACAACAAATAACGGAGCATTGATTTATGACGGTATGGATTAGTATAATTTATAATAAGGAATATATAAAGAAAAAATAATAGTACTATATTTTTGGGTAGACCTCGAAGAATTCGGTCTGCCCATTCATTTGTCCCCTACTTTCGAATTTTGGAAAAATTTCTTCACAAGAGGTCTTCTTATGACCGCCTGAGTCCGAAATGACCATTGGTCAAAAAGTTTATATATATATATATATATCTATTATATAAAAATGAATCGCAAAATGTGTTGGTAAGCGCATAACTCAACAACGCATGGACCAATCTTAACAATTCTTTTTTTTAAATGTTCCTTGAAGTCCAAGGATGGCTCTAACGGCGAGAAATTTTTGAATAATTTCCAGGGAAACCCTAAAAAAGCCCTTTTCTTTTTCCTATACAAATATTTTAAATGTAGAATAAATAACTAAATGTAGAGTCAATTTGAACTGTATTGCTATTCAATAAAGTTGATATTAAATTACAAGCACTCATTGTTGTCTAAACAATGTAGGTGTCTTGCTAACGTAAAAGAGTCAATTCGCGCTTTATTGTCGCTGCACAACGTTCAAATTTAATCAAATGAATGTGTACACCCAACCAAATTGAAAAGTCAAAAAAAGTAAATGTAAGATTTGATTGGCCTTGGAATATTCTTTCTTTTGTTTTAGTTTCGGAATGCGACATAAATTGTCATCAGTTTTCACGTCATTGCATCTGTCAAACAAACTGCGTTAAAAAGCGTATATAATATTTAATAATTAATTTTGATTGTATAAATACCTGTGATTAATAATTATTTCATGTGAATAAATTTAGGTAATTATATACGATATGCCTCCTATAAGACGAAGTAATTTCAGTAGAAGAACCCGAAATGCTACAAACCAAATGAATTACCGATCTTATCATACTGCACATGAACGTGACGACCGAAATGAAAGCGAAAGAATTCGTATATCACGAACGCGGGAAGCGAGAGCGAGAGATTCAACTAATAATCGCGAAAGTTTGAATCGAGCTGCTTTCAATTACGATTTGTCAATTGACTACAGTAACCACCAATGTGTTGCTATTGGATCTATGAACTTGGTTTGCTCTTATTGTAAGGCATTGAAATACAAAAATGAAGCAAATGGATTGTGTTGCGCAAATGGGAAAGTGAAATTGATACCATTGGATCCACCACCAGAGCCATTGTACTCATTGGTTTCAGGAATAGAACCAGATTCCATACACTTTTTGTCAAATATTCAACAATATAACAATTGCTTTCAAATGACATCATTTGGGGCAACAAACGTAGTTCGGGAAAATTTCATGCCAACTTTTAAGGTATGTATTATAGCAGTTAATCATTATTATTTTAATGAACAAAATTTCCTGTTAACTAAGTAAATATGTGTCATTAACCTTCAGTTTCCTAAACCCCAAAACATATATTACTTAGTCATTATATTATTTGGTGATTCAGTATTAGCAACACTTTTATTATTTTGAAACACAATATAATTATTTGACGATGGATATTAGTTACAACTAATTATTACATATTGACATACCTAAGCATATCAATTATTATTTGGTGATTCAAATTAAGAGACAGATATACTTTTTAGGAACAAATATTATTTCTATTTGGCAAAAATCATTTTTTTTAATTTACAGATACAAGGCCAAATATATCATAGAGCAGGTTCACTGTTACCAGTGTCAGATAGCAATTACAAATTTCTGCAAATTTATTTCATGGGCAATTCACCACGAGAAATTGATATGCGTTGTTCACATAACAATTCACTAAAGAGGTCTATTGTAGAACAATTACAAACTTTATTTCATGAGTACAATCAATTGGTTATGTTGTTTAAAACTGCACTGGATCGGATGCCATCTGATAATCACAAAATTGTAATCAGAGCTGATAAAACACCTGTTGGCCAACATGCAAGACGTTTTAATGCACCAACTATTGATGAAGTTGCCATCGTTGTAGTTGGAGAAAACTTGGAATCCCGTGATATTGTTTTACATCGTCGGAATGATCAATTACAACGTATAAAGGAAACACACCGCTCATATGACGCACTGCAATATCCCATTATATTTTGGCAAGGTGAAGATGGCTATGATTTTTCAAACAAGATGATAAATCCCATTACAGGTAATAAAAAATATTAGTTTAGCTATGGAGCTATATTATCAGTCACTATATGATTATTTTTTTAATTTTCAATATTATGAAAACAAAAATCTATTTTCAGGTTCCGAAACCAACAAAAAAGTCAGTTCAATGAACTATTATTCCTACCGCCTAATGATTCGTGAAAATGAAGACAATCACATACTCAAATGTCGGCGATTATATCACAAGTATGTTGTAGACATGTATGTTAAAATTGAAACGGAGAGATTAACATTCATCAGGTTGAATCAGACCAAACTCAGATCTGAAGAGTATATTCACCTTCGAGATGCGATTAATACTGATGGAAATGCACAGAATGTTAGTCGGATGACTATTCTTCCAGCAACATACATCGGAAGCCCTCGACATATGCATGAATATGCTCAAGATGCCATGTCATATGTTCGTCATTATGGTACAGCAGATTTGTTCATCACATTTACATGCAATCCACACTGGATAGAAATCAAGCAGGAGTTATTCCCTGGGCAATCACCTATTGATCGTCATGATATTACAGCCAGAGAGAGTCTTTAGACAAAAGTTGAAATCTTTGATGGATTTCATTGTGAAACATTATGTGTTTGGAGAGACACGCTGCTGGATGTATTCTGTGGAGTGGCAGAAACGGGGATTGCCACATGCACACATTTTGATTTGGTTAGTTGAAAAGATAAGGCCAAATGAAGTTGATGCAGTAATATCAGCTGAAATTCCTAATGTAGAAGTAGATCCTGGATTGCATGAGGTAGTTATTAAAAACATGATACATGGTCCCTGTGGAACTCTTAATCAAAATTCACCGTGTATGGTGGATGGTAAATGTTCAAAGCGATATCCACGGACATTAATATCTAAAACAATCACTGGTAATGACGGTTATCCTTTGTATCGTCGCCGATCGACAGCAGACAATGGAAGATCAACAATTGTCAAATTAAATCAACAAGATATTGAAATAGATAATCGCTGGATTGTTCCATATTCACCCATTTTATCAAAGACCTTCAAAGCGCACATCAACGTTGAATCTTGCCATTCAGTAAAATCTATTAAATACATTTGCAAATATGTAACCAAAGGGAGTGATATGGCTGTGATTGGTATTAATGCAGAGAATTCCAATGATGAAGTTACCCAATACCAAATGGGTCGCTATGTTAGTAGTAATGAAGCAGTTTGGCGAATATTTTCTTTTCCTATTCATGAAAGACACCCTACTGTTGTTCATTTAGCTGTGCATTTAGAAAATGGACAAAGAGTATATTTTACAGCACAGAACGCAGTAGAAAGAGCTTTACAGCCACCATCTACTACATTAACCAGATTTTTTGAGATATGTCAAAACGATGATTTTGCTCAAACATTGTTATATTCTGAAATGCCAAAATATTATACTTGGAATCAATCCTCAAGAAGATTTATACGACGGAAACAAGGAAAACCAGTTACAGGATACCCAGATATATTTTCTACCGATGCGATTGGTCGAATTTATTCAGTACATCCAAGCAATGATGAATGTTTTTATTTACGACTGCTATTAGTCAATGTACGTGGCCCAACATCGTTCCAACATGTACGAACTGTTAATGGTGATTTGTGTGGATCATATAGAGAAGCTTGCCAACGTTTGCGATTGCTAGACAATGATGCTCATTGGGATCAAACTCTCAATGATGCTGTAATATCATCACAAGCTCATCAAATACGAACATTGTTTTCTATAATCATATCTACCTGCTTCCCATCAAACCCAAAGGATTTGTGGATCAAGTACAAAGATAATATGTGTGATGATATTTTGTATCAAATACGGATTAGAAGGGGAAATCCAAATATACAAATAAGCGAAGAAATTTACAATGAAGTATTGATTTCAATTGAGGACATGTGCTTGATGATGTCAAACAAACTATTATTTCAATTAGGCCTGGCCGCACCCAATCGTCCAATGCATGATGCTTTTAACCAAGAGTTGCACCGAGAAAAACTGTATGATCTCAACACTTTGAAAGAATTAATTCAAACGAATCTTCCACTATTGAATGAACAACAGAAGTATGTATTTGATACACTTTTGAAAGTAATAAATGATAAAAGAGGAGGGATTTACTTCTTAGATGCACCTGGTGGTACAGGAAAAACTTTTTTGATTTCATTGATATTAGCAACAATTCGCTCACAAAATAAAATTGCACTTGCACTCGCTTCGTCGGGAATCGCAGCAACTTTGCTTGAAGGTGGTAGAACAGCTCATTCAGCACTAAAATTACCATTAAACATGCAAAGCAACGAAACTCCAACCTGCAACATTTCGAAGAACTCTGCAATGGCAAAGGTTTTGCAGCAATGTGGATTGATTGTTTGGGATGAATGCACGATGGCACATAAAAAATCTTTGGAGGCTTTAGATAGAACCTTACAAGATCTCCGGAGCAATAATAACCCATTTGGTGGTGCAATGATTTTATTAGCAGGAGATTTTCGTCAAACATTGCCAGTGATTCCACGATCAACGCCAGCTGATGAACTTAATGCCTGTTTAAAGTCCTCCAATTTGTGGAAACATGTGAAGGTATTACACTTAAGCAAGAATATGCGTATCAAGTTGCAAAATGACAAATCTGGAGACATATTCTCTAAACAACTCATTGACATTGGTAATGGCAAATTTCCTATAGACACCTTGACTGGTTGCATTAACTTTCCTCGAGGTTTTTGTCAGTTAACTAGATCAAAAGATGAACTTATTCAAAAGGTGTTTCCAGATGTTGCTCAAAATTATAGAAACCAGGATTGGTTGAGCGAACGGGCTATATTGGCTGCAAAAAACATAGATGTAAGTGAATTAAATTTCAAAATTCAAGAACAAATTACAGGCGAATTGAGGATATATAAATCAGTTGATTCGGCTACTAACCAAGATGATGTCGTTAACTATCCGCCTGAATTTTTAAACTCGCTGGATTTACCAGGATTGCCACCTCACAATCTTCAATTAAAGGTTGGTTCGGTAGTAATAATGTTGAGAAATATCAACCAACCGCGTCTTTGCAACGGCACACGTTTAGCGATAAAAAAATTATTGAACAACGTGATAGAAGCAACTATACTGAAAGGAAAGTATAAAGGAGAAGACGTTTTGATACCACGCATCCCAATGATTCCGACTGATGTACCATTTGAATTTAAACGACTACAATTTCCAGTGCGGCTTGCTTTTGCTATGACCATAAATAAGTCCCAGGGGCAATCATTAGGTGTTTGTGGTATTAATCTAGAAAACCCATGTTTCTCACATGGTCAATTGTATGTTGCCTGTTCCCGTGTTGGAAAACCATCAGATTTATTTATATATTCACCAGGTAATCAAACAAAAAACATTGTGTATCATAAAGCACTAAAATAAAAATAAAACAGATTTTTGTTAATAATTATGATTCACTGGATTTACAATAACGCGATTACTGAAAATACTTATGTACGTTTTATTTCATTATTTTTTATTTCATCGGTTATGAACCCTATGTTAATAATAATAGTAATAAATAATTAATTATCTCTATACTTTGTAATTGAAGCACCCACTTTATAAATATTTGTCACCTTTAGGTTCCCACTATCCCTTTAGATTATTTTTCAATCAGGTTTGAACCTTAAGTTCCCCTCTTGGTTTGAAGCCCTCTGGCAGACATCCCAATCGGGGTTTTTAGTGGGTCTCAAAAGGGTGACCAAAGTTCGTGGAAGCTAAGATACTTAAGTCACCCGAGCTGACCTTTTTCTTTAATTCTCCTGAACAGAACCGTCACCATGATGATAGGGCGATGTGTGAGGATCAGCAGAGTAAAAACGTCTAAAGGTCGAAATATAAACTGCCACATTCCAAATCTATTTGACAGAACGAATTCTGCCGAGTTGTATAAAAATTGTATTTATTAAAAAAAAAAAATCTTTTAAAATTGAAATGTTTTGAGTTTAACTTTCATTGTATGTATTAGTAAAAACCACCAAATACTTTTAATTATGAACGTCGTAATAAAATGATAAAGTAACATATTAAAAAAAAGGAAAATTTTACGATTTAATTTTAACTGAGCAAGCACACGTTTTGCAGCGGTGGGCGGAATTCTATAAGGAGATGTATGAACGTCAGGACGCCTCGGTCTTGACTACCAGCGTAATGCTGAGTCAAGATGTAGCCGATGGTGAAATCAGTTTGGAAGAAGTAGAGAGCGTGATTCGCAGTCTGAAATGTGGTAAGGCTGCGGGAGCAGATGAAGTTACTGCCGAGATGATCAAATATGGTGGGCCACGCGTCTGGGACTTTTTCTGGTTTTTATGCAATTTATGCTGGAAATCTGGGGAGGTCCCAGACGATTGGCGAAGTGCAGTCATCGTACCTTTGTATAAAGGCAAAGGTTCACAGATAGACTGTGCAAGCTATAGGGCCATCAGTTTGATTAGCTTGGGCGGTAAAGTTTATGCTAAAATTTTAGCGAGAAGAATGCAAGAGAGATCTGAAAGGCTGTTGTGGGAGGCACAAGGAGGTTTTAGACCTGGAAGAGGGTGTATAGATCAGATCTTTTCCCTCCGCATGATCACGGAAAAGTTTTTGGCCCTAAACCAAAAGGTTTTCTGTGCTTTTGTGGATTTGGAAAAGGCGTTTGACAGGGTTGTGAGAAAGAAGTTATGGGAGATACTGCCCCGATACAATGTGAACGGACCCTTGCTACAGGCTGTAAGGTCTCTTTACCGAGATCACTCAGCCTGTGTGCGAGTAGGAGCTGGCATGTCGCCCTGGTTTGACATCCAATCGGGTGTTAAGCAAGGTTGCGCTATGTCAGCTTGGTTGTTCAATTTGTATTTGGATAGTTGTCTCCAAGGAGTGAAAGATAGTGACATGGGAGTGAAAGTAGGTGACCTTAAGGTCAATTGCTTACTATATGCAGATGATGCAGTGCTCATTGCATCATCAGAATGCAATTTGCAGGCATTGGTCACCACTCTGAAAGATGGGTGTTAAATTGATGGTCTTAACCTGAATGTAGATAAGACGAAGGTTCTGATATTTGAAAGAAATGAAGAAAGAACAGAATGTAAGATCAACGTGAATGATAAGATAATAGAACAAGTGAATGAAGTGGTATATTTGGGAAGTATGTTTAGCAGAGACGGAAGATACGAAATGGATGTGGAAAGGCGTATTGCTGCTGGTAACAGAGTCAATGGTGCTTTGACTGCATTGTTGAGACGGCAAAACGTCAGTATAGCTGCACGTTTGGCTGTACACAATGCAGTTTTGCTACCGATACTGTTATACGGCAGCCAAACGTGGGTAACACAGAAGAAGAATGTAAGAAAGATGAATGCTGTGGAGATGCGATCTCTTCGCAGAATATGCGAAGTCAGTCTAGCTGATCGAATCCGCAATGAAGAGATCCACAGAATGGCAGGTACTAGCGAAGATGTCACGGTGAGAATGAAGAAGAACGTGCTCAGGTGGTTTGGGCACGTTGAACGAATGAGTGATGAAAGAATGGTAAAAAAGATTTATATGGGAAAAGTGAGCGGTAAGAGAGACAGGGGGAGGCCTCGAGTGACCTTCGAAAACACAGTAGCTACGATACTGGAGGAAGGTCACCTAAAAAGCATGAGGACCCCCCGGAGGGCATGTATGAAGAAGTTGATGTCTGTGGCCGAGGCGAAAGAGGTATGCAGAGACCGTAGCGTTTGGCGCTCCGTCGTCTCTGGCTACCCCGCAAGGGATATGGCGTGAAGGTAAATTATAATTATTATTATTAATTAATTAATTATAATTAAATTAAAATTAAATTATAATTATAATTATAATTATAATTAAAATATTAAATGATAAAAAAAATCCACCAGAATTCTTAATATATATAAATCACGTGTCGCGTTATTTGTCCGCGATGGACTCCTAAACTACTTAACTGATTTAAATAAATTTACACACCACGTACAGTTTGACCTAACTTAAAAGATATAATAATTTTCAACTCAATTCATAGTCGCAGTATTATTTTATTGTAAATTATTAGTTTATCATTTTGCAGTTAGCTCTTAACAATTCTAAAAGATGGCGGTATCTATTGACTGGATTGAGTAATTACGAATGAGATATCTGCCCTACCTACCTCATTCGTAGGTTTAGTGTTCCAAGTTATTTACTAAAAACTTTGTAATATACAAATAGTGTTATAAACTTGGATAAAATTAAAAAAATAATTATAATTATTTTGTTTTGATTTTTGCTTAATATCGACTATAAAAAAACATTATGGTTTTCATGACAGATGTACTCTGAACGTTACCCCTTAAATAGTTTAGTACAATGTAATATATCAAAAATAATAGTCACAGCAACGCGTGACCGGGTCTGCTAGTATATATATATATATGCGTGCGTGCGTCCAGATTCAACTTTTGTCAGCACGATAGCGGCCGCAGTTTCGCTCGGATCGCTTTCAGACTTTGCACAAAAATCAACCATCCAAAAATGAAGATCAAGTTCGTTAACCAGAGAAATCTGGTCACAGGGGGCGCTAGGGCCTCACTTTTTCTGATTTCAGTTTTTCGACCATAACTTTGTCCCTATACAAAGGAGATCAATCGCGTTCATATTATATGATGTCTTTGATAAATACCTATAACTAATGTAGATAAACCGAAAACCTAACTTCAATAACTTAGGGGTGGGGGTAAAAAAACCGAAAATTTTTGGAAAAAAAATCATAACTTTTTTCTGGTAAATATTCTTGCATCACAAGTATTTTTAGTAGAAAGGTTATTTTTTATTCTAAATTTAGGTACCAAAAGTTTTTCCGTAAAATGTACCGTTTCCGAGAAAAAAAATAAAAACCACTTTTAGCTTGTAAATTTTAGGTAGGTAAAACCACGGCAACTTTTTTCTGGTAAACATTCCGTCCTCGCAAATATTTTTAATAGAAAGGTTATTTTTTACTCTAAATTTAAATACCAAAAGTATTTCCAAAAAAGATACCTTTTCCGAGAAAAAAAATTAAAACCGCTTTTTGCTTGAAAATTTTTGATGTAAACAACGGCATCATGTATTATTCTTAGGTAGTGAGTTATATTTTAAATGAGTTACACATGAGGTCTACCCACGCGTGTCCCCCTGCGGGCACGGATTTTTTTATTTCATTTCATTGAAAACGTCCGCAGGTTTTACGAAAACGAACAATAAATACATGTTGGAAAATTCGAGTAATAAAGTAATAAATTAGATATATTTTTATATAATTATTGCTTATGTTTCAACAAAACAAGCCCATGTGGGCAATATTGTATTATTATGAGTAGCACTTTAGATTAAATTCGTTTTTTAATTCTATGTAGCTATTTTCTTTTTTTTATATTATTGCTTTTTTTAATGTGTTTTTTCACTTTAGTTTACCATGTGATATGTTATATTTGTTCATTCATCCAGAGGTTGACTGGAAGAGATCCCTTCAGGTGATAAGTCCGCCTTTGTGTATAATTTTTTTCTTGTTATACATTAAGCTTATATATAGCTAAAATTATATATAGCTTTTTAATATTTGTTCTTAAATAGATAATACAAATAAATTTTTCATTTTTAGAATACGTTAAATAAAATAAATCTTTTAAGGATTTTTTTCGTTAAGTAGCTTCGTATCAAAAGTAATTCAATTTATTGATAAACAATAAACCAATCTCAGATGTCAAGGTAATAAAATAATAAAATGTATGGTTTAAGTATACACTTACCTACGGGTTTTGCATCTTAATAAAAATATTGAATTAATATTTTAAGCTGTAAGAATAAATACACAATGTTTACTTGGATCATTTTTTTTTTTAATATTTCTATTTAAATTAAGTTATTTCACTTTAACAATTTTACATTATCTTTAATATATTTTTTTTATCGTAAATAATAATCTTATATCTTGCATCGTTTAAATAGGAACAAGTATTACCAAAATTATATTTTTTTGTCATCTTCACTATAGTGATTTTGTGAAAGTAAATAAAGCGAGTTCTTTGTGTAAGCCAGTAAGTAAGCATTCGATGCAATATCCGTCGATCTATCCTTTTCTCTTTAGAAAACTATAGGCTTTTATCAAAAGGTCGTTGTCACATTAACGGTATGATTTTATCTCGGTTCAATGGTCCTGAGTTATCTTAGGATAATATGTGTATTATACTATCCTAAAACAACTCTGATCTAATATTGTTTTTGAAATATCGAAAATTGTTCTTTATTTTATCTAGACTACTACAAAAATTTTACTAGAATCGTCCTTCAATTAAACATGTGTGTGCGTTGCGGTTAAGTTTAATAAATAATATTAGAAATTATTAAGAAAAAACTATTGACCCAATCATAATAATTCTTAATAATTTAAATTGTACAGTAGCTATTTGCGGATGAAAATGTTTGCTTTCAATAAAGCGTTAAGATTAGTTAAGTTCTCAAGGAAGTCAATTTAAGTTTTAAATGGATTCTTGTTTGTAGAATTCATGGAAATTGTTCGATGAAACTAGACTCTAATCGCTATGTTTGAGTTGTTTAATGACGTTAGTATTTAACTTGCAAGCTGTAAGTATTAGTGTAGATACGTTATTCAAATTTAATTATGTTTTTATGAAACGGCATTACAAAATTAAATAGTTTTAGTAGTTACTTTTAACATAACTTAAACGTCAATAATATTTGTGTTATTTTATAATTTCAATTTTAATTTAATTAGTAGGTGTTAATCAAATTTCATAGAAAATTCCAAACCAACAGCCTATTTTCATACGAGTATGTGCCAATAACCTTCATTCCTTTCCTTATTGGTAACGGATGTGCAAATTGTAAAATTTTCTTAGATGCCTACGAACTACGGCAAAACTTACTACCAGATGAACCACCTCCTTTTTTGTCATCTATTTACGTAATATAGTATATATATATATATATATATTTTCAAAATATAGATATATATTGAAAATATAAATAACTACTTCTAATACATGTATGAAACTCATGCACAATGACAATTATATATTTGACATCGTATTTGCAACGTTTAATGGAACGTTAGACACGTGGCAGCGAGGCGACAATCCTTCATTTTTGAGTCAGCCCTTACATTAGTGTAACATTAAGAATTCTGATATGGGCCATTTTGATCCTATATATTTAATAACAAATAAAAAAAGATAAAAAAAATGTTATTTGTGTTTTGTAACATAATTTCTACAATAATTTTCACCCATCGATAAGAAGAAAATCGAAATATATTTTTTTAACTTTTTAAAGGAATTATTGTAGCCTTGACTTCGTACTAAAATTAACATTTGTTGTCAATAATTCCTCTTAATGCATTTTTATAAAATTTAATATATTATTTCCTTATCCAGATGTATCTGGATTCTGGATCTGGATTAAGTTAAAACTATGAGATTGTAATCTCATAGTTTTAACTTAAAATAAATGAATGTTACTAAACAAAGTCATTATATCTGACCTCATTTGCGATTACTTACATAACTTTTATTACTTGTATTATTTATAACTAGAACACTTCTTATATTTTGAAGTAAGAGATTTATTTATAGCAAAGTAAATATAAAATAATGAACCAAAACTTATGACTAAAGAAGTATTGCAATAATTGTTTTCAATAATATTAATTACCAAATACAACATTGAAAGGAGCAACGAAGGAACGAACATTAATTATATTGTGTATAAGACTAATTTAATTAATTCCTTGAATCAATGCTTGATAATAAATACTTTTACAAAAAATATAAGTATGAGGGTTTTATAGGTCTTTTGCTTATACACATACTTATATACATACACAAATATATTAGCAGTGTCTATAATGTAAATATCAATCACACAATAAGAACAACCTCAATCCTATATAAATTTTACTTTAAAATTTGTTGTTTTTCACGGGAAATTCTCAGTAGTTACTTACTATTTGTAAATACTAGTTATAATATCAATAGAAAATTAATCAAAATGGAAACATACGGTAAAACCCATCTCATCAGATATTGTAAAGCAGAGATGCATTTAACTCTGAAAGTTTGTACGAAATGCTTACAGTTTCGGGAATATGGTATAATAAGAATATTAATTATAATTAAGGTTATACAAAAAATAGTAGAATAAAAGGTTTTTAATCTTCATAATTATCTAAAAATATATTCAGTTATTCTTATTAAAATATCATTTATAAAAACTAGATGATAGTTTAAAAACTATCATTGGTCAACCTATCGTCTGAATGACTATCTTTTATTGTTCTTGTTAATGCTTGTCTTCTCTTAATATCTGAAGGCTGATAAAGATTTACACATCAATCTGTTTCTAACTCTATCTGTATCTTACAATTACAGGAGGATAGTCCGTTGCTCCGCAGCACTAAGTAAAGTTTCGATTGATTTGCGTTTGCAAACACAACCACACTTCAAGATATATTTAAATATACTTACAAGAGCTGGAAAGATAATATTTTAGTAGTGTAGGGTATAATATAAATTTAATATTTTGATGTCATTGTTAGATAATTCATCGATTTCACATCAAACTACGATCACAAACATTAAACTTTTATTAAAGGATATCCTAAAACATTAGGGACTCTTTTTTCATCACAAAACGGCATAGGTAAAAATTAAGTCAACTTGTTCTTTTTTCTTGTAAACAAAATTTTTCTTTATTTCTATGCAAAAATTGACGAATAAACTGAGGAATAACAAATAAAATTGATGCTAAAAATCTATAAATATGAGTGAAATGTTTAAGAGATATGTACATACTATTATATTTAAAGAAAAATTTTATGTAAATGTTGCTATTTTTCAATTGTGTTGCTGTCAAAAACACAATTAAAAATTCTTTGTAGATTACGGAGACTGATTACACCTGTCTAGTTAATTACTAAAATATAATTCAACAGCAAATCTTTCTTTATTAAAATATAAGGAACATCATAAACTCTGATAGTCGAACAAAATAACAGAAATGTTTACATTCAAAAATATATATACTTAAATATTTAATTATTATTATCATAACATGTTTAGTCAGTTTTTTAGAAACAAACAAACTTTAAATACCGACATATTTATTACATAATTTTAAAACAAAATAACTTGCAATATATATCAATTTCCGACATCACTTAATTCAGTATATAATAAGGTATCTGAAATAGTTAATTCAATACATAATGTACATTTTATTAATGTTATAAATCTGGGAGTTTGTTCGATGTTTTCGGTTCAACCAAATTCCCCCCTATGACTGGTTTTACACTTAATAGCCTAATCTCTAATTAACGGTATGTTACCCAGAATCAAAAACTTTTCTTAGAATTTAATAATAAATGATTATCTTTATTATGTTCCTGTACAGTTATAGGTTTTTCTGTTTCACTAACTTTTTATAATTATAAATTACAGCACACTAAATCCAAGCGGCGATTTAAAACAGTATGATCTGATATAATAATTAGTATTCTTAGAAAATAACAATAATGATTATTTTTCTATTAAACTCTCTTACTTCTTAGTGCATATAAATGTATAAGATGTTAACTTAATTAACATTATTCAAAATAATTGTTTAAGTGACATTAATTGTATTTTAATTTGGTTATTTATTAGCTTTACTTTCGTTTCTTATTTCCAATTTATCAATAAAATATAATATATTTTATTTCTAATTTTTAATCTAATTTTTATAACTAGAAATAGTTAAAAGCTGTATTACATACATTTATATATTGAATTAAAGACATTTTTATAACAATACTAGATATAAAATTATACTATATCACTAAAACAAGAAAATATGAAAATCGTCTTAATTTTTAAAAGGGGCTTAAAATTTTATGATTCCATTATGTATATTACAATCACCATAAACTTATTTATGTTATTGGAATATCATATTTTTCGTACAGTGGGATCGAATTTAAGTTAAATATAAATAAATTTAATCTTCCAACCGACAAAACCTCAACTAGTAAAAGGTTTCGTGACACAATAATAATTGGTAACTCAATCGGTCATGTCTCTCGAAACATATATACAAATATACACGATTCAATTAAAATAAATAACAAAATACTAACCAGTCATATAATTAATAAGTTATGATTCCAATTAATCGCTTCAATTTAATTATCGCAAGCGAACGCAATCACCAAATAATATTCATTGATACAATAAATAAGCTTCAAATCTATTTAAATTATCTCATAATCGCGACTGTTATTTCAGTTGTTATTGTTATAGATTTTTTGTAATGTAATTTTTGTATTCTATGTAATTTTTGTATTCAAATTTTATCAATTATTATATTATTTATTAATTAATTTATTTATTTATATATTTTCCCCTTTGAATCCATACCAGTGATCACTTGTGTATGTAAAATGGAAGTGACAGGAGGGCCTATTTTGATATCGTATGTATTAAAATAAGCCCTTCTGAAAATACACTTTCCAACATAAAATAAGGCTACGAGGGTTCCAAACGCGCCCTGGTCTGAGAAGAACCACACAACAAACTCAGCCGGGTTTTTTTAAATTATTTTTTTTTATTGTGATCACTGTTTCACAAACGTCAATATATTTAGTGAGCAATGTACGAACGACTGGAACCATCGCAATCAATTCGATAAGCCGTCATAATAATAATTAATAATAAGAAAAGAGAAATCCGTGGCTAGCAATACGACCAGTCACCGCAAGCAGCACCCGTTCACGAGCATAACGCAAGGGTCAGCCATTATATATATAGCCATATTAATACTAATGTTTTGTTTTCAAACTGTGTTTGATATTACAATCACATATATTTATATCAAAAATAATATTAAAATTCAATTTTACTAAAATATCACGATTTTCTACTTTAAATGTATAAATGTTTTTATGCAAATAATTTAATTGTACATATTAAATATATAAACGAGTACATATTTCAGCATTTGAAAGTTAAATGTTTTGTAACATAATTGGAGTATTATATGTATAATTACAATCAGCGTTTAACAAAACTTATTCACACATGTGGGAACATAAATTTAGTTTTATTTTTTTTTAATACTCGTATTATTAGTACTTTATAATTTGTCATATAATTACAAATTATAGTAAGATTGGTAAAAAATATGTATTTGGCATATTTAATGAACATTTATTATAAATCATAAGATAATTATAGAACATCTAAATAAGGAAGGCAAGGAATACATACGGACTTCGCCCTACCTAAGATTGACGTCATAAATCAGTACAATTAGCCAAATCATCCAATAATTTGTTACTGCAATTAAATTTTTGCGTATATTATCTATTCCAAATATTCATTGAAACTTTAAAATATATTATATTTCAATATTCTAGAAATGGAGGAGTAATTTGAATTGTTTTATTTTAATACGTCCTCTTTTAGTTTCGGAGCAATTTTTTTTGTGACATGTGATCCGGAAATACCATCGAAGGAAGTTCCGATGTTCCACAGTTATTCGTTTAGACTATGTGGAAGAAAGGTTTTTGGAAATTGCACTGTAGAAGATCACCAAGCATTCACGTGGTACGGATGGTATTGCAGGTGATGACGTGCTGGCAACAAATTTTATCAATGTTCGTTTTCGGTCCTATTTAAACTCAAATTTTTAGGGTTTCATCCATTTATTAGTGCTTCATATTTGTGTAAGTGTATTATCTTTATTTAATAGGTAGGCATGTGTAATTTAAAGTACATTGTGTTGTTACACAAAACTTTTTTATAATTAATTTTAATGCTTTTATTATTTTAAGAACCAAATTGTTTATGTTGCACTTGTACTATTCTTGATTTATTAAATAAATAACATACTTTATAAAAATCTTATTAAAGTACCGTGCCCTAGTTAAATCTTAAACCCTAAAAAATCTGCTTCTATTGTCCATTCAATTCAACTATTAGTGGATATTAAAATTAGTGTGTCTTTTAGTAGAATAATATTGTATTAAAAATATTTAAACAAAAGTTTTAATTATTTTAACTAGTATACGAACTTAAATTACTAACTTTAATTGACTTGTCTGAAAAGTTAACGCTAACTTTCAAACTAAACCAGGATCCGGCCAATGTAATAGACGTTAAATGTTATCAATCTTAATTGCATTTAGTATAGAAAATCACTAGCTCATTGGTTCACTAAATGCTTATTTCAATGTCAATTTATTTTCTTCCCAATGCTCCTGATCTTGTAATAAATAACGTCTATTATTAAATAAACTGAAACAAAACTAAGTATACTTCGTGTACTTTGTAATTAGAAAGAACCTTTAGCATATCAGTCCTATATATTTTTCATAAACATTTGTTATTTGATACCTAATTAAACCATTCGACGAGTATCAGATAACCAAGAAAGATTACGGTTATGCACCATTTAAGGCAATTTAATTGCAAATTTTATTAATATTTCAATCTCACCATAACATATTTACAATATTTTTGCAATTATTCTATTTTAAAGTTTATAAATATAAAAGCTTTATACCATGTTTAATAATTTAAACTAACTACCTCCTTAAGTACTGGCATTTCATTTACACAAAAAGATTTAGCAGAGATATTTTTCACTGGAATTTGGAATCTCGTAAAACGCAATTTTATTACTAACTTCGGTATGACGGTAATTTGTATAAGTTTCAATAATTTGATTCCAACTACTTTTTAAAACACTGACATTTAGTTTTAATTTAATGTACCCGCAAGAAAAAATAAAAAATCAGTATTAAAAGGATTTATACTGTTCTTATAAATCAGTTATAAATTTTGCTTACATATTTTACATTTTAAACGTGATCTGAATTTTTATTGCCATATTCGAGGCACAGATTTTACATCATTGAATTACTTAATTTCTTATTCTGTGATATATCGTTGAGCTTGATCTAATCTTTTATCACAACTTGAATCTGCTGAATAATATTTCAGTTATTCCCGTGCGAGTAGTCGTAACGTCCTTAGACCAATTTCGTTTTTGTGATATTTTTATGGCATTATAACCGGGATGAGGTCATTGAAATTTAATGTAGACGTAATACAAAATATTTAGAAGATAATCGAGTTTTTCATTGTAAATTATTTGTTTTTTTAACTACGAAAAAATTGAGAAACTACAATTTGAGTTAGTGACTTCTATCTTGATATGTATTAAATAGTTAGCCGTAAATAAAGAAGGAAGGAAGGAAGGAGGAGGGAGGAGAAGGAGGAAGGAAGGGAAGAAAGACCAGTGAAACATGTATTAAAAAAAAAAATTTCTTTAATTGGCTCATACTTTTATAACACAATGTAATATAAAGGAGATAATGCCAATATGCCATATAATGCCAGAAACTCAACAGTTGCTCTTTTCCAAAGAAATATAACAATAGGTAATGTACATTATAACATAAATCCTGCAAATGATCCACTAAGAACTCTTGAACGTTATAGTAAGATTTATTTAATAATAAACTTTTGATTTTAGATTTAAAACTAAGAAATGGAAGGTCTAAGATATCTTGTGGAACTTTATTATATATGCGTGTAATCAAATCGATTTATTAACTTTTTGAAGCCGAAACTTTGGCGTTACGAGTTTGTTTTTATTTCTCGTATTTATCGCGTGTCTGTCACTGTTTTTTATATAACTATTTAAATTTTGACGTATATATAATATGTTATTAAATATGTGTTGCTATTTCTTTAAAAACATCTCTTAGAGTATCTCTAGCTTTTAAGTTATAAAAAGCCCGCACAGCTCTTTTTTGTAAAATAAATATAGAATTAATTTCGCCAGCACTGCCCCATAATAAAATACCGTGAAAATAACTATAATAAACAAGTCGAGCCGTATTAATGTCCGTTAATTGTCTAATTTTCCTAATTGCAAAGACGGCGGAACTGAGTTTGGCTGCGAGTATTGAGAGATGGGGGTTCCACTGGAGTTTTTTATCCAATGTTATACCTAAAAAATTGGTTGAGTCAATCAATTCTAACACTTCATTGTTAAGGAGCAAGCTAATTTTTTTTTTTTTTTACATTGGGAAGTGGAACTCTATGCATTTAGTTTTCTTAGCATTAAACAATAAATTATTAATTTCAAACCAATGCAGGACTCGTGACAAAGTACTGTTTACTTTGTCATAATTAATCCTATCACGCTAAACTTTAAAACTAAGCGAGGTGTCAACAGCAAAGAGTACAATGTCACACAGACCCTTAACAAAAAAGGGCAAGTCATTAATATAAAGTAAAAACAAAAAGGGGCCCAGAATAGATCCTTGTGGAACATCAGTCTTTAGGTGAGAACCAGACGATTTAGAATTATTTACGTAAACTGTCTGGATTCTTTGATTCAGGTAAGAGGCAATAAGATCAAGCGCAGCTCTACGTACACCGTAGTGGTTTAGTTTGCATAGCAACGTCCGATGGTCCACGCAATCAAAGGCTTTGGACAAATCACAAAACACCCCAATTGCATTCTGTGACTTCTCCCATGCGTCGTAAATGTGCTTAAGAAGCGCGGCACGCGTAAATTTTTGGGGTCTTTCAATCTCATAATTAATTAAGAGAGAAAATTGTTGACCACAGTGGTCTTAACTTAAATTTGATATTATCCTCTTTTCATATACGTTACAGTGACAGAACGCATTATCAATACAAGTGGCGGAAACACTAGTTATTCGAGTAGGTTCCGAAAAGACGTTCAACAAGTTATAGGATTTAAACAAATTTAATAAGCGAACACTACACGAAATTACTTGTAATATATCTACATTAAAGTCGCCGCACACTATCATCGACTTGTTTTTATGACAAAGTATTGTTAAAATATCTTCCATTTTATTTTCAAATTCATCAAAGTCGCCAGAGGGGGGTCGGTAGATGCATAATTCGCTCAATAATTTTCAATAGTTCAATAATTCGCTCGACAGAGAGCGCCACTATGTCTGATCGAGACTTTAAAACTACATCACTACGAGCTAAGATAAGTGAGCCACCGCGAATAGCTTTCTCTCTACAGAACGATATTTATAATATTGTTGCTCTTTGACAACCAGTGCTCTATAATAAACTAATATTGAATTTTTTAACAAAATGTTTCACTTCCGATTCCTTGCCACCTAAGCCTTGTATATTTTGATGGATAATATTAAACAGCTTAGTCTTTGTCGTATTATTCAGTTTAAAGTGGAAAGATTAGTTTCTATCACAGTTATATAATTGTGATTAATATTATTTTTCGTTATATTCCTTATAACGAAGTTTTTTATATTAAATGCTACTAAAGTAGCAATTTGTTTTTTATAATACTGAGGCAGATACATCGTACCTTTTGTCATATATACTAATTCAATTAAAGTAAAAATAATTAAAAGTAATTTATTATTAGTACACTATTGTTAACTACATTTAGTATCTACAAACTTATTTAGTTTGTGCTCTGTCGTTACGCATGACGCACGCATTTTTATTACAACTTGAATCTGCTGAATAATATTTCAAGTGTATCCGAGCGTATAGTCGTTACCTCCTGAGAGCAGTTTTGCAATTTCATATCGTGGATATATCATATAACCGCATTGAAGTTATGGATATTTGATGGTGAGGTTTATATTTGAAAACTTATAAAATTAGCCACACCAATTATAATCTTAGAGTTAAGGAAAAAATATTTAATTTAGAATAATATATATCTATATATTCAGTTGTAGTTTACAATTTTTAATCCTATTACGTATTCTCTAATCTAGACTCTTAGTGGGTCACTTAAGGTAAACATTGATTAATTTCAAACAACAAGAATTAAATAAAAGTTTTGTGGTGGCATACAACTTTACATAATTCTCAAGGACATTTTTTCCACGTACCACTCGCTTGAGGAACGAACTACCTTCGGCGGTATTTCCAGATCGGTACGACATGGGTACCTTAAAAAAAGGCGTTTACTTCTACCTTCAAGGCCGGCAACACTTTTGTGGCTCCTCGGATGTTACAAGATTTCATGGGCGGCGGTGATCACGTACCATCTGCTACCCGCCAGCTCGTATGCCCTCCTCTTATATATATATAAAAAAAATTGCAAAAAAAAAACTTGCAATACACAAAATACAGGTTAACCTACGCAATAACACTAAACACTAAGTAATCTAAATAATGAAATGCAATATTGATAGACACATCTTACAACATTAAGTACAACTGTAACACTTAATTACTTAATTACTAACATATGGTGGAGTGAAGGTTCAAATTACTTACAAAATATTCTACCAATAATTTTTAAACTACCCAGGAAGTGCTAATAATAATGAATGTTAATAATTTTTTTATAAAAAATTAAGCTTGAGAAAAAACTCTACTAAAAAAAATAATTATAACCTAAATCAATTTATGTAGGCTAGTGAAGTAATACTTTAAGAAACTTGGAGTAATTCCTAGCCAGCAATTTTTTTTATGTTTTAAGTACAGTAGATGGATCTCTTTTATGGTGTCAACAGATAATTAACCAAGCGAACGTTTTACGACGACTGGATCCCCAATAAAAATCTAATATTTATTAAAGTGAAAATATAAAAATATTTAAATTACTATGAATTATTTTATTTATAAAATGAAAATAAGTTTTAATATATAATAATAAGGATACAATCGTTAACAAATTCTCTGTGACGGAATTGGTCTTTAGGAAATAAATTTAGAACATCCACTAGTCCCATTCCCCGGTCGCGCAATAAACATTAATCCCTAACCTAAGTTACAGAAAGCTAAGTCCTAAAGTAGTTGTTAAAGTTATCCTGACGTATCTTACTGTAAATCACATATATTACCAGATCAATATTTCGTTATATTTCGTTATTTACTATTCCAATCATATTACATGATATTTGATTTGAGTTTTATTTCAATAAATATCCAGTAAATAGGCGTATTTTCGTTTTTTGTACTTACATAAACATAAATCAAATAGGAAAGAGTGAATAGTATTTTCTATTTCACTAATTAAATTATATTATTGTATATGCAAAGTAATTTTCTGCGAATGATGGAACTGCTTTAATTGATCTATTATTTGATATTAAACTTATTCTAAGTACATTTTAGGTAATACTAACAGGATCTATGGCATAGGTCTCAGACATTTAGTAATATTATTATTTTAATAATAATATTGGTACAGTAAACTAACGACTCCCTTTAGAATAACTGAACTTCTGGATAGGTCATTGAAAAATGATCTTCATTTTCAATTTCATTTTCATTCAATTTACTTATAAGCAAACGATTTCGATCACGTGACTTGTGACGTCATTTCTTGATATCTTTATTAATTGGTATTCTGTCATTGTACAATCATCGTGATCTGTGACATATATATGAATACAACAGCCACAAGTATTGTTAGATATGTCTAAAAGTTTTTGTTGCACTGAGCTTACTTTTACCTCCTAACTGTTGAATAACATATTTAATTTTCTTCAGTTATGGCATATTTTGTCTATTGATAATGATAAATAATATAATTTTGATCGATAAACATAAATAGTTTAGATTATAATCTAAATAACCAAATAAGATTATTTTTATTCCGGAAAATTCTTTAATTTTCAAGCGAAAATACAACGATTCAATTGAAAATTGCAAAGAAACTAAATATATATGGATTTGTATACATTTAAAATCATGATTTAATTTGTAGTATTTTAATAAATGTGTATATCATACATAAATCAATTACGTGTTCTGATAGATATTTCACAACTTGTAATATTTTAACAATAATGAAAATTCCCGTTATATGTTATGTGAAAAATAAAAATATTACAATAACCGCTATCATGAATACGTTTAAGAAGGATGTTTGTGTACGGGCGATCTTTTGAACGCATCTGAAAGGTGTATACATACGTACTTCGCTGAATGTAACATTATCGTCATAAATCAGCGTCGTTGTCCGAACCATCCTACCGTTATATAATAATAAGAAAGAATGTTTTGCATATATTATCTGCCGTTCAGAAAACATTTGTTGTACAAGGTAAATATTTTGTTAGATAAAATATTATTTATCTGTCCTTTTAAAGATTTGAAATGCATAAAGAATATTATCAGATTTTTTGTTTCACATATTTCTGATACTTAGTTTCTGTTCAGTTAAACTAATAAATATTTATCATATTTGAATGTTAAGCAATTTTAATATATTGTTTTTGGTATAATTTAAACATGATATTTTTATTGATTTTAACTAACGAAATAATATTTTTCGTTTGCAATTAAAATATGAAAAAAACCACCAAACTGCAGCCATGGAGAGATTTCTAGTATGTGTATAATTTTTCTTAGGCTCTACAAATGTTTAAAGAAATCAAAAGAATTTAATATTCAATAAGATATAAAAATTATATCTTGTGATTACATAAACTGAATATATTCTTAGCGTATTTAATGTTAACAGGTCTTTAATAATTAAGAAATAATATATCTTGTTTGTTAGAAAACAATTCAACGATTGTATATCTCTTAGAAGAAAATATAAAGTAAAACAAGTGAGAGTATTTTTAATTAATAAACGTATGTGAATAATACATAAAGTTGAAAAAGATTCTTTATTACAGGGAATTAATTATATTTATTTCATAAACATTATTATTGTTAACTAACTGTTATTTTCAACACATTTTCTTTTTTGTGTATTAAAACCTTAAACAGAGTCTTGAAAAACATTTATTTTGTAATATTTTTAAGAAATAATATATTCAATAGATATTAAATTACTAAATGTATAAAAAATTTAATTCTCGCACGGAGAATAAAATGTGTGTGTTCTTTTTCTGTGAAACCTGTAAAAAAAACCAAATAAATAAATAAAAATAAATATAGAAAAAATAAAACAAAGGATTTCCAAAATCTATCTATCTTAAAGGTGAATATATCTCTTTGGCAATACTCACTAATTAGCTGCGCATGATAACTGATTCATTCTACCTTTTAAACACGGTAAATTAAACCTAAAATTATCCACAGATCATACATTTAAGCTTAACAAGCATTACGAACTATGTAACGAACTGATCAGGAATAAATTTATAGTTAATTTGTACGCTGTAGAAGTAGGAGCGAGAGGTATAACAGCAAAATCTCTCACAATTTATTTAAGGATCTCGGCCTTTCTAGAACTATCATCAGTTCATTTCTGGAACGTATTTCATAGGTGGCTTTAGTAGGTTCTCACGATATTTGGTTAGATAGGGAGAGGAGCGTGGACAGTGAAGGTGAGCGTGTATGCGCATAGTAAAGGGCCCCTTAAACCTACGCCTGGGTCGCAAGTCCCAGGCATTGTCTGCGCTCCTTTTATTGCAACGCGATGGGCCCGGCACCCGCACGGTGAATCCATGGAATGCTAAGAAGCTTCGTCTCAAGCTTTGTCTCTCTCCTTGTAAATGTTTTAATCTTAATTTAAGATGCTTTGTTATGTGAAAATATAGAGAACGTAGAGTATGCTACAGATCAAGATAAGAAAATAAAATTCCACAACAAATACATGAAAGGTATTATCATAAAAAAATAAAATATAAATATATAATTTTACTTGAGTTGAGATATCGCACTTATACCATACAAACCATAAAAATTAACACTTAATACAGTTTTAGTACATTATGGTGGGTCGTCTTAATCGTTTTTAAACATAAAGAAGCCTGGAAGAAATCGCTTTAGTGATAAGGTCGCCCTTTGGTATTATTATTAATATTATTATTACAGGTATTTTTTTTAAATAAGTTTTCTTAACTATTTGTTATCTTTCATGTAAGCAATAAAGTACTTTAAAATTAAATTAAACAAATAATACTTATGACGATAAATACAATTAATATCACATCCTTCGTGAATACCGAACCAATGTAAAAAACTTGATTCATAGATTCACGTCATTGTAACTTTCAAAATGGATTTAATATTCTATTGTTTTAATAAAAAAAGTAATTAATGCAGGGTTTATGTATAAAATATTTAAATCATATTCCAAAAAAATTGTCGCAAAGTCGGACAAAGGATCTGATTTATGTTTGTAAGAGGGAAATACACATGCATTCAGGTTCGCTAAATAATTTATGTAAAATATTTAATTTATTATAGTTTATAAAGTCTAGTCAAGGAATGGATTGGTATTATTAAAAAGTATAACACTTTTAAATTATTGCATTAATTTATACCAAGTAATATATGTGAAAAGCTAAGTGTAATTGATTTACCTTGTTTGAATTAAGATTTGTTATCTTCTAGAGACGCTCATACAGGATGTATCAAGAACATGAGCTTATTCGTAGTTGCAGATACTCGCGTACTAATAATATGACAAGGTTTATGTAAATTAGGTGTAATCTATATTTATATTCAATGTTAATTCCCATGATATATCATATGTCCTTTTGTTTACTATTTTTTCTTAAGATTCACATGTGCTTTTAGGTCTAGGCACATATGGGATTGTATAATAAAAAATGTTAAATGCATTAAAACGTGAGTAGATATGGTAGCTCAGTTAGCATAACGACAAAGGCGGTAACACAATTTTATAAACTTTGAGCATTTATCTTCACTGGCCTTAGTTCAGATTTCTGTCTCTTGTCTCTTCCCTGTATGCTTTCGACATTACTTAATTCAATATTGTTTAAACTTTTGCATAGTTTTTGTAGTTTAATATAAATCTAACACGTTTTAATATTTTTAGCTCTATTATATTCAATGTTTGAGCTATGTAATATAAAGTACCTAAATCCTTTATTTATCTAAATGTATTTCAATTTAATATTTTATAAAGCTAATTTTAAACTCGCATAACATAATTCGAAAATAATATGTATTTCGCAATAATAATATTTGTGGGAATATATTCCATTATCTGAAACACTTAACACGCAGATATTTGAGCGGAATCATCACTGTTATTTTGTATTAGTATTCGCTTATTATTATAATTGAATTGAAGTGATTTGTACGTTTGATTTTATTCATTGTTATTTTGTACCAAACGTTCCCTGTTTTGATATTCATCTTGTATCCTATAAATCATTCATTGATTTAGTGACACCAAATTAATAGCTAAATTCCATAGATTACTTAATACTTTATCTTATCTATTAAAAAATTATAATTAATAAATAAATCGTTATTTTGTTATATTTTCAGACATTTCCAGCGACTACCCACTTCTTTCTTCTCTCCATTTAATTCAGAAGCCATTTCAACTCTTAAACTCTAAAAATGTATGGATATACATTTTTTGTTTTATTATTAGTATTGCTCAAATTTCTGTGCTTTCCCGACAAAATGAGATAAGTTCTTCGGGTTAATAGCGTGCATAAAAATTCGTTCAATTGTAGTTTTTGTGCCGTAATTATATCCTACATGAGTTTGTATAGTCATTCGCAAAAATGAGAAAATATTTCGACAATAAGCATACTTTTTAACAAAACCTGTAAAGTACTTTTTGCATTATACTCAGACAAACAATGGAAGTTAAAAAAAATTAAACAATGATTTAAAAAAACCTTCGTTTTGTGAGGTATACTGAATATGTTTTATTTGTTTTTAATGTTTTGTTTCAATACTACTTTATTATAGGTATGTATAAAATATTTTATTGTAAATCCAAATATTTGTATTATTATGAAGTTTCTATTTAGTTCTTCGTAGACATGTCATCTTGTGATTATCTGAGCGACATACTGTAGACCGCAAGGGTAAGCGGTTACAACTTCTGGGACCAGTTACACTGCTCTCTACTTCTTAAATTATTTTGTGTGTTACGTTTACACTACTTATACGGAGGTAATAACTTTTTTTGCAATTATAGAAAAAAAAAACGTTTGTTATATAAACTATGGACGCTTATATTTTATGTAATGAAAAAAAAATTAACATGAGTAAGTATTTACTTTTAAATACGATATTGAAGTACCGAAATAACTGAAATGTCAATAATATTCCAGTAATCCATTTCTTTAGTTATTTAAAATAACAGTTTTCAACATTATTTCTCTGAAAAAAAATGCAAGTTATGGTTACAGAACACACTGTTCTAATTCATATGTATCGGTAAATGTTATAAATTAGTACATAAATAAAATTCAAGATATACTTCAGGCAGTAGATCAGTTATATTTTAAAATGCATTAAAATATTTTAAATAAATTCTTATATATACATAAAGTTTTGAACAAAATAGATATATATATATAAAATTTATCATTGAATTTATTGAATTGATATTAATGTTTAATATATATAATTATTTTACTAAAATATAAGGTTATAAGAATAATATTACTATGTTACTATGTTGTGATAAATCTGGAGCTGTGATATCTATATATTTTCCATAGATTGGTACGGGCCTAACATTCAAAAGAAATATTTTATATAAGACAGAATAATGTAATATAATAATGTAAGTAATAAATCATTAAGACAAAAGTTTGAATTAATTAAAATATAAGGGAGATAAAATTTTGCGATATGCGAATCTCAAAATGTAAAGCAAGAATTTATCCACCCCACCTGGCTGCTGGATTAAACAATTTAATTTTCGGCTAAGCGATTTTATGACGCAACGCAGTTGTTTAAGGGTCTCGCGAGTTTTTGGAATTAATATACTCTTGTGCGAACCCTGCTCGGAAAAGAAGGGATTTATTAATCGGATCGCTTTATCTTGTTTTTTCATTACAGCTTTTCTAAAATAATTATTATTATTCGGATTATTGTTACAACTTTGAAATAAATAAAGGATGAAAAATTCATTAATCTACATAGGATCCAAACCTGCAACCCCTTTGATACCATCTATGACAATGTACATGTCAATTAAAGTACCTGAATTGAAATTAAATCTAACACTATATATTCATCAACAAAGCAGAGGTATTACTTCCGCCCAAAAAGATGCCAGAAGAAAAGATGCCACAATTGAAATAATTATTCACAATCATCCATACGTATTAGTTTTTAATCGTAATGTTATTAAAATTCAACTTACATTATTATATTTGTCAAGGGTTCTGCATTTAGTTTATGTCTGGGTTTGGTGATTGTGCAGTGTTGTGATATGATATTGTTCTTCAACTAATTTATGTTCGAGAATAAAAGCCAAAATATGCCTTTGGTAAGATTAATCGTTTATCGTCTCTGTTTATTTATTACATTACAAGTATGTGTACTTAATTAGCGAGTTGGTATACAATATTGACATACAAAATTTGGTGTTTGAATTGTTATTACTGACATATCTGCAACTGTTTTAAGTCATTTTATGATAGACCTATCTTATGTGTGATAAAGAAGGATTATTCTAAAAGTTAATGACTTAGTCTAAATTACCTAAATTTTAGTACACATTTAAACATGTAAACCTTTTATTTCTTAGGTTATATACGGACTGTAAGTTAAACAAAACCATTTAATTTTACTATTTTATCTATTTAGGTTTTTATTCAATAGGTTAAATAATCATGGACAATATAATATCGACATCCACGAAATGTTATGTTCAAAGTTAAAAGAAAAATAAATAAAAATTAAATGTTACTTTGTGAAATCTGATTTCTTACTTCATCAAGTTAAAGCCATTTATCAATCAGTTGTGAACGTCTAGTATGTTGCATGTGTTATATATCGGCGTAGGAAATAGATCATCTCGAGTCTGATTGCTGCACTGCTGATTGGTGTATAGATGTTTCCTTTACTTAAGGAAGTTATAACTCATTTATCTATTAGTGTCAAGGATTCATTTTTTATATTTATTCATGTTATTTTATCGATTGCTTTTAACGTATATTAAATTGGATAAATATAATTGACAAAACATTTTTAATTATATCGTAAACATTATTATGAAAACTCTCAATATTACATGCTTACTAACATTTTAAAAAGCACTTACTTACTCACACTACTACAAAAACATTTTTTATTAAAAAAATTATAGATGAAATAAATCGTTTAAATAATTTTTGTATCGCCATTACGCGTTCCAAGCTTGGCGATTATGGCATATCCCCTCATGGATCGCGATCTTTGTGGGATATCTACGCCTTGCAGTAGGCGTCTATAAGCTGACAAGAATAATATCTGTAAGAATTTATTAAAGGTCAAGAAAAGATATTGATGTCTTTAGAAATATTTGATACAAATTTAAAACTCATTCCTTGAATTGGAAATATTTTCATTTTGGTCTGTATTCGATATCATTGTATAATGTTAAATTCAAATTTAAATTAATATTACATTATTTAATCAAATCTCAAATTTTATTTTAATATCTTCTTATGTAGAAATTTATTTGCAAATAATCAGTAATTTGTTACAGTAATCCACTATATGGAATTGTAACAAATGATGACTATAAAATCAATAAAAGCAATAAACCTTTTTGCTGCAAGTGAAGTAATTTCATTTCTAACAACATCAACATTGTATTAAGATTGAAGTTACGATAAGTATCTTTTTGTCAGTATATTTTAATCCATTTAGTTATTTTCATTCCACTTAAATCCTTATTTTATAACATTCTATTGACAGGTAAAAAACACCTATTATACTGTTTATAACTATAATTATATAATGTTATTGATTAAATTATAATAAAAAATATAGCGTATCATTAGTTTTGTTATAAAATTGTAAATAATTTTTACGATATAAAGCTTTTAACCATTTTACGTTACTTTCTGCGAGTGTAAATATATAACGCGTCCGTCCCCATTACCCTCGGGATCGTGAGGTAATTCTTTGTTATAAATTACTCGCGCCTTCCCTCGCTGTACCGTTTTAGTCATCCCATTCAATGATTTATTAATATCAGTAATTTCTCTTATCTCATAAACTACTTAGAAGTAATTGATTCTTTTATTTCTGATTCTAAGTAATTTTATTACAAATGTCTTATTTAACTTTATACTTTTATCTGGGAACTAGCAAAAAGAATAGGATTGTTTTTCATCATAGGGAAAAATAAATAAATGGTTGCCTTAAAATATTTCTTAAATAATTTAGAGCACAGATGCATTAAAACTATTTCAAAGTGGCAACCGTACTATAGATATGTTAACTTAAAAATAACTTTATAGGCGAACGAGTTCAAATCTGTTAGTGAAATCAAAGCGGAAACGATAAAATACGTAGAATACGTAGAAAAAGAAATTATATATAAGAATTATGCATATTTTTGCCTTTCCAAAGTAAAACTTCTTATCGTTATCCTTAATGTGGACGTAAATTCTGTAAGTAAAATTTTTGTTTTATTTAGTTGTTCAATATTTAGTGTACTTAAGTTATTAAGGTAAATAGACGACACTTAAATAGTTTCAAGCATATTATTGTCCTTTGAATTAAAAGTGAAAGTCGTTCAGTTTCTTTAAAACTTTTTACGAGTAGTTCTCATAATAAATCGCCTTAGTAGTTTTATTTTTCATATTTCTTTAGTGATACTATGCATTCAATATATTATTTTAAAATTTGTCGTATTAATTAAAAAACACTTCTTCCTTTTAAAATTTATATTAATCAATATATTTCATTAAGCTGAATTGCCTGGAAATTGAGTTTAGTTCAAGACTTCTCATATATTATAAACAATATTTTTATAGGTACTCAAATTGTACAAAAACTAATCTCTTGCGATTAAAAAAACATATTCATTAAATTAAAATAAGCCACAATTTATTTACTATTAGATAAAAAATATTTACAAATCACTGCTTAATGTTGATTCGTGACTAAATATTTATTGTAATAATTATTATTATAAGTGTATTTTATTTATGAATTTATTATATTTATAATAATAACATTTTTTATTTAAAATGTATAACAAGTAGAAAAGACTTAAATACAAAAGATTTATTAACATCAACAAGTTTTAGTCTACCTTAATAAAAAAAAGCATTCTTTGTTAAACAACTTTAAAGTAAAGTAATTAAAAAGAGAGACGTCCCCAAAAAATATATACAATGCTATATAAATATTCAAAACTTTAAACTTTAAGGTAATTATGTAATTAAACAAGTCCAGGTTAGGAGAATCCTCTAAGAAGTGATGAAAACTGAATTATTCGTTTTTCCTATAAAGTATATGCCTTCTAAGTATGACTCTCGATATTAAATAAGGCTCTACAAAAAAAGACTTATTTATGTAGAGAATGACTTTTTTTTTGTTTTAATTTGTCTATTCCATGTTTTTGATTAAGCTGAAAATGAAAAAGTAGTAGTAAATAATTATCTGCAATATTATTTGTGCAGCAACATAAATATTATAATATTATCATGTGTCCAGAACAGTAACTATATAATAATAAGCTGTATATATTCTGATTAATCAATATTATTTGAAAACAGGATTAACGTCATTCGTGTAGATACATTCAATTATACTATAACAACACTTGTATTGTTATAGTATAATTCAATAACTCTTTATCAAAACTATAACACTGACTGTGATGATTAACAATAGATAATTCTCATTAAAGGTAAATGTTTAAATTTGTATCATAAATCAGTAGGACTAATATAATATCTGTAACGTTCTTCTCGGTCGCCAAAAATACCAGACTCAAAATCAGCTTACAATACAGATTAATAAACGATCTGTATATTGTTGACAACCTAAAATGGTTTACGGATCCGTTTTTCTATTTATGGAGTAAAAACATTTATTTCCAAAGGTTTATTGTCATCATGCAAAGTTATTTAAAAAATAATAGCAGGCTTCCACTTTTGTGAAGTAATTTTATAATTTCCAATGACATATTACTATTGCAGTTAAAATAGATTACTTTTAACATTATTACTAAAATGAAACATATAATTTCTAGTATTGAATTTCTTTGAAAGTTTATAAATAAAATTATAAAATAAAATATATATGTATATTTTGTCATGTGGAATTCCAATTTATTTTAAATCCTAATCAATCTAAATTCAAACACTGAATTTTTATTTATGAGACTGAAATTTCATTAATGTTATATTATATTTATAAATATATATATATACCTACATATATACATATATATATATATATACATATATATATATATATATATATATATATATATATATATATATATATGTATATATTCGTATTATAAAATTACATACAAAATATATTACAAAGGTTACAAGACAGGAGATACTTTCGTTAAACTAATAAATTTTAAAACAGATTATCGTAAAATACCTTTTAATCCAAAAAGGGCGGACACAAGAGTGTATTAATTCCATAAGCTCATATAACCATTGCGTTGTCATAAATTCACTTAGCTGAAAATGAAATTATTTAATTCAACTGCCAGGTACATTATATTTCATTGTATAATCTTTATTTATTGTTATGTAAAATATATAAAAATTTCACCATTGTGTTGATCTCAAATAGATAGTTACATAATATGAAGTAGACTCTTTTAACAGTCAAAATACACAACCATGAATACGCACAAATGGGTTTGATTTATCAATAATTTTTGAAAATATATGTTTGTCTCTCATTATAATTTTTAAATAATAGCAATAATAAATCACGGTTACAATATTGGTAAAAAAAATATGTCTATATCATTGAATCCCTTTAGAGATAAGATGAGAACGGGGGCAATTAAACTTGTCCGAGAAGTTGTAACCGCATATCCCATCCATAACCCATGAGGCCGACATTACTTCACTTGGATAATCACCAAACTAACTATGTACCGTATTTATAAAAAATATAAAAATACCAATATTCTTAGAAATCTAAAGAAGGCATAGATAGAGCGCCATCAAAATATACTATGAATGTTTTACAGTCATGAGCTTTTGTATGGTAATAGATAAAATAAGTAATTTTAGTTATTAATTAAATGAAGAGCCAAGGACCGGATTTAAATAAAGCAAACATATCAATTTAATAGACGAACCACTTTAATTTACTCAATACCTAGAGCTGGCATTGATATTGTATAAAATTGATTAATCTTCGTATTTGTTTGTCAAATTTTATCGGATAATAGAGATAACGCTAAGAGAATGAATGAATTTTGCTAAGCCTTGTAATTAATTATTTTAATATTATTTAAGTTAATACACTTAGCAATTTCAGATACTTCATTTAATTTTAATTTATTAAGATTATCCTTTTAATACCGAGGTTTTACACACTGAGACTGACAGTTCAGTTTTCAAAAAGTGTATTTACATGTATAAGCGAAGAAATAACTTTCTCCCTCTATCTCGTACTTCTCACTGCTCTTAAAGAAAATGCCAGACACCGTCCGTGTATAGTTACTGTATCAATGTTTGATATTCCAGTAAGTTTTGATTTGAATATGGTAGCGTGAAGCTCGTCAATGTAATCGTTGATACTTATGTAACTTCTTTTTGCGTTTTTTATCAGTTTGCACGTATGTAACTTTGTATAATATAAATATTAAGAATTGTCTCCTATGTGATTTCAATATTAATTATTATTTTACTTCATAACATTTCTCTTATTCATTTAAAACACAAATACAGTCTTATAAAAATGTTTAAAACTCAGCAAAACTTATTTTAATCCAGCATTAAATAAAATATATAGTATTCAATATATTTTTTGAACTTTGTTTTGCAATTTTTGATCTCATTCCTGTTACAACAAATATGATTGGAAGCTGTTGTAAACGGGTTAAAATTATATAAACTCTTACGACTGACATTCTAGAGAATTATATATACTTGTTTGAAGTAATAAAATGACATAAAATACAAATTTGGAATTTAGATTAAAAATCAGATGATTTCAAAGTTGTGTGTGATTTCTCTAAGGATTCCAGTTAGCACGACTTTAACAGTGACTCTAGAACTAAATTTACTAATGATAATATATATTTAGTGACTGAGAAATTCTTAATGTCATTCCTAAAGAGCAGAAGCCCTATACAGTAACTTCGCTTAAAGGCCACTATCACAATAAAATAAATAAATTAAAAGTTACCTTCAAATTTAATAAACTGTAAACTTGCTGTTGAGTTTTCATATAATCACTACACTGTATGTACATGTATATTATTTTATTTTCGATTTTACATTAATAAATTTATAACTAACAAATATATAACTAAAAGAAACGGAATAATCCTCTAAAAATCTCATTTTATACGTTTTTTGGTTATAAACGTCTTCATTCAATTTACATGATCTCATCGCGGTTATGAGGCCATAAAATAATCACAAAACGTAATTGCTTTGCGGAGGTAACGACTACTTGTACGGGTACAATTGAAAAATAATTCAGCAGATTCAAGTTGTAATAAAAAGTAGGATCAAGCGTAACGACACATCATACCATAAGAAATTAGGTAATTCAGTGACATGAGATACGTCCCTTGGATAGCAATAAAAAATCAAGATGACGTTAGTATACGAGTAGAACGTGATGTGATCCAGATGACATTGAAGTGTAGAACTTGATTGAAAGGAGCCACCTTTATTATTGATATTTTATTTCACATTGCCAGTATATTTTAAAATAGTATTTATTTTTTTATCAAGCTCAAACAACATTTCAGACACAATTTGTAAATTGTAGAAACTTCTTGAAACCAAATGACTGAAACTTGTACATAGTTGTTGTTGTTGACTTGACATAATTTACAAATTCTAGTATCATAATTTTGGCAATTAATTAAATTCACAATTTAAATATTTACCTGTATAAATTATAAATGTAGTCGTAGCACTTGAAGAGGTAGTAATAAGAAATTAGTATATAAAGCTTCCTTTAATTTTACAGTCTGAAAAAAAATCTGAAATTACAGCGAATATGTAACATATTATCAGTGAACTATTTTTAGTCTTAAATTAAAATTAGTAATTAAAATGTTATGAATAGTGATTCTTCGAGATGATTTGATACTCGTTCAGAGGTAATTCTATCTAGGTAAGTGAAAAAAAAGTCCAAATGACTAAAAAATACATAAGAGTGATATGAACTTTCTGTTTGTAAAGGATTATTAATAAAAACAAGAAGTAAACTTCGTTTTTATATGAGTTTATTTTATAGTAAAGTTTTTTTATAGCCAGTTTAGGAGCACTAAAAGTATATTGTACTAATAAACTGGTAAGAATAGCTTTAAGTTCTGACACATTCGCTGTAATCTGATTTAGTTTGAAAATTAGTGTTAACTTTTCAGGGAAGTCAATTTAGGTCAATTCAGATTTAGGAACAATTTAGGAAAATTAGTTTTATTATTTTTGTAAATATTTAAGTTAATATTGATTACATATTTTAAATATAATATTTTTTTTACGAAGATGTACTCTAATCAGTTTAACATTTATTAAAAGATGAATTGTTTTAATGGCTATGATAGAAAAAAAACCTGCCCTTTTTAAGGGTATGTCGTTTTGACAGGTTTTTTACATATAAAAGGTCCGAAGATGCAAGTTATTAGTGTAAATTTTAAATACTGAATAGTTTCCGATAAACAGAATCGTTAAGAGTTGTAAATTATTTATAAAAATATTTGGTTTTTATTTCAGCTTTGAACAGCAAGGACACACATGGTCATTCTTGCAAAGGATGCGGAAGGATGTGTGATGGACGTTTTAGAATTCAAACTATAATATTTCTACTTTTGATATCATGTATATATAATACTTAGTAACATAAAAAAATCGAAACTGAAATAATAAAAATTCTAAATGCAATAAGTTAGAATATTATTAAAATGTTCAATTTCCTGATAATGGATGCGTTTATTCAACAAGTCAATCCACGATAAGGAGTTTCTTAAAGTGATAATTGTAGAACTCAATTTATCACGCCTTACCGTTGCTTGTTTTAACAAAAGATTTCCGCGTTTAACTTCAATCTTGATTCTAATGTGAAGTAATTTGTTATGTACAGTTTTGTTCTAAAACTGAAAGAGTAAATATTAAAATAAAATAAGTTAAATTACTCCTCCATTTCTATGGTTTGGAAATGTAATATATAATAAAGTGGTAATTAATGTACGCCGCATATTTTAATATAACAAGATGTTGACATAACAATCTTGTAATATTAAAAATTGAAATGACATTGATATAACATGACACAATTGTTACAATAAGCAGAGTTTGTGTATAGACCTTATTAAAATAGACGAAAAGATATGACGATTTAATAAATAATCTTTATTTTATCACATTCACTACTTGCTAACTACAATCACATACAAGAACTCAATAAATTTTAAAATAAAATAATATTTTATTTAAATTTGATTTCATATATGTCCTTCTCTTGTTAATTAACGAAATCACTAAAGAAGCTTGCAGGCTTTTGTAAAAAAATACCTTAAATGCCTGCATTATTTTCATAACTGGAATGAAATTCTTAATTTAACAGCGTTGTAAGTGTTTGTAAGTGTTGTTTCTCGTAATTAACCTATAGTTTTATTGTATCGACAGTTTTGTTACATAAAAAGGAAATTCTAGGATGCCGTTGTCTTTCATATTTTTTTAAAATTAAACCTTTATTGCACATTACATTGTTATAAGAGAATATTACAATGTTTATATAAATGCAGTAAAATGACGTGCAAAAGCGGTCTTATCGTTTAAAGCAATCTTTTACACTTTTGATGGACGATGACAATTAGAGAAGTCACAGCGTAGTGCAAATTAATTTACTTCATAATCATAACTATCGCCATAAATAAATATTATAACATATACAATAAATAAATAATAAAAAATCCACATACATAACTTTATGATTTCTAAACGGACAGTAGTAAACAGTAGATAAATATAATTTGTAGTGTAATCACAGCGGTTGCATTCATATTTGTAGAATTTGTTTAAATAGTCACATTTAACATCACACTTATATATTATGAAACCCATTGGTATTGTTAATGTACAAAGTTTAATTAAAAGTAAAATAAAATTTAATTAATGACATGTTAAAGTTAATTCTATCATTAATAAATTTATTAAAATTCAAAGTTAAGTCTAGAAACCTTATAAATTTTTGTGTTTACACAATCTTAAATCAAGTGGTTTTGAGAAATTCAACATTTCATTTTTGGTATAAACCATCTTGAGACGACCGGCTGACCTTAACAGATTGAGCGCTTTTGATTTATTATGAATATTTAATTTGACATTTGGTGACCATTTTGTTCAATTTGTGAATTAAGAAAAGCACAGATAAATCAGCAAACAGTATGTTTACAGACAACGATATATTTGGAATTCGAGTAGAAATAAATGATTATTATTAAAAATAATTATAGTAACATAATAACTAATTTCTATATATATATATATATATATATATATATATATATATATAATAGTGTTTGGAAGATTCCAATCACTATTTTCTAGATTAAGCTAGACAATTTCATCAAACAAATTCCAGGAGTTTTACTTACAAGAATCCACTAAACTTAAATTGACTTCCTTGAGAACTTGTAACTTGAGATGAAAATTGTATTATTAGCTCGTTACTTTTTACTGAATAATTTATAATTATATTTATTAAATTAAAATTGGAAAATCACATGACGTAAAATTTTTTAATTTCAATTTAAAATTCAATTTCAATTTAAATTTCAATTTAAAATTTGACGTAAAAACGTAAAGGATACATAAGAAAAAAAATATATATTGTGATTCTAATTATTAAAAGTTATGTCTTATTCAAATCATATTATCTATTCTCCTTACATATGTAAGAATTCATTCACATGAATAAGAGACGATTTAGTGGCAAGAGAGATACTACTGTTTCAACGGTAAGAAGCTGGGGTTGTATATCCGTATATCACACTACAGCTTTTAGTCCATTAGCTGGACTGAACACTCCTGACTAAAAGAGGGAACTCAAAGATCACTACTCTACGGGAAAAAATCCTGTTCATTCAAGGTTTCTCCTCTAACGTATTTTAAAAATATGAAAATTTCTTATTATTATCAATTAAAAAGAGGAACATTTTACAATTAAGTAATATATAATTTCGTAAATTCAATATTTTTAAAAAGCTGATCCTAATTTAAGTAGAGTTTGGTTATTATATTTAAGTGGACTAAATTAGGTTCACTAAATTAAATGAGGTAATGGTAAGCCACAAAATGTTATAGTACCTATATTGTTTTCGCATATAATCCTTACTAGAAATTATAGTAATTTATATCATCCATAACGACTGACCCTCATATTCGTCTCTGTTTGTTTGAAAAATTTTAAATAAACTTATAGTGTTAAACAAAATTTAGAAGGTGTTGTTCGGAAATCGTACTTAAATAATGCATTTATTACTTACCTTACAATTTATTAACAAACCTTCACAGTGATAATAAGGGTTCAGTTTAACAATTCAAATACCCTTTTTAATTTAACAATAAACATATTTATTTCTTAGACCAGTTTGAAATAGATTATTGTTTTATTAAAATTGTATTATCAAAGTCTTTGTTAAATTGCTATTCATCAAATTTAGAAGTAGTAGTTCTTGCACTCTCACATGAAGTGTTACTTGCACGCGTTTGTTTCATGGCATTACGCCTTATTTAAATACGTTATATACTTTATAATTTTAAACTCAAGGAAGAATTTTTTGTCAAAAATCTTCTGAAAGTAGAAGGAAGGAAGGAGAAGGAAGAATGGGAGAGCCATTACTTCTAATACGAAAGTTAGGCAATTTGTATCAAAGACGATAAAATACTTAAAGACAATAAAAAATAAAAAGGTGCTCACTTCTTTGTACGACGAAGTGCTTCTAATTTTTGTTTTAAATTACGATTCTTATAATAATTACAGCTTCCCTCAGTGTCGTTAATCGGCGTTATAGATATAGAGTTTTAAGTTAAAAACTGAGCCCATCGTTAACCTAGATGAGAATAATTTAAACATAATATTTAACATTGAATAATGAATCAATATGTAATGATTATATTGTTTTAAAAATTCCGTAATTACTTATAATTAGTTTTAAAATAATCATTCGTAATCACAAGACTGTTATTTCTCTAACTTCAATCTCTTAAAGACATTGTATTGACTATTTGACTGATTGGTTCACATTGGATGTGAAATTTATTTTTTAAGAATTCATATTGTTGCACCTTTTCATGTTAAATATTTAAAGTAAAACTAAATTAGATTACTATACTATTAGAGAACTATAACTCCAACATTCATTATGTTATTAAATAAACCAAACTTTATTTAATTTGCATCCTACGTGGTGCGCCATCTGTTGAATATTTATGTAAGCTTGTAAGAAATGGAGTTTATAATCTTAAAACAAATGTAATAAATAAATCATTTAGAGTTATATAAAACTCATTATAAAATCAATTGTAAAGAATAAACTATATTTGAAGATTTTATATACAGTAATTTTATTTATTTAGTTTCACGCCATATCCCTTACAGGGTAGCCAGAGACGACGGAGCGCCAAACGCTACGGTCCCTGCATACCTCTTTCGCCTCGGCCACAGACATCAACCTCTTCATACATGCCCTCGGAGGGATCCTCATGCTTTTTATGTGATCTTCCTCCAGTATCATAGATACTGTGTTTTCGAAGGTCACTCGAGGCCTCATCCTGTCTCTCTTACTGCTCACTTTTCCTATATAAATCTTTTTTACCATTCTTTCATCACTCATTCGTAATTTTAATATTTGCTTTAAACAAATTTTGATTGTTATTTAATATAAATGTACTTTGTATTAAATAAATCACTTAGAGTTATATAAAATTCATTATAATATTAATTGTGAATATTGAACTATATTTTAAGATCAAAGCGGGCGTTAGCTAGCTCAGAGTGACGAAAGCACCCATAGTGCTGAAAGTCTAACTCTGTATATATACGCGCAATATCGATTTTTTTATACACGAGACCTTCTGGTATGAGTGTGGTATTTTTAGAAAGCCCTTGGCCCATAGACCCAGAAAATGTATTTACACTTAGCAATATACCTACCGCCTCACCTCTACGACCGTTTGAAAAATGAGACTAAAATTTAGTTTTTGGCTCCGCACCAGTATAAAATCACTTATTTCCACCTTGAAAAAGATTTTCCTAAAGGTCCTCGTCGAGACCTTTTCAACAAGCCCAAAAACGCCAAAATCCGACCACCGGTTGATGAGATATGACATTTTGAAAATTTTGACTGGCGCCTCCATCGATGATTACTTTGTCTGTGTGTGGGTATATTCGTAGTTTCAACTGATTTTGTTCAAACTTTCAGGGATTGAAGTACATCAAAAACTAAGACTTTTTTGTTCTACGACATTTCGATTTGGCCGCCATGTTGGCCGTGGCCAGCCCTCGAAAGGCCAAAAATGGCCATTTTTCGTACAGGGACTGTGGCCAAACCAGTTGACGTACATTGACAAATTGGGCATCATTGGAAAGGTCTCAAGCTCATCTTTTGAATAATGTCCATTTTAATGGCAAAAACATTTGTTGGCGTGATATTATTGGTCAAAAGGCAAAAAATGGCCAACTGGCCGGGGACAGATCGGCCATTTTCTCGAAAACGGCGCCAACGATTTTTTCGAAAATTTCCTCATTCGTAGCCCCAAATTAGAGCTAAAATTTGGTATATAGCATATATCTGGGAAAACTCGTTATTTCGAGATATGGCCGTGAGAAGTTCAAAAAATCATGAAAAATTACCAAAAATTGCCAAAAAATTACTTTTAAAGCCAGAATCGTACTCACAACCCGGGTTAAATTCAATGCTAGTTGCACAGTGAATAAACTTACTAACGCATTGCCGTCTGTAACAATAAAACAAAATTTACAGAAAAAAATCCGAATTCTGAAGAAATTCTGTTTTGAAGCAATGAATTAAAAAAATAAATGGAAACTGAAAAAATCAAATGAAAAAAAAATCGGGCACCTGTGGGATTCGAACTCGAGGTCTCGTCTTTGTCATTACAACGCTCATCCTCTGAGCCAAAACACTCTCATTTTGTCACAGGCAACTATTCCAAATAATAATAATAATAATAATAATAAATCAATTTATTTCAGATAATTCATCCATACGTGTTAGTAACATTTTAACTTAAGTAACTAATGTTATAATAGTACTCGTAGTTAGTATTCAACATAACAATCTCAAATTATACAGAAAAATAAAATTAATAAAATGCACAAAATTCATAAAATTATTAAAATTAAATATAAATTCAATTCAAATAAATATAAATTAAATTCAAATCAAATATAATTAAAATCATAAAATACTATTAAAGAAATTAAATAAAATAAAATTCATGGAAATCATCGTTCTAATTATTATTATTTTTTTTTTAATTCTACAAATAACTCAACGCTATACTCCTACAGTCAGTATACGCTACGCTTCGATGCTACGTGTACACTATCCCAGGACCTCCAGAGGGGAGCGTCTAGCTTTAACGCCAATATGCTGAGAAGACTGTTGGAGCTGTTCAGTAATCTTGTCATTGCAGACGCGGTCCGCTTTCGTATTATCGCATAGAAGTCGCCTACACGAGCCTCCGCAAACTTTGCCGATGCACTGCAGTATCGAGGCTTCCTCAACAAAGCCCTCAGCACATTGTTGTACTGAACACGCAGTGCGCTATATGTCCGCCGCGTATAGTTCTCCCATAGGCTGCACGTGTAAAAGGACTGGCAATAGGCTTTAAATAATATTAATTTTACCTGTGTCGAACACCTTGCAAACTTACGGGCCAACATATTGCCTCTAACCGACAGAGCCCTGCGCTCCCGCTCGATATCACTATCATCACCCAGGCGTTCATTCACAATATGACCAAGGTATTTAAATTCAGATAGTAGTTTCAGAGAAGTTCCACACAGATGTATTTTAGGAATGAAATTTAACTGTTTGTTTATTCCTCGAAAAATTAAAATTTCTCTCTTTTTAGCGTTATACCTCAGTCCATTCACCTTTGCATATTCCTCACAGATTTTTATCAGTCTTCGAAGACCACTGACCGACTGGCTCAACAGAACCATATCGTCTGCGTAACTAAAATTGTTCATCATTACGCCATCTATCGAACAACCGACGCCTGCCCCGCTAAGCCTCTCTATGAGCCCGTTTATCTAAAGATTGAACAATCTGGGTGACGTCAGGCCCCCCTGTCTTACTCCACACCCTAATTTATATGGTTCACTAAGTGCATCACCCCATCTTACTACATTACTTTGGGCACCATACCAGTACTTTAATAGTGATATCAACTCCGGTCTTAAACTGCTATCCTTTTCAAGCTTCTGCCATAAAATTTTATAGGATACGAGGTCAAATGCCTTCGACAGATCCAAAAAACACGCAAACACATGGGTCTTTCTATCCGTGTAGTACCTTACAGCTTGCTTGAGACACAATACTGCGCTCTCAGTTGACAGCTCTGATCTAAAACCGAACTGCGCATCGTGTATGTTAATTGTTCTGCTAAGTTGAGTATCAAGCAAGCCGTCAAGCACTTTGGCTATGATGGTAGCAAGAGATATCGGTCTGTAGTTGGTTCTGTCCGCCGCATCCCCCGCCCTATTCTTGATTATAGGCACGACTATTGTCCTTGTCATCGAGTCCGGCAGAAAGCCGTGGCTTATACAAATATTGTACAACAAAACTAGGACTCTAGGAAGGTGCACACCAGCGTGTCGCAGATGCTCAACACTCAGGCCATCATGTCCAGGCGACTTTCCACGCTTCATACCCATTATTGTATCTACTACTTCGCTAGACGTGAAACGTACAAAGCTTTCCCCATTATTTATAATATCCCCCCTGCCAGCCTCGGCGAAATTGAACTCACAGGGATCCACTGTAAATTGTGTTTTAAACATATTTGCTATGTTACGGCTACCGCTCACTCCCCCTACTTCAGCCGGAATATTCGATCTTGTATTGAGTTTGTCTGTTTGTTGCCAGAATTTTCCAAAATGTTTGTTTCTATATGACGTAGCCAGTATGTCCATTTTAATCTGTTCTGAATTGTCTTGGCACCATTTAAGTTTGTTTTTAAAGGCCCTACGAGAGTCCCTCATGTCATTATAGATAGTTCCATGTGTTGGTCAAATAAATGAGTATATATTTCCATGAAAAATAATCGCACAGCATTTTGATTCCAATCCTTTTACAAAACTATTGATATCAAAACAAAAACTTCTCAACGAAGTAAATACCGAGTGACGAAAGCGAATCCACTGACAAAACTCCTGATATGAATTTTGCGACGAAAAAAACCACGAACATTTTTATTCACAAACGTAAACAAACACAAAAAATGTGAATGTGTTCGGAACGTTGCCAAACAAACAAACAAACAAAAAAACAAACAAAAAAAATACAAACAAAAAATGTGAATGTGCTCGAAACGTTGCACAAATTGCATTTTTGATTTTATTTTATTAGATTGATCAAGGCAAGTTGGCAACGTTCCGAACACATTCACATTTTTTGTGTTTGTTTACGTTTGTGAATAAAAATGTTCGTGGTTTTTTTCGTCGCAAAATTCATATCAGGAGTTTTGTCAGTGGATTCGCTTTCGTCACTCGGTATTTACTTCGTTGAGAAGTTTTTGTTTTGATTTTATATACAGTGATTTCAATTTTTGCTTTAAAATAAGTTTTGATTATGATCACCGTTACAATGCCTAGAAATAAGTATAAATATGACTGCTATTATTCAATTGTGTCAGTATTGTTACTAGCATTCGTGCCAAAATAAACTATAATAATAATATAAATTTTGACTGAATTTTCATTATAATGGACAACGAACACGGAATCTCTGACCTATAGCCGACATATACTATGTTTGTAAAATATTTTGAATACCAATTCAATCAACCAATATCAAACCAGGTTTTCATCCTATTTCAATGACGTCCTTGTTGTATATCAATCAAAACTTTTTGTGAAGATAAATAAATCAACATTAATATATGTTTACGTTAATGTAAATTATTTAATTTATAATTTTATGGAACATACAAATGTTTTATATAATATATATTTTTTAGTTTTAGTTTCCAAAATATTTTAAAGTAATTTTTATTTCAATTTCATTCTTCATTCACAAATATTTATCTATAATGACAGTTTTAATAATTTGGGTGTTACTGTACAGTCATTTCAGCTATAGTTGGTTGTTAATTTAATTTATTGCAAAAGTTTACAAATTTTTAATGTGGTACATTTGTTATGAAAGAGAAAATTGGCATGAAATTAATATTCATCAATATCCTTACTATATAATAACGAGCTAATTTACTCTGTATGCACGCGCATCAATTATCACCCACAAATCACACAATAATGTGTAATACATCAATAAAAAGCTATTGAATCAGGCTACAAAATAGGGTGAGTGACAACCTCATACGTGACCTTTGACCCTTCGCGGCCCGAAGGGCCGGGAACTTCCCTCATATCTATATATTCATCAATATACGCATCTATTGTAAAGTGTTAGTTGAACTATATAAATAAGTGTTGCAGTACTAACTTTTGTATCAATATTATATGGAGGACTATTTTGATTGTTTCTTTAGTTGCTATGTAAATACTCTGAAACTCCTCTATTCTCAATAAATAGAGTATTAAAATAAATCATAAAAATTGATTCCAAGATACCACTAGAAATTAATAATAATATTTAGTTCGCGGACAAAGACATGGGCAAGAGCTAATGATAGTTATCTATTATTAGTTCAAAAATCTAAATTATATTATTAAATAAATCTTATTATAACATGAAAGAATTTCTAGTAGTTTGAAAAGTGTAATTCACTATTTAGAGATTAGCAGGTGACGCCAACTTCTAACTGTTCTTTGTATTTATTAATAATGTATTTCATTACGCTTATCTAAATTATCAGTATTCTTATTAATAACCTTAACTTAGCGATAATTTACTGACCAGCAAAAACAAACAATTTCTGAAGCAATTAAATAGTTCAATAGTATCAATATTCTAATTAAAAAAAAAGTTTATTGAAAGTTTATTTATGACGTTAAAGAAATTTTGAACAAACTGTTAAAGTTTAACTTTATAATTGAATCGCGGAGGATTATTTTACTTTGTCGTTTGTTTAAATCATTCATAGTAGTTGATGTTTCGACGTCGAAAGACCGATTTTATATAGATTTGATTGTACGGTATTCAAATACTTATTTATTTTATTTCAATAAGATTATAGAACAAGATTGTATGTGATTACATTATAATTACATATTTATTATATTATATGATAGGTATATTGAAATTTTATCTTATATAACTTTATATAATCAATTTACTAACAAGATTCATATCAAGCGATGCTGAAATTCTATAATAGATGATACAATTTATCTGTAACATCATTAATATGCTCCATTTAATTTTATCTTGATAGTGTTGAGGAATATTCATAATTGGATTCTCAAATTTGATTTCTTGCAAATATATAATAATTTAAATCAATCATAGTAATATCAATTTTTATTAAGGAACATATGTCAATAAATTGTCGTTATATGGACGCAAACTTCTGAAACAAAATGTCCAATTATATCATAGTTGTTATCTTAGAATTGAATCAATTGTCTCCATGGTGTTTTAAGGTATTTGGCATTACCGATATAAATATTAATATAATGGTACGTGCTTAGGTAAGTCGGATTTGTAAAAATATTTTTGTATTGATGGGATAGAAAGGCACATATATATATATATCATCACACTAAGGTATGTATGTGTCCTGAATAAGAATATGGGAAATGCGGATAATATTTACTTGGAATAGGGCTGAAATAAAAATAGTATTTGATAAAACGAATATAATATAATGATTATTTTTTTAATTAAAAGTATATTGTATCTGCTCTTTTCTGTATCTATATAAGTATTAATAATGCATTTAAATTAGTAACTCAAAATTATAAGCCACAGCGGCCATCTTTATTGTTTGTCGTCTATTTCAAATGCGTTTAATTCATGACAATTGGGTTAGTTCTAAATATTATCCATCTCGAATACTTGTTTCATATGGAAGACTGTGTATTTCAGGATATATTTTTAATTATCTGTAAAGTGATTTTTTAATTAAGATTTAAAGAATCTATTAAGCCTTTTAAGGACTATATATAAGTCATATAAATTATTATCTATAATTATAACTGAAATAATTTTTAAGAAAAAAATTAACATGAAAAAAAATGTTACCTATATGTTTAGTTTTATGGTATGGATAACATCGATAGGTTTTTTAAAACAGCCATGTTCATGTTCATTATATTAGATCTTCCTAATTTTATTTATTTATGTAGTAATATAAATCAATTAAATTAGGGAAATCTATTAATCAAGCCATAATGTTGTATAATGATAGTAAATATACAAAAGAACATCTGTTAGAATTTATTTTAAAGAAACGAAATAAATACCAAATAACATATTTAAAAAGAATAAAAATACTCATAAAATAATTCACATTTTTTTACTCAATTACTAAGTACACATTAGATTTAAATACACACTATACTAAATGAAAATATTATAAACAATATAATTTAAATACTTAGCTTATCAGATGTCCAGTAGGGATGTTATCAGGAATCAAATGAGGACTTGTAGCTGTATTCATAATAATTCAACAGCTATAGAGGGGCCAGAGGCAATTTATTTATTATAATAGAAACTTTAATCATTTCCATAAGTTTAAAAATAATAAAATACTTATTCTGAATGACACTTAATGCCTAATGTATTTGTAACAACCAATAATAACATATTTATGTTTAACATTTTTAGTATAAAAACATAATAATTTAATATCATAAAGATAGCTTCTTCCAATACGTCAAATAAATAACTTTTACCACTTTAATATAAAATATTTAGTGATAACAATTGTTATACACTTTGACACATTACATTACATTATTTCTATATAAATAAATAAATGGTTATATAAACAATTATATTCACATCACAAAATATTATATCACAATAATTCAATATGTATAATACATATAATATAATACACACACTGAATGTTTCTCAAAATACATGTATTTGTAATTATCAATTGTCAAGAAACCCAACCTCACCGCACTATCACACTAATAAAATAATTAACGAATATTTTGCAATCGGATAAAATTAATCCTTCAACATAATAGGATTTACATAAAATATAATGAATTTGTATTACATATTGTTTAGTAATAATAATAATAATAAAAGTATTATAAACGTAATTTAAGTTTATTGATCTTTTTGGTCTGGACAGTGGTCTGTGGCAACTTTTGCAATCTACTATTATATAAAAAAATAATATTTAATTTTACTTTGTCCTTTGTTCGTGTCAATACATACATGTTGTACATAATATAGGTTGAAAGCAAAAATTAACAAACAGCAAGAAATTTCTTACATTTAAACTTTTCAGTATATTTCTAGTCTTAAATGAATATAAATATTGACATCCATACATACTATTTAAGATTTTTTTTAATATATAATATATTTCAGATAAACCTAAGCTTTACCTGAATTGAAATTCCCAGCAATTATATTAGAAATTAGTAAAACAATATTTTGAAATAAAGAGTTACAATTAAATTGAAATATATACTTAAAAATAATATAAATTTGTCATATAGGATGACTCTGTCTCAAAAAATATGCAGACATATTTTTTAAAAGTCAATTAAAGAATTTAATATCACCAAGTTGAAGTAGAAGTTTACGAAGTACTCTTATGTACTATAGTGTTTCATATAGCTTGATAAAGGAAGCTCTTTGTATGTAAGCTATTTAAGTTTTGAAGTCAAGTGACCGTGTGAGACTTATACAAACACCCCGTAGTCTTTGAGCAATTGAGAAACTTACTTTGAATTGAAACTTTAATAAATTATTAATGTTTCTAATATTAATATGTAACATGTAACATTATAAATTAATTATCATAAGTTTTAAGCTTAATATGGCTAAAAATATTTATAAAAAAAATAAAATAAAATATAAATTTATAGTTAAAATATACATAAACTTATTAGGGTTCAGGAATAATTCAATTTACTCCACGACAACTTAAATGTAATATATAGCATTCATCTTTTGAATTCATGATCTTTGACTTTCTGGTTTCATTAAAATGTAGAAATAATAAGAAATGTTGTTTATTGGTTCATTATGGTTAAGAAATAAATAAGTAAGGCAATCGTTAATGTAACCCTTTACTCTAAAATAACTTTATTGTCAAATTCCTTTCAATGGGACTAGAATACTAGACTAATTGCTTTTATCATATTAAGTATTAATTATATAAATTATAAATTCAAAATAATTATAAATTCAAAATAAATTAAAATTACCCTAACCTCTGACCTTTTTATTTGTGCTTAATATTTTAACATGTAAAAAGTGGCCTGTGAATGAGCTTGTCATGATATAATCAGGAAATTTATACTCGCTTATAATTTATTAAATAGGGCCGCAAAAAATCGTGTCCTAAAGATATTTTTCTCATTCACCTTTACATATTTCATACTTCAAATGTGAAGCAAATTCTTTTGAGTTTATACCTAGTTATTCATAATAATTTAATTAAGTTTGTTTATTGTTCCATATTCTTTCTATTTATTTTTCATCATCCATTCCAACTCGTTAATTTATAGGAAAACAAAATTCTTTTTATGGCTTCCTATATTACTTTTTATTTATAAACTTTTTTATTATTCTTAATACTAGTAAAATGATTTGTATATCTCATTAAGTTAAAGCAATGTTTGTTATTTGGAAATATAACTTAGAACGAAGTAGAATGGACCTGGTGTTATTAATTCGCCTGAGTATTGTTATTAGTATTCAGTTTATGAAGATATTATACTTGATCGGAACTTGAGTATATTAATTAAATAGATCTTTAGCTCCCTCCCTCTATATTTATATTATAATATGTAAAGGATATGTGTTATACATCTGTGAAATAACAAACCTTTTTTAATATATAACCTACATATTAAGTAAATATATCATTCATTAATAATATATATATTTTATGAATTAAATAATGTGACTAATTTATTTATTTTACAATGAATATTCAAAATTATTATTTACTGATAGATGTTAAATTGCTTCGTAGATATTGATGGCTTAGTCATAGTTAGGTACGAGATGTTCCTATTTGTTCAGAGTTTCATAGAAATTCTTGATTGAAGCGGAGCTATTATTAAGATTTCAGTTGTTAACCCAAATAAACTATAAACTAGAGTCTTTATATAATTTATTGTAGAATATAATAAAAATAACGAAAATGATTATATATAGTCATATAAACTGCATTCTGATAAAATAGTATATCTTAATAGCAAATCTTTATTTTCACTGCATTCAACTTTCTTAGTAACAGTTGGTAGCTTCATTTTCCAACAATATATAAAATGAACTCGCTGCAGGGCTCTCGTGATGTTATTACTTTTGTAATTCAATTCTTTAAAACGAGTAGATGGCATAAAAGTAAATGGTATATAACATTTATATTTTTAACCTGAGTAGGAAGATTAATTTACTTTAATATTAAGTTAGTTATTACTCTTGACTTTGTTCATGATTACTAAAAGGTCGCTAAAAAATTTTAGTTACAACTAATATACATTTCTGGTCTTTCTCGTCAACACCAATATTCAACCTGACTTTGTATAATGGAAGATAGAAACAACGTTTTATTCATATATTTTCTATATCTTTATAAATGGTAATGACACATATTTGTTGAAAATCCACGTCAACCGCTCCATCATGTGCAAACATTTTCCTCAAAATCGGTCAAGTCTTTTAAGTAAAGTTCCATTACAATGTATATATCGAAATACGTAGATTCAAATAAAAAGAACATTTAGGAAATTTATTAGTATAAAAATAATTAATACAATACAAAACGATACAATACACAAATAACATATCGAGGTGTTAGCAGAAATGACAGAACTTTAGTAAAGAAAATGTTTTTTGTATAAAATTGTTATAATGTGTTACTAAATTGTTTCCGAGTGAGGACTACATCATATTTACATACGTCGCGCTGACAGTCAACTTTAAAATTCGATAGCTATCATATAAAGAGCTTTTTCCTCTATCAGGCTCTATACAAAACAACAATTTAGTTTAAGGGTGCTTTGTCTTACAAAATGGAGAAATGAAACGACTCTTGCTTTTGATCTTAAGATTATAGATTGCTTTTATGAAATAATTAACAATAAGATTTAAAATATAGTAAGTGAAAGTAACCTAACGTAAATATCTATACATGTAAATAACAATGAGTGTCTGCTCATGATTTACAAATAATTGCTTCTACATAAAAAAATACATTATATATTAATAACCAAATTTAGTAGGAATGAAAAGGCCACTAAAACTATTTATTGAGTATACAAATTTTGAAGCTATAATATTTTCTTTTAGACTTCCTTTCTAAAAATAATGGTACTAATAGACGGGAATTGTAGGGATTACCAAGGAAAGCAATTAATCTAGTCAGCTCTCTTATCTTCTAGCGCAGGTTGAATCGAGGAGTTAAAGAAAATTAATGCTTGAAAATTACATAAATTAATAGAATATAAGAAAGTTAAAAGGATGAGACGACAAAAATACGTTTATTATAGAAATCATTTATAACTCATTTATTTTTGAACCAAATACGAATATGGATCAAACAAATAAATCTGGTATGAGAATGATACAAAGATTTTATGCTATAAATGATAAATAAAATTATTGCCAATTTGTAGTTTAAAGAAATTGCCTCACAATTTGTTTAACTTTATTAAAACTACTCTGTTTTTTTAGCTTTTAAGATCAAGTGCAAGTATAACTCGGCGATTAAATTAGCGATTCTAATGAATTATTATACTATACAAATACTGAACAGTACCTGACGAAGACGTCAGAAAATAGGCTAACAAATAAAAAATAATTAACATACGTTTGTAAAGTTTTAAAAGTAGCATTCGAAAGTAAATACGTTATACACTTTAAATTTTAAAATTTTAATAAAACTTAATCATATTACGAATAATTATACTTTACAAAGTAAACTAAAAAGATTTTTATGGAGAAGCCAAGCCAAGTCTCAGCTATTCCAAATAAATATTAAACAAACCTTTCTTAATAAAAGTAAGAAAACTTACAAGTAACAATAAGTTCGGAAGTTATAAGAACTTTGAAAACGATTTAATGAATTAAATGCAAGTAAGTGGCTTTAGCAATTTATTAATTCTTTTCAAAAAATGCAAAATTAGTATACATTTTTGACAATAACTTTAAATTAACTTTTTAAATTCTTATATAAGGATATATTTTCTTGGTAAGAATAAATATAAATATTTGTAACGTTAATAAAAAAAAATACTTGGTACTTTTAAGAATTCGTTACAGAAGTAAATTATAAAGGTTTTTTACTTAGATTTAATAGTTTTTTATTAGTTTTTTTAACATTAAATATGTTTATTATAATAAGATCTTTTTTTCGCCTTCTTCCGTCTATAGCAGTGATGGGTAAATTCCAGCCCGCGAAAGTATTTAACGCCTGCCAACTCCGGCCCGCGAACTTATTTGATCCGACTCGCCGAGGGTCCAGCGACATGCATAGTATATATCTCGCTATAATTACGTTTTGACGGTAGAGAATTATAAAGTAGGAATCTACTAATCTAGGTAGGAATCTACTAGATTAAGTAGAATTACTTAGTAGAATAATGGATGCATAACCTATAGGTGAAGATAAACTAGCCGCATAGTTGATGTGTTGCGCAATACGGGGCGCAAAGCGTGGTGAAATGAGACGCGCCAGCGGCGGGGTCGAGTGAACTCAGTCACCACTCGCCAGCTGTGTGTGACCGTTTATCTTAATTCTGCCCTTTTTCTAGCTGGTTTGCGTATCGATTTACATTCATAATCGTTTGAATAAATAAGCTGTGCTTTTGGGGTAAGGCGTATCAAAAACGAGAAGTCGATTTCGAGTGTCGTCTATTTAACGAATAGTGGCTTGGAAATGCTTTTTTACGGAATACAATGGTAAGCCAGTATGTCTTATTTGTACTGAAGCAGTAGCAATTTTTAAAGGTTTTAACCTTGTTCGTCATTTTAACTCAGAACATTCAAAAACCAAATATTCTTTGTTGAATAACGCAGCAAAAAAGGTAAACCCGGAAAACTTAAAAAAACGATATGAACTTAACGAAATATTTTTATAAAACAAACCACTGATCAAAAGGCTTCTACACTGGCTGGATATGTTGTGGTTTATAAATAACTAAAAAAAAATAACAAACCACTTGGAAGGAGAATTTTTAAAAGATTGTATAGTGAGTATGAGTAAAATGTTATGTCCAAAAAATACGAGTTAGAGTCTGTCAGCTTACCGTGAAAAACAGTAAAAACATGAATTGGTGCCATTAAACTTGTAGATTCAATTTAAGCAGCAATTTAAAATCAGTCATTGTTTTTATTTGTTTTGTCTCTGCTGTTAGCCCTACTGGCCATGACAACGTCACCGAGGGAGTCATGGAAATAAATGCATGTTTAAAAGGATATATTTATTGATATCTTCGTTTTTTGTATAAAATTATAATTATAACCAACCGTTGTCAGTAATCAACATAATAGTAATTATTTTATAAACAATTTTTAATGCGATTAAAAAATACCTGCAAACTTCCCACTAAACGATTAATCATGGGCCGCTGTAATAGGCTATTAGAATTTCCATTAAAAATATAGCAATAGAAGTAAGTAAATACTAGTTATTATGTTAATGAAACTAAACTTCGATTTAGTTACCGTTATTTGGAATAATAACTAGATTAAGGCCTAATTGGATTGCCTTTGAATAAAACATCAATTAACTAATTTAATTACAGAAGTGTTAATCAAACATTACTGAAATAATAAACATTTATATATAGTTTCTATTGTTCATTAAATAACTACTGGCCATATTTCACTATAATTTTAGTTAACTTCAGTGTAGCATCGAGGCAACCCAATGTAACCTGGTCAATTACTCTACAAGTTTCAAAAACTTCTGGTCAGACCGCAACTTCCTCACGTCATAAGATGCGAGCGCCAATTTTTGCGGTCGCTACCATAGCCAGGAAAATCATTGCTGCCGGTGACTAGGAGTCGACTTGTCTGATTTAACATCTATGATATGTGGATATACCATAATCGCCTTGCTTGACAGGCGGGTTGGCGATCGCATTTGTGGTGTTATGGCACGGAGAGGATGCTGCTGCTCATCCTATGGAAAACCAATCCGTTAGTTACTTCGTATGACACCAACCGGGAGGAAATGGTGAGATTAAGTATAATAAATTCACCTACAACAAGTTGATTGTGAAATTATGATATGAAAAGATATTATTATTTTAATGTAATAAAAAATCGGAATAATACTGACGCTGTTGAAGAACAAAGCCCCAAAGAGTCCTACATCACAATCATCATAAAATATTTACAAAAATGTTGTATTTGAAATTATATTAACAAAACGATTCTATTTCAGCTTGAAATCACAAAATTGCTTTTGAAGTAAATGGCTGTTTGTATTCCGTTTATGTTTTTGATTTAATACGATGAATGAAATATAAAACTTGTAAGTAAAATTTATAGTTATCAGGTCAACAAAATTCTTGAAATGTTAACTTAAATTTTATTATAATATATATTTTACAATTATAATTTAATTTTATTTCTTTAATAACTTTAATGTGAATGATGTAACGAACATAATTTATCTTTATTTAATTAAATATAAATAGCAAATGAAAACGATTTTAAATTGTCAAAAGTACAATATGTTATATCAAAATTTTACGTCTCTTAAGAATTCTCATATTTTATAAGAAATGACATCAGGTGAGCGCTTTTCATCGCCTCTATAACACTGTTTCCTGTAAAATAATATTATTTGCATAATAAAATGTTAACTTGAAAGATTTATATATTTTTACACAGTCATTTTGCAATATATTTTGAAAAAGTGGTAAGAACAATAATTTTGTTTTTCAAAATACTTCTTCCAAAATTAGTTTCATTTTATACAAAATAATAATTAAATTATCATTTCAAAACATTATATGGCAATATTCGTTTGCCACATTGGTACTTTAAAGCAGCTTAACCCACCGTGTTGTCATATTATAACTTAACATAATAACAATTTTCGAAGTCATCTCCTAGAGAAGTGTCTAATTATTTATTTACACAAGTTACAAAACTGTTACTACCAAAATGTGATTGTATAATAAATATAAAAAAGGGTGATGACAGAATACATTTATATAGGACATATATTTTATCAATTATTACAACATATTATATATATACATGCAAAATAAAAAAAAAGTACAATTTAGTCACGGGTAAATTTTTTCAATTTCTCAATTTCACTCCTTTTATAACAGTATATTAAAGATATATATTTTGTTTTTAAAAACTCTTGTATTAAAATACACGATTCCGACGTTCTAATTTAAAGATGTTATGAATATCAAAACTATTTATAATTCTTTACATTTCTAACAAAATGTTATGAATAATACATAAGTGAACATTTTACTTATTTACTCGAGAATTGTTATCAAAGACTGAAATATGGATAAGGAGACATTTGTATTATTGACAACGAATTTGCATTTAATTTGATACTACTTAAAGATAGTACATAAATAAAGTAATGTATGTCTGTGTCTTAATTAGGAACATCTCAAAGGTAAGTATTTTTTTTTACTGGATTTTTTTTATTTTAAATAGCTTAAAAGCAGTATAATTAATTCAAAAACAAGTTATAAGGGGCCGGCATTATTTCTCATACCTTTTAATTTTAGTAAATTTTATAAACCATGTTTGTGTATTGCTACTATCTTCTAAGGAAAGGACTGTTAAAAAATTATCACGCATGCACTTGTATGCATCTGATTTATTTCAGTTTAAAATACGAATTAACATTTTACTCAGCATGCACGTAATTGAGTTTACCACGCGTTTGATTAGGTTAAAATAATTTTGATTTGATCTAATAGTGTATTACTGATTATTCTACTTTAACCTACTGATCTGGTATTTGATTTATTTTTAACTTAAACCACTTAAAATATTGTATTATTCAATCAATAAAAAATGTACCTGCTGTTAGTAACGGAAATGTTAATAACCTTTGCGGTCTATAAAACACAGTAAACATGAGTGTTGTTGAAGTGTTTGTTGCAATTGAAACAAAGACATTGTTTTGTATTTGTTCAAAAATACTTCATAGTACTGAAAACAAATGCAGCTTATAAATAATTAGGATGTCAATTTGACATCCTTGTTTTGTTTTTTGTTTGTTTGCTTAAAATAAATCTTATGTTGCAGAGTACAGATTAGATGAATATATAACCATATATAGTATAATAGCATAGTCAGTAACTAGTATAAATAAAACCTACTATATTTTATACAAATATTTTTTTATAAGCGCTAAAATTCTATCTTCCAGAAAACCAAAATAAAACAAATGTAAACATAATGTTACATAAATCAGAAATGTTGGATGTCCAAACAAATATTTATGTTTATATATTGTAATATCACAATATAATATTCTAATTACTTATAATGCTCAGAAATTAGAAAAACAATATTGCAGAAAATATAGCAATCATGAGACTACAAATAAAATACTTTTTGAAAATCTTATGATTTATGAATCCAGTCCTCATAAATATTTTCTATAGCATGACTATTGGCCAACAAGCTTTCAATTATTTTAACAGGTTCTTATTTTTGGATTTTAACAAAAGCTTCTGAATTAATATTTGATTATATCTATTAGGATGAATCAGCTTGTAATGGAAACTTGAAAATGGGTTTTCATTATAAACATCTAATAAAAATAAATTTTAAAAGTAATTAATAAAACAACATACATTATTTTTATTTACAAATATGGAAACACCGACAATAGGAAAAAAAAATTAAAAAGCCCATAAATATCCTTTGATGTGTTGATTTTATAATTACACGAGGGTACAAATTTTGCAAGTCTCGTTTATCAAAGCGTTATTCATTTCACGGATTCTAAAAAATATATCATAATTAATTGATATCCATTACAGTAAATATAACAAAATATTTCCCCTTTATTTTTTAGTTTGTTTACCTTATTTCCTATTCCTAGATTATCAATGTAGTTTAATTTATTAAACAAAGACTAACTACCAGCTGGATATACTCAAATGGTTCTATAGCACCTTAAATTTGTTATATTAAAAATACTTTGTGTTCACAGTATTTATCAATCTCTTAACAAATATAAATATTTACTATAGATTTTTTCTTTGGTAGTGTTTTTTAATATTGGAACAAAAAATTATAACAATAAAGAAAAGATAACGAACAGACGAATTATTTATAACTAATATAAGGGACAAATTTTACATTTGGAGACGATATCCTAAAAATATATGGAAGAATGGAAAATAATATATTGTATCTTTTATTGATTAAAAATACAACGATTATTCACAATAAATCAAAAATACAAATATGATTACATTATTATTAACAAATTTCAATCGAGCAGAAGCAATACTATGATATTGTAAAACCTTGCTCCGAATACACAGATCTTTTGTAGTCGCTATGAATGGAACGAGTTTGGTTGTGACGCTACACTGCACTATAGGCTTTATAATTTTTTTTTTTATTGAAGGCAAGGAAATATATTTATAACTACTGTATTTTATAAGATATTTAACTATTAACGCATTTCGATAAGAAACATTACTATTGTTTAATGTAATAAGACTTAACAATTATAATTGAAGTACCCAATAATAAAAAATAGCATTTAAATACAAGCGCAAAACAGTCTAAAATTTTATGTATAAAAATATAAAAGTATAACTAAATATCGCATTTTTCGTTACAAAACATGTTCGACATTGTACTTTTTTGTACTTTGTTTATTGATCAAATTGTAAATCATTAAGGTAAAAGTCGCCAAAGGGTACGAAAAAACGGATCGACAATATTTATTGTCTCTTTATAACCCTTACATTCCTACAGGATCTCACTAACATACTCGTAAGTAATCTAATTTCGTAGAGAAATTTCTTTTCGATATTTAGCGTTCTAATTTTAAAATTTAACACGGACTATTTAATTCACTTTTTGTTTTTTTATATTTTATAAATAGAAAAATAGAAGAAGAAGAAGAGGAGAAATGAAATCGCTGTATATTATATTTAAAAAAAAGTCAAAATCAAACAATGAAGACATTTGCCTATGTCGTGGAAGCTTTTTCCTTTTTAACGGAAGTTTGTTGATGTCTTTTCTTTAGAAGAACGGAAATTGATCAACTATTTAAAGAAGACTTTCATGATTCTATCACAGTTATAACTTTTCCCTATGAAAAAGTATCAAGTTATTTACAAAGGCCAGTAATTATAATATTACTTGTATTACTATGAAAGTCTACATCACTTTAAATTTACAAAAAATATTTATATTAAATGATAAGTCAATAATTTTCAAACAAATTTTGATTTATGAAAAGAAGGATAGTCTTCCATTAAACCTTCTTTTCTTCTTCAAACAAAAGATTCATTTTTATTTTTAACTATGACATTGTGTAAAATTATTTGATGTCTAATAAAAGATAAACGAAATATAACAAAATAGAAAAAAACAAATAAGTATCATCCGAGACGAATTAACATCAAAAGCTTAATAATAGATTACTTTTAGAATTAATTTATTATAGTTTATGTTAAAATAATAAAATGGCAAAAAAAAACAATTAAGTATTAACATACGAGTAGTAGGAAAATAATTAAACCACGTAATGTTTAATTCATGAGCAATCATTTTAAGCTTATTACATTTACAAATTTACAAATCGGTAATAAAGTACTTTGAATAAAAAAACTTCTAGAGAATTGAAGATATATAAACTATAAGACAAAAAAACAAAGGCGTTCCAAAAAAAAATTACAATAAATTGGGACTATTATGCATACTCATCTTGATGGACTGTAATTTCCCCAGTCTTGAATAATTCAAAATGTTATTCGCATGAAAACTACATAAACTTCACTTTCTACAATGAGCTAAGGACCTCGTCACTATTTAGAACATATTATTATTATTATTTATTTATTATTTACGTTATTTATTTACTTACTTTATTCTTATTCTTGTAAATTGTAATTAACCTATGTGTTTCAGATAATATTATACATACATAATAAAAGTTTCTATCTATATCCCTCTCTATATCATATGGGGTTCCAAAACCCTTTTCACATGAGTTACGCTAAAAGTGGTGATACTTAAATGTAAAAGGTTGTATCAATTACTGAAGACCCTTTTAATAGGATCGTTGTTTTGGCTTTTAATAGAATATTAGTAATTTGCTTAATAGATAACACCAACATTTTTGGGATACACTTTACATGACTTCAAAAGAGCAGTAATATTTAATATAATATTTGACTTTACCTTACTATATGTAGTATATTTTTATCTATTACATTTAATTTACAATGAATTAGTTTGTTATATTTTACATATAACTTCAAACTTCATAGATATTATACTATTTGAGCGTAATAATATATTCTGATGAGGGTTCTATTACTATTCCAATTCTATTTGTTATGCAGTTGAGGTTGAATTTCAGATTTATACCGAAGTTCCGAATAAGAATAACAATCAAATTGCGTGTTTGTTTTTTTTCCACTGCTTTTATAGTTATTAAATTCAATTTTTTCTATTTGTACTTTTTAATATTTATAGATATATTATATAATTTAAATTGATAAGGATCATAAAAAGACGCATAATTGAGTTATGTTATACAAATGATGTCACTATAAGTTAATTAGTTTTAATCCGATGTTTGATAGTCGAGTCATGGCTAAAGCATGCTTATATTATTGCTATAGTGTTATCCAGAAATAAGTTTAGAATATTTAAATTACACTTTTTTTATTATGTGTGCTTTATTTATTGTAAGCTTTGATGCTATTTAGATTATAGTAATTAAAAGAAAAAACAAAAAATATTTATAATTATCTGACGGGGACAATCGAAAAAGGAAAATCTGTTAATTTATGTTTATCTCAAATCTTCTTTTTATTATTAACTCGTTTTTATTTGAGTTTATCAAAATGGTAATCTACTTATTAACCTTAGATTTATTATAATTTTTCATTAACGGCTAATACCTTACACATAATCGGTTTTATGACAATAATTTTTATTCCTGATTTTAAGTTGTTTATTCACACTCGCAGTTAATTGTTGGAAAGGTAATAAAACAAAGTTTATATAAAGTTATATAATGTATTAGGTAATTAAAATTAAGTAAAACGCAGTAATAGAAAAACGGCATTATTTTGATATTAATTTTATGCCCTTTGCTAACTGAAGTATTTATATTGTTGCTATCTACTCTTGGTGTTTTGTAAACTATTTAATTGCATGGATGAAATTGATCTCGGAATTGACATGTGCCTTATCTGTTTCAAACGATTGTTGTAATCTTATTTTCTTTTTTTTATCATATCCGACCTTTTTTACTTTAATTTATTTTAACTGTATTTTAACTTTAACAAATTTTAACTGTTTGTTTAATGAAGATGGTAATATATTTTATAGAATAATGAAAAGTGTTTGTGGTATTAAAACATATAAAATTCTACTGAAAACTAAAATGAGATACCTTTGGTTTTTTTTTGTAAAAATTCTGATATAATAATAAATTTATTACAGATGAACTAGATTAGTAAGTTTAAATTAATATAACTTGAGGTAAAATGTAATATTAATACAAAAATGTAAGTGGACTATCTCATTTTGAGGAACACTATATATTGTTAGATAATTAGTTAACTAAATGTATTAACATGAAGACTGATGGTGTTACAGTTCATTTGTCTCCGTCTACAACAACAATGTGATTGATGTGGTAACCACATGTACGTGTATCTACAACTTAGTTTAGTTCTTTTATCCTCAATTTGTTTTTAAGTATCGTAATTTATACAATGATACAAACTAAAAATATTTATGTATTCTTCATTATCATTATCTTTACCTCGGATTCTGTCTGTAGATTTTTTATCATATATCTCATAACGTATATGAGTCTTTATTTTATGACGTTTTCCCTTCGACGAATCCATGTCAAAGGTAAATTGTTTTAGGATCTAATTGTGAATTTATAAAATATAAAACATTAATTTAAGGCAGAAAGGAGGACTTAATGAATTTTTAATCAGCTTCCTGTTTTTGGGGTATCTAAGCCACCGAAAATATTTTTTACGAATTTTAAGCGGTATTATGTTAAGCGCTTCGAGGACTCTTATATCCTTTACCTTTAAAATCAAGTTTAAAAATTATTTTTTAATATTACACACAAAAAAATAAAAAAAAATAAAAAGGACATTGGACATTCAAGAAAATTTATTAAAAAAAAAATACTTGTGTCTCATAAGACATAACATTTACGATTTCAGATAAAGTATTATAAGAAATAAAATAGTATATAACAATAAAATCACATTTTGTTTTATTTTTTATTATAGTTATCGGATAAAGATAACATCTTACAAAACCATTCATTATTTCGGTCTTCAATTGATATCACGACGAATATATCTTTATAAAAAAATATTTTTGTTTGAAAATTTACTTTATTCTCAACTTCACTGAAAAATTAAATTAAGTTATTCTACATTAAACAGTGATAGTTAAAAAAAATATAATAGCATCAAAATGTTGAGTCGAGTTAATTATGTTTGATAGTATTAGTTTTTAACCAGATTACACGCGAATGCTCTTATATTTTCATTCTGCAACTTGTTTGTGTTACGTTCTATTTGTTCCGACATATTGTGCGACACTAAGAAATGCATAAGTTTAGTTATTTACAGTTATTTATTAGTATTATTGTGTTATTTATACACTTTTTACTATGTAACACGATTATTAAAAAATATGTCATATCGCTAATTGTTACTAGCAAGTTGGAGTGATGAAAATTTGTTATCTATTTCAGAGAAATTTATAATTTATGGTTATTAAAAGTTATTTTTTATATATATACATAAACTTTACAAATCAGCATAAATATTTATTGCAAAACCCACTAAAACCTAATTACAAGGCCAAAATATGGAAATATTCAAATTTCAGCATCTAAGAGGGTTTGATTAACTTTTCTAAATGAAAGCTCTCGGTTATTCATGTAATTCTGCATTTGGCAGCTCTCAAGTTGCTTATTAAATTTTAATCAAGCCTTGAAGTAAGTTAGAAATAAATCCAAATAAGTTAATAAAAGCTGTCTCGATTTATTATGTTCTTCATAATTCATTCAGTTTAGATTGTTCAACATTTTCCCGCGACTAGTTCTAGTGAGATGGTAATAAAATAACAATGGAAAAAAAAAACTTATTTATATACTTTCCTGTATATAAAAGTAGGAAAAGTTAAACTAAATTCAGTTTTATATTCAAGTACTCGTTAAATAAACTAATCAACGTCCGTATAAAATGTACTCAACTATTACGATAAATCTAATTTTCTTTAAAAACATAAAGGCCGCTGTACTAAAATGCTGTGTTAAATTATACGTTTTAATATATGCTACTCTCTGATTAAAAATTAAATTTGATGGGCTATGACTACCTTGGAATTTATAAACTGATTTTTCTGTAAATATTTACATCTGCATTAAACAAAATCATTATAACCGAAACAGGAGAATAAATTTTATAAACATGTTTGTTAAGGGAAAGGTTTAAGTGCAAAAAAAATATTTAATTATAAGTATATATACTTATGAAAATATATACCGTACAATTACAATTTCATACACAGACTAAGCTATAATATTAATTTAGTTAATACCACATTTACTTTATGGATATGGAGAATGTAAATGATATCGCGTAAGTCTTAATTTTATTAATGTACTGAGCTTATGTTAGTTCGTGCAAGGCCAGTAATTAATAAACATTTTATGAAATAAATTTTATCGTTCTTTTCTAATATATAAATTAAATGAAAAAATTTCGATTATACTTAATCGATGATACCATAAGGTTCCTGAGATATTATGGTCAGTAATCAAAAAATGTATTTCTTAAAAAAATCTTAGAAAGTTTTGGTTTCAGTCGATCAAATTATATGTTATAGTTATCTTACTCCCGAATTTGTAAGCATTCTGCATAATTTAAGCTGAGTGTTCGTCTGGTTGAGTTCAACGTATCCTTACTTTACAAGTACCGATCGATGGGTACAAGATTATGGTAAGCTTCAGTGAAATTTCTATCGATAATAACTATTACTAATTCCCAGTGGTTAAAGCAGTAGCATAACTCTTAAACGATAATACCTCTGCGACTGAAGTTATAATCTCCTTGTGTGGATAATACATTATATTGTTGAGGTAATAATACAAAATACCGTGATTTTGAATTATACTGCAAGATCTTTATTTCCTACACAATTTTGAAATTGTTAAATTTATTAATTAATGACATAAAAATATAAGCCGTATAACAATATTTTATTAAGTCGAAGTGATTTAAGAATTAATAAATTAATTAATAAAAGTTATGGAATATTTTTTTCTCAATATTAATGATTACTTGCCTGTATTAAAATTCTTTTACAAGAATTTAATATCTTAATATAAATTAAGAGGAGATTTTAATTTCATTAAGTTATCGAGATTTTATCCAATATCTTAATAAGAAAACTTTGCCTTATTTTTCCTTATTACTGCTGAACTTTTATTTTTCTTATCTTTCTTCATAATTAAATATGTAATTTTTATATTTTTTATTCTATATGTATTTGTACAATAAGTAGTCATTTACATTTACAAATATTACACAAAAAAAATAATAAAATATCAGTATCTTCCATCCCAAGGGATGTACAAAGTGTTTGGGATAGTCTTTGCTATTTGCTCAATACCATATATTAATATAAATTATAAAATAATTATATATATATAACACAATTAACAAAAGACAGATGAATTGCATTTTTTTAGTTTCAATTAAGTTAATTTCCCTCTAAATTGAACTATTTTTTTTAATTAATTAATAAATTACCTTTTATGGACAATACATCTTCTAAAGCAAATGTGTAATTCTTATGATTACACAAATTAGGCTTAAAGCAGTCATTTTAATTTGTATGATAAAAAAAACTCAGTTTTTTTTTTACTAAAATGTGATATAAGTAAAGAAAATTATTTAACAACTTTGAAGGCAATTCAATATATTTTGCGGATTTTAACGTGAAGTGATTATAATATTCTACATAACAAGGACTTATGAGTAAGGATGATCATTTTGTTGTGGGGACCGCAAAATTCCACCAATGCTCAAAGAAGACGCGCGCGAAATATGCAATAAAAGATAGATAAATCCAATATCATAAGAGGTGAAGAATCTTAGATTTATTAATGTTATCCAAAAACAAACCACAGTTAACAGTACCGATGTTAAAACGAACCCTCCTACAAACATAATTTTCGAAAAGCATTGGACACATCTTGATCGGCATATTTTATCTTTCACAATTATTTTATATCTATATCTAAAAGCCAAAGCAACATCGATGCAAAGTGGCATCAAATGTTTCTTAGCAGTGCCTTGCGGCTATCAGCAACAAGAAACTGTGGAAGTGCGTAAAAAAAAGCAAACTGAAAAGTATGTATTAAAAATTGGTTAAGAAGTTTATAAATGATAGTGGAGGATTTATAGAAAATAATAAAAATAACAATATAACATGTATAATATTATTGTTTATAACTTCTACTATCCTTTAAACGCTCAATTAATTTTAAATAACACTTCAATCCGAAGTGTGAAGTAATATAAAATACTAATATATTTTTATAAATCCAGAAGTAATTGAAGTTTTTTCAAAAAACACAAGTTCCACAATTACTTTTTACATCAAACCTAACCACCAAACTCAAATGGATTTCCTTGATAACATCATCTGCATTTAACCACTTTGTGATTAGGTCAAAACTTTTATATTAACAATTTATGCTATATGTATTAAATTTAAATAATAAAGTTTAAAAAAAAATACAGAAAAAATAACATATAATCTTACTAAAACTGCCTTTAAATACTTATGTACTTCTGGTAGTTTGGTCCAAGCGCAAACCAATTTTTATTCCTTCACAAATGTTATTTTATAGCTTTTCCTGTTCGTTAACGTGACAGCGACTGTTGGATGAAAACCTATAGTTTTTTAAAGACAATACGATAGAATACCGGATATTGTATCGAGCCCAAGCGACTTCCATAATGAACTCGCTTTATTTACTTTCACAAAATCTCCACATCATGTCACGTGATGTGGTGATTTTGTGAAAGTGATATGATAAAGAGGAAATAAATGGGCCTTTGATTCTTTCATTATAACACTGATATTACACTGATATTTTTTCATTTTAAAGATAATTAGGAAAATCAATGAATCTACAAAAAGATTTATTTACCCAAGAGACCAAAAATGTATGATGGGAAATTAAAAAAACAATCTACAAATATTTAGCAAAAAGTTCTTTTTCTTCTACTATAATGAAAACTACTTAACTTTCTTGTGTGGTCCGCTCAGTCCCAAGAAATGAACAAAAGAAAACACCTATTATCCATAGCATACAAACCAATGTACTGAATTATGAACAAGTGATTCACACTACCACGTTACTTTCGGTCGGTTATATGTTAACAACAACCGAAATTAATTACTATATATGGTGCTTTGCAATGACATATTAAATGTAACTTAATATTTAATTATGCTGGCTATTTGAAAAATCCTTACATAACCAAAGTGATTAGAATTGACATTAATATTTTGGATTTTTATTCTCTGATGTATTAGCATTCAATACAACAATTCGTTTATATAGATGGTGCTTTACAATGAGTAATTTAATAACATTGACTATATTTGGAAAATCCTTACATAAATAATAACATGCAATGATCAAATATGCTGCCCTATCATATTGTTATTCATCTACTTCCTAAAGATCTTTGAATAGGAAGAAAGCCAATTTATCTCAAACTTATAAAACACGAAAGTATTCTTAAAAAATAAAATAAAATAAAAAAGCTCTTAGTCCTTTGTGTGTGAACGAAGTACTTTTTTATCCTTCTCAGAGCTGGTGCATTTGTAATTAAAATAATTAGCTTTTGAGTTTGATATTTGTGTTAAATACTTTGTCTATCAACTTATGGAAAGAAATCTGAAAGATAAATAAGAAATAGCAGAATTACTTATTGAAATTAATGATATTATAAATTAATAAATATGTCTTTTAAAAGCATTCTTGCTTATTATTATAAAGTTTGTTAATTTGGTCCACTAGATTGATATCAATCTGTGTGTGGTGTAGTGGACAACAACAAATAGATACATTATTTTAACGCAATAGTTTTAAAAAAGTTATTGAATAAAATAACATGAAATTTCTTTATGATATTAATATATTTATATTAATTTCAGGCCCAGCATTCCAACATTGTAAACATAATCAGTTTTAAATTCCAATGAAATGAATGTTGCGAATCCAGAACGTTGTGGCTATGATTGTTACATGTGATTTATGATCTAAAATTAAAGCGGTAACATCAGACGTTAGTAAGATTAATTGCTTTGTTTAGGTATGTTTAATATAAAAGAAATAAAAACTCTAAGTTTGTATTGTATTGTGACTAATTTAATATAAAACTTTTCTAACGTTCGTTCATTGGGTATAAAAATAAAAAGTTTGATTTTTCAGTTACGGCTATGCTAGTATTGCGATACTCAAATGATACTCGAAGTTTGAAACGTAGATAGTTTTTCTTTGAAATGAAATCTCTTTCAAAGTTGATTTCAATTCGTTTTGATTGCAATAACGTCACAGAACAAAGTGAGTCTATTCGACAAATTTTTATGAGATGACTGAGATTATTTTAAAAATTTTAACAATATGTTTTATTTTTTAATACACTCATTCTCTTATAAGGTTTTATTAATTAATTAATTAATTATTTATTTATTTATTCACCATAAAAAATTACAAAAAAAAGACAATTATAAAAGACATACACATAGGATTACCTTATCTCTACAAAGAGATCTCTTCCAGCTACCCTTAGAGTGTTGGACAGAAGGTTTAAGAGGGCAGAGAATGGTACATAGATATTTTATAATAATATACATAATAATAATACTATATAAAATTTGATACATACGTATACATTTATGCCTACATAAATTAAGAAGAACATACATATAATAATACTATATAAAATAAGATACATACATATACATTTATACCTACATAAATTAAGAAGTACATACATATAATAATAACACATAGAAATACATACATCTATTGTAATGATAATTAATATTGAATAACAGAAAAGAAACCTTATTTATGCTAAATATTAAAATTTGTCTGAAAAACACAGAACAGGACATGTTTTTTGTTAGGAATGCAACAAATACATTCCATTTTTATAAAACCATATTTGAAGAATATTAAATGTATTTGTATTATGAAATGAAGGTTGTAATATGCTTTTTACTATTCAAGTTATATTTATAGAACTAATATAAAGGTGTATTTCTTTAAATAAAAAAAAATACAACAAAATTAAATATTCTACGTTTTAAGATCATCTTAAATCCCCAAGGGTTAATTAATTCTTAGACTCTACCCGTTTTGCCGAAATAAGGTTTATTTGAAAGAATTTTCAACCCTTGTTTCGAATAAGAAAATTTTACATTTTATACAAGGACTTTGTTCTTGCCCTTATTAAATTATATTTTTTCGGTTGTTTAAATTATAATTTACTAAGGTTGTTCAATCGTTAATTAAGGTTACCCAAAATATAGATCCATTTTATTTAATTAAGATATGATAATAAATAGTAATATTGTCGATATCTGGAATAAAATAAGGTGTTTCTTGTTATATCTTTATTTGTCTTTTCTTAAGTACAAACGATTAAAAATATTTCGTTAATATCACTTCAGATTGCAATAAGCATTACGACAAGACAATTATTTTCTAGTTTAAGACTTAATGATTCGAGAAGATACATATATTTTAGTGAATCATAAAAAACACAAGTAATTAATAGCGTTATGTTTGAATAAACGTGTAAGATAATTTAATTTAATTAATTAAGAGTATAAATATCTCATCTGTATGGGATAATTAAAAAATTGTTTTAGGTTTCACAATTAAAATAAAATTTTTTTGATTCTCCACAAATTTTATATGTTCATGTATTTTTTGTTATTTGAAATTGAAGACAAAATTAATTAATTAAATCTTACATAAAAAAATCTCCTCATATATCTCTTGTTAGTTCTTTAAAGTTTTAAACCAATATTTGAAAGTTCATTTTAAAACTAAAAAAAAATAATCAGTCAAAATGTGAGGATGGATATCGTAGCATCTGCATATTTCATTATTATTATTAAATTAAAGATTAAAGCTTCAATCTCAAGTCACAGGAAGAAGACGGGCAACAGCAAAATACTGATGCATCAGGAAATAAAGGTTCTTCTGCATTACAGGGCAGGAACCAAATGAAATTATTTAGATAGATATAAACTTGTTTGATTTTTACATTATTGTTATAAAATATAAATTAAAATAAATGAAGCATATATTTACATTCAATGATTGAAAATAAAGTTAAGAGAATTATGAATTGTGTGTAGTAACAACAATATTATTATACGATTATGTATATGTTGTGGCTGTGAATAGGAAAGCTTACTTTTTGGTTCAAAAAAGTTCAGATGAAGTCTCCAGCCTTATGTGATTTTAAAATAAATGTATTTATGATAAAAATCCGTTCGTTATTGCTATGAAAAATATGTCAATACGCCAACTTCGTTTTAAGATGAAGCTGCAATCAAAGTGAATTGAAATCAACTTCTATAGAGATACAATTCGATGTCAAAGTCAAACTATCTGTAAGTCATACTACGAAAGTGGTACTAGAATTATACATTTTCATTTTTTATTATCAATATTAAGTAAAATTCTAAGATATATTTTATCTTAGTTTTTATTAAATCGTATTAAACAGAACTATGTCTATTAATATTAATATATTAAGACTTTGATATTGTATTCATGAAGATTTGATACTTGTCAATAATAAATAATACAAGTTATCAATACTTATTAAATAATATAGAATCCAAAGAATGTCAGAGAGATCTGAAAGGCTGTTGTGGGAGGCCCAAGGAGGTTTTAGACCTGGAAGAGGGTGTATAGATCAGATCTTTTCCCTCCGCATGATCACGGAAAAGTTTTTGGCTCAACCAAAAGGTTTTCTGTGCTTTTGTGGATTTGGAAAAGGCGTTTGACAGGGTTGTGAGAAAGAAGATACTGCCCCGATACAACGTGAACGGACCCTTGCTACAGAGTGTAGGCTGTAGAGTCTCTTTATAGAGATTAGTCAGCTAGTGTGCGAGTAGGAGCTGATATGTCGCCCTGGTTTGACATCCAATCGGTTGTTAAGCAAGGTTGCGCTCTGTCAGCTTGGTTGTTCAATTTGTATTTGGATAGTTGTCTCCAAGGCATGAAAGACAGTGACATGGGAGTGAAAGTAGGTGAACTTAAAGTCAATTGCTTGCTATACGCAGATGATGCAGTGCTCATTGCATCATCAGAATGCGATCTGCAGGCATTGGTCACCACTCTGAAAGATGGGTGTGAAAATAATGGTCTAAACCTGAATGCAGATAGGACGAAGGTTCTGATATTTGAAAGAAATGAAGAAAGAACAGAATGTAAGATCAACGTGAATGGTAAGATAATAGAACAAGTGAATGAAGTGGTATATTTGGGAAGTATGTTTAGCAGAGACGGAAGATACGAAATGGATGTGGAAAGGCGTACGGCTGGCGGTAACAGAGTCAACGGTGCCCTGGCGGCATTGTTGAAACGGCGAAACGTCAGCATAGTTGCAGGTTTGGCTGTACACAATGCGGTTTTGCTACCGACGCTGTTATACGGTAGCCAAACGTGGGTTTCTGTGTTACCCACGTCAAATCTATTCTATATAAATTCAAAAAGCTTTAGTTCTTTTCATTCTTATTACTATCTTTAGTAGGACAAATTAAATTAATAAAAAGTCACACTATCATATGATTGACACATACAAATAACTTAAAAGATTAAATGCTTTTGCAAACACTGTCAATGTCAAAATTAAAGACAACGACTACAGATTCTGTTAAATTAATTATTAATTACCTGAGACATTTAATCTTATCAACGACCAATAGTTGAACAGCATTATAATATCCTCCACGTACTAAGTGCAGGCATTAAGTGCAGGTGCAGTGCAGGCTGCTCTTACAGCTGATTACGTTTAACAAGACTACATCCTGGTAATCTAAGGTTTAAATATTATTGTTGCTTTCTGAGAGCTCACTAAGCTTATTCGAAGCCATAAAGTGAAATTAAAATGTAATTATTTTCGATGCTTTATTTTTAACTTTTCTAGAACAACTTTGAAAAATTTATTTTTATAAAAAAATCTGCCATTATAAAGATACTTAAAACAAAAAATCTAAGCCAGTAAATCTAAATAATTGATTATATATGATATGCCAAATTTGTTTGTTATTAATCATACTATATTTGATTTTCATATTATTAAACATAAAAATCTAAAAGTTATCGGTGAAGAGAAGAGATATTTTATAAAGTTTTATTATTTTGGTAACCTATTTTCTTTCGATAAGTTCATTTACTATTTATGCTTGTTGAATGTCGGAGTGGATAGAAATCTGACCTTCTAATCTTCTTGTCTTGGAGGTTCTGAAAACTAATAAATCAAACAAACAAACAAATCCAGTGAAGTAAAGCTAACTTAAAAACCAATAAATAGTTTTAGAAAAATGGCGTACCTTTTTGCAAGGTATTTATGTATCTACAGGTATAAGTTTATTATCAATTTTACAAGATATATTGATAGGTAATAAGGCCGAATCTATATATAATCGAAAATTTTCCATACATTAAAAAATCAACATTAAAGTCACTGTCACACACAATAGAAATGTTCTATTGGTATAGTCACTAATAACAAAAGCGATTAACAATATGGAGATCAATGCAAATTCAGTCGTAAAATTCCTTTCAAAAAGTGATTGGCAGAACAAGAGTATTCATTCTATAAACCCTTACACCTGAAATATTAAATACTTTAATCCACTAACCAGTGAACAACAAAACACCAAACTCGAGCGAAATTTCGAAATTCACTGGTTTTTTAATATTTTCTTTGTCATTTTTCAGTTCATTGATATTAATAATTTTAAATTTTTTATTGTTTCAAGTATCTTTTTTTAGTTTTATTTCTATAAATAAATCCGGATTCTGGGGAAGGAAAATATAAATTTAATCTTGATATTTGGCACCTTACTTATAAAATTAATAAGAATGATAAAATATTAACAATACAACAATAGTAGTTTTTGATAACAATATTAATTAAACAAGTCACAGCTCTATTTTAAACATTACTGGCCGAATATAAAGTCTATTTGACGTCCAGATGTGGATACATCTGGATAGATGTAGACTATCCAGATAGATCCGCAACAAATCAAGCAATCTTTGTGCCTTTAGTACGCTTTATCAATCACTTAAAATTTCGAAGTTATGTTATAAATACAGTCAATTTTACTTATACAATTTATAACATTTTTATTCCACTGTTAAAATTGAAAAGTAAAATATTTAAAAGAATATTACCAAAGATCGGGAGTCTGTTTTTTAATATCAATGTAATTAATCGGCAGGAAATATGACAACCCTTCGCAATGTTGTCACCAATTATTAAAATAAGGAAAGTCATGAAATAGTGGTGTCGTGAGAAGACGGTGATTATATAGCGCAGTGAAGAAATCCTCACAAAGAGGCTGAGGTGCCTACTGCGCCAGCTCTGACGACTATTTGCCTTAAAAGGTTTTAATGAGTATATTTTATTTTTAAAATTATGTTAATACTATATTTTTTACAAAATTAGTAACATTTTCAGGTAAACTACAAAAATATTTCTTAATGTATTAAGAAAACCAGAATTTTATCAATTAGAATTAGTAGCAATATTAAAGAGAAAAACAAAAGTAATTAGAAATAATGGAGCAGCTTTGTATTCTCTTTTACAGTTTTGAAAAGCGTCGGTAATACCCTAGTGTCCTTTAGATATGGAATAAGATTGTTCAGTTCATAATCATAAACATATAATTACCGACACATTTTGTAGTTAGCACTGATTGTTACACTTAGAATCCTGAACTCAGCTCAGCAATATTATAATATTTATGAACAATTTGTAGTACCTTTGTATTAGAGTAGGCGCATCCACAAGTCATACAGTGTAGCAAGAATAACACATTTATAAACTTACGGAGAATTGGCGGTATAGAACTCTGTAAGAAGTCATTTTTTTGCTTTTATTTGCGGATAAGTACATTATCCAAAATTTTTATTGTGCCAAATCATTACAATTTTTAAACCTATTTAATACCTTATTAATGTCATAATATTTTCTACACAACCTGGCATTAAAACTAAATCTCTTAACATCATTACAGAGCGAAGTCACTAAAAACACGAAGGACGTTGTCAAAATGTTTGAGTAGGCACAATTTTATATACTTTCTACGACTAAACTCTTTAAATATCATTTTTGCACTGGCTAATCACTGCAATTTTTAAAGATCTTGCAAGGTTAACACTTTCGATGCTTCAACAGCTGAGCAAAGCCATCATAATTAGAAAATTACATACATAAAATTCATGCAACTTATGAGATAAATAAAATGTTTTCTTGAAGTACCTTATATTTTGAAAAGAAGAAAAAGCCTTTCTATTTTAACGCTCTTATATTCTTATCTTCCTAACATGTATAATTCATGTTTATAAATTCAAATTAATAACGCGCTACCCACCTTAAAAAAAGATCTCCTAAATTTTTATTTGTAGTATGTGTGTCTGTTTATTCCCGCTAATCTCAACGGCCGGATCGATTTTAACAAGACCTTTACTGGCGGATAGCTGATGTTTAAGGAACAACTTAGGCTACTTTTATTTATAAACATATTCCGCGCGAACAATGTCGTGTATATAACAAAAATATGTAACTGGTATAATTAAACATTGAATGTGTAAAATTCAATCAGATATGATTTGTAAACAATTATTATTATTTTTGTCAATTTATTTAAATCATGGGGGTACTTCTTTATATGAAATAAATTTGTAGGATACGTAATAGTGCACCACGTGCAATTTCTCAAAACAAAAACATTTATACAATTCGCTTTGCTAAAATTCTGTGGGAATAAATATATAATTTGTATGTCCACATGGCGCGCTAGAAACAGTGATATTAATTCTTTCTTTACTTTAAAATGAGGTTTTGAGAAAATATTTAAAAGACTATACATGTTTATTCATAGTTTATTGTTATAATATTACAAATCTTGTTATTAATAATTTTATCCAAAAATAAAAAATGTTTAAGGTTATTTATTTTCATAATTAAAATAAAAATCAATTCATGACCAAATTTGCTTGAAAAATATCGATTTTCTCTATTCATTAAATTTTCTGGATTCAGAATAATTCTAATCAATCGCCAGCAATTAGTCTGGTTGCTAGTCTCCGCTGTGCTTAATAAAGATCTCTTTTAATAAATGTTCTTTTGAAAGTTAACTATATGTAATGAGAACTCTCATTCGTGAAGATGACCCTATTAAATAATAAATGAAATAAAATCATCCAATAAAAAAAAGCAAACCAATAGTAATTATTATTTCAAGATACTTATTATTAAGTCTACAACTTTGCTCCCGCCGTTTTCCAAAAGTTGGCGCTAGTAGCCAGTAATAGTTCAAATAAATAAATCACAGTTGTTTTCCATCAGTTTTGGCATCTATAAATATAACCTTACATCGATATTAGTTAATTTTTGTTTGCGTCATATAGTTACACTTAATTAAATATGTCAACTTATAAACCGTATTCACGTCATTTGCGGGGGATTTTACTTTTTCATTTCAACATGAAAAAATCGGCGGCTGAGGCTCATCAGGTTATTTCAAGTACTTATGGTGATGATACTATTAGTGAAAGAACGTGTCGCGAGTGGTTCCAGCGCTTTAAAAGCGGTGATTTTGTTATTGAAGATCGGCATAGCGGTGGCAGAGAAAAACTTTTGAAGATGATGAACTGGAGGCTTTACTTAATGAAGACTCGTGCCAAACTCAAGAACAGCTAGCAAAATCATTGGGAGTAATTCAGCAAGCAGTATCAAAACGCCTGGAACAGCTGGGGATGATCCAAAAACAAGGATACTGGGTACCGTATCAGTTGAAACCAAGAGATGTTGAGCGACGTTTATTTGCTTGTGAACAGCTACTTGAAAGACAAAAACGAAAAGGTTTTCTTCATCGTATTGTTACTGGGGATGAAAAATGGGTGCACTACGACAACCCTAAGCGACGCACATCATGGGGATTGCCCGGCCACACTCTTACGGCGACACCTCGACAGAATATTCACGGATCCAAGGTCATGTTGTGTATTTGGTGGGATCAGCTTGGCGTAATTTATTATGAGCTGCTAAAACCTTCTGAAAAAATTACTGGTGCACTTTACCGAACGCAATTAATGCGTTTGAGTCGGGCATTAAAAGCAAAACGGCCGCAATACGCTGATAGACACGAAAAAGTAATTTTGCAACACGACAATGCTCGACCTCACGTGGCGAAAGTAGTCAAGACGTACCTCGAAACACTGAAATGGGAAATTCTACCTCACCCGCCATACTCTCCAGATGTTGCTCCATCTGATTACCATTTATTTAGGTCGATGGCACACGGCCTGGCGGACCAGTGCTTCGATTCTTTTGAAAAAGTGAAAGAATGGATCGATTCTTGGATCTTATGAAGGATAAGGATGAAGAATTTTTCCAACGCGGGATTCGTTTGTTGCCTGTAAGATGGGCCAAAGTAGTGGAAAGTAACTTACAATACTTTGAAACATAAATACGATACCATTTTTTTTATATAATTTTTAAAATTAAAAAAAAAACGGCGGGAACAAAGTTGTAGACCTAATATATATTTTTTTCTATATTGTAAGGAGTTAACAGATTTTTTAAGTATTTAGTTTGTATTTCTGATTTTGAGGCTTATCAACATAATGTTGAATTTGACAATATATAACATAAGTGTTCAATATATACAGTAGACTTTGAAGATTTTTATATATGATTTGTCGTTTCTCTCAGCTGTAACATGAAATCAAATCATGTAACAAAATTTATTTATAATAATTCGTAGAATAAAAAATAAGATAAGACGAATAAATGTAGCATGTACACATGCATGCATGCATGCATTACAAGAGACGAAATGGAAGGGATTAAAAGCGAGAGAGATTCGTGAAGATACAAGTTTTATTCTTGCGGGAGAATAAAGAATAAAGCTTCAACAAAGTTATGTTGTAATGAATTGCAATTAAAAATTTAATCAAATGTGGAAGGTAAATGAAACCATAGGACAGAAGGACGATTTAACAAAATATGTTATTTGTTAAGTTATAAAAAATACTTATTTATTACGCTTTAAATATAGTTTCTTTTTTCAGTGCCAAGAATCACTTTTTATTTTTTTATATTCAGATTGTAAAGCAACTAACTCGTATGGAAAAATAGAAAACAGAACGGAACAATCATGTCAATCATTTTATATTAATATAATACAAACATTAAACAAGCAACATTGAAGTTATTAAATATACAATTAACTGTACAAATGACACACATTGAATATGATATTAATGAGTATGATTAATCATGCGACCATATTTATTTGACGAGCAAAAATATATATTGGTGTCATTATAAATAATGTGTTAAATATTGAATTATTTAAATTCATCTCTTGTAATTAATGAACAATATATGTAATTGTGTATATATTCATTTGAAGAATAGAGAGAAAAGTTCCACTTCGGTAGAAGTGGCGGAAAACTAGTGGTTTTATCGCTACTGGCCTACTGCAATGCCCTTATTTCAATTTATACATTATGTTTAATTTTTAAATGGAAATTGAGTATTAAATTTAATAAAACCCTGTCATAAAGGTTTTATATTTCTTTTTATCTGGTAAAATGCATGTAATATGAACTTCATTTTTAAAGCATATGTATTACTGGCCACTACAGTATTTAAATGTTTACCGTCTACAGTTTTCATAATTTTACTATTAGAAAATTTACTTTAAGATACTGTCGTTTTAACATCAAAATCTCTTTATATCAAATCATTTAGTAATAATCATAAATAAATAACAATATTCTGCAATAGCTCATGTTATGTTAAAATTTGTCATGCATATGTATGTCATATTACATATCATGTCAAATTTAATAGTTTTTAAGAGTATTATAGTCTAATGGATTACACACAACTGCTCAAAATTTTTCATTTTACAAGTTTTGTGCAATTTAGTTGAGTTATCATTTAAAACTAAATTCGTGGCACCAAAGTTTAGTAAGAACGGTTATATATAGGTGTATAGAATTTTATAATTTAGCCTTCGTTCTCCATGACTATAAACAAGATTTCAAGAAAACATTTCTCTTTTTAAAACATGCAATTTAAAAAATATAAGATTATCAAATAATTCAAAATAATCTAAAATTTTATTTCCATTTACAACAAAAATAAAATGAGTTAACGATTTATTAAACCGCAGTGGAATTTTAAATACCGCTTAGAAACTCGTTTAAAGGACCTTTCAAACAAGATGAAGTTTCTTAAACGCCGCAAGAAACAAAGAAGAACTGATAAAAAAATTGTAAATTCCTTAGTCAAACTTCAGAGAATTACATTGAAAGACTATCACATTTTATATATGTATTTATATCTCATTTCATTTCGGACACAAAATTTTTTAATTCTTATGTTGGATCTATAGTTTTAGATTTATACTTGAATTTATACTATAGGATAACGTTATTAGCCAAATTACATAGTTGTCGGTCAACTAGAACTGCCCTATTAATTTTGAATGTCTTAAAAGTATTAAATTTTGCATTTTTTATGTTAATTATTAAAAAAAGAATCATTTTTTTAAATATTATATTAACAATGACAAGAAAAGAAAAGGTTACTATTATATTAAATAGGTGTATGTGCAGATCATATCAATCAAATTCAACACCACACGTCTACATTATGAGAAATTTAAAGAGCTAAGCACATTATAGCCATTTAGATATATAATGTACAATCGTAACACCAACAGAATAACATAAAATGATAAAAACAAATATTAGTTAAACATATTCCAATGTTTTCTATTATAAAATCTTTAACTATTAATAATTGATATTTAAATTGTATGTCAGTCGTTAACTCAAGCGAAACGCTCATTTAGTTCACAAAAAAATCATTTAAAATACGAAAAATAATCCGAAGTTAATTGTGGATAGAAAATAGCTGTCATAAGTTTACATATTTCTTTTTGCCAAAACTTACACTTAAGGATATTATTAAAATAAAGTCAAAAATCCCTTTTCTCCTATTTTATTATTTCCAAATTTATTCCCCACAAAAACGTTATAAACATTCAATTGCCCTGCCGTTATTTAAAATATCTTTGGTTTGAGAATAAGGTCTTACCTTGCAAAATAATTATCCGTTACGATTGTTCAAAAAACCCAAAACTGTATCCAAACATTATTATTGTCAGCTTAATATTTGATAGGTGCAATTTACAGGACAGGTAAAATCAAAGGCAGAAACTAATATGAAATCAAGCTGCGTAATGTGCCTAAAAGTTATAAAAATCTTAGAAATTTAGCATGAGCATGATTGATATATGTCTCTGGCTCTCAGAGGAAATTTAAAATATTAAATATATTTTACATCAATTTGAGGTTTTATACTATAAGTATTATTATTAATAGCAATATTAAAATAAATATTCATATTTAGCAATCTTAGAAAACACTGTTAGTTAACAATAAAGAACGAACCGACATCACTCGTATCAAGTTCGCACTCCATTTCTCCCAGCGCACAATGAATTATCTTACAAAACACGAACAGTCAGGGCTACCACTATATAGTCATCGTCAATTTTATACTTGATTAAAGAATAAAAAGCAGAATCTGTTACCTTATTTACTGTGATTTTATTTTCGATACAATAGTAACCCTATTTGCCACTAACGGAGTGCCAAAAAAATATACGAGTATATAGAATATCCATGATAAATGACACAAAACCGTTTCTATATAAGACATATGTAATTGAGTAAAATAAGTTTGATACTCCGCATTTCTTTAACCAAAATTATATTTTAATTTACCACAGTTAAATTTTTAGATTCATGTAGAGTCATCCTGCTCTTATTTGTGATTATTTTGCTGTTGTTGTTGTGTTGTAAATTGTTTTACGCGTTTAATGGGCTTCAGAATTTACGATAATGGAGCAATAGTTGATAAAATATTAGGTATCATCATCGTTTGTTAAGAGCTACTTGTACAAGTTGCCAGCACTCTATAATTATTTTATATATTAAGAGGTGACAAGGACTTATCTCAGAAAGGTAATTGGTGAAGTTGGAACAACTTCTTTGATGCTCTCTATAATTAAAATGGTGATTTATAAACTTTAGCAGTAAAATAACAAAAAAAGTTTGTTGAAATATGAGCTGATTTCTAAATTACGATCAACTTTAACACAACTTTTATTATCTAGTCTTAGTTATTTCTTAGAATCTTTATATTAAGGAATTATAAATAAGATAATTTTTATTACATTTAGAACATTGTAATCAGGCTAAAGTCTGCAATGTGAGAGAAAATAGTAATTGTACTGCAGTGAAATATTAATACAATACCAATGTCTATAACTACAACTATTTTATGATACAAATTATAATAGAAGAAAATTAATTTATTTATAAAATACAATTGTTCACAAATAAAAAAAATATTATAAATTATAATAAAATGAATCAAATGTAACTACTATATTGAAAGTAACTATAAAAACCGCAAAAGTGCGAGTCGGACTCTGTTAATTAGGGTTCCATACAATTTTCTAGGTTACGAATAGTTTGGGGGGCCATGGAAATGGAAATGGAAACCTCCTCGTATGCCCGTCCGTTACCAATGTTATGCGGACTTGTCCGATGGGATTGGAAGCGGTACGGGCCGGTGCTCCCTGGGGGATGTTAATTCGGCCTTTCGGGATCACGTTAACCATATGTTAATGTCCAGCACGAGGTTGTCAGCCATAAGGTGCCCGAGTCTGGGTCATGGCTGGCATGGGGGGTGTACGCGGTGATCTGCCTTTAATGGTGGCCAGTCTGCGGCGGCGTGCTCGGGCCCCTTTCGTTCGGCCTCAGCCGTTAGAAAGTGGGTCTGGGCATTTCGGTGGGAGGGCACAGGCCCTCTTATCCGGGGGACAACCGCGGGATCATTACTGGTAGTACTCTGATCGCAGAGTTGACCTTGGGGTGGCCTCGTGGTTGCGGGGTTTTTGGGGGTAATTAGAATTTGGGGTTTTTCCTGTCGAGTCGTTCTGTAAGGAGCGGTTCGGGGGCAGCTACTCCAAGCAACAGACGGTGCCTGGATTAAAATTCGTTGAGCGATACACCACAGTACTGCTCGGCGATCGTTAGTCCCGATTTAGTGGGTTCCCGACTTATGCCTCTTTCTTGCTAGGCTCAGTTGACCACCATGTTTGGCGGTAGAGGTCTGTCGGGTTCGAGGTCGGGCCCCCTCTTTGAGTAGTTGTCTCACGCGGCAGCAGTGCCTTGGTAGTTCACCCCTGCCAACCCGCTGGGTCGTGCTTCACTATCCCCTCATTTAGGGCATGAACGATGGTCTTTCTTCCGGAAGATCACCGTCGAGGGTGCTGGGCCTGGACGAGGTTCTCAGGCGTTTTGGGGTTGAGCCTAGACTCCCCCGGACGTTTGAGTTCCGGACCGGGCCTGGCTAGAAGAGGGCTTCGGCCCTCTTCTTAAGGTGGGCTTGGGTAGGGGGAGGGGACCCCAGTGTTATTACTTTCTTGATTTTATATTGAAATAACAATTGTAATTAGAAATTAACCTAAACAGAATTGAACAATAATTGTTTACTTTCAACCGAAAGCAAATATATGCTAAACAAAATATTGATTAGATAATAATTTATGTAGTGATAATAATTGGCAAATATACAGAAGTAGATAGTTTAGATTGTAATAATGGTTATTGTGTTTTTATTATAATTTTTTTTTTCGAAAATGGAAATACTTTTTTTTATGTAAGAGGAAGGCAAACGAAGGTGCTGGTCACTATTGACAACTATTGTTATATTTCGTCGTCAAAATGCTAGTTTGGATCTTAAAAAACTATCGCGTTAGACCAAGCTTGATACTTCTGCTTTTGCCAGCTGCTGCAGCCCTGACAGACGCATCAACTCAGCGCCGCAATCTGTATCAAATCACCAAGTGGTATCATCAGAACTTAATACAAATAGTTTCATATCCTGTAGTGTCACATCAGCGACAGCCATAACGAAGTCACAATGATTATTGGAAGTGACACAAACCGGCCCCCATGAATAGCTAGCAAAAAAAAAACACGTTTCATCCCAATCTGCTGATTTGTAATGCCAAACGCGTCGGGAAGCAGATCTTATTGCATTGGGTTATATTTTTTGGTGGCATCGCTTTTATGTTTAGCGGTGGAGAGGGTTTGGCTTCCGAATTCTCTCACTCTGTGAAGAAATAAATTTGATTACTCCAGATCGATCTCCTGTAGAGGATGGTCTATACATGATCGAATCAGCTTATTATAAATAGCAGTCAGATAACCTACCTTTTACTCTAAGCTCTTAAAATGAATGATCGAGTATGGGATAAAGTTTTGTCTTTCATTTTACTGACCCTGAAGAAAGTGAAAGAAGATATCATTACATAGTTAGACTTTATTCGGTTAAGGAAACCATTAAAATTTACGATAAGAGAATTCTTATCTGGAAAAATTATCTTCCGTGTGGGACAGAGAATCAAAGTTTTATGTAAGACAACATAATATAAACGGGGTCACTGTGATCTATTTAGAACAATTGTGGGATTAATAATTTTATCATTACATTTTCATTATTAAAATAACACGTGACATGAATGTATTTCGTTGCCATTTTTCTTGTAAACAAAATGTGATTGACATTTTTTTTAAAAAACATTAATATAATAGTTTCTGTAAATGTTGTTACATTAAATAAGAAATATTTAAAATAGAATTACTAAGAATATTACAAACGAAAATATTTTTTTTGTTTGGTTTTTTAGTTTTCAATAAACGTTTAAGGTTTATTATTGAGATGCTATCTGAAATAGGACATAAGAACAAACGGACTAAGGGATTTGCTAAGCTTACAATAGAAAGAACTTTTCCAATGAGATATTTCTGATCGATTCTACAAAAGTAATCCCTTATTATCAGGGATATCGGTATCTTGATTGTTTTAAAAATCAGCCACTTCATTTCCTTTGTTGATGCCTGGTAGATAATAATATCTTTGAAAGCCTTTTTTATTAATATTATTATGCCAAACAGAAAGAGAAAAAAATACTGAGATAAAAATTATATTTCAAAGATTGATTGTGATATTTCAATGAATCACATTAATGCAAAAGTAATAGTTTTAATAAATAAAAACATTTAAGTACTTACCAAAATTTCTTGCATAAGACCTTGCATATTCTTAACAAATATGTAGTCGATGTGAAAATAACTCACATCGACTACTACGATGTGAAAATATGTGAGTATTGTGCGAATCAATTAAAATATATATATATACTGAATAGCCACAAAACAGATTAACATAGAAAAGTACGGAAAATCTATTTTTTATAAACGTGATATACGTGGTTGTCATTATCTTTAATGACATAACAGAGGATTCCCGCAGCATCGGTATCCGATCCCAACAAAGTTGTATTGTGTCTCCTAGGGGATTAAAGGAAGGACAGCTTCCAAATAATACCAATGAATAACATTTTAATAATAACAACCTCTCACGATTTATATAAAAATAAGGAATAATAAGGATGAATAGAAATATCGCCATAAATATTTGGTCTATTTGATCTTAGTCATAAAAAAATATTATACAGATCTTTTAATAAAAGTTAAGTTTAAAGTAATTTACAAAAATTTTACCTTTAAAAAAAACTTAGACATGCATCTGATAGGTAACCTTAGATTAAAAAAGCGCATAGTTTTTCAATATTCAATAACTAAAACAATTTCAATTAAACCAGTCTAATGCCAATTATTTTGCAACAGAATCCGTCAACCTAAGATAGATAAGATGTAAATTATCGTATACATAAACTTACTGTCTATGACTTGTGGCTTTGTTTTTTTAGTAGTTATTGTTTTAACTCTATCCCCGATATTGTGTTCTAAATTAATATTTTTATTGGTAATACTCAACCTAATTAAAAATAACTGTGATAGAGAAAAAAATGTATATTGTTCTGCGAAAATGGCAACGTAAAATATTTATTTTTATAAAAGATAAATGAGAAACCGTGCCGTTTTATAAACTGTTTGAAATTATTATTTTATTAATAATCATTATTTTGCGAATATTTTATGGTTAGGGCAATCTTGGTCATGAAATAAGTTTTTTGGAAAGAATTCTAAGAAGAAATCCATTACACCTACAATTCAATTGCCACTTACTTTACTTTACGATTGGTAACAGGTCAATCACGTAACTTGTAAAAAGCCTATTTGGACAGTTGTTTTATGACTTGTAAATGAACATATTCTAAGAAGACAAGAAATTTTTATATTCCTGAACGTCATTTTAACAAAACTAGCTCACTTTTTCAACACTCTTTTGCTCTAAACACCGGTTACACCAGAGTATCGGCATCACTATTATCGCTGTAATGTAATTTATAAATTTCCAACAAGAAGTTATTAAAATTGTTGTAATTTAGATATTTTTGTTAATTTACCATTGTTCATTAAATATTTTTGTAAAAGCTGGTGATTTTGTGAATAATATATTATTCGTGTTAATTTTCTATGAAAAAGTATGTCTACAATAAATGTAATTCTTCTTTAGATAACTTGTGATATTCAAGCACTCTGAGGTAAAATAAATAGTTTTGTAATAAGACAAATACTTAAGTACGACATTTTTTGTATAAATCCCCGAATATATTCTACAGAAAATAGTCTATATAAAAACAACTCCAATCTATTAAATCGGCATCACATATCAAGTCTATCTACTTCCTTCACATTACGTTACACAAGAGACTTATGAGGGTTATTTTACTTTGGTTAATTTTTGGATCCTTAGACAGTAAGTTAATTGCTCTGACCTACATTATCCCTCTAGAGTAATCAGCGATTAGTCAATCCTTTAATAGAATTTTAAAATTATATATATATGTATTAAAATAGTTACAAATATTAAAATTTTTATTATGGAGTTATCAATTTAGAAATAGTATCGGTAAAATAAAGCAATATTTTGTCTTAATCTATCGTACAATTAAGTTCTTACAGATGTCCTGTTTTTATTGACATATAAAGATTGATAATTGTTTTAAATTTAAACAGTAGAGTATTTTAAAATTATCTTAATCCTTTTAATATTGTTACAAATATTCAATCAAAACAATTTTTTCAACTAACTTTAATATATATATTACGTTAAATTCGCAACTGTTCTCCTCATAAATTTATTCCTCATCCAATAAAAAAAATAACAACACTATGTATATCTTGAAGTAATTATATTTATCTCCTATATTATAAAAAATATCTACAGTCACGAAACTTCTAATAATAAGATTTTTAACATTAGGTAATTATCTTAAATAACATTTGTCTCACAAACACGAATTTAATTTGCTATGTTGACATAATTATTAATCATATATTTTATTATAAACGTCCTAATAAAAAAAAACTTTCATTAAAACTTTTAACGAATATGCATATTGAATCTATTTTTTAATTCACCTGGTTTACTTTGATTCCTTTCTTGCATTTCTTTATCTCTGAGTCAGGCTTGATTTTATTTTGCAATACATTATCACATTTTAACGTAAACGAAAATTTTTATTATTTTTTTCCCAATAACCAATTCAACGAGAATAGGTTTTTTGAGTAATTCATATTAATCTTAAACTAAATCTATTTATGCAATAATCATGTAAACAAGTTAACAAGTTAACAATTTTATAACCGGCAGTGTGGACGTTCCAGCCTTTGTAATAATAGCGCTAAGAAACTTGTTAATGTTCTTTCAAAAAGTTGAAGTTGCTGAAATGACTAAGAAAACAAGGAAACAAAAAATAATAATCAGTTCGAAATGGGCTTAAATGTTTATGTTTGTTTACTATTAAATTTTAAAAATAACATTTATTTTAAATGCCTGCCCATTCATTTATAATAAATAAGTGTTTGGCCTCTTTCAGACTTTTGACTAAACTTAATTGAAAATTATCAAGCTATCTCTGAATTGTTTTAAATGACTACCTCTGACCACCATGTTCATTTAAATGAACTGTCTTTCAATTAAGTATACCTCAAAGTACGTTAATTGACGTGTTAATTTTGCTCACGCCATTTTATACAACTCTCTTTAAATGTTTAATATATAATCGAGTTATATACACAAGGTAAGAAATGTACTATTTTAACTAACATTTTAAAAAAGGAAAAAAATATGTTTATCGACCGTATCAATTTAAATTATATGTTGTTAAAACTTCCACTTAAGATGGTAGAAATCAGTTATATTCACTTGAGTGATTAAACCTAAAGTTTTACTTTCAACAAAGAATGATTGGTTGATGTTTCTATGTTTTCATTTTATTAACATATATAATATTGACGTATGAAGTAACACAAGAAGAAAAAAAATACATTTTCACAAAATTTCCACATGTCTGTAAAACACTGTGTTAAGAAACAGAGAGAGGGAGAGAGAGTTGAGCATCCGACTGTCCATTGTATTGTATTTGATTGTATTGTATTGTACTGTACTGTACTGCACTGCACTGTACTGTACTATACTGTACTGTATTGTATAGGTAGTAGACTGTATTGTATACACGCACGCACATATACTCACACACCATGCGGCATTACGTGATGATTTCTACCAAATCGCACTACCCGTAAGTCACGTTACGAAACTTCGATCCAAAAAATGTTAAAGTAAAAACGAAGACATATTTCACCCAAATATTATCATATCCCGAATTTGTTATTCAACACAAAACATGCTGACATTTCCCTCTTGGCAACGGAAGTTTGTTGTATGTCATGGAAATAGCATAATAAATATTTTAGTAAACTTGGTGAAACAACAAAGAAAAATATATCACTTTAGTGTTAAAGGTACCTTTTATCGTACTTCTTTATTTATTTGACGTAAATGACCTTATTGCATATTTAAGGAGATATACACCACAATAAAAAGCAAAGAGCAACTATTTCATCATAGCCATTTCTTTTAGGCTACCCATACTTATTAATTCACGCACTAACCGCGACATTATAACACGATATATAATACAATATAGAAACTAATACGTGTATATATGTTAAAAATATATAAATTATGTAAATAAATCTAATTTAACGTTTGAGGTAGAATGGTAGATGGAAAAAAGTGGTAAACAGGATACAGAATTTAAAAAAAATAATTTATATATAAGTTAAATTTGTAATCGTCTTTGAGAATTATGGATAATCGATATCAGGTTTACAAAACCGAGTGAACCGATGTCACATATATCAACTTTGCACTCGATTAAAATTAAATGAAATTTAAATTAAACAAATTTAAATTTTACAAGACACGGACATTTAAGGCTACAAATTGTTGTCAGATTTTAATGAATTTCAGAGTTTACAATGATGGTACATACAGTATTTGGATAATTATTATGTATAACATGATCGTTCGTTCAATGCTGTCTGTATAAGTTGCCATTGATTCACACATATCAGTGAAGCCATAGTTCAAATAGTAATAATAATAATAATATAGGATGAAATTATAATATAGGAATATAAATACCGATAACTACAAAAATATCTACCTACATTTGGAAAATATTGTGTATTATGCGTCACATTTCACCCGAACGAAGCTGGGTTTTCATCTAGTCATTGACAATAGCTGAGAATAAAAATTCAAAGTATGAAATCGGTTTTTAAGTGTTTAAGATATAACAAGATTTTAAGAAATAATAGAATTTATATTTTATTTGCAATTTTAAAAAGTCGACTAAAAATATTAGTTTTATTTCTCGATATAACACTCGAAGTCATTAAAATTTATTAAAATTACTTTAGTCAACAGTATTTATCTGATATAGATTTTCTGGATCTAAGTAACTAGCAATGTATATTGTGAATGTTATAGAATTATAATACTCGAAAACTAATTAGTTTAACGCCTCACCTGCATTTTAACAAACACGGTTGATTAATGTCAGTCGCGCACCTGGCAATGAACTTAAACAGGTAATTGTTCTTGTATAAAAAATGTGATTGGTATGTATTTAAATGACATTTTAACTCAAGTACTTAAAGTTTAATCTTAAGATTCTATCTGATATAGGTAATAAGAACAAACGAACACAGGGATCACCTAGCTTACAACAGAAATAAGCCTTCCAATGCGATATTGCTGATCGATCCCGCTAAAGTAATCCTTTTATATTGGCAATATCGATATCTATATACTTTTCTTCTATCTTAGTTGATTTATGATACTATCATTTAATGCTTTATAATATAACAATAATTTAAAAAAAATATTTAAAATTGTGACAAACAGAAAATGAAGAAGTAACTCTAGTTAGTTAGTTTTTATGGATAATTTTTGAACTTTAGGCAATGTAACGTAACTTATTGATATTTATTTACATCTCAAACATTTGATTACTAAAATTTTCTCATTCCAATACCCGTTGTTCTACATAATGTATGTTGTAGATATAAAAACAACTCTGACCTATTAAGTCCGTCACGGGTGAGCCTCACATATCAAAACCTATCCACTTGGTTTAACGTTTCGATTGCAGAGGAGATTCATAAAGGTTATATCAACTTGGCATAACAACAACAAGCAACAAACACTGTTTGAAAGTTGAGATAGCTATTTGTATTTCTGTATTCGACATTATCGCTTCAGTAATTGTAAAATTATACTTTTATTTAGAATTTAGAATTTGAAAACTTTGTGTAAAATCAATATCGTCGTAAATATTGGTACAAATCGTAAATTGTTTTTTTTTTAACCTAAAGCTTTTATGTTTATAAATTCGGTAAATTTCTTGTTATTTTACAAACTTACAAAAATATCATATTTTTAGCGGTTATGACTCTCCCACAAAAGTTTGTAGTGGATCTACTATTTCAGTATTATATCCGTAGCTACGTTAATCAAGTCCATTGTCAAAGTGCAACCAGCGATCCGCCAATACAGCACAGATTAACATACAAAATTGTATGTTAGATTTTTTTTATTCCAATAATAATTTTTGTCAGTATTTTAAAGAGATTTAATATTTTAAATAATAGTATATTATAAAATTATGTTATCATAAATATAAACAACTACATCAATGTTAGTTTTAAATTAACTAAATAACGACAATGCTGAGAAAACGACGACACCTAAGGGGTACATTTCATTAAGCTTATCACTTACATCATTCTAGAAACGCTAATCTAATTAGGGTTGTTGCCAGTTTCTGACAGTATAATTTAGTCTATGAACCAACTTTTACAAGACCTTGTAAAACTGTTTTATATGACTCACTACCGTGGCGTTCTGGTGAACATTCTTATGTTAATTCTTATTCTTCAACCTTTACTTTGCTTTCTAATGGAAATATACAACAGTCGAATAACTTTAAAGTGAAATGCTCAATGTGAAACTAACTTTATTGAGTTATATAATTAATATAAATTTTCAGGCCGAGTATTACCGCAGCATCCCTAACCAATCTCATCAAAGCTGTATTGTGTCTCTCCGGAGATTAAACAAAGGACAGCTTTTCGATAATACCTGTGTGACATATTACAAATAATGGCATCCTACAATATGTAATAGAAATATTAAATATAAATATTCAAATTGAGTACATCTAAAACAGACTAATAGAGACATTATAAAAAAAACCTTAACAAATTGGATAAATATAACAGATTGGTTTCATTATTTCCCATAATCTTCATATTTTAGTTTTAGTAAAGTATTTTCGTATTTATTTTATAATTCTTTTAATAATTTAATATACTACTTTTATTTTTAAACCAAATTTATATAGTATGCCGATGTTATACTAATATTATTCAAGTCTGTTAAGCTACTTCCAAGCTATGCAAGAATATTATTCATTTCGAAGAGACAAAAATCTTTTTTTATTGTCCCATTAAATAAAAAAGGACTTTATTTTACGTTATAAAATACAATAAATATGTTGCATCATCAAAGCTTTTAAATGATTTTTTCCTGCAAGTTTGGGTAGACAGTACTTTAATGACCTGGTATAAGTCGCATATAAATAACCTAATATCTCCAGTGATAACGTCAAGGGACGTCAATTATATTTATGGATGTACCTAATTACCTCTACGTATGAATGTACTATTGTGTTTGAATCATAATACACTCACTATGAAATGAATGATCACGATTGCTGAAACGTAAGCTATGTTATATTCATTTCTAATTTCTCTAAATAAAAAAATATATTTTAAACCAGACAAACAAAAGCCAAATTGAAATTATAAAATGAATATAATTTTCATAACAACTCAGAAATATAATGATGAGTTATATTTCAACGATAAAAGTTTAGTGTTTTTTTATAAATAACACTGGCAAGAAAGATTGAACTAAGTGCAGTATTCAGACCAACAAGTTATACTTTGAATACTCTCCAGTTCTTTTACGTTTAAATGTTAAAAGTTTGTGGCTCTATTTATCAATGTATTTATAAAACAGCGAAAAATATATCATAAGCTAACTTTACTGCGATAAAATTAATTTAATATTGAATCTGTTAATTAAAAATTATATTAAATATGAACAACACTTCATAAAGCATAAATACAACTTACCATTCGATTATTTTAAAAGATTTAATTGATCTCTTTCCAAGTAGTTGTAAATTTTAACTGGAATTTATTTCTATTAAACTTAGAACTAACAACGGATTTTTTTTTGTGAGATATGATATGAATAATAAATTCTGTGGCATGATTGAATTTTACATCGAGAAAAAAAAACTCTTAAAAAGTTTATACATATATGACTTATTATTTTCTTCTTGAGTCCTTGTAAAAACTTGTCTTAATTTATATTATCTTATTATTGTTATTGGTTTAGGATTCATTATAAATTAATCAAAAGATTGGGAAGTGCTTAGACTTTCTTTGAAAGATAATACACTTATTTCAATTTTTTAATTTAGTGCTTATGAAAATATAAAACCTATATTTTGTAGTTAATTCCAAGGTACACTCCATTTAGCTGCATAAAACCTGGGGTATCTTGTCGGGTCAAAGTACATAAAGTGAATATTATTTCGAGCATCTCCAATTTACGTGGCAGTAAATGTTGCCAATTTACGCTACTATCACCTAAATTATTCTATTTAACTATAGGTTGCGAATGGATCAGAGAAGAATAACTTATATCAAACATGGCGCTTGATAAGTCCAATTTAATTTACTTATATTTATATAACAATTATGACTTTGTATGTTTGATATGTATCTTATCTTTATTTCATCAGTATAATTACATCTTAAATTTGTGATTAAAAACTTTTTATAAATCCAATGTGTTCTTAATTTATGTAATTTGAGTTCGATAATAAAATATCTGTAATTGAAGACTCTTCGACGAAAAGCTCTCAGCACTTAAGGTATATTACCGGTCATTGCTTTACTTAAAATTAAATAAAAGATATCTGTTTTTAAAATTAACTAGTTAATAACAAAGACTTAAGTTAAGAAGACAACTATAACATTTCATATTAAGACCTACCTTTCAAGGTATAGCGCGAAACACTATTCTATACAACAACTAGCGACGCTCAGGTATTCACTTCCTATATTTTATATATCACTTCAACGTAAGGACCTATAGTTAATCAACTTAACAACAAATATAAATATAATTAGCTGCCTTTAATAATAATAATATATATAAGTATAGCTTTCGACTTTGGTGTTTTAAAAACCGGACAGCTTTTCCAAAACAAAATCAATTTTAAATTAAAGAATTCCGTGACTGCAATAAAAATTATCAACGCTTTGGCTTTGAAGTTAGATGAAAAACATCTCATAGCTAAATCTTGATACAATAATACAATACAATATGTTATACGTACGGTAATTTAAAACATCATAAAAACTCACGTTTGATAAAGCTCTCTAATTAAAACGTCAACTCACGTTCCGTTAGCAATCAATCGAACCGCTGCGGTACTGTTTCAACACAAATACGAGGTGACTGGCATTCAGAGAAATAATTATTCACGTAAATGCAAAAACAGGACCGACGACAATTGACTTTGTACCGTCTATCCTTGTATAGTTTGTTTTGCATTTTGAACATTATTTTATAATTTTTAAATGTTTACGAAATTTTATACATAATCCAGTTTTAGAAGAATATAGATACTTTATTAAATAATTGTAATATTGAAAAATATTAACTCTTAACCTTTTGAGCAGCTTCTTTTTGGAGCAACATCACATAAAAACTACTAAATAAAGAAAAAATAAAAATAATATATTTTATTTAGAAGTGGAGGGGGCTCAGCTCAACTCCCGCAGCGCACGACGGCGGTTAGTTATTTGATATCTGTATTTTTTTATTACAGTATTGATAGAAAATTGTCTTTCACGAGCTAATGTTTTACGAATTACGTCGGTCACAATCGGAGGATCCAAAAGAATATAAATTTATTGACTTAAAATTTAATCATTATATTTAAACTACAAACTACGTGATCCCTGCTCAAAGTTGGAGACAAAAATGAATATAATAAAAGGAAATTATAATTAAAAGAATACAGATAAATAAATATAACAAACAAAGGTTTCAGATATTACATTCTGGGATTTTAACATGATACAACGCGCCTGCGTCTAATCAGCGTTTCCACGGTTCGTGAGAATATAATAAATGTGAATTTTATAACATATAAGAATATAAGAAATATTTAATTAATAATCACAAGTATATACGAATATTACATACGCTAAGTAGGCAACTGCAACATGTATTCTACATAAAAACATGCACGAAATTAATTAAAGTTTTAGAATAAAATATAAAATTTTGATACATTATTATCACTAAACTTGTACAAGTAATGGTATTACCGACATCAAAATGATAACAGAGTTGTATTTATTTAAACAGCGTTCTACTTATATACAAAGTTATTAAAAACTGAAGAAGTATTTAATAAACTGTGATATTTCCTTTACTTACGTAAATTTACCACAATTAATAAGTAATACATATAACACTATAAAAGTTTATAATAAACATAACGATGCCTGACCGTTGGACTCTTATCAAAAATAAAGTTTGCTTTTTATTGAAATCAGTTTTGACGAAATCGGAATATAAATTAATAAAATTTAAAAGTTTTTCTTAATATTAAAGAAATAATATTATTTCATTGAAAACGTGTTAATTTAATTCAGATAATATATAATAAAAAAAAATATCACCGTAGACGGGGTTAGACTTAAAATATTTTTCACTTACGAATAAAAATTATTTTAAATAATACATAGATAAAAAAATAAACAGTAAAATATAGATTATATACAAAAATATAAAATTACTAAACTTGGTGCCGGAAATTCATTTTGAGAAAATTTTTATTAAACCACTCTAACTGTCGGCGACGTTAAGCAACTTTTCTTTCAAAAATGTGTCAAATTCCGATAATGGTGTTTCCTTCCTTGGTTGAGTTAAATACAAGTAAAATCAGTGAACAAGGCAGTATTATTTGTTATGCAGTTCCGTACTTGAATTTCAAATTGCAGCAGAACTTTCAAACTTGAATAAGCAATTTGCTTATTTGAGTTATTGGTTCATTAGTCAATCTGGACTGGATATAATAATTTCTAAAGTTTTATGTTAACAATTTCAAAGAAAACATTAAATTAAATTTTTCAAATATATAAATATTAAATATTTCAATGAACATTTCATTGATATATTTATTATATGTATATACTAAGTTGAAATAATTTAATTTGTCCTTACTATAGCCAGAAACTTTTCACAGCTCGTCCTATAAAGGCTCAACAGATAGTTTTCCAGAACCACCTTTCCCAAAAGATCATCAAAAAGTACGTATTTTATATGCGTTTCTCGAAGCAAGTGACGACACTAACTCCCACCTGACCTCATTTATATTGACCCACCCAATCGAATCATACAATAAAACGACGACTAACTCATATTACAAATCATTTCAATTAAAACCAAATTCACGAACGGTATATATACATACGAGTATTATAAATATTTACGCAGTAATTAATAATCAGCTTTACTGTACGTATTTAGATTTTTTTAAGTTACAATAGATTAATTACCTTTTTCCTTTCATGTAATATATATCATAAATTCATTCATAACAGGAACATTTTATTTTACAAACGTCATAAAATTAAAAATCAACAAAAAATTTATGAGTATTAGTGATACAGAAACCTTTTTAAATGCTTTTATTGTTTATAATATACCTAATATGTTATGTTTCAATTTCATAAAAACTCTTAAATCATTAATTTTAATATATAAATATTTATATAATAATATTATTTACTTGTTTACAAAATTGTTAGCCTTTTAGTGAAAATGAATGACCATGATTTAAGGATAAAAAAAAAATTCTAGTTTCATTCATAAAAAAATATAAAATCACTTTTAGTTAGTTTTGTGTCAATCCAGAACTTGATCCTCAAAAATTAGGAAATAACTGAGGTGGATGACAAAATAATTGAATAACTGATGGACGTCTCATTTTTCCGTGTACACGATTGCTGCAAAACATTTAAACCTTCAACTTAAAATTAAATGTAATGTGCAAATTGAACCCATAACATAATTTTATTGAAATTATTTATTGAAATTTTTTTTTATGGTTAATTTATGTTATCCATTATTTTAAATTAATATTTATGAATATTTTGAAAATCAGCCTGTTTAACTTATTTTTTTATATCTTAGACTTCGATATTAACCTAAGAGTAATGTAGAACACAAATATATATTATGTGCTTGTATTTCACCCGCGATTAAAACGTCAATCTTTGCTTGTTTCCGTACGAAATTTAATTATGAATGGAATTGGGACAATCTTCTGAATGTAGTGCAGTTGCTGTCGCTTTTATATTACTTGCTTTTTTTTTGAAGCATATCAGAAACTAACCTATTGAATTTCGTGTTTTTGGACTTAATTAAATACGTTATTCATCTTTAAGTAGTAGTATAAATATAAATAAGTAATTTTCTGTGAAAAAGAAATTCTACAGTAAAGTAAATACAATCGAATCTATCTTCTTCTTTCCACGTCACGTTACTCAAGAGACTTTTGAGGGTTGTATTACTTAGGTTGTTAATCTTTGGAATATTGAATAATAATTTTAATTGCCCTAATCTATTATAACTATTATCACTCTTTATATTCCGCTAATAATCAATCCTTTATATATTTTTTTTTGTATATTAAAAATAAGAGTTTATATATTGTTTCAATTCACAATTTCAAAACTTCTGAATTTCAAATATAATAAACTTCGATCGATTCCCCGCCCTCCCATTTTAAATAAATTTTTAATTATTATGTTTAAATTATAATAAAGAATAGGAAAATAGAATAGAGTATTAAAGAAAATTGGATTGCAGTAATTGCCTCGCTTCATGAATCCACAGCTCTGAACCTGTAATAATTAAAGCGATTAAAGCGATATCGTTGCTGATAAATTTAATTTGTCAGTCGAAAGTAGATATATTATATTTATGTAAATCCTCCACTGGATCAGGTGTATCTGCTTTAAATATATTAGACTCAGTAAATTTATCAAAATGTTAATTATACAAATTACAAAATTGGGATACAAAATAAAATTACATCAAAATTACATTTTGACTTTAAAAGAGATTTTATCTGTTTTAAAGTTAAAATATTTAATCGAAATAAATATATTTAAATATTAATTAAAATTTGCATATTATTGCGGAGTTTTCATTTTAGACCTGTACCTATAACAAAGCAATATTTTATGTAAATCGATCAAAAAAATTTAAGTAATTTCTTATAAATGTCTTATTTTTATCTACACTTAAATCAGCAAATTGCTTTTACTATTAACTTAAAATAGTGGAGTATCTTAAAATTATTTGAAAATCCTTTTCAATTATATTTAAATTTTAAATGAAAATTTTTTGGATTGAAATTATATATCCATCTAATTTTCAATATATGTATATATTATATACCTATGTATATATTGTATTTTTACCTTAACTGAACGTCGAAGATAAAGTTTATTTTTTTTTCTATTTTATGTCTACGTTTTAGACTTACATTTACATATATTCACATCGATACTATGTATTTTTAATTAGAGTATTATTTTAATAGCAAAAATAATTTAAATTAGTATAAGTAAGAATTAGTTATAGCTTTTAAGATATTAAAGATATTTAAAATGTTCCCTAACAGTTTATATTTCTTTACAAACTCGTTTGGGTAGATTTTTATTCTGATTAGCCTACTTGTAGTTTGGTATTGTTTTCTTCATATAATTAAAAAGTAACAGTTGTTATGATGGTGTAGATCGTGGGGTAAATTTATTATTTTACTACGTTAAAATAAATTATTCATAAAACTTATAAGAAAATTAGATGAATAATAACAGATAAATATGTATCTTAAATGACAATTCTGTCACGAATACGAATTTGATTTGCTATGTTGTCATACTTATTCATAATATATCTTTAGAATATCTATTTATAAAAGCCATAAATTATAATTTCTTTAAAATTATGGATATTGATCGGTCTGTTTTAATTAATTTAATTTTTTCTTCTTCACCTTGATTCCTTATCTTGCTTTTTTAACCCTGAATAAGACTTGATTTTATTTTGTAATACATTATCGTATTTTAAGGTAAATAAATTTTTCAAAAACAAGCAATTCAAAAGAATAGTTTTTTTAAGTTATCCATATTAATCATACATTAAATCTAAATTAACAATAATAATGTAAACATGACAAATTGATAACATTCAGTGAGACTGTTATAATATATTATTATAACAGTCTCACTATTGCGCTTAAAAACTCGTTAAAACGGCTTTTCAAATAAGATGAAGTTTCTTGAATGCCGCAAGGAACAAAGAAGATCTGATAAAAAATAATTAATTCCTTAGCTAAACTTCGAAGAATTGAAGAGATAGTCTTTTATTATTGTTTTTTACCCATTTCGTGCTTAAATGTTTATATTTAATAGCAATCTATTTGTGAAAAATAACACGTTTTATTTCCCTGCTTATTAATTCACTACGTTGATATCAAATAATGTTTAGACATATAAAGCCTCTGGCGGAGGTTTGTCTAAACATAAATTCAAACTAACAAGCTATTTCTGAATTGTTATAACTTACTATATAGCTTCATTTTATATGTCTTAGTTTATTTAAATGAACTACCTTTCAATTAACTTTACCTCAAATGACGTCTAATTAGGATGTTAATTTTGCTCACATAATCTTATACAAATATCTTTAAATGTTTAATATATAACCAATTATATACATAAGGATGTAATTATGATAGATATACTTACAAAGGCTGAGCACGAGAAGATCTGTCAAAACAGTGTTTTAAATACCTCTTCTTACCACGTTTCTTTATGTATGAATCATCTGTTTGATTATAAATATTAAAGGATAAAAAAATATACATTATAAAAATAAAACATTAATTTGGTAATTTTAAGCGATTAGTTTTATTTTAGAAGCAATCTGTCTCCGAAAGTTGGATGAACAAAAACTTGATATGTCTTTTATTGCCTAAGGTTATTGTACTACGCTATAGCATCGACTGTTTTAATAAAATAATATTGTTAGTGTACAGCTAGTATAAAGATATAATTGTGATATAATAAGAATACGAAGAATAACTTAACCGACGTGGGTGTGAGTGGTGGGTCCATTTTTGAGTCCATGTCGTCTATTGATGATGGCATGTACATAAAAATGGTTCTTGTTCTGCTAGAACTTACATAATTATATTAAATAAAAAGACAAATTGAACTATTAGTAATAAGTTATATTTTCTTCAAATAATTTTTATCAAAGGCTTAAAAGAGCAAGGAAATATTAACTTAGTTTTACCTGTAATATATTTTTCAGTTAATGATTAAAGAGTTTATGGGCCACGTTCAATCTAATTATGTGTTTTTAAAACAAGTTCCACTTTTAGATGGTAGACTTTAGGTATTTTTACTTAGATGAGAGAATGTGAAGTTTAATTTTAAATAAAGAATAGTTTGATAATGTATATATGTTTTCAGTTTGTTTCACACTCAAAGTAAGAAATAATATTATAGTTATACTAAAATATCTTTCACCCATATATTAACATATCCCGAATTTGTTATTCAACACAAAAACATGTCACAATTCCCTCATGGCGATGACGGTATTTTATGAAAATAGCGAAACAATTTTACTAAACTTGGTAAGAAGGAAAAGAAATATATATCATTTCAGTGTACCATTAACTGTATTCGTAACTCGTCAACTTCGCAATACCAAACACATTAAAATATATACGAACTAACAAACGAAATATATAACGAACAAAATACAACACTTTTATAAATATATTTTATAAAAAAATATACCAGAAGACATGTTGATGAAATAACTGTCTTTAAAACCGTTTGTGATTAATCATTATGAAGTACGTTCCATCGCGACTCTTCTTTCATAGTGAAACATAATGTGCAGTGAAAATATAGTACAAGAATAAAAGATATTGACACAAACCCGATTCTTTATAAAAAATATATCAAAACATTTAAAATACTTATTTTAATGTATTTTAAATGATTATATATGATTTGATATTGTGTATTGGTAATGTTAAGCTTAATAAAATTTTAGGCACATTTAAAAATGCAGACTGTCAGAAGTCGCAGGTTCTAGTCCCGCCTTTATTGATGATCTTTCATTTTGTAAATTTGAAAATTTAATACGTATTGTTCGTTTAAAAATTTTATTATTAACTGAATCAATAAAAGGTAAACAAAAAATATAGAGAATTATTATAATGAGGTCATAAACTATTTTAATACAATTTGTTCTCTAGGTTTAAGAGACCCCAGAATTTAATGATAAAATGTTTTTAAGAAATATGAAGTATTATCCTCGTTTGTTAAGTGCGGACTGTTCAAGTTGCGGTCTATAATTTTACATATTTATGAAGTGTCGGGAACTTATCTCAAACACATAATGGGTGAAGTTAGAACGGTTCGTTTGGTCTGTTCTACTCGTAAATTTTATACGACTTATAAACTTTAGCAGTAAATTCACTTAAAAATAACTGTAGCTGTAATTACTGGGAAGTGATTTCTAATTTATAACCAGCTTCATCATAATTAGGTCTCAGTTATCTTTAAAAAACGTTTTAATAAGAAAATATTCAATTATATATTTCTGTAATATAATATTAAAATCGTTTATCATGTTATAATTGTCATGATATATTGTAGCTTAATTGTTTTTTATGTTTGTTGTTTTTATCAACTTTTAGGATATTTATTATTGACCTTGATTTTTTATTCGTAAAAAACCTATGATATATGTGTAGGATAATAATTATTATTATTCTAATTATTATATGGCTTTATGCCTCTACGGAATGGTTAAAGAAAAAGACAGAAGTCGTTCTAAAATAATATTTATATCCGTTAAAATTTTATGTCAAATAACAAACTCTATCCGAATTAAAGTAAGTAAGTAATAGTTTGAGCAAAAGATTGTCTTATCCCTTTTAAAATTGAAATTATTCATAAAAATCATATTTCAAGTTATTATTTACGTCAAATTACTGTTAAAATCTGTACCATATGAAAAATAATGTTGTACAGAATTTAAGAAAACCTTCAATAATATGAAATCATAAAAAAGCATCTTAAGGATAATAGAAAAGGAACGAAAGAAACAAAAAATATTTATTTATTTGGATAACAAAGTCATTAAAAAATAAAAAAAAAAACAATAATTTAATAAATAAAAATATTAATATAAAAATAAAGACAATAGTTTTGATAAAATAATCAATAATAAATCACCATGTTGACAAAGCGGTCTTTAGTCATTCTAGCTATTAGGAAGTTTTTCTCCTTTTTACAGTTTTACGCTAAAACAAACATTTAGTCTGTTTTAGTACTAAGTTTGTTTTTAACATTCTTCTTTATAATATCTACATATGAATATGGATGATGATGGATATGGATATGCTATTATTTCTAAAATATAATGCATCGGTATTATCGGAAATATGTCTTCATTTTATAGTCTTCGTTTAATCTCCGGAGAGACACAATACAGCTTTGTTGAGATAAAAACGAATACGGCGGTAATATTCCATGTTAAATTATTTATAGTAGTAAGGTTTTTTTCAAATTGAGCAAAGTAAAATACTTTGAAGTTATTCAAATGTTTTTTATATTTCCATTAAAATTCTGTTATTTTGTGTAAACTATTGAGTATTGTTGTGATCAAATTCAAATCATAATTATAAAACAATTTTTTACACATCATGTTTTTAATAGAAGTGTGCCCTAAAATTGTTACCATATATTAAAACGCTGCTCATAAGCAAATTCACTACATCGGTACGTTTCTTTTAGGCCGACCAACCGAATAAGATTTTGTAAGAGTAGTTTTGTCTAAATCACACCGTCCGAAACTGATTATATTATTGTTTTTAGAGCTCTCTAAAGGACAAGTTTATTTAATATGTTTTTGAAAATAAAACTACCTAGATATCGATATCACCAATAGAAAGAGATTACTTTATAGAATCGATCAGCAATATCGCTATGGAAAGATTCTTTTTATTGTAAGCTTAGCAATTCCTGTCTTCCATTTGGTTTTATGATCTATTACATATATAATCTCAATAATTCACTTTAAATGTTTATTGAACATACGTACAAAGAACAAAAATATATAATTTAGAAAATATTTATTAATCCTATCTTAAATCTTCGATATTTATGGCAACAATCTTTAATCTTATAATTATCAATATAAGAAAAAGACAAATTAAATATAATGTTCATTTTCATGTCATTTAAAACAAAGTATCTATTTAGGTTCATTGCCATTTGCGTGACCTGACATTTACCAATCATTTTTGTTCAGGTTCGTCGGTGAAGCTAGCTAATAACTAGTTGACCGTATTTTACATTAATTTTAATACATGTACATTGCAAATTAATCAGGTCAATATTTATCCAGGTCCAAAAAAATTATATCGGTCAAACATTTGTAACTAAAGTTATGTATTCCTAAAGTAATTTAAATGAACTTTACTAGTTTTGGACGTTATATTGAGAAATATTTTATTTTGTAGAAGACTGAAAAATTACTGTAAAATTAATTGGCCTTTTTTATCTTTAACTTTTTAATTTCTTGAATATTTATAATCGACGAAAATACATTGGGAATTTAATGTATGATATGCAAATGGTGTTACAAATAATGTTAGCAGACTTTGTTTTACCCAATAGAATATTTACAATAGAAGTAAAATAAGATATAATTGTCTACAGTCGACGCATGTAAAGATTATCTGATCCGATAATATATCTGACCTCGATCAAAAACATATGGCATTAGGCAGTGACATAGATTCAACATTTAAACAGTCGTTTTATTTATTCTGCTGATTGTTCGTTCCGGAATTTGGAGTATATGTTCACTTAAGTATTTGAAAGGTTTGATCATTATTAGCAATATTTAAGCAAATAAGACCTCCAAAAGGAAATAAACCTGCCTCCTAGAGAAGGATATTAAACGACAGCGCAATCTATAATATTCAAGTGGATTGGGTGCCGGTTCTCTACATGTACTTGTGCTAAACGTGACAATTGACCTTTTACACATCAATCTTCTGAGATCGTCTGTGTATATACCTCGAGCGGTTAATAAACATTATATAATGACGAAGACAAATTTTTGAACCGTTAAAAATATATCGAAAAGACAAAGCTAGAGTTATTTAGGGATATTAGATAAGTTTTTTTAAATTTAATGTATATTTTGTATGTGTTATATTATTAACATGTTATATTCAATATTATTTAAAAAAAATAACTTAACTAAACCATAATCTGCATAATATTGATTTTTATTAACGTAAGTGATTTCGATAGTAATTTAATCACTAAAAAACAATAATGTTCTTACCGCCTCTTGCAATGTTTTAATGTATTTTCAATTCCCGGTAACAGCTATTGTAATGGATTTGTAAACTTAAGTAATGAATTAACTTAACCTGACTAATATTGCTGTAAAGGGAATTTAAAATTTCGTAACTTTTGTTTTCGTTCCGAAGATTTTAAATATAAAATAATTTTAGCTTACAAAAAATTAACATATGTGAATTCAAGGATATTTTTTTACACAATCTTAATATCGTTGTAATAATTATAAATTATATAATATAATATATATAATATTAATAAAAAAAAGAAAGATTTTAAGGATAGAAAAGGCTGAAGGAATAAAAATAATACTGTTGATCTTGCAGAGATTTGCACAATCAACAGTTGTTCTAAACAGATTGCACCAATTCGCACTTCTGTTGTCTCCGATGTTTAATTGTCTAACGAAAAGAAATAACTTTGGAAAATGTAAACTAATAAGAGTTTTCCTTATCCATATCATACGTAAAATCATATAATCTTTATCTTTACCGAAAGGAGCTTAGATAAATTGAGATAGCTTCTTTCACATTTTTTTTGGGAATAAAAGTCAAAGCTTTTATGTTTTCTTAATTATTCATTTTCTAAATCATTTTTTCAAATCGTATTCAATGTAATTCAATCAAAAAATAAACCTTTATTTCCACTAAAAGAATGGAATCGAATTGTCGAATCGTCAAGGAATCGAATATTAAAAATAAAAAAAAATATGATAAACGATATGATAATCATAAACTAAACTTTGTATGTAAAAAAAATAAAATCAATAAACAATTTGTGAACAAATATATACTTGCTTTAGTAAAAATATTAAATATTTTTATAAAAGCAAGTGTATATTTGTCTCTAAAAATATTATAATTCAAACGTCTATATTAATGGTTGTTGATAACATTTACTATAGTTATAGAAGGTGAAGAAAGTAATGAAACTTGTTATATATCGTACATTTTTCGAGGCGATGCATTGTACCGATGATTCATTAATCTTCAACGAGAGATACTTTTAGGAGCAGTTGTCGAGGAAAGACGTAAACAATCAATAAGCAACGGAGCGTTCTTGAAGCTCCGTTGGATTTAGTAGGGTCGGAGTTTTGTTTTGCTCGTAAATAGATTGACAATTTAGTGAAAATTGGTATAGGTTTGCCTTTATATTTTCATATATTTCAGACAAAAGTGCAAAATATTTTTATGCAATTTTGCATGATGATCTTATCCTAAAATAACATTTTTATGTAAAATCTGTTTGTATTGAGTAATAATTATTTAACCGTTTAATCATGTAAGAACCATGTAATTTTGTTTATTCTCACTTTAATACGACATTCTCATATAACAAAAATAATAACTATTCGGAATCTATCATGTAAGTTATACCATTTTATCGATAGTTGTAATACCAAAAGCAAGAACAGCGATAAACCTTAGTCATGATTATGACTAAGGTTTATCGCTGTTCTTGCTTTTGGTTGATTAACTTTAAAAATTTCTTTTTATTTAATTGTTAATCTCATTTATCATATAGACATTCCACTTATTTAAGTTTAGAGATATTTAGAGGTATTTCTAAGATTTACATAATAATAACGATTATAAATAAAATTTTGTATTTTACCACTCATAGTAATTTATGTAAATATATTACAATTCTCTAAAAATATAACAATTTTTTCATAATGTAAAAGAAAATTTTGATATATTTATAAATACATGAGTTAAAATGACTTATAAGTATTTGTTTCTCATTTCATTCCATTAGTATTATAAATTATTGTTTTCCTTTTTCTTTGTTAACTTTTGTGATATTCAAATTAAAATATATATATTGTTTTATTTTGTTATTTTTTCTGTTACACATAAGATGTACATAAAGGATTTGATATTACTGAAGTTTTACCTGTATATTCTGTTTGCCTTTTTTTTTTGTTTTTTTTTTCCTAAATTAATCCTTTAGCTGGATAGCCTTTACCGTGAAATAAAATGAACACTTATGTAAATATATTTTCAACAAGAATTTATAACTTAAAAAATATTGCAAATACAATTTCAGAAACCTGGTAAAACAATCAAACTACTTTAAAAATCACCGGGACAACGACTCCTGTTTCTTTAATTCACCTCTCCATTAAAACTTTCCTCGATCGCTCACTTGTCTTTTAAGGGTTTACCTATTTCCTTAAATAATAATACATTATTAATGTTAAGAGACCTAAGTATTCATGTTAGCTGAATCGTAATATTCCATTTAGTTGTTGTTTCATGTTTCCTTACAATTCAGAAATCAAAGTCAATAATAAATATCTAGAAACTTACTAAAATTACAAAATCTATAAAAAGAAAATCTGAATTACAATACATCGAATCAATAATGAAATAGGAAATGTTTTTAGAGATTATAATAATAAAAATGTTATTAAATATTCTGTAATAAAAACATTCTAGAATTATTATTAAAACCTGGAAATTATTTGTACTAAATATTTCTTGAATTTTTGAAGACAAAATACATAACATAATAATGATTATACACATTTTCATGTTATAATCATTTTGTTTTCATCGTTTTTAATTTTTAATATTACTTTTTATTTATTTAACCACATATTTCTATAAAGGATCGGCTTTATGTCAATATATTTGATTCCGCGCTATACTCGAACTTTTACTTACGCTCCATTTATAACAAATAGGGTTATCATCGATACTGATATAAAGTGACAGTAAATAAAGTAACAGATGCTCTATTCTCTTATTTTTTTAACATCAAGAATAAATTTACTTGCCATTGAATATATAATAAAAGCATCGTTGTAGCCCTATGTATCAATGTTTTGTGAGATGCGCTGAGTGAAATGGAGTGTGAAGTTGATACATGTGATATCGGTTCGTTCTATTTTGTAAACTAATACCGATTACCAATAAATCTCTAAGATATGAATTATATATAAGTATATATTTATCCAATCCTCTGTTATTTGCATTCTTAGAGATACAAGGATTATTTCAATATAAAAACGTACTTCTTAATGAATAAAACGATTGCACGAACGATTTCGAAGAAAACTTACAACTTACATGATTTAATATACCTATTATATTGTGTGTTTATATTGCCTTGTATTACATTCGTATAAATATTGCGTATTGCGTTTGGTATTGCGATGTTACGATTAGTGTTTAAGTTCATAGATGAAACTGTTTAAAACAACAATTCGTCATGCATATTCGGACCGTTTTTATATTTGGATGATTATTGTAAAAGATATATTATTAGACAACATAAGTAAATCAAACTCCTATTTGTGGGAGAAATGCCATTTAATATAATTAATTATCGTCTTATAGTCTTCCTTACTATAATTCATTTTTATACTAAAGAAGATAAATAAATTTACCCCATGAGCATAACAATTGTAACTTTTTTAAAGAAGACGCAGAAAAAAATAGGAAAATTGCAAAATTTGCTAGTCAAAATAAAAACATACACATAAAAGTTTGTAAAGAAAAATAAGCTGTTGCTTCAAGATATCTAAAATATCTTTAAAAAAATCTTAAAAGCTAGAACTATTTCTTAACACTATTTCTTAGTATCATAGTGTTATTATTATTTATGGCTGAAAATTGTGAAGATATGTTATATGTTATATGTAATCTTATCAAATAGCACCAAAAAGCACAAGAAGCAAAAAAATTACAAATGCTTTTAATAATAGAAATGAGAAGACTTCATGACTTATATATTCTTAAACAATTCCTTCAAAATTTATACAGGATAGCTATTTTGCAACATTTTATTTATTATTAATATTACTTTATATGTGGATAAAAATCGGACAATTACAACTATTGTTTTTTTTATACCAATACTGAGTCTGAACAGTCTCATCAAATATTGTTAATTTTTATAATTATTCGAATATAAATATTTAAAACTTGAAAAGATGAGTCTTCAGATGGATTTTAATTTTGCATCATTAATTACGTAATTTTTATGATTGACGTGTTGATAAATTTTGTGAGTAATATATTTAAAGCGGATACACCTGATACAGCACGTTGACGTAAACACAATATGCCTACTTTTGGATGCGACAAAATAAATTTGGCTCTGTAAACAATTGTAAATATTCTGATAATATTCGAAGACTCGTGAATTATTTTATATTTTATTGCTAATTATAGTAAAGTATCTCTAATATATAAAATATTTGAAGCAAAGATAAAGTTTTCCTGAAAATAATTAATATTTTTAATTTATATATAAATTAATAATACTTTAAAAAAATATATATATTATTTTAAGTAAAGCGTCACCGATAAAAAAACTTTACTGAGTACTGTGAGCTCTTCGATAAAATGTCCTCAAATACAGATATTATATCTCATAGAAATTACATAAATTTAGATGAAATTACATGCGTTATAAAAAGTTTTAATCATAAGTGTTTTGATTTAAATAGACGATTTTGTTTAACACATAAACTCAATCTACATTTAGGAAATTAAATATCACCCACATAACGTATTATAATTATTATATTTGCAAAAGTTAATTAAATTGGACTTGCTAAGTGCCGTGATATAGTTTTTTCTTCTCTGATCCATTATTTAAATATATATATATATATAAAAAATATTTTATGTTGCATGAACAAAAATTGAAATTTTACAACTCGATAATTCGTGAAAACTGCGGAATAGTTGAATCGTATCTAGCGAAGACAACGTTTTCGTATTATGAATGGACGTATGAAATTAATTGTATGCACGTATATTAAATTATAATACCATTTATTTTAAAGCAAATAATTTACGTTGTAAAAATTATTACGCTTTGTTCGAAAAAAAATATAATATATTGATATTAACGATTCCTTTAAGGATTAAATAAAAGGATTCCTTTGTATATTTAATCATTAATTTTCTCGTCGTATGAAAACTGAAACAAGTTTTACCACTTATCTCTTCTATATAAGATTTCACACTTTCAATTTAAACTTTTAAAACTTGTAAATGTATATAATTAACTGAATCATTATATGCTTGTGGTGGTTGTTATAAACTTAAAACAACAAGTTGCCAGCATCACTGTAATCCAACAATGGTTAAACAATGTGTTACAATATATCGCGTAGCTTCATTTAAAGTTTTAATAAGTTGAAGTTTAAACAATATTTGAATACATTTAAAAGCGAACACTATATAAATGATGAGAAAAATAATTAAACACATAATTTTTTAGGTATTTGGTTATTATTAATATTTGATATTGATTGTTGTTATTAGAACTTTTTGTATTATCAAAATTACAGTTTCAAGCGCCATTCTTCAAAAAGGTTCAAAGGTCACGTTTTAACTTATAACTGTATAAATATTAACTCAGTCAGATTGAAACAAAGAACGAATTTCAGTATGAAAATGTTCACACTATATCGGCACGAACGAGCATATATTATCTATCTCTGTACATATTAAGGATGACGATCACGATTGAATTGAACTGCAACAAAATGATGAAACGTTAAAAACTTCTACGTCTGTAAATGATACATTACAATGAGGTACGTAGATAAAATAAAGTTGTTTTTTAAGAAGAAGTTCAATAATAAGAATAATGAAACAATGTCTATTTTGACTAATATGTCGGCTATAGATTAAATCTAACGATTTAGATGTAACACAGAAGAAAAAACAATTAATAGAAACGCGATACCGACTGCACTACATACAGGTCACATGTCTCGATTCTTATCATAAATAAAATAGTTGCACAAACAAAGAAAGATTGACGTTGGGATTATTGGTAACATACGTTACCATACTCAGTTTAGACTGACACTTACAATTTGTTTTCAATTTTGACTTATTATTTAGTCAAAATTGTAAGTAATAACAACATGACAGATACTTAAAATAATAAATAATGATATGATATAGAAAGAACAATGCTTTTCATACAATGTTGTTGTTCGTCACATCACAAAATACCATTTGGTTATTCTTATACTGTATTTGACTGTTATATAATTTTATAAAAACTCTGGTTGCATTTTCTTTATGCTTTAAATAATCATAAAGCGATATCAAAAATATAAATAAATGAATATTGTTCTGTATGTATTTATATAGAACATCTGTTATATTTTATAACTGTGCGGTCATGTGAAGATTTTAAATTAAAATCAAACAAGTTTTGTGTACATCAGGAAAAGTATAATAAAAAAATATATACAAATTGTTTGATTTCAAATGGTAATATTTGTAGATTTGTAATATAATTTTTTATTACTTTCAACGAACTTCTATTTGATATTATATAGATCTAAAAATTAAAGTAACTAATTTAAAACTGTTTGAAACTTATTAACCACTAATATTAACATACAAACCGATGATTATTATTTTTTTATTAAAGGACAACAAAGCATGAAGGTCCCCTAGTGATAAGAGATCAGCACCGCCCAATGTCTCTGTAGTAATTAACGATACACAAATGTTAAAAGTTTGAGTATTAAAAAGGAAGTAAGTGCTTTGTTTAAAAGAAACCCACTCATATATTATCGATCTGAAAACATCGACATAGGAAGTTCATTTCACATCTTGATTGTTGACGGCAGTACGTCTCTTAAGAATCGAAATGTTTATGAATGTAACATATACAGAGTTGATATTGCACGCAATGGCATGTATTACCATATGGATTTCTAGCATTTCTATGCCAAAAGATTTAGCCTTTCACAAAACACGGATTCCGGATAATCCGTACGGCTCATTGCTATACGCGGTGAAATGGCCGGAAAATAAGAAAACAAAAATGAGAGCAGTATCTCCCATGTGAATGAACCTGTTGTTGATACAGAACCAGACTTTTGTTCAGCGTGAATTACTGCCTTCGTCTATTAATCATTCCCAACTTTATGAGGGCTAACATGACCTTGCTCTTCAGTAATGGTTACTGGAGAGCAAGGTCAAGGAAACAATTCTAAATGTAGGAAACCTTATTATAAGCTGCAATACAAATAAAGTAAGTAGTATAATAACAACAGATCGCGTGTGTCATATTTTTTCATCTGTTTGTTATCTCTGCTTATATGTGAGGAAGTAATTTAATATTCGACGTTACTAAAATTTAGTCGATTATTACTATTATAATACCATTCCTTCTTTCCAACTTATGTAAATATTGTGTGTTATAGTCAAGAATTATTTAAGAAATATAAGATTGATAAAAATATTTTATAAAACTAAGAAGTATTTTTTTTTAATTCATATGACAATAAATTGCAATGCGGTTCCTCGCTCGTACTAGAAAAAAATCATTTAAGCTTTGTTTCAAGACTGTTATTAGGTGAACAATACATTCAGGAGTAACTGTGTGGAGAAATAACAGTCATCAAGATTATGTTAATATTGATAGATTTTACAGTTGCAATCTGCTTGATAACGTAAAATGTACAGTGTTTGCCCGGTCATTAAGAACGTAACGAGTTAGGTAAAAGAATTTCTTACACTTTCACTTACGCAAAGTAAAATGTAAGTTAAATTTATAACAAATAATAATAACCTTTAGTAATAAACTGATAAATAATATAAACTTATTTCGATACTATGTTATGTAAGCATTGATAACATTCTTTTATTAACAAAATTCACAACGAAAAATAGAAATGATTGCTAATGAAACCTATGAGTCCATTGTAGTTTAGTCTTTTCTCCTTTCTAATGAATATTATTTTTCACGATAAAATTATAACACAAACGTCAAACATCGTCTCTGCTACTAGCAACAGATTAAATTAGAACAAGTTTTTAGTTATTATAATTTATTATTAAATTCACTACATAAAATCTTTAAATAAGTATCGCTAGAGAAGTAAATGAATTATTGATTATTAGAAATTTAAATCAAATCACTTACCAGAGCTCGAAAGATATTTGTGGTATCAAAGCATGCCATAGTTTCGAATAATATAATTTTGTCTAAGTCTATTATTTTAAAATTTAGTAAAAAATTATGTCCCATCAGCGGCTCAGCAGGTTTACAAAGACTAGTTTATTGATTAGGGGCCCTGCTTACTTAGCCAAAAGCTATTTATTGGTTCCTATATCGAGTCTGAATGTACAGTACATCGGTGGTTTATAAATTATAAAAAATCTCTGTAGACTAAATAAGGAATAGTATGTAGGTAAATAATATAAAATAATAATACTTTAAAGCATTACAGCAATTGCTTAGAAATGGAGAATGCAATAAAATGTTTATTGAATCGTAAATGGTGTGTCTTGTATGTGAAAAGAATTGTAGAGGCTTTAGAAACAAAAAAACTAATTGTGTAGGAAAACTAATTAAAATAAATAAGAGTGATTAAAATTATAGTTTAAGTTTATTTATAAATCAATATCTCACTTTGTTGTACAGATAACATATAATATTATAAAACATATCTTATATAACATATTTTATATAGGCAAGAGGAATCTGTGCACTATTAGAATTTAATCAAAAGCAATGTGCTAAGGTAAACGACACATGTAACCAAAGTAGTCTGTAATTTCAGGCAGTATAATTTATCTTATAACAAACTTCTAAAAAAGCTTGTTAAGTTGTCTTCTTTAATTTCAGTGAAAGGAACTTTTCAAAAAGAGCATTTGTTAATTGTGACTCCACTGTCTTTGTTTTTGGGTAGAATAACCCCAAAAACAAAAAGCCTATCAAATTTTTCGGCGTTTGCAAATTTGGAAAAAAAAAATTACAAACGTAAATTTAATTTATTAATTAATTATTATTGTCTTAAAAAACTAAAACGAAATACTATTACATTTTACTAATACGTTATATAGTAATATACAATAATTAAGACCCAAATATAAAGGAACAAATCACGCATACATAATTTAAAATATTATGCAAATGTGCCATTAAAAATAAATAAACATAAGTATGTTGTATGTTGTTAAATATTCCTCCAAAATAATGTGTGTGTGATGGAGAAAAACGCTGCATACGTTTACCGATCCCAATAAATTCGGAACGTGTTTCTCCGGACATTAAACTAAGCATCGGTTTATGATGATATATTAGATTTGTGCTTTTGGTATATTATGAGAGACATAACAGCATACCACAATATAATAGTTCTAAGAAACTACAGTTATACCTCAGTATCTTACAAACACTTTAAAATTTTATACTTTAACGGACTTTTTTTATTGTTTTTTTTTACATATATACTACATAAAATATACCTACAAAAGAAAAAAACAGGGCTGACTATACTTTAGTGTATAGAAAATATATAACAAACTAGGATACTTATTTCAATTAAATATTTATTATTCACAACACCAAAAGTAAACTCTTTCAGAATATATTAAACATTAACATACAAGTTCGGCGAATTCATATAAATGGCGCGCCTACGTTAACCCTAATAAGTTTAACACGGATTATTGATGTTAACCCAAAAATTACAACAAGATTTAATTATTATCTGACATTCGTCATATTTGTTACCATATAGCTAATCCCAGATTTGAATATGATGTTTTACAAATCACAATATAAAAATAAAGCAATTTCACTGTAAATTAAAACTACGCTTTTTAGGCTACTTAGTACTTAGTATAACCAAATTAAAACCAGTCCATAGGAGCTGCAGTTAATTGGCAGGAGATAAGCTCTACCACAAACTAGAATAATTTATCATTTTTGTTTCTTTGTCACATGACCTTAAAAAAAACGACCAACTTTTTTTTTAACATCCCTTTAACTATAAAATATGTACTTTTATAGGATTTATTTGGCCCTCCTCCAGTAAATTATTAAAACTTTAATCTTTAATATTAAATCGTCATTTCGAATGCTTTACAGTAATTATATTTGAGAAGACGATGAAGGTGTCTATCAGTGAGTGAGAAGATTTATTGAAAATATACATTTATATATTAAGCTTTAGGAACACATTATTCCATAATAAACATAACAAGTAAAAAATACCCCAGATTTTAATATTTTGATTATAAATAAATGTTACCTAGCAGCCATAACTGGCCTAGAGTTTTAAGATTTTTAATAACTGAAAGAAATATATTAATTACAAAGTTTAAAAAACCTTAGTATTTACTTACTAAAGTATAATCTTTACGCCACAAGTCACTTTATTATTATTATTTTATATTATTGGCTCTAGGCTTCCACATCAAGTACTTCATATCTTCAATTCTTATACATCACCACATAGTGCACATAAAACTGAATACTTGTAATAAATAGACAAAGTAAGGAGGTATTAAGAATCTATTCCACAATCTTCTTGTAAAGTTCCTTAAAGTAAGTTGCTAAACATAAGTTGATAACTATGAAATATTCACAACTTTATTAAAAGCTTATAGGTGTATTGAACTTAATATAGCATATTAAAATAATATAAAAATATCATTTATTTTTTAATATTATTCTCCTAGATGATTAATAGTTTTGTTTTTTCATTCCCTTAAAATGATGGTAAGATTGTGTAAGGTATCAAACCAAAACTTATCAATTAAATTCTGACTGTGATTGCAATTAATAAGGAACTGATTTCTTTTTTTTTATATTAAAATAGACAATGAAATTTTTCACCATAACAGAGATATTTACTTTAAAATAGTTTGCAACTTAAAAATAATAACAACCTGAGGTGAAAATATTGATACAAAAAAGCTTAACCTTTAACCCAATCTTCAGATACCAATACAAACATTCACATTTGTAATTATACTCAAAAATGTTAATAACAATTCCTATTTATACAAAAATAGGTTTATTATGACAACTTATTATTTTATTATAGCCGTATTTGTGCTGTAAAAGTATTAAATACATTTTTCATATTATTTATTAATTAGTAAACAAATTATTGTGGCACCGAAAATGTAGGTTATAAAAAAATATTTAAATAATTCAGACCTAAGTATTACAAAACAAGGAATGTATTTAGATTAATATATACAATAAATCCAATCTGCAAGCAAATTAATGTAACTTTCTAACTAACTTGTTATGCTAATTGCTCTCAAGATGTTTAAAATACCAATAATGTGCTTTTCACTTTGTGAGTATATTTCCAAACCTTGTGTTTTTTGCATAATTGTTTTGAAAGCCTATGTTTAATTAATAGATTTTATATTGTAGACTTCGATAATAAACTAGTAGTAAAGTCGCATACATATGTATGGATTTATATGTCACCAGCAATTCCAACGTCAATTCCTTGTTTGTGCACATAGTTTAATTACGAATGGAATCAAGATATTGTCCTGAATGTGACGCAGTCGGTTTGTGACATGAATTTGCATTTTCGGAAACATACCTGAAACGTTTAAGCTATTGCTTCATGTGTAAAGGCATTACTATTAAATAAGTTCATGATTAACAAACAAAATACTTTAAAACGAAGTTACATATATCATTTAAGAGTTCACGTTTTGATTATAAAAGATCGCTTTTATAAATTATTGTCAAATATTTTTTGGTAAATCCGCCTTTAAAAATTAAACAAACTCATCTTTTGTTTAGTGTAAATATCATAATAGTATTTAAATAATTTTATAATTTTTATAATAATTTTATCAATAATTAAAATTATATTATAACATGCTGTGAGTAATAAACTTTGTAAATAAAGAATGAAGCACTATAAAAATGCTAACTTACTATATTAGAAATGGTAGTATTAATAACAAACATATTTTATGTCAACCCATACTAATTAAAAAAAAATCGGTAATTTTTATAAACATTGAAAAATTATACATAATTTTAATTTCAACATTTTTGTAAAGGCGCTTAGTAATAAACAGTCAGAATGAATAATTGTAATTAAATTATGTAAACTGTCCATCCCGAAAGTTTTGTCTTTATCTATAAAAAGAACAACTAACACTATTAAAAGACAGAACAATGGACCTATTCATATAATGAGGATTCCAAGTTATCGGTCAAACCTCACCTTAAAGTACTATTGTAATTATAATGTATTTAACAATGTTTAAATACCACATAGTTATTTATATAACCTGTCATAATATCCTAGATTTACTTAATATTTTTGTAAAATCACTCACAACAATCTGTTGGTCCAGTTGCATATTGAGTTCAAAGTGAGTTTATATAATTTAAGATAAAAGAAAATTAGAGTTTTCAGAATTACACTTTAAGTCAATTTACAAATGGATTATCTCACTTTCTTATACATTTCTATCATATTTACTACCAAGATTATGTGCAATATTAAAATTGCAAATCTAATGTGTTTCAAATAAAAATTTCAAGAAATGTGCTTATGTTTACATTACAATAAATTTTGTCACTTACCCAAACAGTAAAAAGATTCATCTTATCAAAGTAGCCGGTAGTTTCGAATAGTATGATTTATTCTAAGATTGACTTCTGAAAGACCTTGTAAAGTTGCCTTTCGTGATTTCGATAAAAGTAAAAAAGTTCTATATATTATGCAAAATGTTTGACGATTAAAAATAAATAAAACCAGTGAAGATGCAAATACCCAGGGTATTTCCCGAACGAACTTTGACGAAATTATAAATATTAATAATTAAACAATTGATGTTTAAGAAAAATGATTATTATTTATTGAAGTAAAGAAAATATTAAATACATGTTTATTTATAATTACTAAAAATTTACAAAAAAGTGAGTGAGTGAGTGATTAACTATAATACAAAATAGTAATATAATTAAATATGGAAATAAACTAAATCAGTAAATTAATAAACAGCGTCATCTCTCGACAGTAATGAAAATTTTTCCTTTCCCCAGACATCCATACATCCATCCGAGAAAATTGAAAACAATACACAACGAACAAAAGTCGTTCGTGAAGACTTGTTGCAGAATGTTTACAATTCATGTGGTATGACCACGGAATACGCTGCATACGTATCCAATCCCAACAGATTCGCAACGTCTCCGTCCGGAGTTTAAACTAAGAACCGATTTTCGATAAAACAGTTGATTTTTTCATTAGCATCTTATTCGAGATATAGCAGCAAAAACGTTCAAGTAAAAGAAACAGAACATAAAAGAAAGGGTATTTCTACCCTAAGTTTCTAATCTAATATTTTACAGTTTTTATTTAAACATTTTAGACTTACTTTCCGTTTTAGAATTTTTATTAACAAATTACATAAAATACAACTACAAAAGATAGAAACTCGACTGTCTGTCTTAGTGTGTAGGAAATATGTAACAGTATGTAACACTTATTTTAATTACATGACTATTATACACAGCATGTAGAAATTATCCTTACATAATATTATAATAAATATTCAACGTATTAATATGAATGCCGCGCGTAGGCGATTAATATTAATAAGTTAGACACGAATTGTTTTGATGTTAACACAAACATTACAAAGATATTTAATTATTATCTGACATTCGTCTTATTTGTTGAAATGAAGCTGATCCCTGATTAAAATGTGAAGTTTAATTAAATAAAAGTCGCAAATAATGACAGGATTAGCCCGTTAGAAGCAATGCATACGAGCTTCAATCAATTAACAGAAAGACATAAAAATAAGGACTACAACCTCCCACAAAAATATATTATTATTGTTTGTTAACAAGTTACTTTTTCAACTTGTTTGTCAAACTTCATTTGAAAGAACTCCTTTGACTCTAAAATATTTATTTATGATAAATTTATCTTGCGCTAATCAAAATAATCATTTTATTACAATAATGAATATTTTCATATGTAATATTAACCTAACGCTTTAAATGCTTTGCAGTAATTACTAGTTATGTTAAAGAGAAGACGGTATCAATAAGTCGGTTTTTTAAAGTTTTATTGAATATAGACATTTCTGTTTTAAGGTTTTTAAACCTATTATCTGTGTATAGTTCTGAACTTTTTAATAGTTTTAGTCTAAGAAAATTATTTAATAGCAAAATTATGAAATAATATAATAATGAAATAAGATCCTTGGTGTTCAAGCACTCTGAAACAAGAGGAAAATACTAGGTGATATAGTAAAAAAAAATAAAAATAAAAAAATATTTTAAAATATATTTTAATTAGTAATAATATACATAAAATACAAAAGTAATAATAAAAATATAAACTCAATTTGGATAGTAGATTTAGAACAGAATCAAAAAAGAGGTTCAGATTTGTCAAGTGGTAGTGGTGAATAAGTCAAATTACCCTTAAGTAAAATTCTAATCAATTTAACTTTTATATTTCATTTTCGTTTCACCAAAGCCTCAATAATTCTTTTCACTTACAAGCTATACCATTTACTATTCAATAAACCTTGTATTGCGTTCTGTATTTCCAAGTAATCGTTGTAATATTTTACAGTAGGTTGGAACCGTAACGTTCTTGAATGATGACACAATGTACATTGTCTTCTTGATGGCATGCAATTTCCCTAGACCTAAATACACATGTCAATGTATTGTTCGTTTAAAAGCAATCCTGAAACAAAAGCTTTAATAAGTTTTTCTAGTATGAATGAGGAACCTAGTTTTATATATTTTTTACTTATATAATAGTTTTTAAAACTATAGATTAATAGGTATATCTATGAATTGTATTCTTATTGCGAGAGGTAATAAATAATTTATAATTATATCAATTTCAGATATTCAGAACAGAATCCAAAAAGAGGTTCAGATTTGTCAAGTGGTAGTGGTGAATAAGTCAAATTACCCTTAAGTAAAATTCTAATCAATTTAACTTTTATATTTCATTTTCGTTTCACCAAAGCCTCAATAATTCTTTTCACTTACAAGCTATACCATTTACTATTCAATAAACCTTGTATTGCGTTCTGTATTTCCAAGTAATCGTTGTAATATTTTACAGTAGGTTGGAACCGTAACGATCTTGAATGATGACACAATGTACATTGTCTTCTTGATGGCATGCAATTTCCCTAGACCTAAATACACATGTCAATGTATTGTTCGTTTAAAAGCAATCCTGAAACAAAAGCTTTAATAAGTTTTTCTAGTATGAATGAGGAACCTAGTTTTATATATTTTTTACTTATATAATAGTTTTTAAAACTATAGATTAATAGGTATATCTATGAATTGTATTCTTATTGCGAGAGGTAATAAATAATTTATAATTATATCAATTTCAGATATTCAGAACAGAATCCAAAAAGAGGTTCAGATTTGTCAAGTGGTAGTGGTGAATAAGTCAAATTACCCTTAAGTAAAATTCTAATCAATTTAACTTTTATATTTCATTTTCGTTTCACCAAAGCCTCAATAATTCTTTTCACTTACAAGCTATACCATTTACTATTCAATAAACCTTGTATTGCGTTCTGTATTTCCAAGTAATCGTTGTAATATTTTACAGTAGGTTGGAACCGTAACGTTCTTGAATGATGACACAATGTACATTGTCTTCTTGATGGCATGCAATTTCCCTAGACCTAAATACACATGTCAATGTATTGTTCGTTTAAAAGCAATCCTGAAACAAAAGCTTTAATAAGTTTTTCTAGTATGAATGAGGAACCTAGTTTTATATATTTTTTACTTATATAATAGTTTTTAAAACTATAGATTAATAGGTATATCTATGAATTGTATTCTTATTGCGAGAGGTATTAAATAATTTATAATTATATCAATTTCAGATATTCAGAACAGAATCCAAAAAGAGGTTCAGATTTGTCAAGTGGTAGTGGTGAATAAGTCAAATTACCCTTAAGTAAAATTCTAATCAATTTAACTTTTATATTTCATTTTCGTTTCACCAAAGCCTCAATAATTCTTTTCACTTACAAGCTATACCATTTACTATTCAGTAAACCTTGTATTGCGTTCTGTATTTCCAAGTAATCGTTGTAATATTTTACAGTAGGTTGGAACCGTAACGTTCTTGAATGATGACACAATGTACATTGTCTTCTTGATGGCATGCAATTTCCCTAGACCTAAATACACATGTCAATGTATTGTTCGTTTAAAAGCAATCCTGAAACAAAAGCTTTAATAAGTTTTTCTAGTATGAATGAGGAACCTAGTTTTATATATTTTTTACTTATATAATAGTTTTTAAAACTATAGATTAATAGGTATATCTATGAATTGTATTCTTATTGCGAGAGGTAATAAATAATTTATAATTATATCAATTTCAGATATTCAGAACAGAATCCAAAAAGAGGTTCAGATTTGTCAAGTGGTATAGTGGTGAATAAGTCAAATTACCCTTAAGTAAAATTCTAATCAATTTAACTTTTATATTTCATTTTCGTTTCACCAAAGCCTCAATAATTCTTTTCACTTACAAGCTATACCATTTACTATTCAATAAACCTTGTATTGCGTTCTGTATTTCCAAGTAATCGTTGTAATATTTTACAGTAGGTTGGAACCGTAACGTTCTTGAATGATGACACAATGTACATTGTCTTCTTGATGGCATGCAATTTTCCTAGACCTAAATACACATGTCAATGTATTGTTCGTTTAAAAGCAATCCTGAAACAAAAGCTTTAATAAGTTTTTCTAGTATGAATGAGGAACCTAGTTTTATATATTTTTTACTTATATAATAGTTTTTAAAACTATAGATTAATAGGTATATCTATGAATTGTATTCTTATTGCGAGAGGTAATAAATAATTTATAATTATATCAATTTCAGATATTCAGAACAGAATCCAAAAAGAGGTTCAGATTTGTCAAGTGGTAGTGGTGAATAAGTCAAATTACCCTTAAGTAAAATTCTAATCAATTTAACTTTTATATTTCATTTTCGTTTCACCAAAGCCTCAATAATTCTTTTCACTTACAAGCTATACCATTTACTATTCAATAAACCTTGTATTGCGTTCTGTATTTCCAAGTAATCGTTGTAATATTTTACAGTAGGTTGGAACCGTAACGTTCTTGAATGATGACACAATGTACATTGTCTTCTTGATGGCATGCAATTTCCCTAGACCTAAATACACATGTCAATGTATTGTTCGTTTAAAAGCAATCCTGAAACAAAAGCTTTAATAAGTTTTTCTAGTATGAATGAGGAACCTAGTTTTATATATTTTTTACTTATATAATAGTTTTTAAAACTATAGATTAATAGGTATATCTATGAATTGTATTCTTATTGCGAGAGGTAATAAATAATTTATAATTATATCAATTTCAGATATTCAGAACAGAATCAAAAAAGAGGTTCAGATTTGTCAAGTGGTAGCAGTGAATAAGTCAATATGCTAAAGTAACGTAAGGTGACTCTTACACAAAAAACACAAAAAAAATACAAATATTCAATGTCACGACAGATTAATGAGATAACGACAAATGTATGTAACTCTAGCGCTTGTTAATTCCTTCCTTTCTTAAATCTGTAATTATGCAACTGTTATGACATATATTATGTAAGTTTTATTTATGATAAAAACATAATATTTTATTTATTTATTTTATTTATTTATGTACCAATAAAAATCACAAATACAAAAAACAGAAAATAATGTAGTACAACTTTTAAATTACTTATAGGGTAACTGGGAGAGATCTCTAAAAGAGAGATCTCTTCCAGTTACCCTTTGGTGTGAGACAGGGTGTTCAAGACAGTGCGGTACACTTAAACTAAATACAAATAAAAGATAACAAAGAAATGATATTCAAAATAGATAAATCTTTTAAGAGCTATTTAACAAATTACCTGTATAATATAGTATATAAAATACTTAGACATATACATACTTATATACACATATATACACACACACACAAACACACACACGTATATATATATACAAGTTAATAAATATATACATTTGTAGATAATATAAAAATAATAAAAATAAAAAGAAATACTAGTTATATTTCCGAAGATAGGTAGTGCTGCTTAACCCTTAGCTTAAAAGAGTTGAGGGAAGGGTTACCATCCAGAATACTCTGGGGAAGAGAGTTCCATAGCCGAGCTGCAACAACCGAGAAAGATTTTTTGAAAAAAATAGTGTTGTAAAAAGGCACTACTAGGGATTTTGAAGAAACGCATTCACGAGATGATCTCATCCTTGGTGGCGTCACATGAAAACGCTCATGCAGGTAAAGGGGGGAAGCGTTATTTAAAATATTAAAAAGAAGTGATAGAATGTGCACATTCCGGCGAAGGCGAATAGAGAGCCACTTTAATTGTGATCGATATTCGGATACATCGTCTTTGGAGCTTATCAAGTAGCTCCTCGGATGCATCTAGATAGCAAACGTCAGCGTAGTCGAGAAGTGGAAGGAGAAGAGTTTGTGCTAGCATTTTTTTAGTTTGTAAAGGAAGGAAATTCTGTCACCGTCTGAGAGAGTGAAGAGAATAATGAAGTTTCCTACTTATTTCATCAATTTGCGGTGCCCAAGAGAGATGACAGTCAAAAATGATGCCAAGATTTTTTGATTGCTCTGTTAAAGGTATGGATATAGTATCGTAGATAATAGAGGATAAAAGTGTATTATTAATTTTATTACGCAAATGCCGACTGCCTATAATTAAGGCTTGTGATTTTAACGGGTTTAAAACGAGGCCGTATTCTTCGGCCCACTGCTTAATCTTCCTAAGGTCATCGTTAACTGAATCAATTGTGGCATTAAGGTCGACTAGGGATGTATGTCGGTACAGCTGCAAATCGTCTGCATAGAGATGGTAGTGACAAGAAATGACTTTAGAGATCTCATTAATAAATAAAGAGAATAGAAGAGGAGATAGAACGCCGCCTTGTGGTACGCCAGCAGAGGTTTCTGCCCAGTCTGAGTAGGCCTCATCCACACAGATTCTCTGCCGACGTCCATAAAGGTAGGAGTTAAACCAATTTATTACTGGAGCTGAGACATTAAAAGAGCGAAGAATACCTAGCATAATATCAAAATTTACTGAGTTAAAGGCATTACTAAAGTCCAATAAAACAAGGATTGTTAAATTTTCATTGTCCATAGCATACCGAATATCTTCCGTCACTTTAAGTAAGGCCGTCGTGGTACTATGTAACGGACGAAAACCAGATTGTAGAGGGTTAAGTAAGTTATTAACAGATAAGTAGGAGGTAAGTTGCTTGAAAACGGCATCTTCAAGAACTTTAGAAAGAATAGGTAAAATTGAGATGGGACGAAAATTAGAAACGGAGGTTGGATTAGAAGTTTTGGGCAGTAGTATGACATGCGCAGACTTCCAAGCACTGGGGAAGTAGTTGGTTAAAAGTGAGAAATTTAGAATGTGAGTAATAAAGGGAATTATAATATCAATGATAGGAATAAGCATGCCACGACTGATATTATCATGACCAACTGACTGTGTAGAAATAGACAAGATACTCTTTTTAATGTCAGCTTCCGCAATGTTTTGGAAAACGAATGAATCACAGTTAGGTGGGGTGGCAGAAGCCATTTTTTGAAGAGTTAAGACTTTTTGGACGTTACTAAGTTTAAATGATAGAGAAGAAAAATGAACATTAAGAGAATTCCATTTCTGTGAAGGAGATAAGAACTCGAGAGAATAGAAAATATAACGACGTTTAGCGTCCCTACACATCCTATTACAGAGATTACGCAGCTTTTTATAATTAGAAACATTTTCAATGCTTGGGTCTTTTTTGGATTTGTTAGTAGCTTTGTTACGACTAATCATAATTTTTTTAATTGAAGGAGTAAGCCAGGGCGCTGGAAGATGTCTGACCCTTATTGGTTGAAGTGGAGCATGTGAATCATATAATTTAATAAGGGCCGAATTTAAAACATCAACCTTATCATCGACGGTGATTGCTTTGTAAATTAATGTCAAGTCCAGATTCAAAGCATCTCGATTGAGAGCTTCCCAGTCAATATTCTTATAATTACGGCGTAAAATAACCTTCTTCACACGTTTAGGAACAGACAGATTATAGCGAAGGAAGAGAAGGTCATGATAGGAAAAGGGAGCTGTGAGTTGACCGTGTTCTAGCACATTCGCAGATTTTAGCACAATTATAATATCTAAAAGGGACGGTTGACAAGTGGGAGCAAAGTGGGTCGCCGAAAGGGGAAATATAGACAAATTGAAACAGGAGATAAGAGATTTTAACTTCTTAGATCTGTGGTCATTTTTTAAAAGGCACGTATTCATGTCACCCATGAGAATGAAATGATCTTACAAAGGTAAATAATTATAAATCAGAGATTCAAGTTCACTTTTTAGTGAACTTGAATCTCTTTCTAATTAACTTCTTCTTGTAATTAACAGTAAGAGAAGGACTATATACAACACCAAGGACAAATTTGGAGTGTGAGATAGAAATTTCAAGGAACATATATTCTAGGTACTCAGAAGCATTATAATCAGATTGGTTTAATACTCTGTACGTTAAGCTATCTCTGAGATAAACGCAGACTCCACTGCCTCTTCTACCAGTGCGATCATTACGTATCAGAGTAAAACCGGGGAGAGAGTGCCGATGACAGAGAAGGTTTTAGCCATGATTCTGTCACTAAAATACCATCAACTAAGACGTTACTAAATGATGCAAGAAGGTCAGAATAATGAGCCGGAATGCTTTGTGCGTTAATATGAACTAAATTTAAAGAATAATTGTTATCAAGGAAAATAGATTGAAGTTTTGAGTCAAGAGAAAATGAATCGTTGCCTGTGTAAAAATTGCTGTCAGCGCTATGGGAACTCTCTGAAGATGAACATGAAAAGTAATCATCGTTAATATTTAAAATAGATAAATCGGACATATTATAAAATAATAAAATAATATATATATATATATATATATATATATATATATATATATATGTATATATATATATAATTATATATATATATAATTATATATTAATATAAATAAATATTTAATAAGACTGATGATAAAAATACTCTTAATATAAACTATACATAACCTACACCACCTGGCCAAAAAGGAGTAACATATTAAAAAAACATTACTCAAATTTAAAAATTAAAATTATACACAAATCATCATAAAATAAATGGCGGAACAACATAAAACATACAAAAAGAAATACTATGAACATTATAAATTCTTACTTTGTCTTAACGAAATAAAAAAAATAATAAAAATAATAATCGAGGAAACAAACAACATTTATAACACTAAATTTAAAAATAAATATTAACATTAATGAATTGAAGGTTAAAAATAATTTCTCATCAGGCTTAATTGCTTATTATTGAACTAAACTACCTTTGACATTAGGTTGTCACTTGACTAACTGTGAAATAATAATGAATACATAGAAAATATTGTAAATTGTAATTTTGAAACTATAAAGTAATATAGGGTAATTGTTCTTTGAAAACAAACAAAATAAAATATCAAGCCCAGAAAACATTATTTGCAAAGAAGTTTCATTCAAAGATATTGTGTGAAGTTACTGTTTACAAAATTGTTAACAAATATATATTATTTACCCGAGTGTTTAATACCACGGCGAGTTCTCATAGCTTTTTGTTCCTGAGCTGAATGTTGTGTTTGAGGAAAGCTGCTAGTCAAGAGTTGAAGTTCTGGCAAAGACACGATCTTTTTTCTCGTTTTATCAGGCAGAGCAATGACTATGAAACCATCTGAAGTCCAGCAATTCTTCATCCCAAAATGATTTCTAGCTGCCACAAATACCTCTTGCCTAGGCTTCGTATGAAACTCGGAAACTGTGACGCCTGACCCCTTCAATGTAGTTTTAGCTGCCCAAACTTGTTTTTTAAACATCAAAGCCGTGAAGCGCACCAAAATCGGTCTTGGCTTATCCTTTTTAAGACCCAGACGATGGATGACATCAATGCAGCTGGAGTTTATGTCTACCAACTTCATCCGGTTACACATAGTGTCATTTATAAGCTGTGAGATATCAGTATTATCCTCGGATAAACCATGAAACAGGAGCACCTTTTTGCGAGAAAGCATCTCATGGCCATCAAACCCAGATGAAAGTAATTGCAATTGATGACGTAGCATGGAAAGGGCTTTCCAAATCAACTCCTTGAAGATTGAGTAATCTCTGATCAGTGAACTAAGATCACCAATACCAGCCGTTGTTGTCTTCGAAGATGGTTGTGACTGAGACTGTGCAAGTGTTTGATCAAATTGGTTCATACGAGACTCAAATAGTGTCACCATCTCCTCCATGTTCTTACTGAGTTGTGTGTGTAAACCCATATTTCTTCTTGTGTTGAGTTTTGTTATAAATTAGTGTGCCAGGTAATGTAGGAACTTTATTATGTAACTTTATATAATTTAATACTTTAAATATTAAACAAAAACTATATTTTTTAAATAAAACCACGAGAGCAACATTCTTTGATGTTAACTTGTCAACTAACCGCAAAAAAAAAACCGCAAAATTCTTATATTATTAAATTTTTCATTTCAATTTCATTACAATTAAATATTAGTACCTGTATTACCTACTCAGCCAGCGTAGCTACGTATATATATAAACTTCAACCGCTGTAGCAAAACAATCCTCATGTAATACAAAACATAGACATGACCGGCGACCCAAATATATGTGAATAACATACATAACTGGCTAGTTGTTTGTGTGAGAATTAAACCCACAACCTTTGACTCAGCAAGCAGGGCCACTAACTAATGGACCAACAGGAGGCCATCGTGTGCGAGGAAAGCAGCTAGAGCCAGTATTATAGAACCTTACAAAAATACAAAGTATATATTATGACAGGTAATAAAGATCACCATGTAGTATTTAAAGATTATAAGTACAATGGCACTATAAGGTGAGTTTAAATCGATAACTTGTAACCCTCGTTATATGAAGGTCCATTGTTTTGTCGCTTAATAGAGTGTTAATTATTCATTTAATAGATAAGGACAAAACTTTGGGGATGGACACAGTTTACACAATTTAAATAGAGCAGAAATATTCATTATGATATGATAGTTTTATATTTATTGTTCTTACAAAATTATTAAGGTTGCAATTATAATTTATTAGTTTCACTGTCAAAAAATAATAATAATAATAACAGTGACCGAAAAAAGTACTAAGTTTATTACTGAATCTAAGTACTATGATTTAACATAAAATAGGCTTATATAATGGTGTTACAAAGTCTAATATGCCAAAGGAAGCACATTTTTTATGCTTCATACTTTAATCATAAATTCTATAAAATACAGGTGTGACAAATGAAATCGTGTGAATATGTGAAATATATACATATATATATATATATATAGTATATATATATATATATATATATATATATATATATCATTTCCAATATGTGATTTGTATTCTATTTATAAACTTACTTAATAGTAATACTATTACATCCGAAATTCGATAGCTTTGATTATTGGATTTGATCGGATTTCCATTGTACATTTATTACATTTTATTGAAACTAATCATTAAAATCGTATCCCAGACACGTGGATCCTACTCTTTTCGAAACACTCAAATAATGCCGATATCCGAAATTGTGTGTATATTATTGTTTAACTTGGAAACATAATAACAGTGTGAAGCACATTATTGTGAATTTGAACCTCTTGAGAACAATTAGCATGATGCGGTAATTTTAAATTTATATGTGGTTTTGATTAATTCGTGTTAATGCTGTTATTATGTAATACTTAGATCTGAGTACTGTTTGCATATAGAAATGGATAAATTTATTTTATACCCTACATTTTAATGCCACATTATTCGTTTACAAATAAGTAAATATTATGAAATACGTGATTAATACTGTTACAATAGAAATACGGTTTTAAATAGTTGTCATAATAAACCTATTTACTATATGCAAATTGAAAAATGAGATAAAGATACTTTAGGAAAGTTACAAATACGAAATATATTATACGCAACTACATATTATGTAAAGGGTTAAATATTTTCACATCGGATTGTTATTATTTCTAGGCTGTAGGTAATTTAATATAAGCACAGCCAGAATTAAATTTGTAATAACACTTTTTGGTTTAATTCCTTACACAATCATTATTATAATTTAAGGGGTAGGAAAAAACAAATCCACTAATCATATTTGAGAATAATCTTGAAAAATTATTATTTTAATAAGTACACTGTTATTAAATTTTATATGTCAAATTAAGAATAAATGTTGTTTATCTTACTGTTCAGTTTATCTATCTTAACTTTTCATAAAGATATTAATTTTTTATTATTCATATTTGTTAATTAAAAGTTAGTTAGCGACCTTACGGAACTTTAAAAGCAATTCTTAATACTTTGTCATAAGAAATATTATTACATATTTAAGTCATAAAATATTGCTATAAAGATAAGTACTTCTAATCGTTTTTCTTCATTTATAGATTAAAAAAAGGAATAATGTACTAAACAGAGAAACAGGTTTACGGTTACTAGTGTTCCATATTTAAAACACAAAAAGAACTTTGGTTAGTAAAAAATACTGCAATATCTCAAGACCGTCATGGTCCACACCACTGGAATAATTTTTTAATCGCACTAACCAGACTAGTCAAGCGAGTATCTTTTAAATTATTTTATAATCTTTATCTTCCCTGAAATTCCTTTATATTCTCTAGGAAAACTTTAATCATAGTTTTATTGTAATTGGTGAGTATATTTTACACGGAGGTTGATTAAATTGTTTCAGAGCTGTTTCAACGGGCACTTAAATATAAAATTGAATAGCCAAAGGAATCAGAATGGAATAACATAAAATGTTTTTCGTTTGAAAGATTTTCGTTTTGTTATTTCGAATACAAATTGTTATGGCCATTATTTACGCTGCTATGTCGTGTCTTAAAATAACAGTTGTTTTATGGTTCTAAAATTATTATTAAAAAAATTATTATCGAAACGAGAGGAACTTAAATGAGCGATGTATGGGAAATTGTTCCTCCAATCACTGATTAAATTACCGTGTCGCTACCTGACTCGATAAATTTCTCTTCTCTATAAAAATTATAAATAGAGTGCATTTTTCTAATAATGTTATAAGTCGTCAATTTCAAACAATATTTAGTCGTCATAAAAACAAGAGGATAATTATTAACAATGTCAATAAAAGATAGTAAAGTTAAACTTATCCATAAAATCTTTTACGTTTGCTGGTTGTATAACCTCTTGTTTATACTTCAAAAACATTTTAAGTAAAACAAAATCAAAATACATAATAAAACAGATATAGCCACAAACAAATCCGTATAAAATGCAAATATCAATGTTGTTATACAATCACCTGACCTGTTGGGATGCAAAAAGTAATAGCTTTGCTAAAAGTAGCAGAAAACTAGTTGCATTTCTAGTTTCTACTAACTTTATATATGTTTTGCAATACAAAGTTTTTTAATTTCCGTGCATAAAATCATTTATAATTTTGCAATGAAATTTCAAACTTAATAGTGAAAGATTTTAATCTTGTAGCATATTTCTACTGTGATAAAGTGCATTTAATGTTGAGTCTATCAATAATATGTATGTCAAATATGAACATTTCTTTATAAGGCATAGAAATTACTTACCGTAAGATAATTTTAAAAGATTTAAAAGAACTTAATAATACAAAGAAAATAAATTATTAAGTAAGGCTCCACGAGGGAATTATATTTTGTTAAAGCGTCCGTCTGCTTGGGGATTTTAGGACCGTTTAAGCTTGATTAAATTTTAATTGCAACTTATTACTACTAAACTTTGCCTTCTCTTTAAAAATCTTTAAAAATTATTCTCCATTAAACGCGTACGTACGATTTTTTATTTTTTTCTGGTTTTTTATTGAAAAGTTGTTCTTTTTTTCTATTATTTGCTTCAAAAGTAATAAAAAATATTTTCTAAAATTTGTGGCTATTAATGCTTTTAAATAATTGTATTAATGGTTTAAGATTAACTTTTAATGATGAATGAATGATGAACACTTATTAAAATCCATTCACCTTTACTAATTAAGTATTAAAAGTTTAAAACTGATTAAAATTGCTTGAATTTAGTGTTTATCAAAAATAAAACCAATATTTTGCAGTTAACCTTAAGGTACATCTCCATACAGCTGCATAATTTACCTTAGATATCTTGTCAGGTCAGGTACGTAAAATGAATATTTTAAAAGGGTCTCCGCTTTACGTGGCAGTAAATATTACCAATTTACGTTACTGTCTCCTGAAATTGATTGACATATTGATTTTATCGTTAATATTTCGTGCTCTTTTAGTTTAACAGAATTGTCTTTCAATGACTGAATTGTTAAATAAAATTCACCTATTCAGAGCTGTAAAAATTACAAATCTTGTTCATGAAATACGACACTTACGATGACAACTTCTATTATATTACAGCTCTATTTATCCATAGACAGCGAATGGATCAGAAAAAAGAAACTATATCAAGCAAGGAGCTTGGCAAGTCCAATTTACGTTAACACACCTGATTATTATATGTTTCATTACATTTAGCCTTGTCTTTTCTTGTGCAAATATTTGGTTGATCTAATATGATCCTTCTAATCAAAAAAGGGTTACACCCTTTTTTATCACATATTTTGTAAACATTCTAATATATTTAAACATCTGGGTAGAATTTACTCTTAAACACGAAGTATTAGTATGCGTCGGGTCGATTTAAACATTCATTTCTTTTTTGAAATGTGATATTATTTAAAATTAACCTTCTATTAAAATGATATGTTTTTTCTAAATTATGATCCAAAACAGATTGATAAAATTGTTCATGTTGCTCTTACAAATTTACAAATCAAAATGTGCCCAAGCACAAATCCAACGCCGAATACTGATCCAAACATCCTAAGCAAATGTTTGCTTACAAAATTTTACGCAAGCTAAAAATAATAATTTATTCCTACCTTCTTTTATAGCTTTGCATTACTCGGAACTATTTGTTCTAACATAATTATAATTGACATAAGAATTCATGTCAGTTATAAATGTGCAAATAAAAATTAACACTCACAATTTTTACAACCATTTCTATGCTGCCACGTTGATCTATCAGGTCCATAAGTAAAACTTAACGCTAAGTTATTAACTTCATTACGGTCTATAACACGGACAAAATAGCGTAGTTTTATTTTGAAAACTAATTCTGTTATCACGGTGTAAACATTGGCTTGGTGAAAGTAAAAAAAAATTGTATAAAGAACGGATTTCATTCTACCAATTGACACAATATTAACGGACATATTAAGAGTAACATCTTAATTAAATTTATAATCCTCATTGATGGTAAAAATACTTGTACAATTATTTGCAGTGAAGATCTGTATAACCCGTAGGTCTGAAATAAAATAAGTTGGCAGTATTTTGTGTTTAACACATGGTTACCGCACACTATCACCGACTTGTTGTTATGATAGTTTTGTTAAAATATCCTCCATTTTATTTTCAAATTCATCAAGAGGGAGGTCAGTACACCCCTAAAATAATATGTTCATTAAGTTTAACGAAAGTTAGTTCAATAATTGGCTCGACAGAGAGCGCCACTATATCTGATCGAGTTTTAAATGTACATCATTACGGCTAAGATAAATGAGTCACACAGACGCGGAGAGCTTTCTCCCCACAGTACAAGCTTGACAATCTGTAATTTTCAATATTTGTAATATTATTACTCTGTTATTGTTATTGTTGCTCTTTGATAATCAGTACTCTGTATGTATTATCTATGTCAACTAGATAGCTTCATAACTTCTATAAGAATTATCCATATAGAGTTTATAGAGCTGCGAAAAAACTTATAAAAAGAAAGAAATATGACTAAAAAGAAATAAAGATTACTAAAATAAGAATTAAGAATAAAATAAAATATTAACAGAAATATTCATAATAATTACTACTATTTTTTAAATAAATATTTTAAAAATGTTAATAACTTCCTGGTATGAAAGGGGATCTTTAGTAATGTTTTCGACTTTTCTATTTATTGAAGAAAATTACAACAGTTATTCTTATTTATGGTCCGGTTTTGTTGTTTTGTGGAACTATCATTGCTCATTTCTAGAAAACTGAAGCTTTAAACTCCAAGGTCAGTATAAAAAACAAAAATTAAAAAAATATTTATACTTATTGCAATATCTGTAAAATATTTAATGGTCAGGCGAAAATAATTTTATTATTATAGTAACTTATTATAAATACTTATTATTTATTATTTAAAGAGCAAAAATAAATCACTACTTTATATATTCTTTTATTTATTAAGTATTAAAAATTATTTGGTCAACTGATTAAATACGGTTAGAAAATCGTTAATAAAGTTTAATTTTACTAAATGTATTTTACTATACATAAAGTTATGAAAAGCAAATCTGTCTTTGACACTTTAAAAGAGTTTTTGTTACAGTATTTGAAAAGAAACTGAAAACATTAATAGCATAAAAATTGTAATATTATTTTAAACTTATGTTATCCTTATTTTCATAAATGTAATAAGTATATGATAACATAAAAAAAATGTATTACTTAAGAGCATTGCATAAAGATAGCAGTACATCCAAAATTATTTATTCTTTTAAAATAATGAAAACAAGTTTAAATCTTGAAAATAACAGACCAAAGTTGCATTATACTCGTAAGTAAAAAACCTTAAATTCTAGCTTTAATAATTTGAAATATTTATTAAAAAAAAAAAAAAAAAAAAAAAGTCATTTTCACATCCTAAAATATTTATTAACAGTTAACAAAAACTACATAAATGCTAAATAGTCAGATATACATCATTTACGTCCAAATTAAGTCCCAAGTTATTGCAAAACTACAAAGAAAGGAAAAAATAAATTGTACTTTAGTTACCGTTAATTTTTTTTTGTCTTTTAGGATGTTTGATTCAGATTGTTTGATTCAATCATTAGGGTTGGTCCTGTTATATTTTTTGTGGAAATAAAACTTTTGATTGATTACAATGATGTTATCGTCTACACCTTGGTAATACCTGTAAAGTTATTTTACAATCTTAAAATTTAATAAAGTAGCGTGGATAGTCTAAAGTGTCTATCTAGTTTAGACAAAATATTTAAAAGTATGTAAAGCAAGTAACTTGCTATTTTCCAACCAAATTAAACTTCTACCAAAGTCCTCCCACTTCCAATTAAAAGTTAAAAATATAGCTAACCACCTGAATATTTCTATTTATTGCCTAATTTGAGAACAATTTGTAAGAAAATGTTTGAGATAAATTAACTTAAAACGTTTATGATATTGTCTTTTACTCGCATTTTTTTCATCTCTTCTCTTTGGGATAGTAAATTTCGCCAGTATTGTGGTAGGATCGCCCAATATAATTTTAATAATAGAAAATAGTTTATGAAAACCACATTACATAGTCGTTACTATGTAATGTGGTTTTCATAACCTATTTTCTAGTAGAGACCATTTCCTAAAAATATAAATTATTTTAAAACCTCATAGTATAAAATTAATAATATATAATTATCCGTTTATATCAAGACGTCTTATCGACTTACTGGCTACAACAACCTGACTAATAAAGTTAAGACCACTTCATACGACTTAATCATTAGAAATAATTGTATATTATTAAGCATAATAAAATATATGTTTCGTGTGGCATTGACCGAAATATTTATTATTTTGGAAGTCTATAATATTCTACTATAGCTCGAAAACAGCTTAATATATGATTACGTACTCTACAGGCAGTAGGTACATAATATCGACATACCTTATAAAATTGGTTTTGTAACCTTTTGTTGGTAACCTGCTAGTAGCTATATAAAGTAAACAATAACACTGGCGATAGATCATTTGGCATGGTATGTATCAATTGTTTATTAATATTTAACGAGAAATACTTTTAGGAGCCATTCTTAGGAAAGCCGTAAACAATCAATAAGCGACGGAGCGTTCTTGCAATTCCGTTGCGTTTAGTAATCGCTGGAGTTTAGTTTTAGTAAATTGACGAATAATTTATTGAAAATAGGTGTAAGTTAATTTGGTGCCAATCCCTTTGTTGGTATATTTAAAGTATTTCAGGTAAAGTGAATATATTTTGTGAAATTTTGTTACAAATAAATAGCTACAGTACAGCACTTAACAAAGGAAAATATTATACTTAATATTTCTTCAAATATTGTACTATTATCATAAATTCTGGAATTAATAAAAAACTGGTAAGAGTACAATTAATAATACTAAATATATTTTGAATTTATCATTTTATACTGTCCACAAAAAAATTAAGTAAGATTGACATAACGAACATTTTTATATTTACTTACAAATGATACCCATTTTATTTTCACGGTTTTCAATAAAGTGTATTGTCACTTTTTTTTTTTCAACCACAACTTTTATAAAATTTCGCTTTGTCATCAATCTTTGATTTCTATTCTATATTAATACTTGCGCAACATTTATAACAAATAGGGTTACCATCAATACGGGATGCTCTTCTCTTCTATCCTTTGTCACCACCATTCGGTCTCATAGGTTTCATTCAATTTATGTCTTAAAATGACTGCACCTAACGCCGAAAATTATATACATTGTATCACTATAAAGCAGAGACGCTATGGAACGTACTTCCTAATAATAATCGTTTTCAATCACTAACGATGTTAAAAACTGTTTTAAAAAAATGTTTTGTTATATTTTGTTTAAATTCCGTATATATAATAAAGTTATATATGTGATGAGTGCTGCAGTTCGTAAGTACGAGTTGCCTGAAATAGATCATTGTAGTAAAAAGGTTTCTTTTTGCTTTCATGTTATTACACTGTTCTGTATTATATATCTTTTAAGATACATACATTATACATACATTTAAATAAAGATAAATAAAGAAATATGGTAAAGAGAACTTCTTTTACTAATATCATATATATTTCTTTCTTGTCTCACCAAGTTCACTGAAATTACTTATTACGCTATTTCCATGACATACATCCAACTTCCGTATCCATGTAGACATTGTTATTATGTTTTAGTGTTGAATAACTAAATAGGAATATGATAATATTTTAGTGAAATATTTTTTTGTCGATACTTCAATATTTTGGTGAAAACTTTTTGGTGAAAATAAAACATAGTTGCATTAGCCTATATTATCTTTGTTGAAAATTAAACTTCAAATACATTCACTCTAGTAACTATATCTAAAGTCTACCATATAAAATTGGAACTGAGTTTTAAAAGCACTTCATTTAGTTTTATACGGCCTTTATACTCTGCATTCATTAACTGGACAATATATTACAAGTTAAGGGAAAGTAATGTCCAATATCTACCTTAATTTCTTATCATGAATTCTGATGATGCCAAATGTTATTGATCTGATTATCTTTTGTCTTTTATTTATTATTTATTAGTCTAAAGGCAGCGATCAAAATTATAGACTATCGGATTTATTATTTCTAAAATAAATTTAATCGATAAGATTGACCAAATTATTAATTATATTATATTTTACAAATATAATATAATGAATAACTAATATAATAATAATCACTATAATATAATAATAACGGCAGCCAAAACGTGGGTAATACAGAAGAAGAATTTAAGAAAGATAAATGCCGTGGAGTGCGATCTCTTCGCAGAATATGCGGAGTCAGTCTAGCTGATCGAATCCGCAATGATGAGATCCACAGAATGGCAGGTACTAGCGAAGATGTCGTAGTGAGAATAAAGAAAAACGTGCTCAGGTGGTTTGGGCACGTCGAACGAATGACTGATAAAAGAATGGTAAAAAAGATTTATATAGGAAAAGTGAGTGGTAAGAGAGACAGGGGGAGGCCTCGAGTGACCTTCGAAAACACAGTATCAATGATACTGGAGGAAGGTCACGTAAAAAGCATGAGGACCCCTCGGAGGGCATGTATGAAGAGGTTGATGTCTGTGGCCGAGGCGAAAGAGGTATGTAGGGACTGTAGCATTTGGCGCTCCGTCGTCTCTGGCTACCCCGAAAGGGATAGGGCCTGAAGCTAAATAAATAAATAAATTATATTTTACAAGTACAGTTTTTTGTCTTATATTCGTAGTAGAAATTAATGAATCGTTCATAAAGAAAACAATTATAAGTGTTTTATTGAAAATTTTAGAGTTCTTGTTGCGGTCGGCGTTTTAAAGTATATATTTAACATTTAAATTCATTTGTATAAATTAATTTGAGCAAAATTATTACCTCAATTATATGTGCTTTGTGGTACAGTTAATTGATAGACAGTTCATTTAAATGAAAATGGTACCGAGAGGTGATCTGTAATTTAAAAATATTCAGAGATTGCTTTTTAGTTAGTAGTATAATTATGTGCAGCCACACATCCTCTAGCGGCTTTAGTACACACCTATATATTTTAGCATAATGACGTAACGAACTAACATGCAATTTAAAATACCTGTTATATTTTAATTAAATTGTAAACGAACAACAGACGTTTTTGACTGAAATGAATAGAATGTGATTATAAAAGACTATCACTTAGATTCCTCGAAGATTAATTATTTTTTATCAGTTCCTCTTTGTTCTTTGCGGCATTCAAGAAACTTCATCTTGTTTAAAAGGCCATGTTAACGAGTTTCTAAGCGTTATTACAAAGGAGGGAAAAATCTCACTACAGGTTATCAAATTATTAAGTTACTTTGTAATATTGTTGATTTAGTTTAAGATCAAAAAGGTATATTTTTTAAGTATATACTTTTTTAATTAATTGCTTGTGGAAAAAAGACAATAAAATGTATATTTTATATGTTAATATATGATAATTAATGAAAATTATGTCAAAAACAATTTCCCTATTTAAATGATTTTTTTATTTAATGAATATCATCTAAAACTTTGACTTGGCAATAAATCCTTACAGAGTTGTATACAGTAACACAATTACTTTAATTTGTATGTTATAATATTGAACAATTAATAAACAACAATATTATTACTAGTTAACATCTTAAAGACGATGTCAAAACGGTCAAAAGAGACGGTGTAGTTAAACAAATATTGTCTATAGCTATAAAAACATTTTATTCTTTAATTCTATGCTATTTATACTTTTATAACATTGTAGTCTACATACATTAATTACATCACTAATATAAATTACTTTAATGTTATAACAGTAACGATAAATAAATTAAGAATAAACAAAGATCTGTTAGCTTATATTGTGAGATATTTTTGGTCTTTCTTCAATAAATTGATGAATGAAGCCATAAACTTTTAATATTTAAACTTAACGGAACTACAGAAAGTATTCAAAGTACAATTTGTTGGTCTTGCAAGCAATTTAAACTTTCATGCCAGTGTTATTTATGAAAAACTATTGAACTTTGACGCTCGTTATTATACTGCTGAGTTGTTATGAAAACTAAATTTCGTTTCATAGCTTCATTTTAAGCGTAGTTTTCCTGATTTAAAAGAAATATTATTTTATTTCAACAAGTTAAAAAGAATATAGCATGGATTACGTCTCAGCAATCATAATCATGACATCATAGTAAATTTATAATTGAATTGATAGTAGTTATGAATGTATATATGGATACATAACAATATCAATTACATATATATATATACGATATAATCGATAGTGTTATGTATCCATTAGATATAACAGTATCACCTGTTTGAGCTTGTTAGTAGAAAGAAATATGACGTAAAAGAAATAAAGATTTATAAAAAATTAAGAGTTATTATGAAAGGTTAAAAAGTAATAAGAATTTCTATTAATAATAGTTAACATCATTTTAAAAATGAATAAACGTTTTAATTTACTTCAAAATATAAGATCTTTAGCAGTTTCTACAAAAATTCTCTACATTGCAAACAGTTTTAAAAATATTTAAAAATTTATCGCTTAGTTTCGTTGTTTAGTGGAAAATTACCGTGTCTCATTATTCATTTATTGAAAAACATTTGGTGTAATTTAATGCTATAAAAGTCCCTGGTCTATTAAGTCCTCTTTTATAGGCCATTTTTCATCCTTTAGAGAAACAATCTTTTTTTTTTAGGTCTTAACTAGTAATGTTAAGACCTAAAAAAAAAAGATTGTTTATTATTAAAAGGAAATAGGCAATAAAGTTTAATTTTATTAAATGTATTTTGCTGAAGTACATAAAGTTATAAAAAAGACTAAGGAAACATTGAGAAGCAAATCTATATTTAACACTTGCGAAGGATTTTTGTTATAAGATGATCAAAACGACTTTAAATAATGGACCCCACAGACAAACATCGCGGTTCTAATAAAAAGACATTACAAAAACACATAAATTCTTAACTTACCTTAGTTTTAATAATTTGAACAAGGACATGACATTTTTCAAATTTCTTTTAAACCATAACCCAATTTGTGTCTTTTTGATTGCAAAATTTCATAATGTTCCATCAAGAAGTTTTCGAGACTATTCGTGACAAAGAATGTGAAAAAGTCTCCAGTAGAACCGAGAGAGACCTCTAAAATAATTATTAAAAATTAACAGTTAACCTAACATACATAAATGCCTCTCTTTTTATGGTTTTGTTCTAATTAATAGCTCCAAGTAATTAAAACGCTACAAAGGAAGGAAGAAATAAATTGTACTTTAGCTCGCTTTAAATTTGTTAGTCAACTTGTTTATTTAGGATGTTTGAATTAACCATTGGTGTTGGTCCTCAAATTTGGCACTTTTATATTTATAAAGTTGTAGGAAAAACTTTTTAGGCCATAATATAGATAGAAAGAAGAATTTAGAAAACATTTATAATTTTAAGACCAGTTGTTATTATTAAATCATACCACGTTTTTAAAAAGTTCAAAAGTAATATTATAAAGTATGTTAGTTACTTTTTATTATAGAGACAAAAAAAACTACGAAAGCCTTCTCACATTAAAAGTTAAAATATAGCAATGCACCTGGAATTTTATATTTGTTATCCAAAGTCCAACTAATTTATAAAAAAAATTACTTATTTCACAATATACATTTTAACTGGCAACTATTAACACATTTGTAGAGTATAATTTTGAAAAAATAGCCATATATTTAAAAAAAAACTAGAAAATTTACACAGCAATAAAGTCCGTTCTGTTCTTCAATATAAAATCTAAAAATTTAGCATGCTAGACAAAGTGATCGCTTAAAACCAAATTAGAATGCTAGCTTTGAATTTAAAATTTGTTTTACTAATTCTGACCATTAAGAATTTTATACATATTTTAATTTCAGTTTATTTGATTTAGACAATTATTGGTATCCTGTTTCCTTTAACACCCTACCACAACTTACACAATTATTACACAATTATTGGTATCCTGTTTCCTTTAACACACTACCAAATATTATTTATTTATTTAAAACTTTATTGTACAACATAAAATTATACAAATGGCGGACTTAATGCTAAAGCAATCTCTATCAGTCAACGGAAATATAAAATACAGAAAAACAAACAAGGGGTACAATAGAAAACAAACAAACAAATACACACAACTTATGTAGATAACAATCAATACATATATGGATACGTATATATATATATATATATATATGTATATATATATATATATATATATATTACATATATATACTTGTACTACATATAAATATATTAAATATATAAAAAGATACATACATATACATACATACATACATATATACATGCATAGGATGATAGTAAGACGATGATGTATATATAAAAATAAGGATAATATTATGCCAAGATTATTGTAAATTATTATTATTATAAATATCACTACGCAATAATAATTATAAAAAGTTAGAAGAATGGTTATGTCATTTTCTGGTGTAGATATATATGTTAGTCCCGAAGACCGAAAACGCTCAGTGGACGGAAAAAACGACCACATCGCGTTCTGGCTGCCTTCAAATGCACAGAACGCGTTCTGGCTACTTTTAAACGCTCGCAACGCGTTTTGGTAATTGTCGAACGGCCAGAACGCGTTTTGTCATTTGTCAAGCGCTCAGAACGCATTTTTGATATTTTACTCGTGTTACTTATCACTCTCTACCTGCGTTCAATAAAATTCAATTTTGTACCAATAAAACAAATGAATTTTTATTGATATTCAACAAGTCTTAAATTTATTATCTGTTCACTTTTACACTTTTATTGAATTTGATGAAAAAAAATTTGAATGAATGAAATAATATAGGAAAAATTATTGCTCGACCGTCTTTTTAGTTAGTATAAATCAATTTATTGCTCAGTATTTTTCAACTTTCGATTACATAAGTCAGTACATTACTTATTTTTACAAGAACTGCTTGAATGACATTTCGAATTACATTTTACATTCAAATTTCGACATATGCATTTCTTATCAGTACAGAATCGTTTGCAATTACAAAAAACAAAGCCTTGTTTGCTTCCCGAAGATAAAGCCGAAGCTGATCGTAAGGAAATAGTTTTTTCTGCAGATACCTCAGTTTGGTCAACGAAATTACTGTCGGCGATTGTAAATTCATTGCGAGCATATAGATGTTCGAGAGTACCATTTTTCGTACCAAGTTTGTAAAGACCGGAAGATTCGACCTGAGTGACAACTGCTAGCACGTTTCTGGGAGCTAATCGTCCGCGATCAACATCGGGGACTCTTACTACGACACTAGTTCCGATTTCAGCTGGGGGAAATTTCGAATTGGACAATGCTAACATTTTATCCGCTTGTTTTCGCAAATTCTTTTTCGCATTGCCTTGTCCATTTTGAATAGAACTTTTTCTAACACAAATGTTGCAAATAACTGCTTTTCCGAACCCTTCACTTGTTGTCTTCCCACAAATCGCATGGACAAAGTTGTGACATTCCGAACATTTGTGCGCTCTTGAAGATTCTTTCTCGCAGATTATACAGTTCACTTTATTTGAGTCTTCGACGTTTTCCTTGTCCTCACTGCAATCCTCAATGTCGTCTAATGGCTGAAGTTCTACAATGATAATAATAATAATAATAATAATAATAATACTAATAAGAATAATAACAATCATCATTTTCGTTATAAAAATAAAGATGTACCATTGTCCTGATCTATATTTTTCAACAGTTCTTCGAGCTCTTCTTCAGTTTCGATTCGCGAATAAACGTCTTCGGTCAAAGGAGAATCGGCAAGTCCAACTTTTTGCGGGCTTCCAAACATGGCTTCGTAAGGACTCATTTTGATTCCAACGTGGAGAGAACGATTTTTTTTACTTTGAATAAAGCGCAACCCCTCAGACCAAGTTTTTGTTTTGTTGTCAGCCATCCAAGATACCAGCATGTCACGTACATCTTGATTCGACCTTTCCACGGATCCTTGACTTTGGGAATGTCGTGGTTTTCCATGGACGAGTTTCATTCCAGGCCATAATTCAGTCAAGTTTTGTATGATCTTGTTCGAAAATTCTCGGCCATTGTCACTTTGAAGTATAAATGGCGCCCCAAACATGCAAAAAATGTCAACGAGGTGATAAGCTACTTCCTCAGCCGTTTTGGTTTTGAGTGGACGTAGAAGTGTAAATTTAGTCAGGTGGTCTTGGTAATTCATGATGAAGCGGAAAGGGCCATCTTGTTCCGACTGCATATCTATAAGATCAACTTGGCAACGGCAATTCATGTAATTTGAAAGAATCGGGCGAACAACTAATCCTTTTTTCGGCATCTTTTTTTTCAATTGGCATTGTTCACAGGTTGACAAGAAAACATCGATAACTTCTCTGGTAATGTTGCAATACTTCTTTCTGAGTTCAGCTTCCATAACTACAACAAATAGAATTTTTCATTCAATTATGCGTGCTTTACATTTCAATTTTATTACTGTTTTTGCTTTATTTTTTTACCTCTAGTCCTTTTGTGACCAGTGTCGACATGAGCTTTTTTTAATGCGTCATACAACTCGTTTGAACTGCAATAGTAAATAATCGGTGCACTGTCAACGGATCGCTTCTTGATTAATTTTTCCGTCTCGCTTATCTTCATGATATCGAAACGTTTAAGCCGTCTATAGTCTTACGAAGTCAAAGACTCCTGATTTTTGCGCGCCATTTGGGCATGTTGAACTTCTTTTAAAAGTGATTTGTACTTTTCCTGAGATAGCAATATTGATCTATCGTCACAATTTTCAATAATTGTTTTTACTTTCTCCTCGAAAATTTCTTTCGCTGATTTATCAGACATTTTAACGGAAGGGTAACGTTTAAAACGACTTTGATAAGTTGCTTAGTCAACGACTAAATGATCTTGTCACTTTACTGACAAAAACTGTACTGATTTTTCATTAACTCAAGATTGTTGTTATATACCCAAAGGACTACCCTTTCCCCCCTCCCTCTTCTAGGTTTTATAACATGCAATTCTATGGAAATATTCTCGAAACGTTAATCCCTAGACAAAAGTGTCATATTGATAGTAAATGGAGAAAAAGTTCAAAATCTGTACTTCTTTAAAATCATTTAATTTATAATCGTATATAGTCATCGGTACGTGCATTGTTCCAAATTCACCGAAAATACCATAAAAATTACAAAGAATCAATAAAGTTCTCAATGAATGAATCCTTATTGGCAGGTGCGTCAAGCCAGCGAGCGACCAATAAAATTTATTACTGCAGTCAGTAACAAAAGGCCTATTGTTAAGCATATGTTGACAGAATCTCACATCAGAAAATGTTAATAAAACTTTTCTTTTTAAATTTATTCATTCACATTTTATGAGCTTTACAATAAAAGTGTAAAAGTGGCAAGAATTTCTTCCGAGAATTGAAAAACAATAATTTAATAATATAATTGGTAATTTACCCAACAGATAATAAATTTAAGACTTGTTGAATATCAATAAAAATTCATTTGTTTCATTGGTACAAAATTGAATTTTATTGAACGCAGGTAGAGAGTGAAGTAACACGAGTAAAATATCAAGAATGCGTTCTGAGCGCTTGACAAATGACAAAACGCGTTCTGGCCGTTCGACAATTACCAAAACGCGTTGCGAGCGTTTAAAAGTAGCCAGAACGCGTTCTGTGCATTTGAAGGCAGCCAGAACGCGATGTGGTCGTTTTTTCCGTCCACTGAGCGTTTTCGGTCTTCGGGCCTAACATATATATATATATCTACGGATACGCTTTTTAAATACAGGTTTATTCGGGGCACGTCGAAGCACATCAGGGAGGTCGTTCCAGAGTTTAATAGCGTGTACTGTGAAAGAGTTAGAAAGAAAACCAGTATGTTGCAAAGGTACAAATAAGGTAAGATTAGAATCTGACCGAAGATGTAAATCGTGAGTTGACCTCAGTAGCTGAAATTTACATTTCAAGTAACGAGGAGAAGCTGGATCATTCAGGATAGAGAATAGCTGACATAAAGTTCTGGATCGTCTTCTTTCGCGGATAGGTAGCCATTTAAACTTAGAGCGGTACTGAGAGATGTGGTCAAATTATATTGCGTAAGGAACAACTTTTACCAAATATAGGGAATTATTTCGAGATTAACAACATTATTAATGCGGGGAAAACAATTTAAATCAGTTTTAGAATTTTAATAATATTTACAACAAGGCTAATAAAATATATAAAAAATTTTCAAACTCTTATAAAGCCTAATTTTCCAATTACTGACGTGATAATATGGAGTGTATTTGAAATAACTATATCAGCTTTCAAAGATTAATCAACGGGATATAACTCTTATGAGTATTCTGTTACCGTAACATGAAAGGAAGTAGATAGGCTTGATATGTGGTGCTCGCTTGTGACGGATTAAACAGGTCGAAGTTGTTTTCACATCTATTAAATATATTGTGTAATATTAACGAATAGAAAATAATAAAATTTTATAAATAATTTTCATTATATTACTAAAAAACTTATCAATATTTTTGGCAACGAGCAGCTTTGAAGATTGACCAGAATCTTTATGTCCCAGCCGAGTAACTAACAAGCAGTTTTGCTAATTTGGACTGTAAGCTGATTGGACTTTATTCTGATGATTCGTCATTTTATACCCTCTTAAGAATTTGAAATTTTGGGATCTTTAGTAACCACCGTTTCAAGCCAGTGTTGCTTTCAAGTAGAAGTTTCTTTAACAAACGCATCAAATCGGGGTCGCGATCTGCAACTAGAGAGCTAGCCGTTTTGCTGTTTGGTACTATAGAATTTGGCCTATAGTATCACTACAGTGACAGGGACAGCGACACTAGTATCGCCAGAAGGAAAATAAATCTTAGTCATGTAGCCTGCTTGACACCAGCCTTCCGAAAACGTTTCTGTGTATACTTTGAACGGGTAATAAACGAGGAAAATGAATGTCCGTGATTGGTAGAAATTGTTGTAGCAAATAATAAGAAATATTAAGAATAAGAATATATATAAATATAGAATATTTGAATAAGGTCAGACGGCTGATGATATTTGTTCTGCTGAACTATAACTTTAAATTTATCACAGTGAGTGAATATATTATTATAGTAATCATTAAATAATGACGAAGACAAATTGAGAAATCACAAAAGAAAATTTCCGATTGTTCTACTTTTTTGAATTGCTATTTTATAATGGTATCGTGTTTTATCGAAAATACTAGCTGTTACATTTATATTTTATTTAATATTATTTTAAAGAGTTAATCAAATTTTACTTATCTCAACCATATCATGCTTAGTGTTGACTTCATTAACGTAAGTAACTTTGATGGTAATTTAAAAAGAGTGAAACAAACACCGTTGACTTTAAAGAGTATCAAATCTTTTCATAGATCAAAGTCAAAAGTGACTTTGATCATAAAACCAATAATGTCCTTACCCGTCCTCTGGAAATATTTTGAAGTATACTTAATTCCTGATAACATCTATTTAAATCGACTTGTAAGCTTTGGTAATGAATTAACTTACTCTGACCAATATTGCTTTAAAGAAAGTTACAAATTTCGTAATTTCTGTTCATTAAAAGTTTTAAAATACTTATATTCCATTCATAAAATAAAATTACCTCATTAAAAGTTTACATAAAATTTCAAGGACATATTTTTTTATAGAACACAAAAAAAATGGATATTGATATATAATCGTATCTCTTTTAACTAAGTTAAGATATAATTGTTCCCTCATAATATGTTAAATATAAAAAAGGTTAAAGAAAAAAAACTTTTGTTCTTTCAGAGTTTATCAGTATAATCGGCAGGTGTTCTGAACAGATCGAGAGATCGAGAGAACAGATCGTTCTGGAGAGCAATGTAAGTTAGGATAACTAAATAAAGATTATATCCATATAAAATCAAGAATGTAATAAAACTTGCAATAGATCATACATCTTACAAGGCATGTATCGATAATTCATTAATCGAAGAGAGAGATACTCTTAGAAGAAATTGTCGATGAAAGATATAAACATCAATAAGCGACGGAGCCTACTTGCAGCCATTGGGTTTAGTGATGGTCGGAGTTTTGTTTTGCTAGTAAATGGATGGACAATTTATTGAAAATAGGTGCGAGTTATAGTTTTTTTTCGACTAGAAGTTGGTGTCAGTCTTTGTTTGTATATTTACACATATTTTAGGTAAAGTTAAAAAAAATTAAACTACGTCAAATTTTGTTATACTTTTTACCACAATGATGTATATACAAATAAAATAATATGTTATCGCAAAGCCTGTATTTATAAAGTAACTAACACAAAACATAATGTACGAGATGCTTACAAATAATAGTATATCACTTTTATTTACATTTTCTAGACTAATAACGATAATGCTAACAAGATTAATATCGATACCTGTGATACCAAGAGAAAAGTGATAAAACTTGAAAACCATCGTCACGATTTATTTCTTAAAATTATTTTTCACCTACCTTGATTTTAAATCTTATTAACACCATTTACCGCTCTATAATTATCCCAATGTAATGAAAATTCAGGTTTAAACTTGTTATAAAACTTTACGTATTAAAATTATTTTACACATATTTATTAAAACATATTTCTGTATTGAAAGCTATTAGTAGGATAAAACTATTTAAAAAAAATTATTGACTGTTATCTCGTTGTTCAACCACTCCATTAAAGCTTTCTTCAATTGCCTTCTGTAAAAGAAAAATGTTTACAAAATATGTATTTAACCGATTATTTATTTTATTTGAATCGAAATTTGCAGATTAGTTTCGACTCTCTTCCTCATTTATGAGACCGCAATACGTGTTCCGCCAGGAACTGGAACTGACGAACTGGCAACTACATGATGCTCTCTGGACGCGGTAGCGGAGAAAGAAAAAGTGCCGTCCGTGTTCTTGAAATATATAGTATAAAAATAATTACTAAATTTTTTTAAAGCAAAGTAAAACAGTAGTAAATCCATTTTAGAGACGAATGACGAAAATATGTGTTAGATTAATATGTATGGCAACACAAATGTATAATGTAATGTTGGTACTATTGTTGTTGTACGGTTGGCAATAATGTATGTAATTAAAAATTCTCTCCATGTTTGAAATGTGCTCTGCGTTTGATGTATTCCTAATAAAACAACATATACCATAAACACAGTTTTCATTCATTATATTTAACAGGTTATGGGCCCAGAAGCGTATACTTGTAAGAAAATTAATTAAAAGTAGTGACATCGGACTTGTTTCTATATCGGCGAAAAAGTGAGGTTAGGTGAGGACGCGTCAGTAAAATTTTCGTCGAGAAGGTGATTATTTGCTTTAAAAAATAGCAAGGAAGGACAGCATGATGGAAGCGAATCCAATAAATATTACGAATAATGTGATGAAACTGGAAGGAGCCCGAAACTGGAACATATGGAAGTTTCAAATGACCGTACTTTTGAGGGGTTAGGGATGGTTGGACATTGTGGAAGGGCAGACGATGAAACCTAAGGATGCTGCTAATCTAAATACTTGGGAGTCCAAGGACACGAAGGCTCAAACACTTCTAGTGACAAGAATGTCGGAAGATGTTATGTTACACCTTGTCACATGTACAACTTCGGCTGACATGTGGAAAAAACTCCTCAGCGTGTACGAGCAAAAATTGGAGACCAGTTTCCATATAATCCAACAGCGATTTTTTCAATATAAATATGAAAAAGGAGGTGAAATGTCTGTGTTTTTGTCAAAGATACAGGAAATACGAAATCAGCTCAAACAGTTGGGCAAGGAAGTTTCAGATAAATTCACTATAACTAAAGTATTAATGAGTTTACCGAACGAGTATAAACATTTTGTGTCGGCCTGGGAGTCAGCACCAGAAGACAGACGGACATTTGATAATTTAGTGGCCAGGCTGCTAATCGAGGAGGAAAGACTGAAGGAAAAGACAGAAGAAAATGATAGTACACTGTCTACGTCCGCGTTTGTAGCTAGAAGGAAATTTAAGTGTTTTAAGTGCGGCAAGTCCGGACATTTCCAATCCGAGTGCAGAAGTAATAAAGACAGTGAGAAAAAAGTGAACGATAATAAATGTTTTTACTGCGGCAAAATCAGACATTACAAAGCGCAGTGTCGTTTTAGGACGTCAAAGGATAATAAGAAGATGAGTAATGCGTTCATTGTGTCGGACTCAGTGCATAAACAATACGAAGAATCAAAGTGGCTAGTTGACTCTGGAGCCAGTGAGCATATGTGCTGTGATCGTTCTTTGTTTTCGTCATTTCAAACTGTGTCGCAAAAATCCGTAATAGTCGGTAACGGAGCTATTATTAGTGTGTTGGGATGTGGACAGATGGCGGTGCAAATCCACAACGGAAGTGAATGGATAGACTCAACTATAGACAATGTGTTGTTCGTTCCCGATTTAAAGACGAATTTATTTTCTGTGAACCGCGCTGCGGACCGGGGATACGTAATAATGACAGATGACAGCTCATGCAAATTTCTCAAAAAGGGCGTTGTTTGTGCAATCGAAAAAAGATTTGAGAACTCATATTATTTAAATTTACGTTTTAAATGTGAAGTTGCAAGTGTTGCAAAGGTAGCAACCAATAATTTAACTGAATGGCATGAAAAGTTAGCACACCAAAACTTTGAATATGTAAAGAAATTGTTGAACAAAAATAACATTGAAACAAAACAATCTTCAGTTCTTCAATGTGAAAGCTGCTTAAAGGGAAAGATTCACCGTCTACCGTTTAAGAAAAGTGACAGCGTGACCACCAGGACGTGTGAAATGATACATGGCGATACATGTGGACCGATGGAAGAAGAATCTATTGGTGGTTCTTAATATTTTGTTGTTTTGAAGGATGACTTTTCAAACTTCAGGACTGTGTATTTTGTCAGAGCAAAACACGAAATTCAACGTTGTTTGGAGGATTTCCTGAACAAAGCGGAGAATGTAACGGAAAATAAAGTGAAAACTTTTAGGACTGACAATGGATTAGAATTTATAAACAAAGAAGTGATGGAAATGTGTTCGAAGAGAGGGATCATCCATGAAACAACTGTAACTTATACACCGAGACAAAACGGGAAGGCTGAGCGCGAAAACCGGACTCTTGTTGAAGCAGCAAGGACAATGTTACATGCTAAGAAATTGACTAAGAAACTGTGGGCAGAAGCTATACACACAGCCGCTTTCGTATTAAACAGGACAGGAAAAGGCAGAGACTTTATAGATATAAAAAGAGATGTGGTTTTCCTAAATCAAGATGTATGTAAAGAGAATGAATCAACGGTCATGTGGGATTTGAATGGACAATCTATTCAAGATGAAACTCTGAAGGTGAATGAGGTGACAGAGGACGGAGAAACACAAAGTGCCAAAGAAACTCTAACTTCTCTCAATGATGAGTCCACAGGAGAAAGTGAGTCTCACAGCGAATATGAACCCTGCGATGATGAATCATCAGAGGTGGAGGAAGGGGAGATTCAGAACGAAAGAAGTAGGAGAGTGAGGAAACAGACATCATTTTATCAGTGCCATAATGCTGTAAGTACAGAGAGTGAACCAACTACATACAAAGAGGCTATGGGGAGGAAGGATGCAAGTAAGTGGAAAGAGGCTATTAAGAAAGAATTACAAACCTTAAATGATAATAATACTTGGGTTTTTAGTGATGCACTGGTGAGTGAAAAAGTTATTAGTAGCAAGTGGGTTTTTAAGTTCAAGGGAAATAGTAACAAACAATACAAAGCTAGATTAGTGGCTAGGTTTTTTGAGCAGAATAGTGACTTTGATTTAAGTGAAATCTATGCCCCTGTTGCAAAGCTATCAACTTTTAGAATTTTTGTTGCGATAGCTACTCATTTAAATTTACCAATATATCAGATGGATGTTACTGGAGCATTTTTGTATGGAAATATAGATAGAGATGTTTATATTAAATTACCAGAAGGGGCTTATTCTGGGGAGAAAAACATTGTCAAATTAAATAAAGCATTGTATGGTCTTAAAAACTCACCCAAGTGTTGTAACAATAAATTCAACTCTGTGATTAGTAAAGAATGTTGCATTAAGTCTGATAATGATTCATGTTTATTTAAGAGGTGCATTGGTAAAGATAAAATGTATTTATTGTTGTATGTTGACGATATTCTGTTGTTTGGTACAAATGAGAGACATGTTGTAGAATTTAAGAATATACTGAATAAAAAATTTGAAATGAAAGACATGGGATTAATATCAAATTTTCTAGGCATAAATGTTAAGCAAAATTTAGAAACAGGTATTACTGAATTAGATCAAACAAGTTACTTGGAAAGTATTTTAAATAGATTCAATATGGAAAATTGTAAAGATATGTCAACCCCTATGGACATCAATTTTAATACTAAAATATTTGCAAATGAAAATGTTCATAAAGATAAAAATGTGGAGAAGTTATGCAGGCAAATTATAGGTTGCTTAATGTACGCAGCATTGGGTACAAGACCCGATCTTTGTTATCCGATTTCTTTGCTGAGTAGATATCAATCAATTGCAAATAACGAGTTACTAAGTGCATTAAAGAGAGTTTTAAGATATACTAAACATACATTGAACTACAAATTAATTTTTAAATGTAGAGATATTAATTTAAAGGGTTATTGTGATGCTGATTGGGCAGGTGATGTGTTGGACAGAAAGTCTACCTCAGGTTATATGTTTAAGCTGTCTGATTGTTTAATTCTGTGGTGTTCTAAAAAGCAAGCCTCAGTAAGTCTGTCTTCCACAGAATCAGAATATTTATCTATGAGTATGGCTGCTAGTGATGTATGTTGGCTTATAAATATATTAATTTATTTTAACTGTGAAAATATTACCCCTGTTAATATATTTTGTGATAACCAATCTACGATAATCAATGCTAATTCTGATACTATAAAAAGGCTGATACACATAGACATTCGCTATAATTTTATTAAAAATCTAGTAAAAGAAAATAAAATCTGTATTAAGTATATTAAGACTAATGAACAACCGGCAGATATGTTAACCAAGGTTTTAAGTAGGGATTTAATTGTGAAACATTTGAAAGAATGTGGTGTAACAAATTAATGCTAAATTCTTATGTAATTAAAGATATATTTTTTACGTGAATGTATCTCATAGAAAACATTTGTGTTGAGAAGGGGTGTTAGATTAATATGTATGGCAACACAAATGTATAATGTAATGTTGGTACTATTGTTGTTGTACGGTTGGCAATAATGTATGTAATTAAAAATTCTCTCCATGTTTGAAATGTGCTCTGCGTTTGATGTATTCCTAATAAAACAACATATACCATAAAAACAGTTTTCATTCATTATATTTAACAATATGCACAAGACCTCCATAGGTGCCAAGTAATATTTGATAAAAAAATGTTATTTACGTTAATAAATACCCAGAAGCTTCATAAATATTAACAAACTATAATATTAAAGTATAATTGAATATTTTTTAATAAGACATTCTTAAAAACTATTAACATTTAATTTGGAAAGCTATATTTATGTTAAATTCAGTTATAATTTAGTAAATTTAGCTACAATGATTTTTTAATTTATTGCTAAAGTTTAAAAGTCGTAATCTTAAATGTAGAAGAGACGAAATGAAACCGTTTCAACTTCACCCATGACTTTTCGGAGATAAATCCTTCTCACTTCGTAAATATATAAAATAATTATAGACCCCTGGCAACTTGTACAGTCAGCACTTAACAAACTATGATATTAAACTTCATATTTCTTCAAATATTGTACCATTATCGTAAATTCTAGAATCGATTAAAACCTTGAAGCAATTTGTACTAAATAGAGTTTTTTTAATTCAATTTGAAATGTACCTATAAATCTAAGTAAACATGACATAACCAACATCTTTATGAACAGTTTCAAATTATAATCATTTTTTTTTCATAGTTTTCAATGTAATAAAAAAGATGTAAAGTATTATTATTATATTATTCTTTATTTTACTCAATCACATTCCTGCGCTATGTTTTACTTACGTTTTAGTTATAACAAATAAGTTAAATAGTACTAAAATAAATTGACATAAATAAGGTATGGTACATTTATTTATTCTTTTAACATCAGGAATCAAATAACTTGCGATTGAATGTAAAATATAATAGAAGCATCGTGGTAGGAAAGTGTCGATGAGTTTTGTGAGGTATTTCATCGCACGCTGAGTGAAATGGAGTGCGAAGTTGATATCTGCAACAAAGATTCGTTCTATTTTGTAAACTTATATTGATTATCAATAAATTTCTAAGATATGAATTAAACTTTAATATATATATACATTTTATCACATAGGTTATTCTTTTTGCTGCTCTCTTTCATCGTTTATCACTACCATTCTATTTCAAAAGTCACGTTAAATTCAGCTCCTTTAAGATAGAGGTCGGACTAAGTAGTACAACTGACTATACCTTTAAATTATATGAATTGTTTTATATATAAAACTATAAACTATAAAAACTATAAAAACAGCCACGCTGTAGAAAGTACTTCCTAGAGAAATAAGACGTTTACAAAAACTAACTGTAACATACATTTTATGATTATTATATTTGCATGTATAACATATGCTGTGTTGTATTCAAATACGTGTGGGTTGCCTGAAAAAAAATACTATAGTGATAAGATCGCTCTTCGGTTTTTTATATTTGTTTTGTCTATCTTTGTAAATATGTGTAATAAGGTCATTTAAATAAATAAGTATTATACGGTAAAAGGTAACTCTTCCCCCTCGTACTGCTCGTGTCGATTCGATAATTTATTCTTTAATAATATTTTTGGTACCAACAAAAACCATTTTGTTACTGTAAGACTCAACATAGCAGCAGTGAAATAATCGCCATAACAATTTTTATAGCAATAACAAAACGAAAGACACTCAAAGTAAAAGCTATTTATATGTCATTCCATCTTGATTACTTTGCTTATTCAAATTTATATTTAAGTGCTCGTTAATCCAGCTCTCAAACAAATTAATCAATCTGTATTTAAAATATACCTAACTAACTAACTTAACTTAACCAAATACAATAAAGTTACTATCAAAATTTTCCTACAAAATATAAAGAAATAAGGGTTATAAAATAATTTAGACCAACTTGCCCCACTAAACTTGCTAGTGTGATTAAAAATTACTACACTTGAATTACCCATGACGATTTTGAGATATTTTGATTATTGTTGAGATACTGCGATTGTTTTGCATACAAAAAATAACGAACATAAATGACTATTCACGTGGATCCTTTAAGCTAATACATTCCTTTTATTATAATTCTAGGCATTTTGCAAACATAGTCAAGTACTGTTAACGCTATATTTTTATTCTTTGTTAAAATAGAAATTCTTATGTCCCAAATTTAAATTAATTTCTGGTATAATAAAACTTGTATGACGTTTGATTCCCAGAAATTACTTATGACGAGATGTACTCGTATTGATGAAAAGTATAAATTTTGTGTTTTTATACATTATTTTTTATGAAAGCTTTTTTTAATAATCATTTTGTAGTTTAGACCTTGATAATAAATTCGTAGTAATATAATAACTGTAGTATAAATTATACGTATGTGTTTCTATGTAAGTACCGATTCCAACATCAATCTCTCCTGGTTTGTGTCGTAGTTTAATTATAAACGGAATAAAGGCAATCTCCCGAATGTAATGCAAGCATTATTGCGATTAGAATATTTGCATTTTCAGAAACATAATAACGTCTAAGCTATTACGTTTCATATGTAAGAGTGTAAGTATTAAATAAGTTCATGATTAACAAAATAAAACAAATACTTTAAAATGCCCTATATAGATATATCAATGCAGTGTTCACGCATTGCTTTTACTATTATATTTCTGTTTAATTCCATTTGTGTCCATATAGTAATCGTACCATTTATTTAATTAAAACATTGACCTTACTATATTAGCTAATACTAATTTAATAATAAATACTAATGTATTTAATAATGCATTTACTAATGTATTTAATTATTACAGTAATTAATGTATTCAATTATACAGCTTAATTATTTTACATTTAGTAGTACTATTATACAAATACATTTTATGTCAACCAATACTATTCGGTCATCTTGTAAACAGGGAAAATATTATATAATCTTTCTTAATATGTAATTAATAATAAACAGTCATATTATAATGATTATTTTTGCTTTAATTAAATTATGTGAACTGTTTTGATCTCAAAACTTTTGTCCTTATTTATTAAATATATAACTAACACTATTTTAAAAGATATACCGATGGACCTATTCATTTAGCGAGGGTTCCACGTTACCCATATAACCCGACCTTACAGTAAATATGTAAAATAAAAAAATAATAAAATAAAAATATATAAAAAAATAAAAATATGTAACTAAAGGACAACTTTTTTTATTTCATATTAAAACTAGATTCCTCATCCATTCTAGAAAATGTATTGAAGCTATGTTTTTAAGCGAACAATACAGTGATATGTTTATTCAGGACTGGCGAAATTACATGCCATCAAGAAGACAATATAATGTGTTATCATTGATGAACGTTACAGTTACAACCTACTTTAAAACTTTACAGCGATTTCTTGGAAATAGAGAACGCAATAAAAGTTTATTAAGTCATATATGATGTATGTTGTAAGGGAAAAGAAGTATCGAGGCTTTGGCACCAAAACATTGTTCTTTATTTACTAAAATAAAATTAAAAAAAAATAAGGGTGATTAAAAATTATGCTTTTAAAAAACGAAACTTTTTCTTCATTTTGGGTAGACCTCGAAGAATTCGGTCTACCCATTCATTTGTACCCGACTTTCGAATTTTGGAAAAATTTCTTCACAGGAGGTCTTCTTATGACCCTATGAGTCCGAAATGACCATTGGTCAAAAAGTTTATATATACATATATATATATATATATATATGCGTGCGTGCGTCCAGATTCAACTTTTGTCAGCACGATAGCGGCCGCAGTTTCGCTCGGATCGCTTTCAAACTTTGCACAAAAATCAACTATCCAAAAATGAAGGTTAAGTTCGTTAACCAGAGAAATCTGGCCACAGGGGGCGCTAAGGCCTCACTTTTTCTGATTTCAGTTTTTCGACCATAACTTTTTCCCTATAGAAAGTAGATCAATTGCGTTCATATTATATGATGTATTTGATGAATACCAATAACGAGTGTACATAAACCGAAAACCTAACTTCAATAACTTAGGGGTGGGGGTGAAAAAACCAAAAATTTTTGAAAAAAAAATGATAACTTTTTTTTGGTAAACATTCTTACATCGCAAGTATTTTTAATAGAAAGGTTATTTTTTACTTTAAATTTAGGTATAAAAAGTTTTTTCGTAAAAGGTACCGTTTCCGAGAAAAAAAATAAAAACCACTTTTAGCCTAAAATATTTAAGGTAGGTAAAACCACGGCAACTTTTTTTCTGGTAAACATTCCCACCTCGCAAATATTTTTAAAAGAAAGGTTATTTTTTACTCTAAATTTAAGTACCAAAAGTATTTCCAAAAACGATACCTTTTCCGAGAAAAAAAATAAAAACCGCTTTTTGTTTGAAAATTTTTGATGTAAACAACGGCATTATGTGTTATTCTTAGGTAGTGAGTTATATTTTAAACGAGTTACACACGAGGTCTACCCACGCGTGTCCCCCTGCGGGCACGGATTTTTTTTATATTGTATTAATTACTATTCACATATTATTCACGTATTAAAAATGATTATAATTTTGAATTGAAAGCAGTTTTCTAAGTTTTGCTTTATATTATACTTACCACTTAACTCAGGAGTAGAAATATTTATCTAATCAAAGTAGTCGGTAGTTTCGGACGGTATAATTTTTTCTGTAGCCGATTTCTAAAAGACCTTGTTAAGTTGCATTTGTGATTTCGGTAAAAGGTACCGTGTTGGTTAAAATTACGATTTATATGTTTATTGTGATTTCGCTTAACTTTTGGATAGATAAACCAATAAACAAACAGCATATTTCATTATTCAGCGTTTAGTATTTAAAAAAAAAAAAAATTCACGTGCAAATCTAAAAATATATTTTTAATTATAAAACACTAAAGAAAATTAAAACAAAATATTATTATACTAGAATCTTAACGAATACTATATACTATAATTGAGCACAAAAACTAAACTACTTTTGCATAAGTATATCATAGAAATACGACGATTAAAAAAAACTTATTGTGGAGAAATATTTCCATTTAGTATAACGGTGGATTCTACTCTCTCCGGAGATTAAACTAAGAACCCGTATAACATAATACATTTGTACGTTGGCACATTATTCGAGATGTAACACTATCTTACGATGTATTAGTAACTTAGAAAAACTGTAATATTGATAAAGCACAATTATCTTATAAACACTTCATAATTTTTATCTCAGCCGACTTTGTTTTTATTGGTTTTTTCTTTTACTGTCGAATACTTAGTAACAAATTACATAAAATAAAACTACTAAAAAGAGAAACCCAACTGAACACATTTTAGTGTGTAGAAAAAACTTATTTAAATTACATGTTTATTATTAACGATACGCAAATAAATACTTGCAGAATAAATTATATATTAACATTAAATAGGTCAACGTATTAATATATAAATGCCGCACCTACATTAACCCTAATAAGTTTGGATAAGGATTGTTGATGTTAACCCAAACGTTACAACGAGATTTAATTATTTTCTGACATCCGTCGTATTTGTAAAACACGTATCTGTTTTCGGATTTAAATATAAAATATAATATAAATAAACTTGTATTAATTAAAATATAAGTTACATATTTACTGTAAAGTCAATGGCGTATAAAAGGACGATATATATTCTCTGAGATCATCGTACTAGCTGAGGTTAACAGAAAGGTCATACAGGAAAGTCTACCAAAATAATATATTATTAATGTTTCTTTTACTGATTACTTTTTTGTCCAACTTCATTAGAAATTCTAAAATATATATTTTTGATTTAACTCGGGCTCATGAAATTAGTTAAATTATATTAGTATTAATAGATTAATGGTGCTCAATAACCATTGGTATTGAATGACAGCTTGCGTAAATTAATTTTTAAAGTTGCAGAATAACAAAAATTCTATGAGTATATTAGGTAGACCTCGAAGAATTCGGTCTGCCCATTCATTTGTCCCCTACTTTCGAATTTTGGAAAAATTTCTTCACAGGAGGTCTTCTTATGACCCCCTGAGTCCGAAATGACCATTGGTCAAAAAGTTTATATATATATATATATATGTCGCGTCAGAGGTGGCCGGGCGCGACATCGTATGATCTTCTTTATTATTCATAATTATTATTTTTCTTAGTTCGTGGGTAGAAAATAATACACTTTCGCAATATGAATATGGTTACAGACAAGTCCTCGATGAACGTCCGATCACCACGAAACTCAGTAATTTTCTGATCATCCTCGTTACCAACTCCATCGAGGAAATGTGTAATGAATTTTTATTTAAAGAGTCAAATCACAAAACAATTGGTCAAATAAAATACTAATTAGGTATTAACAGTCAAATGACATACCAACTAGACAATAAAATAAACAATCATTGAATTGGATTCAAATAATAACTATTCGAATCATTATAAATAAAGTAAAATGAAATAAATAAAAAAAAGTAACAATAATCGAAATAACAATTAGAATAAATGACGACATTCATCATTGAATTCGCCATAGCAGCGCCATCTATTGCCGAGAAATAAATTACGACACTCATTATTGAATTCACCACAGCAGCGCCATCTATTTCCGACACGGCCATTCTGATGTTCAGCCGTCCTCGGGTGTGGGATCTATTAAATAAAGAAAAGAAAAAAAAAAGGATAAGTTAACGGTTTTGCACTCCGGCCTAGCGAATTCAAAGACGAATGCCTTTAAATAAACTCTTAACAATAATTTTAATGGACATAATATTAAAAAGAACAATCTTCAAGTACCCAGAGATTACATTAATTTAATTTAATTATTTACAGAATATTATCACATAGCCACGACAACCAAGACTTAAGTCAAAGATCATAGCTGTTCAGTCCATCGAACAGAGTATCTAGTCCATCAGATACTATATGGCACAGTCCATCGGCCATTGATCACTATCACAACGTATCTAGTCCATCAGATACTACATGGCACAGTCCATCGGCCATCAGTGCAACTCGGTCCATCGGAAGCACTTTTAAAAGTCATGGTTGGTGTTGGCGTCACTATCATCATTATCATCATCGGATTGCAAACTTTTTAGGTCTAACTCTTTGGGAACTTGATGATTGGGTACACTTCTTAGACGATCGTGAGGATACCTATCACCCTCTAAGACTTCCATTACTTTAAAAGGACCTCGAAATTTAGCATCTAATTTAGTTTGATTTCGTTCTTTATTTTCAATTAATACAAAGTCTCCTTTAATGAATTTTTTAATTTTAGCCTTTTTAGAGTCGAAGCGTTTCTTATCATAAACTGCGTTTGCCTCAATTCCACGGGTCGCCTGCTCTCGCACAAAAGATAGATCAATTTCTGCCTCTTCATTAACTGCCATTAAGCCAAAGGGACGCGCTACTCGACCAATCATTAGTTCCAAAGGACTAGCCTTTGTCACACGATTTAAAGTCGAATTCATGGCCAACTGAATATCTGAGAGTGCGTCTTGCCAGGAACGATTTTTACTTACTTCAACAGAAGTGAGCACAGACTTAATTGTGCTCATGACTCGCTCAACCTGCCCGTTGGCTCGACATCCACCCGTAGCAATCAAGTGTAACTTTATGTTTTGGCTAGTACAAAAATTTGAAAAATCCTTACTTGCAAAACAGCAAATTGATCTGCAATGATGCGAACCGGATTTCCGAACAAGGATATACTATGCTTAAGAGCTCGTATACTGCTGTTGCTGTCAATGTTTTTGGAGTGTACCAGTAAGATGTATTTAGTAAAAGAGTCTATTAAAACGTACACATACTCTTTCATATCGTTCTTGCCACTCAACTTACCCGAGGCATCGATGTGGATGGTATGCCATGGGATTGCGCTTTTTGGAATAGGATGAAGTTCTGCTTGAATACGACCCGTACTCGGCTTAGTGATCTTACATGTGATACAATTGTCAATAAATTTTCTTACATACTTGACCATGTTTGGAAACCAGTAGTATTCGTAGACTTTCCCCAATGTCTTCTCCCAACCTAGATGCATGACAGACTCATGAATGTTATTGATTACTAACCATCTTAAAGCTCGCGGAACTATGGGCAAACATCTCGTACGTCCATTTCGCTGAATCACGCGATGTAACACGTCCTTGCGGATTTCATAGGTCTTTCTAAGATCTTCGATCATTATCTCATTACGGAAATCAGACACGATCTTGGAAATCTCTTCGTCCTTTTCTTGTTCAGCTTTTAGCCAACCATCAGAGAGCTCAGCAATGTCTACTCGCTTTTCTACGATTCGAGCTATGTTAATATTAGAATGACCTGATACAGGATTTCTCGATAAGAAGTCCACATGATTCATACGCGCACCCGGTCGGTGAATAATGTCAAAATCAAATGACTGTAAATAAGCCCACCATCTATGCACTCGTGGTGATAAGTCAGGTTTGTCCTTTGAAGCCTTGACCGCTGCACAATCTGTTACAACAGTGAACTTCCGTCCGTGCAAGTATTGGCGAAAATGCTTAACTGCATTAACAATGGCCAATGTTTCCAGTTCAAAAGAGTGGTATCTGGATTCTGGCCCTGAGGTACGTCGACTGAAATATGCAATGACATGCTGCTTACCTTCCAACTTTTGGATGAGCATAGCACCATAACCTTCCGAGCTAGCGTCCGTATGGAGCTCCACGGGTTGGGTAGGGTTGAAAATCATTAGTACTGGTTCGCTCGTCAACTTCAGTATGATGTTACGTCGAATTGTTTCGTGCTCTGGTTGCCAATCAAGGTATTTACCTTTACTGGATGTAAGTCTAAAGAGTGGAGTCATTATTTTGGAGAACTGGGGAACAAACTGCCGGAAGTAGGATGCTAATCCAATAAATTGCCTAAGTTGAGTAATTGTCTGTGGTGGAGGTAGTTTTGTAAGAGATTCTATCTTACCTGGATTAGGCTGGATCTGACTATTTTCCACCATGAATCCAAGAAACTCGATGCGGTTCATGAGAAATGAACATTTAGACAAATTCAGGGAAAATCCTGCACGAGTCAATACGTCGAGAACATGACGTAACCTCTCTAGACCCTGCTCAACCGTGGACGAGAGTACCAGGAGGTCATCGACATAGCATACGACATAATCATGCGCCAACTCACCAAGAGCCTTAATAATAGCTCGCTGGTACACGGAACTTGCATTTTTAAGGCCGAATGGCATTGTGAGATATTCCCACTGCCCATCGGGTGTAACAAACGATGTCTTCTCAATGGAGTAATCCTGAACAGGGATTTGGTGATAGCCACTTAACATATCTAAACATGTGAACCATTTGGCGCCTCCAAGTCGGTCAATTTGATTCGAAATCAATGGAAGGGGATACCTGTCTGCTATGGTGTTATCATTCAGCTCTCTGAAGTCCACGCACATTCGGTCCGAAGCATCCTTCTTCTTTACCAAAAGCACTGGACTTGAGAATGGAGAACAACTCGGCCGAACCACACCTGCACTCTCTAGTTCTCTTACCTTCCGTCTTATGATCTCCCTTTCTTCTGCACTCATCCTGTAGGGGCGGCGTTGAACCCTCCGATTTGGATCCACCAGACATATTTCAAGCTGACCCCCTTGACTTAGATATGTTTTTAGGAAAAGAACTTGAAAACTCACTCAAGATTTCAATCAGCCTTGTAAGAAATTCATTCGGAATGTTAGTTTTAATGTCGCTAAAATCGTTAAATTCTTTGCAACCATGGTCGACGTCGCATACATCAACCTCATGTTTACGAGAGAATATTATTTCCGAAGCAGACATGGTCACAGTTAAGTTATGCCGTAAAACTTCCCTACCGATCATGATATTATGTTGCAACTGATTGTTTTGAATAACATGAAAAAGGACTTCCAAAGGTAAATTATTAATTGTTACTTTAGATAAAATTTGCTTTATACTATAGACTGATCCCGAACCTATACCAGTTAAAGCAACTGTATTGCTGTACACTTTTCCTGAAAACTTAGAGGCAAGATCTTCCTTCATGAGAGAATATTCGGCTCCGGAATCGTAACAAAAAGGAAACAACTCACCATCATGCAACAGTTTTCCTTGAGGATTGCCAACAAAGCAGACATTGACTCGCTTCTCACTTGCTGCTGTACCAACAGCCGTTGATGCTGCAGCTCCGCTGCCGGAAACACTTCGCTCGTTACTGGTTGCCGCGTTGCGTGGACACCTTACAGCGTAGTGACCTTTGACCCCGCACTTGAAGCAAGTCACGTCGAAGTTCCTTTCGCGTACAGATTCAGTAGCGGTAGTTGGTTTCGGAAAGTTCCTCGATGTCCAATTCAGTTCATGACGCTTGCGACAGTTAGCCGTTTGATGTCCAATCCTTCCGCAGTTCTGGCAACGGATCGAATAATATGGCACATGTGGCTTGAGTCGCTTGCTGTCACTTGGTTCAACAAAAGCCGGAGTATTCATCTTCCTCTTCAAATATGAGAATGCTTGCAGTTCGCGTTGCATTTGGTCACGCGTCGAGATGTCCGTCGTAAAAGCCAGGCGTTGCAGGCTACTATCGAACTGTGCCATGTGAGAAAGCACCATGGCTATGGCAATCTGTTCCATAGTCAATCCTTGCCAGCGCGAGGTTAGCATAGTCATCAAGCGAGACGCATAAGCCGCTAAACATTCGCCTTCCTTTGGTCGGCCATTGCAAAAATTAAGCAACGTAGCTGCCGGAGTTTCCACACAATCATATCGTGCTTTAAAGAGAAGCTTGAGTTCTTGCCACGTAATACCTCCATACGATATTTGCGATAGCCAACGCGACGCACTCCCTTTCAATGCTTCACTGATTACCATTATTAATCTACTGCCGCTGAGGTTACGTTCCGATAAGCAAAGGTCAACCGTATCACACCAAGCACGTGGATCGCTATCAGACTGGTCTGGATTAAATTCAGGAAGAGAGATCTTCTCATTACTAGTCGGTATCTTCAATGCATCGATCAAGCACGCAAAATTACGATTTTGCGATTCCAACAAAGCATGGAGAAATGTTTCATCTAACCTTGATTGTTCCTGGGGCGTATCACAAGGTAATCCCACTTCTGATGTCGCGTCAGAGGTGGCCGGGCGCGACATCGTATGATCTTCTTTATTATTCATAATTATTATTTTTCTTAGTTCGTGGGTAGAAAATAATACACTTTCGCAATATGAATATGGTTACAGACAAGTCCTCGATGAACGTCCGATCACCACGAAACTCAGTAATTTTCTGATCATCCTCGTTACCAACTCCATCGAGGAAATGTGTAATGAATTTTTATTTAAAGAGTCAAATCACAAAACAATTGGTCAAATAAAATACTAATTAGGTATTAACAGTCAAATGACATACCAACTAGACAATAAAATAAACAATCATTGAATTGGATTCAAATAATAACTATTCGAATCATTATAAATAAAGTAAAATGAAATAAATAAAAAAAAGTAACAATAATCGAAATAACAATTAGAATAAATGACGACATTCATCATTGAATTCGCCATAGCAGCGCCATCTATTGCCGAGAAATAAATTACGACACTCATTATTGAATTCACCACAGCAGCGCCATCTATTTCCGACATATATATGCGTGCGTGCGTCCAGATTCGACTTTTGTCAGCACGATAGCGGCCGCAGTTTCGCTGGGATCGCTTTCAAACTTTGCACAAAAATCAACCATCCAAAAATGAAGGTCAAGTTCGTTAACCAGAGAAATCCGGACACAGGGAGCGCTAGGGCCTCACTTTTTCTGATTTCAGTTTTTCGACCATAACTTTTTCCCTATACAAAGAAGATCAATCGCGTTCATATTATATGATGTCTTTGATGAATACCTATAACTAATGTAAATAAACCGAAAACCTAACTTCAATAACTTAGGGGTGAGGGTAAAAAAACCGAAAATTTTTGGAAAAAAATTCATAACTTTTTTCTGGTAAACATTCTCACATCACAAGTATTAGAAAGGTTATTTTTTACTTTAAATTTAAGTATCAGAAGTTTTTTCCCGTAAAAGGTACCGTTTCCGAGAAAAAAAATAAGAACCACTTTTAGCTTGAAAATTTAAGGTAGGTAAAACCACGTCAACTTTTTTCTGGTTACATTCCCTCGTCTCAAATATTTTTAATAGAAAGGTTATTTTTTACTCTAAATTTAAGTACCAAAAGTATTTCCAAAAAAGATACCTTTTCCTTACCAAGAAAATGTTTGATGTAAACAACGGCATCATGTATTATTCTTAGGTAGTGAGTTATATTTTGAACGAGTTACACACGAGGTCTACCCACGCGTGTCCCCCTGCGGGCACGGATTTTTTTTTACTTATTATTTAAAACAAGAACAAAAAGTTGTGTTTAACTCGGGCACTAACGGGGGACTTCTCGGAAATAACTAAAGTAATAATTATTTGAAAAGACTGCCAAAGGTTGTGGTTATCTGTTACTTCCACGTGAAACTTCCAAATGACGACATAAAAAGTAAAACATTATTACAGTACTAAAATTCCTTACGTAATTATCTTACCCTTTTTTGTGTATGTAACAGGTGGGCCGCTTGGAAAAGAAATTGCAAATTTAGACTTCAGGAACTAATTTATTGATATACCAATATTAAACCTAAATACTTGGAGAAAATGAGCCTGCTTAACTCAGCAATGAATTATTTGAAGTAAACATCTTAAATGTCCCATTGACGATAGACATGCGAAGACATATACCGTTTTTTGACAGTACAAGACTGCAGTCAAACACTTATTCTTTACAAATTAATATGTTGCGTGGAACGAACAAATAAAGTTCTACCTACATCAGATTATTTCTAAATGTTATAACGATGGTCAAAAATATATTGGCAGGATAAAAATTCTGCTATAACTACTGATCACAAAGCTGGAAATTGAAGTCGGCGCCCTGAAGTTGCACGTATTAAAATATATTTGGTTTATAATCTTCTCCATTTGCTTTAGTCAAGGGAAACTATTTGATGTTGACCTTTCTAGTTCTTTCTATTGGAAGCAATTCAAGATTCACTCTTTATTTACATTGCAGGATGTTTATATATCATGGAAATACCATAATACGTATCACTTTCCGGGTATTTGAATTATATTGTAAGGATTTTTCTGTTTGTCCAATTTTTGAGTTTTCTTTTATGAAAAAAAAACAGATCATTGAAGAAAAAGAGCTCACAAGCATGAAAGAAAAAACCTTTGTCGGCTGCAATTGTCGAAACAGGATATTTTAAAACATGGTATTTATACGCTTTCAATAGTTCGTAAGTATGTATGTTACGGAAATTTTGAACATGATTTTGATGTTCTTAAAGATGTCAGATTAATATGAAATGTTTCATGCTTATCAGGGACTGATGATAATGCAATAATATACAAAAATCAATCTTAAAAATCACGTTTTCATGTAATCCAAACTAAAACTAAATTTAATTTTAAATTAAGAATATTGGAAATAAGAAAAATGTGAATTGCAATGTTAAAAATGAGGTTCTGTTTTAGTGATCATTTTTTGATGCACTTTTTAATTGAGTTTCTAATTTTTTATATTTTACTTTTTTTTAACTAATATTTATTTTATAAAATTTACTGTTTTAATAAATACTAAAACTCAAATATGTTGATGAGTATTAAATACCATAAGAAAATCAAATATTCTAAGAACTGTTAAGTAGCCTAAATGTCAAAAATTTACATCGAAATGGTATTAAAATCCAACACAGCGCCGGATAAAAACTCTACTGTATAATAATTTTCATGAACGAACTTTGTTCGTTTTGTATTGTTTTAATTTTTCTCGGATGGAAGTATGGATGTCTGTGGACAGGAAATTTTTTTATTACTGTCGAGAGATGGCGCTGTTTATAATTTACTGATTTAATTTATTTTCATATTTAATTATATTACTATTTTGTATTACTATTAATAACACTATTTCTAATTTTTTAGTAATTATAAATAAACATCTATTTAACATTTTCTTTTCGTCAATAAATAATAATCATTTTACTAAAAAATCTATCTATTACCATTTATAATTTCGTCAAAGTTCGTTCGGGAAATACCCTGGGTATTTGCATCTTTACTGATTTTTATTTATTTTAATGTTTCAATTATTTTAAATTTATTTTATTTTATAATTATTTATTTGATTTATTCAACCTCTGGTTTTTATGAATGTTTTCGATTTATATTTAACCGATTTAAATCAAATGTATCTTTAAATATATAAACATATATTTTAAAACCAATAATGTATGTACCTTATAAAAATTATTACGTTTTGTTGGAAAACATACAAATATATTAATATGAACATAAAAGGAACCTTTATATATTTCTGTAGTAAATTGTTTGTAATTTGTCAGTCACGCGAAATAACGCTTCGCTTCTGTTATTTGCTATATCAAATTTCCTTGTATAGTTTAGTAGAATATTTTTTAATATTAGGCTCCAATTTATTAATTTTAATAATTTTCCTATCACATAAAAACTAGATAAAGTTTTTTAATTCAACTTCTACAAAAGATTTACAGTTTCAATTTAAAGTTTATAACTTATAAATATATAATATAAACTCTAACAATGGTTAAATAATGTGTTATAATGTGTCGTGTTGCTTCGTTTAAAGTTTAATTAAGTTGAAATTAAAACAATAGTTTAATACAATGAAGTGTGAATCACTTTAAATAAATGATGATAAAAATTATGAAAAACATTTATAAAAAGACTATTGGTTAATACTTGTTATTGTTCATCGCTATTAGAACTGTTGCCATATATAATCATAATTTTAGTATACAATTGTCAATCAACTGTATTTTAAATTACATAGTTATCTAGGTTAAAATATTAGTTTAGCCAGAAAATTATCACATTAAATTATATTATTACAAATTTGTTAAATTATCACATTAAATTATATTATTTCTGTTGAAACTTATACAGTGTAAAGTTCCGAATATGTGGAAAGTTGTTGAAAATTAACATATACCGGGTTCTATAATAGATCCTCAAGAAAGTTAGTGTCATACTTAGTAACTGCAGCAAAACAATGAAATGATAAAACTTCTAAATCACTAAATGGAACACCATATGTTTTTATAACTGACCAACTAAATTGTATTTATTTTTATTTTATATCTGTTAATATAGAGAATCATAACACGAACTTTTCGCACGAGATGTTCATTGTTACAAAGAAAACTAATGAAGATGCAAAATAACCAGGGTATTTCCCGAACGAACTTTGACGAAGTTATAAATGTTATTTAAAAAAAAACGATTGATTTTTAAGTGAAAAGATTATTATTTATTGAAGAAAACAAAATGTTAAATACATGTTTATTTATAATTACTAAAAAATTACAAAAAAAGTGTGGTTAATAATAGTACCAAAATGTAATATAATTAAATATGAAAATAAACTAAATCAGTAAATTATTACTAAGGAATTTTGTTATAAATATAATAGTTGTCAATTTAAAATAATTTGTTTTTTTTGGAAAATAGAGACTATTGTATTTACTTTGTGACTAACAATTTTTGGAACAAACCTCGTACATATATCATATATCTCGAGTGTCTTCAACTCGTCCAGCAAAGTTTGTAGTGGATTCAGCATTGTATACGACGTGGGGTACGCTAATGAATTCTATTGTTGAAGCGCAAACACCGTCCAGACTACGCTACAGCAAATTTATACAGAACAAATGTATAAGCATTAAAATTTTATTTATTTATTAACTTGTTTTAACTAAATAAAATATTAGACCGTATAAGGATGGGACATTGATTACCTTTAAAAAGTTTTTTTTAACGTGTTGATATAAAAAAGATAAAAAAGATTTTAATAAATAAATAAATGAAACTGGTTTGACTTTGATACTCTTAAAAACCCTTTAGGCTTCCTTGACTGCAAGATTTTCTACAGCACGGATTGTTTACGATACCTTGTTCCTTCCATATATAATATGAATGAATAATTTTTTACGTCTGATCCATCTGGAATCTACAAACAAAATATATTCCTAATTTTAAATTGATAGATTGCAGTGCCATGTCTTGTATACTTTTATTATTATAAAGGGTGGTTAAATTTGAAGGGCCGATGTTGAATCTGAACCACACCTAAACGTCAAGATTTTTTCTGCATTTCATTTGACTTTTCTCAATTTTAGACTAACTCATTTTGAACCATGGAAAGATACACAATCGAGCAATAGATTAAAGTTATTCAGACTTATTATGAAAATGGGCGTTCAAATCAAAACGCATATGCACTTCGTGCACTTCGTCCATGGTCCAAATGTGCGTACAATCAGAAATATTGTGCGAAAATTTGAGCAAACTGGGTCTTGATTGATGATCATGATCATGTGATTTGACACCGTAAGACTTCTTTCTTAGGGGTTATTTGAAATAAGAGGTATACATCGATAAGCCAGCAACAATTCAAGAGCTAAGGGATGAGATAAATCGACACATTAACGGCATAGAATCTCAAACATGTCTGCGCGTCGTCGAAAATTTGGACCATCGCATGGAGGTGTGCCGCAAAGGTCGCGGCGGCTTTTGACCGAAATTTTGTTCCAGACATAATGATTCATCATACCATATTGTTATAATAAAAAGAAAAGACTATAATTTTGCTATACAATTTGTATTTTATTCAAAATCAATATAGGCCCTTGAATTTTAACCACTCTTTACTAACTGGGGCGAGATTGATAATTGTCAAAGCCGCCTCATATAGGCAGTCAATTACGCCCCGGCTTACAAATAGAAGAATAGAATACAAAATGGCGATTTTAAGTGTAAGGTTAAAACGTTTTTGTACCCAGAAATAAACGTACAATTACATATCCTATGTTAATATACATCCTATGTTACATAACAAGTGCATACATACATTTCTTTATTTAAAATTATCTGGTATTAGAAAACAGATACTTTTTATAAAATAACTTACTTACCGTGATATCCTCTTGTTGACGCTTTAAGAAAATATGACCGATGACTCACTCTTGCCAACACAAGAAAAATAGTTCTTAATTTATTCCATCCCAAGCAGAAAATTAGTGTAAACTATAAAACTTGAATAATTATCACAATCGTCAGGAAACTCAGTCACCCCGTTTTACCACTATTAATCCTTTAAATTTTATACATTTATTAAAATTAGTAACCTATAAGAGAGGTAGACGAGTTATTAGTTATTTAAATCAAAAGCACTTGCCTGAGCTCTAAAATGATCCATCTAATAAAGCCATCTTTAGTTTGGGACACTATAAGTTTGTCCATGTACCAAGTTTACCAGACCTGGATAGGTTGTTTTTGAATAATTTGATCTAAGAATTCTTTTTTTAAGTTTTTTAATATAAATTTAGATTATTATTGAAATTACAATACCAAAAATAAAATAATGCCGATTTTGTCGACCTTATTATTTTAGATAAGAACGTCACTCATGCTAAGAATTTCATTTAAGTTTTAGTGCAAGATTTTAAGTAAACAATACATTGAAGTGTGTATTACGGAATTTGGAAATTAGGGTCTATCAAGATGACAATGCATATAGGTGTTATCAATGATGAGTGTTACATTTCCAATCTACTTTAAGACATTACAACGATTGCATGGAAACAGAAAACGCAATAAAAAGTTTATTGAATCGTAAATGTTGTATTTTGTAATTGAAAAGAATTATCAAGGCTTTAGTAGGAAAAAAGTTAAATAAGTTAGGATGATTAGAATTATACTTTAAGAGAATTTATAAATCCATTATCCTAATTTAGTATACATTTTTATAATATTTATATTATTACTATTTCACTCATTTTGTGTAACAGAGGACTACTCTGCATAGGTTTCCAATCCCAATAAATTCCGGAGTTTAAACTAAGCAGCGGTTTTCGATAATACTTTATATATGTGCATTAGCTCATTACTCTAGATATAACAGCATCCCACGACGAATGAGTAAGTAAGAAATATAAAAGCTTGGAAAAAAGCACAGTTGTCTTAAAAACATTTTTGTTGTTATATTACTTTTTTTTCCTTTTAATTAATTACTTAAAATACACCTTTAAAAGAAAGAAACAAAATTGAATACCTTTTTTCAACTACATGTCTATTATTCACAAGATCTAGGTAAAAACTTGTATAGTATATTTAATATTAACATTAAATAGGTCGACTTATTCATATCAATGCCGCGCCTACACTAAAAATTTTTACATGGATTGTTGATGTTAGCCCAGACGTTACAGCGTAATTTAAATATTATCTGACATCATCATATTTGTTAACACAAAGCTAATCCTGTATTAAAACATTAAATTTAATTAAATACAACTCATAAGTAATGAGAGGATCGCACTACCCAGTTAGAATGAGTCCATACGAACTGCAGTCAATAGACAGAAATGACATACATGAAGAATAATATATCATAATTGTTTGGGTAATAGTTAACTTTTTTAGTTTACGATAACAACTTAGTGGAATCTTAAACATTTATTTTTGGTAGTTTAAATTATAGCGCCAATTAAATTAAAGTAAATAAATCAATGTTTTGAATTCTTTGCAGATATTTGTGTTAATGGGAAGACGAAGTGGAGGTGTCTACTGGTCAATTAGTTTTTACAAGATGTAATGAGAATATGTATTTATCTTTTAAGGCTTTTGCTTTCTATACATATTATCAACTGTGTTTATTTTTTAGAATTTTTAATGCTTTTACGCTTTTAAACAGACACTAAAATTTATTTTTATTTTTAGCAGCTTTCTCTAAATGCAAAGAATATATATATATATATACCGTACTTAAATAAAATTGTAATTTTTCTTTTTTTCTATATCTTTTGATTGTTCCGGCTAATCTCTGAAACGACTGGATCAATTTTAACAAGACTTTCTATGACAACTGTTTTTAAGAAGTAACTTAGGCTACTTTTATTGTAAAAATCTAACGAAAAAGGGCATAGTATGTAATGTATAATATAGAAAATGCAACAAAAAAAAAGTAATTTTTTACCCTTTAAAAAGACTTCGGTCAGAAGCCTTAAAAACGATTATAACTTAAAAGCTGCTCTTGTGGCTTTTCTTCTAAATTATCGCCTCTAAAGTGTAAAAAATATTGCATTAAAAATTCTTTACGAGCACATAAGATGGAACCGATTATAATATATTAATGAGTGAAATTTTATCTATAATATATTCTTGAGTTTAAACCTAAAAATACATTTTAATTTATCTATAATATATTATTGAGTTAAAACCTAAAAATACATTCGTTACAGAAAAACATATATTTAATAATTTTAGGAGGTTAACTAGTATTTACATATCACTTGCTATTTTAAAAGAATATTAAGACCACCCGACCACTAAATATGGTAAAAAATTGACCAGTTAAGAAAGTATCTAAGAATTCCTAAAGAACGTCTAGATGATAAACACTTAGTGTTGAATGTGCGAAAAAAACATTATCTTCCTTCCTCTAATTCATCTTATTGATAGAATTTGATTTTACAGTGAAAAGATACGCCTTTAAATATTATATTAATATCTGGCTATTCTTGACTCTTTGGATAATAAATTAATAATTAATATTAATTTATTATAATAACAAATGTGGTTGCGTCCTATTTATAATTACTGTCTGACTACTGACGTCAATGATATAAAAGTAATATTTACCCCATTATACTTGCTTCTCATATGAAGACTTGCCCTCTTTTCATGTGTATACATATACATTTATATATTATAAAGAATGCTTTTTATGTTTTTGTAGTAAATTGCGTGTAATTTGCCAGTCACGCGAAATAACGCTTCGCTTCTGTTATTTGCTAGATCAAATATCCTTGCACCGTTTAGTAAAATAGATTTTTTTTCTCTACATAGTTTTATATAAAAGTTGAATAAAGTTTTCCAACTCCACTTCTATAAAAGAGCTTACATTTTAAATTACAAGTCTGCCAGGGATCGTGGTTGGTTGAATATTATTTATTATTTATACAAGGTACTCCCATATTAGGGCCTATAAAATAAAACAATATTACAGTACTAAAATTCTTTATGGAATTACCTTACTGCTTCAGGTGGGTAATTTGAAATAAAGTCCAATTTTAGACATTGAAATAATTTATTGTTAGACGAGTATTTAAAAATAAATACATGGAAAGAATGTGCCAACTAGACTCAGTGGCTGGGTACTTGAATCAAACAACTGAAATACTTTTGTTAAATAAAAATCTTATGTTGTGATCTTAAACTAAAATACCACCGACAATGGACCAGCAAAAACACGTACCCTTGTTTGACAGTACAAGAATACTGCAGTCAAACACATGCTCTTCAAATATCAATATGTAGTGTAGGACCCATAAATAATCTACATTACTAGATTTCTTCTCCACGTTATAACAAGGATCAAGAATATATTTTCAGGCTAAAAATTCAGGTACAGCTACAAATCAGAAGGCTAGAAATTCAGGTCAACGCCCCTAATTTTCACGTATAAAAATATATTTGGGGTAAATTTATCCCCTTAATAAAAAAAACTTCCTTACTTAAGAAAACAAATAGAAAAACCCTTCCAATATCCAAATACCCGGGAATTTTCCATGATATATAATCAGTGCCTATAATCGGAGCCTAAATAAAAAATGAATCTTGAAATGTTTTTATATTATTATCATACATTTGTACTTACCAAGATAGATAAGAACTGTGTGTTATATACAAAAGTTTATTAATTCACTTCAAATTTCATTCAATAGCAATGAGAACTTAAGTCTACGAAATCTAAGCTTTCTTCACTAAGAGGAAAATGGATATTGTATTATCATTGATAGATGTTACAGTTGTAAATACACTTTTAAATATTGTTTACTATGTACTTGAAATTCAAAAATTTAATTACAAGAATTGTTGACACTTTTCCTTAAACAAAATAAAATCTAAGCAAAATATTAAAAACAAAATAATAAGCTTATTGAGACAAATATATAAAATATAATAAACTTTATTAATAAACTGGGAAACAATATACATTTATCTCATGTATTATTATTTTATAAGATAAATATTTTTTAAACATATTATTTTTTAATAAAGAGTTACATAAGCACTGATGATATTCTTTTGTTAACAGAACATTCAACGAAACAAGGAACTGATTGGTAACAACATCTTCATCGCTCAACTACTCTACTGTTTTCCTCCTGAAAGGTGAACATTATTAACACTGATATTAAAACGCAGATCCTAAGTGTATATATCCATATTTTGAATATCTTGTTCCATCATAAAATATTATATTATAAAAAAAAATACTTGACAATAGCACTTTTTTTCCAACATAGAGATATTTTATAAAATTGCAAACAATCTATAAATGATGATAACTATAGTCCCTGATAAATATTAATGGATATATCTTTAGTCATTAGTTCCCTAGATACGATACCTAATAAAGACAAAAGAGATATAATCTGCATAAAAGTTCTTGTGACATTAATTAATAAACCTGCTACAAAACAGATGTGATTTGTATAAGTCTCAGACTCTTCAGAGGCATTTGGGTAAACGTAAGCACAAACAACTTGTATGTTGTGTTTAATTTATTACTATTATAGATTACCACAAGTAATAAAAATCTTTTAACAATAAAATAAAGTTAAAAAATTTTTAGGTTTGTTCTCTGAAACTACGAGTGGAAATTGAATTAAAAAATATATCTTCATAACCCATTTATTGAGATTGTATTTCGTATTATTATCTAAAATCTCTATCTTCTTTTTTTTTTTTTTTTTTTATGTAAGAAGAGGGCAAACGAGCTGGCGGGTCACGGATGGACGTGATCACCGCCGCCCATGAACTCTTGCAACATCGGAGGATTAACAAGAGTGTTGCCGGCCTTGTAGGTAGGAATAAACGCCTTTTTTGAAGGTACCCATGTCGTACCGATCTGGAAATACCGCCGAAGGAAGTTCGTTCCACATTCGAGTGGTACGTGGAAAAAATGTCCTTGAGAACCGCACAGTGGAGGATCGCCACGCATCCAGGTGGTAAGGATGGTATTGGAGGCGATGGCGCGCTGTGCGGTGATGAAATTCGGCGGCAGGCATCAGATCGAATAGTTCTTCGGAACACACCCCGTTGTAAATGCGGTAGAAGACGCACAAAGAAGCCACGTCTCTACGCAATGCCAAAGAGTCCAGCCGTTCACAGAACACCGGGTCCCCAACAATTCGAACGGCTCTCCGTTGTACGCGGTCAAATGGTAGAAGCTGATATTGGGGTGATCCGGACCAGAGATGAGAACAGTACTCCATGTGTGGCCGGACCTGCGCCTTATAGAGCGCAAGTCTTTGGCCAAGTTTGAAGTACTGCCTCGCTCTATTGATCACTCCCAATTTCATCGAGGCCAAGTTGGCCTTGCTCTCCAGATGACCACGAAACTGACAGTCGCTCGAAATGTCGAGACCCAGTATTCTGATACTTGGCGAGGCAATGAGGGGAGTGCTCTCGAAGAGCGGTGATACGACAAATGGGGTTTTCTTAGTGGTAAACGCGCAAACCTGTGTCTTTAGGGGATTGAACTGAACGTGGTTCAGTTCACCCCACTCAGAGACCATCCCCAGGGAGGTCTCTATTGAAGACACAAGTTTCTTTCGGCACTCGTCGACGTTTTCCCGAGTGAGACCTGCACGGCCGGAATATACCGCATCCCCAGTACTGTCATCCGCATAACAATGTATGTTGGAGATATCCAACATATCATTGATGTGCAGGAGGAACAGAGTTGGGGATAGCACGCAGCCTTGGGGTACACCGGCGTTCACGGGCTTGGGGTCCGAGCAAAAACCGTCGAGAACGACCTGTATGCTCCGCCCAGTGAGGAAGCTGGTGATCCACTTGCATAAACTCTCGGGAAGCCCATAGGAAGGTAGCTTCGAAAGAAGCCCCTTGTGCCATACACGATCGAAGGCTTTCGCCATATCCAGACTAACTGCCAGACCCTCTCCCTTGCTTTCAATAACAGCTGCCCAACGGTGAGTAAGATACAACAGAAGATCACCAGCCGATCGACCATGGCGAAAGCCATATTGCCGGTCAATTACCAACTGGTGATCCACGAGGTAGGTTAGGAGCTGTTTATTGATAATGCTCTCCATTACTTTGGAGAGTAGAGAGGTAATGGCGATAGGTCTGTAGTTAGCTGGGTCCGAGCTATCACCTTTTTTAGGGATCGGATGGACAAGGGCACGCTTCCATGTGACCGGGACTACGCCTTTAAGGTAGGAGTACCGAAATAGACGCGTTAGCACTGGAGTCAACTCAGGGGCACACGTTCGTAGCACCAATGGAGAAATGCCATCCGGCCTACTCGACTTATGAACGTCCAAGGAAAATAGAGACTGCCTAATAGTTTTCTGCCGAAAAACTATTGCCGGCATTGAGCTTTGACACCGCGGAATGATAGGCGGTGCCTTCCCCTGGTCGTCCAAAGTCGAGTTGGAGGCGAAAAGAGTGCCCAAGAGATCGGCTTTCTCATTTGCCGTGTGGGCCAGAGAGTCATTCCCCATGTGCAACGGCGGTAGGGACGGCTGGCTAAAGTTTCCCAGAGTGGCCTTTGAAAGCGCCCAGAATTTGCGCGTGCCAGGCGGGTACTTTGCCAGCTGATCCCCAATTTTGACGACATGCTTGAACTTTGCTCTAACGATTTGCCGTTTGAAGAATCTGGAGGCACGATTATATTTCCTCTTCAGAACTCTAGAGTTCGGATCCTTAGTGACTAACGTATTGACCCAAGCTTGATAAGCCTGCCGTTTGCCAGCTGCTGCAGCAATGACAGACGCATCAAACCAAGACCGCGATCTGCCACCAAGTGGTACCATAGAGCTTGGTACAAATAGTTCCATGCCCTGTAGTATCACATCAGCTACAACCGCAGCGCAGTCACTAGGATCATCGGAAGGGAAACAAATCGGCCCCCATGGGTAGGATGCAAAAAAGGACCGCATTCCATCCCAATCCGCTGACTTGTAGTGCCAAACGCGTCGAGTCGCAGGTGTTGTGCGAGCCGACCGTTGAATGGGCACTACACTCCGTACCAGACAGTGATCAGAGGAACCTAAGGGAGCCTCGACAGTGATCTGGTACTTTTCTGGATGTGTAGTCAGCCGAAGATCCAACAAAGAGGGCGTGTGGCTGTCCACGTCCGGTAGACGAGGGTGCGTCTTTACCAGCTGCGACGGCCCATTTGCCAGAGCAAAGTCAAACACAGATCTCCCCGCGTAGTCGGTGGCACGTGACCCTAGCCAATCGGCATGGTGCACATTAAAGTCCCCTAGGACTACGACTTCGGCGGAGGGAGTCTGTGAAAGCAGATCGTCAATCTTCGCCTGAACATGGGCCAAGAGTTGATCCGTTTCTGCATTACCACTATGGGACCTGTAGAGGCACGCGTAGACTCTGACATGGTCGTCCATGTCCACGCGTAGTCAGAGTATAGACAGGTCCCGACCTTCAAAAACCTGAAGGCGACGGTAGCAGATATCCTCCCTTACGAACACAGATACCCCGGCGTGTGGTATAAAATGGTGTTCTAGTTTATACCCGGGGTATGACAGGTAAGCTGTGTCGCTAGGTTGAGATATCTGCGTCTCCGTCAGAAACAACAAGGCCGGCTGCGCCGTCTCCAGATGATAGTGGACGGCGTTCAAGTTGGAATGAAGTCCCCGGATGTTGCAAAAGTCCACATTTAGAGTGGGTCGGGGTGCCGCTACATTGACTCGTCGTTTGCCCTCAAACAACACAAAAGGCGATACTTTGCCTGCCCCAGATACGACGGGCAGCCCGAGCAAAATCCGAGAATCATTTCCCCGATTTTGCTCGGGGAGGGGATCCCCGGCTTCATTAAAGCCGGTACCCTCCTGGGGTATTTTTGTTTTTGGCATCGCTTTCATGTTTGGCGCGGGGGAGAGGTTGGGATTCTCTCACTCACCGACGGAATATAACCAAATGAATTTGGTTACTACACGTCGGTCTTCTGTGAGAGGGTGGTCCTTCCCCGGTCGAGCCAGCCCAATACGAGCTGTAGTCGGATAACTACAACTAGGCTCTACCACCTACATCTATCTATCTTTATTACAATAAACCTCTAAGAGTCCAATGAACTTATTATGAAATACAATATTAAAAGCAAAATAAGAGAACCGGCACTAAATGAGAATATTTTATTTTAAAAGTGATTATAATTTAATTTTTAATAATAATGATTATATAACCCTCAATGGAATGGAATGGAATATTTGACATCATTATTTCTGAACATAACTAAAGATAAAAACAAAAAAATTAAAAAAAAACATAATTAAAAGCCAATTTTATTAAACTTTCTTATTCATAATCATAATCATTCATAATCATAAGAAATACATTCATCACTACTAGTAAATTTCATTTAACTTTTATTTTTAGATTGTTTTTAAGCAAACATTTCATTGATTTTTGTCTTCAGGACTGGGGAAATTGCATTTCATCAAGATGACAATGTATATTGTGTTACCATTGACGAACGTAATAGATCTAACCTACTTTAACATAACGATTGCTTTGAAATAGATTGCGCAATAATATATTTTTTTGAATCAGTGGTTATTGTAAGTAAAAGGAATTATTGAAGCTTTAGCTAAATGAAAACGAATAAAAAAAAAACATAATTTATTAAACATTTTTGTAACGTTTACATTACTTCCAAACCAAGACTATTCTGTGCACTATTGGCATTTTAATTCAAATCAATCTGCTAAGGCTTACTTTATACTATACTTGTGACTTAAGAAGCACTAAAATCGTTCATCTAATCCAAGTAAACGGTAGTTTCGGATAGTATAATTTATTCTATGACCAAATCTAAAAAACCTTTTTAATTAGCCTTTTGTAATTTCGGTAAAAGTAACCGTGTTGGTTAAAATGAGCATTTGTGTGTTAATTGTCCTTCCGCATAACTTTGCTTTTGGAAAGAATTAACTCAAAAACAAACATCAACTTTAGGAAAAGTGTATAATTTGCACTTTCAATGCAATATTTTTTTTGTTTTGAAAGAATTTCGAAACAAAACATTATTATATTAATCTTTTATGGAATAAATAATACTAGAATACTAGCGATAAATAATACTACATTGTAAATAAACTCCAAAAAACAAACAAACACACATACATGTGATAATATTTTATATACATATATTATTAAAATTATATTATGCTTTTTTCATATTTTAAAACAAAAAAAAACCTTATTACGGAAGCATATTTACCACTCAATTGTTATGACGGAGGATTATGCAGCAAACCCGATACCAACAGATTCTAATCGTATCACTCCCCAGATTCAACGGAGGATCGATTCTCAATAACATCAATGCAAATTGTTCTATGTATAACATCGAAACATGAGATATAAGCAATTTGGAAAGATAATAGCATGATATAAATAACAGAAAGCAGACACTTATACTATTAAGCATAATACGTTACGAACTAGAACACAGTTTAACTACATGGCTATTATTTATATCACCCGGAGAGAAAAAATAACAAAATGTATAAATTAACATTAAATAGATCAACGTATTCATAAATGCCGAGCCTACATTACCCCAATAAGTTTAACTTGAATTGTTGATGTTAATAATATTACAATAACAATGAGACATTATTATATTCTGATTCTTCTGACGTACCTGATTCTGGATTTAATTATGCCATAAATAAAGCCTATTTACTGTAAATTCAACGGCAGATAAAAATATGCTACTTGTTCGATGAGATCATCGTACCATCCCGTTAGAACCAATCCATATGACCTGCAGGCAAGACAGGATGACTACCGCCTGCCTGAGTAATATGTATATCTTTAAGAGAATACTTTTTTCATATTTTTCATCAATTTCTTTGAAAAACATTCCCGTTCGTAATATTAAACTATAAATAGTTTGTTTTATTTTGATAATTAATATTTTAATCTCTAATATTAACTCAAAGTTTCGCATATTTTGTAATAATTATGTTATGGTGAATACAAGGTAGTATGTTTATTAGCAACTCAGTTTTTCAAGACTTATTAAAAATAAAGATTTATATTTTAAGGCTTTTACTGTTTTTGTTTTTGAAGCATTTTGTCTTCTGTGTATATTTATAGACATTTTATAGCAAAAATTATTCAATAACAAATTAATGTAATTAATTACCTTATTGATCAAGTACTTCAAAACAAGAAAAAAAAATTAAGTGATATTTATAAAATCATGCAACGTTCCAAAAAAAATGTTATTATTTTTAATTTCTGTCACTTCCATTTGACGTACACAAGTGATCACTGGTATGGATTTAGAGTGGAAAATATATAAATAAATAAATAAAGAATAAATAAAAGGCTTTGACCCAAAATTTAAGTATAGTGAATCAAATAAACTTAACTCGGACATTAACGGGGAATTTCTCGAATGTAACTAAAGTTATATTGATTGGATAAGACGACTAAGGATTGTGGTTGGTTGAGCTATTACTTCTACGTGGAAGTCATCAATTAAGGCCCATAAAGAAAAACATTACAGCAGAACTAAAATTCTTTACGGGTACACACATAAAATGGAATATATTATACTTAATCCTGCCAGAAATACTGTTACAATGTAAAATAAACAAAAAATATTACTTTTCAATTTGGAATTTGTCATTTTTATACGATTGTTCATTATATAGTCTTACTTTATTAAGATTTCACAATCATTAATATGAAAAAAAAAGATATTCTAGGAACTGATAAATATAGGTGGACGATAAAAAAAATCCTCACAATGGTACTGTGTACAACACAGTAGTTTCCTAGTAGTAGGAAATTTATATTTTTAAGGTTTTTCACAGATTCTAACTTATTTGTCCTCTGATTTTCATGAATGCTTTAGAATTATAATTTAACAAATGAGAATTAATTATGCGAGTATATTAAAGTTTATTACAATATATTTAACAATAAATAATATACATTTTAAACATTATTATGTTCCTTCGAAAACAAAACAATATATTGATATAAACATAAAAGGTTTCCTTTATATATTTTAGTAAATTGATTGTAATTTTGTGAATCACGCGAAATAACGCTTTGGTTGTCTTAACGTTGCATCATTTAGTAAGATAGAAAAATATTACTTTTTTTTGGTTTCAAAATTACTATCTGAATAGTGTCAAATGAAAATTGAATAAAGTTTTCCAACTTAATAAAAATATTAATGTTTGATATTGATTAACATTTGATATTGCTTATTGCTATTAGAACTCTTTACAATATGAAAATTATAGTTTATATTATCAAACTTACAGTTTACACTGACATTCTACAAAAAGAGTCAAAGCTCACGTATTTAGTTAGTGCGATATAAATGTTAGCTCAGTCAGAATTACTAAAGATTGTATACAAAACAAATTTTAGCACAAAATTGGTAACAGTATTGGCATTAACAAGCTCCTATCTCTATACATAATAAGGATGACTATAACGATTGAGTTCGTGATTCTGCATTGAGCTTAAAGACTTATACAATGATATTGTAAAGAGTGAAAGGTTCACAGTCGTGTCATAATTTAATAAACATTCAAATAGGTATTGCAAAGACCTAATTATAGTGTAAATGTGATTAGAAACACATTTAATACAATTAGTGTATAAATGTAGAAATTTATAGACTTATTGCATGTGTAACACTGTAAATTAAAAAAAATAATTTAAAAGAAAGCAATTTGGTTACACTTAAAGAAGCAATATACTTGGTTAATAAATCAACAATACGTGTTAAGTCCGTGTAATATAACGAATATTAAGAGCGACAACTGAATAACAACAATTTAGCAATTGTCCTGTGGAATTCGTTTGTGATATAAGCACTCATGACAAGATATTTAGCACTGACAAATCTAAAATTAATCCTTTTTGAATAAAGAATGAATCTGTATTAAATTCCCTTTTTTTTGTATCTATTGAATAAAAACAAACACTTGCATACTTACTATACGAGTAGACAATAAGAAATATATTTAACTATTAGAACCGCTCCTCTTTTTTAATTTACAAGCATTTACATTTACATTTTTGGCCATTTCGAGGAACTTTTGTTAACTCACTGACTACACAGAGAATGATTATATAATTTCAAAGTTATGCTTTAATAGGGCTAAGTTCTTCAGATGTGTTAATTTATTTAAAATTAACAAAAGCAAGATTCCATAATAGTTCCTTTAGTACCAAAAATGTGAGTACTACTTAGTAACTACAAAAAAACAATGAAACGTTAAAACTTATACGTCAGTAAAAGATACAGTTTAATGAGGTATGAACTTTATGTATAAAAGGAAGTTTAAAAATCGTAAACCATGAAATAGTCCATCGCTTTAAATGTCGAGGCCGAATATTACGCAATTTGGTGATAAACTAAGAGAAGTACTCTAAAAAGAGGTCAAACAACTAGTATGGTTTTCTTACTGGTAAAAGCGTAAACTTGTATCTTCTAGGTTCAATTTACTGCATTCGGAAGTTATCACTAAAAAGTTCCATTAGAATTTTATTTTCGGACATCTTACTATAAACTGCAATAAAAATAAAGTAAGGAGTATAATGACAATATTGTGTAGGAGATTCTCATTGTATTTAGCCTTGGCTCATTTCCAATGAATATTATTTTGCAAGTATCCATTCTTTATCATCCCTCCACAATGTAGGCTCCGTCGAGTATAACATATCCATGTGACAACAACATGTAAATGCGACGGTGCTGCCACCACTTGGACAACGTGCTGCATCACATATTGATATGCAATTCGCAGCTTTCGACAAATCTGCAACTCATCGCATCTCATTAGGAATAATTACTTATCTATTACTGTTTGACACTATTATTTTTAAAAACATAAATTATATAAATTATAAAAAATGTGTAGTAATGCTAATATAATCTAATAATACCAAGTTTAATGTTATAAATTGAGATTAATAATTAAATTGTAATAATAATTAAAGAGCGATTTTATCAAACTTTATTATACTTATTTTTATTTCTTATATGATAAGAATAACATTTGTCACTTCTATTAGGTAATTTCATTAAAATTTTATTTCAGAATAGTTTTAAGCGACCATTAGATTAATATTCAGGACTGAAGAAATTATAGTCTATCAAGATAACAAAGTATTAACAAAGTAAGTTTATTATTAATGATCTGTAATGGCCTACTTAAAAACATTACAACGATTGCTTGAAATACATAACGCAATAAAAAGTTTATTGAATCTTAAATGGTGTAGCTTGTAAGTGAAAAGAAATGTCGCGGCTTTGGCAAGAAAACCATTGTTTGCAATTTACTTAAACGAAATAAAAAAAGAGTGATTGGAATTATATTTAACTTTATTATATATTTTATAATGTTTATATTATAACCAAAGCAAAAAAGATTCTGTGCACTATTAGAATTTCTTTTTTATTATATTGTTTAAAAACAATAATAGTTCGTTTCAAAAATTCGTACGTTTCAAAAACTTGTTGCGAAAATTACCTGCACTAAGTGTTATACAATTTGTGTTTTAATGAAACTAATTATAGTTAAATAGAAAATAAATATACATATCCATATTGGTAGGTAGGTAAAAGATACTTTATAATTGACGTTATAAAAAGTTTTATCTATCTTTTAGTTTATAAAAAGCTTATTAGCTTAGTTATCTTACTAAAATTTTATAATGTGTAGAAAATACAGAACGAACTAGAATATGTCCATTATAAGGCTACTAAATAAAACACCCGGAGGGGAACTTGCCAAAATATAATAAATATTCATATTAAATAATCCAACATAATCATATAATGTTGCGCCCACATTAACCCTAATAAGTTTAACACGGATTGTTGATATTAACCCGAACCTTAAAATGAAATTTAATGTTTTTCTGACATCCTTTATATGTGTTAACACGAAACTTAACATAGCTTTAAATTGACGTTTGTGAAACATTGATCACAATAAATAAGTACCTGGCTGACTTTTTTATATGGTTCTTTTGACATTAGTGATAAAATAATATACAATGTAATTTAATAGAGCTCATAAATAAATCCACTATACTGCAAAGTCAATGGCGTACTAACCCATGTGAACTGCAATCAATTGAAAGGAAGTATATAAAGGAAGGCTTTAACGATTACTAGAATAACATTAAAGATTACTTTTAAAATTTTAATTCAACTGATTCGAAAATAACCCCGTTGACTATAAAATAAATATTTTTTTACGGATATAAATAGCACCAATTAAGTTAAATCATATTAATTACTACTTTAATCTTTAATATTAACTAAACGTTTTTAATACTTTGCAGTCATCATATTTAGGGGAAAACGAGATGGGAATGTCTATCACTCAGTCACCTTTTGCCAGACTTATTAAAAAATATATATTTATGTTTTAAGATTAAGATTATAATTCTGCATTGGAGTAGAGAAGTCTTGTAAGATGTAAAAGGTTCACTATCGTATCAATGTCAGCCCGTGTATCGTAGAAAAAATAGGTTGGAAATCATTTGCTCTCTAGTGGATATACCAATAACGACTATAGGTTTAAGTTACTATAAAATATTCTCAATAAAATTAGGATAGGATTTTCATATTAGTTTTAATTTTTATATTATATATTATCACAAAACACATTCATCAAAATGGTCACAGTTAGATTTTGTAACCGATATTTTTCAAGTATTTTAAAGCCATAGTATTTTCTTCAGGTTATGATAAAAATAAAATTGCTTCTTAAATACGAGTAGAGTTGTGATATAAGAAGTTGTAAACATTTCCGTAAATGAAAACGCAAAAAAACAATGCAATTTCTGTAACACTTCATAATATTTTTTAGACGATGTAATCATCGTAATGAGAATGTTTTATTTAAAAACTAGCTTTTGCCCGCGACTTCGTCCGCGTTTCCGTCGTTTTTCGAAAAAAAATTAGCAGATGTCCTCCCTCATAGTTTTAACGTAACAGGCAGATTTACTTTCGTATTTTAGAAGGGCAATAGTAATATAATATGCCAATCCACAAAACTGTTGAAAAATATAAGTAACCGCAGAATATTATAATATACCCACGCTATACCCACGACTCGGTCAGCGTGTAACTCCTTGTTTTTTATTAAGATAATATATTGCTGATATTTTTAGATCAAATTAAAATGTTTCAGCGCAAAGCTTCTGGGTAGACTATGTTAAGAGTCGACCCGTCCGGCACGTGAACGTAAAGATTCCTAGAATTGCTAACCCGGGAAAGAGCGACGTATAATTGACCATGCGAGAAACAGCTAACACCGAGATCTACTCCAGCAACACGAAAAGTCTGCCCTTGAGCTTTATTGATAGTCATGGCATAGCACACCGATACTGGGAATTGCGTTCTTTTAAATTGGAATGGAAAATTATTTGGTATTATGGGAATTCTGGGAATAAAGACAGTTTCTCCTGCACCGCAACCTGTTAAAATTTGAGCCTCGATTACATTTTGTTGCAACTGGGTTACTTTTAGCCGAGTTCCATTGCAAAGTTGAGGTGGTCTTAAATTTCGGAGCAGAATTATCGGTATGCCAATTTTTAAACAAATTATATGAGAAGGTAGTCCAGGCATACTTAAAGAATTTAAAAATTCTATCGGGTAATTAGTGGCTTCTTGTTCATCAACCATTCTATTTATTGAACTATAAACTTTGCTTTCTCCCTGTATATTAGACAGTATTTTATTATTAATTTCAGATGCCTGGTCATTGCGAGGAGTCAAAATGGACCTTTCGCAAAGCCAAGAATTGTCCCTATTTAATATAATTGTTATGTCACCGTAAACCGAAGATATAAGATGTTGTTGGGATTGCACTATACAACATAACTCAGGTGTCAGAATAAGTTTTCCTTGGTGTAGTTGTGGATAGGTACCTTCACCAATCTTCAATAATGTATCAGAAAATTCACGATTATCTGCGTTGTCTCCAGTTCTCACTCGCATATTTATAGTCAAATGCACCGATTGTATATCACGCCACAAATAAGAGCTTTTCAGGCAAGCCCTAATCTCATCAGCTCGGGTTCCCCGTGGTATTACCGGTAAGGTTTGTCGGAAATCACCACAAAATAAAACCGTAATACCGCCCATTGGTCGATCATTTTGTCTTATGTCCCTTAGAGTTCTGTCTACTGCTTCTACTCCTTTTCGATGGGCCATCGTACATTCATCCCATACGATTAAATTACACTCACGCAATACCTTAGCTTTGTCGCTATTTCTTGAAATACTACAGGTTGGACTTTCCGTGCGATCTAAATTAATTGGTATTTTAAACATAGTGTGAGCAGTCTTACCTCCTGGTAGCAATGTTGCAGCTATACCTGATGAAGCCACGGCAAGAGCGATTTTACGCTGATTTCGAACATAAGCTAATATTAATTTAGTCAAAAAAGTTTTCCCAGTTCCTCCAGGTGCATCTAAAAACCATATTGTTCCTAAATTATTCTGCACACTCTCGCACACGCGATCATAGACTAAGCGTTGTTCTGCAGTCATCATTGGGACACCGTTTTCTAATGTTACCAGCAGTTCCATTGGGTTGTAACCAATCTCTGCGGAATATTCCCTATTGGTAACCTCTCCGACTGAGGTTGGCGTTGGCAAACCATATTCACAAAGTGATTTACCGCCTACAGCTGTTAAGTCTTCCTGAAGAGCTAATAAGCACTGATTTATAGCCAGATCTCGAAAATTATCATTAGTTGCGCCTTCATTATTGTGAGATAAATTCCGAAGAAAGTCTTCTGCAAATTTTTCTTTATATTTTTCCCATAATTGGACAGGATCAGATAAATTACAAAATGTGAGTAATGTTACAAATAAATGGCGTAACCGTCGTGGATTATCACTAACACAGGATTCTGTTAAAGCGTCATCCCAATGTTGATCATTTTCAAGCAAATGACGCGCTTGGCAAGCTGCATGATAAGTTGGATAAACAACATCGTCTACTTTTCTCAAATCTATAAATGATGTTGGTCCTCGCACTGTATGTAATAATAATCTCAAATAAAAACACTCTGCGTTGTTAGGATGAACAGTATACACTCTACCAAGAACATGTTCTTTGAAAATACCTGTCTCGCCATCTACAGGCCTGCCTCGGCGTCTACGGTTAAAGACACCTCGTTGTTTATCGTAGGTATAATACGATGGAACTTCTTCATACAAAAGAGACTTTGCGAAATTATCAGTTTGGCAAAGTCGAAAGAATGCCAATAAAGTTGTTTGTCTAGGGTTCTCTAATCGTTCTGTAACATTTTCGGCGTTAAAATATATACGTTGACCGCCTTCCAGATGAACATCCAGATGGGTCACAGGTGGATATCTTTCGTGAATATTAAAACTTAAGATCCGCCACACAGCTTCTGAAGAGCTGATATATCTGCCTGACTGAAATCTAGTAACTTCATCATGTTCATTTCTTAACGCAAACGTAGCTTGGTCACTGCCCTTGTTAATGTACTTACAAATATATTTAATTGACTCTACACTATTACACATTTCTACATTTATGTGAGCTTGAAATGCTCTGGACAATACAGGCGAATACGGAACGACCCACCTATTATCTAAAGTAACCTGTTGTCCAGACATTCGCTTTTCAACAGTAAAACCACCATTGTCTCTTGAACGGCGACGATATAATGGGTATCCATCATGTCTTGTTACAGTTTCATCCACTAATGCTTTTGGATACCTTTTAGTGCAACGACCGTCTTGCATGCAAGGAGCATTTGCGTTAAATGCACCACATGGACCATGTATCATATGAGTTTTAACAATGTCGTATAACAGGGGATCTGCAGTCGGATCTGGAATTTCAGCACTGATTAATCTGTCTACATCATTAGGTCGAACCTTATCTTTTAACCAAAGCAAGATATGTGCGTGAGGTAAGCCGCGTTTTTGCCACTCAACACTATACATATAACACAATACTTCTCCAAAAATGTTATCTTTGGTAAGAAGATCTATCATTGATTAGGTGTCAGATTCTCGAGACAAAATATGACGTTCGCGATCAGCTGTAAGCCGTAATTCCCTCTCAGTGAAGGTTTCGGACTCGCGAGATAAAATATGACGTTCGTGGTCAGCTGTAAGCCGTAATTCCCTCTCAGTGAAGGTTTCGGACTCGCGAGATAAAATATGACGTTCGCGGTCAGCTGTAAGCCGTAATTCCCTCTCAGTGAAGGTTTCAGACTCGCGAGATAATGTATGCCGTTCGCGGTCAGCTGTGAGTCGCAATTCTCGTTGTAAAGCAGTTTCAGCTTCTCGGGATAACGCATGTTGTTCCCGGTCAATGGAACGCCTTAGCTCTCGTTGAGAAGAGCTTTGAGAAGCCCGTGTTGTAGCTCGTCTCGCTCTTTCAGCTGCTAATCGCATCTCTCTTTCTGGAGAGCTTTCATTAGCTCGAGATGTTGAGGCACTAACTCTCATAGAGTTTAACCGATGTGCTCTTTCCTCTTCCGATTCTTGAGAACGCGTCATTCTCATTCTCCTAGCTTGACTCGAAGTTCGAGATAAAGATGGTCGTTTTTTAGGTGGCATCGTTTATTTTATTTTTAATCGACGGTAACTTAAATTCTATTTAGTTACCCAACAAAAAACTTACGTCAGAGGTCCTAACTATAGCTAAGTATATAATAAATAGAATATAAATCTAAGTGCCTATTAAAACTAAAATAATATTCTAATCGAATTATAAATATGTACGTAGGTACCTACAAATTACAAAAGAATAAAAAATGAAAATAAAGCTATACTTAATGCGTGTGCAATACTATCTACACTTACCTACTTCACTTAAAAATGAATAATAAGAAATACCTACAACTACTGTAATTAATCAAAGTACCTATGCTAATACAAAAAAAACCTTAGATGTTCTAAGTACAGCTGCTATATAATAAAAAAATATAAATTTAAGTGCCTATTTAAACTTAAATACCTAATATTCTAATAGAATTAAACTAAGAAATATGTACCTACCTACCTACAACTTAGGTACAAAAAAAAAAGAAATGAAAATAAAGCTAAAACACGTGTGCAGTATAGGTAGATAGTAGGCAATATCTACCTATACCTACTTCACTTAAAAATAAATAAAAAATACCTATGAATACTATAATTAATAAAAGTACCTACCTACGCTTTTATCTACTCAATACAAAAAAAACTAAACATAAAATGCCCAAAACTAACCTATCAGTAACTAAAAATCTAACAATAATCTAATCTATCTATCTATTATCTAATCTAAAAATCGAATCTAAATCTACTTAAAAAGAAATAAAATAGGAACTATTAATAGTTAAGAATTTAAACAAAACTAAAACTAATTTAGAAAATAACAACAAAAGAAATTAAAATAAACTATTTAAAGACAAAAAGTCGCGCTGATAAGCACGGTTTATAAAATAACAATTATTGTCTGTCAATAAAGTTCAACACTCTGAACGCATCAACAGCCAAATATTGAATGACGCTTGCGCTCGCCTCCCGCCCCTTTTATACTCTGCCGCCGCGAGCCCCGTCGAGCGTGGCAACCGTTACGCAAAAATAATCCTTATAGCTTGATTCACTATTCACGCGCGATGTCTTGTTGGCGTATTTCATGTAAGTAAGTATAAGTTTGGTGTTTCTATACCGATTTCAATGATTCTTTTTTTATTGAATTGGTGCTAATGTTTATTTTTTTTTTAATTAGGAATGATGGTGAGCATTATTGGTTTTATAAACGTAAAAGTAAACAAATATAATAAGAAATCTCCGAACTGCTAAGCTATCGAGAGTTATGCGTGTTATTGTGAGTTAACTATAAAAGGTAGATATATGCTGTCTTGGAATATTTTTCGTGTATTTTTATGTAGAATATTTCCGTTATACATAGTTTCTATGTAGCTCTAACCATTAAGGCTGCACACGCGACGGAAGCTTAAAAAATCAAGCAACTTCTCCCATTTTCTCAACATTTCCTTTCACTGCTCTGCTCCTATTCATTGTAGTGTGATGAAAAGTATACTATTACCTGCCCAGGAGTATAAAGAATAATTGTACTAAGTTTCGTTAAAATCCGTCGAGTAGTTTTTTTTTCTATAAATAACATACAAACAGAAAGACAGACAGACAGACAGACAAAAATTTTTTTAACTGCATTTTTGGCATCAGTATCGAACACTAATCACTCCCTGCTACTTATTTTGTAAATATATTTCATGTACAGAATTGACCTCTCTACAGATTTATTATAAGTATAGAAAAACATACAGCAATACGTTATTTCGCGTGACTGACAAATTATAAATAAGAGTCTATAAAACATATTTCAATAAATATGATATTTCAAACAATCATTTAATATATTAATATTAACAAATAAGGTAATAATTGTTATATATTTGTTTGTCATACACAACAAATATATTAAATTATTATTAATAATTCTGGTTCGAGTTTTTTGTTTTCGATTAGATTATAATAGATGTCTTCAGATCTTATTTGTTACAAAGTTCTGAAGTAAGCAATTCAAGAGGAGATGTGAGATTGCGAGGATAGAACTTCTTATATTTCATATAGGTTGTACGTACTCTATTATGTTGTAATTGCAAAAGTTTTTACGAAAAGTAAAAAGTTCCTCTAGATACGCTTAATTGTATCATTTATTTAATTCAATTATAAAAACTAATTTTTTTATTACATTCACCCAAATAAAGGCATCCTACTTCTATGAAATAAAATTTAATTACATTATCGAAAATTTTAAAACAAACAAAAAAAATACAGCTTAAGCAAATGTTTTGTATTTTAAAGAACCAATCTGTCTCGCTTCAGCTAGCAGTCCAACCAGACTGTCGGACAGGCCTCCGAGCTGAAAACTGACTCGAAATGGCCGTTTTCCGTCGTATTACTTTTATTAATATTAATTTGTTATTTTTAGACAAGACCATGACAAAAATTAACAACAAATAATAAAGAAGTCACAATTACTGTTAATGGAAATATAACAGTAAGTGTTAACCCTTTGAATCTAAGTAACATGAAAAATACTTAAAAAACATGTTATATACATAAATAAATATAATTTTCAGAAATGATGAATCATTCACAACATTTCTCCAGTGCTTATCACACTGCATCTGCATTGTATTTAAATTGCAGATAAGCATTGTCGCCACCATTGGGAGAATCACTTGTTTGTTTTTTTGCGTAGCTAACTAGGAATCCTTATACCTAATTTTATCATGTCCATCGTTCGTCTGTCCGCAGCCTAACTCAAAGACTCTTAATAGTTAATAGCAGTATCGGTATGAATATATATATTAGCAACATCGAGAAAGTGGTAAAACTAAAATTTTTTAATTTGTTTTTAGATTACTTCCTCGACTTAAATGTTTTTCGTTTAAGGAATTTGTTTATGTCCTGCTTCATGATTGGTCCCCAGCATTATTAAAATTTTATCTTAATGCATTCCAAATGATTCTCCCAGATCAAAGTACCTTAGTAAGATGGGGCAAAGCCACCGAAAAATCTTGCAACATCTGTGGGGAGGCAGTAGGAACCGCGAAACACTTGCTAGTAGGGTGTAGGGTACTTCTAAATAGGGGTAAATACTCGCGTCACCACGATAAAGTATTAGAAATCATACGAGAAGCGTAATCGCTTCACGTATGATTTCTAAAAAGACTAACGTCTTTCTGTAGCAAGAGCGCAGGGGGGTATAACAACCACCAAAAAATCAGTAGAGTTCGTAAAGGCAGGAACGTCCAAAAAATCAAAACTAAAACCTTATTCCATCTCGGACGCGTCTCCTGATTGGACTCTCATGATGGACACGTATGAAAGGCAATACCAAATCCCCGGGGATGTTTGTGTTTCGTTATCTAGGCCGGACTTATTCCTGTACTCAAAACAACTAAGGCGCGTTATACTTGTGGAGCTTACTGTACCCTGGGAAACAAACATACCAAAAGATCATACATTTAAGCTTAATAAGTATTACGAACTATGTAACGAACTGATCAGGAATAAATTTATAGTTAATTTGTACGCTGTAGAAGTAGGAGCGAGAGGTATAACAGCAAAATCTCACTATAATTTATTTAAGGATCTCGGCCTTTCTAGAACGATCATCAGTTCATTTCTGGAACGTATTTCAAAGGCGGCTTTAGTAGGTTCTTACGATATTTGGTTAAGTAGGGAGAGGAGCGTGAACAGTGAAGGTGTATGCGCATAGTAAAGGGGCCCCTTAAACCTACACCTGGGTCAAGTCCCAGGCATTGTTTGCGCTCCTCTTCTAGCAACGCGATGGGCCCGGCATCCGCACGGTGAATCCATGGAATGCTAAGAAGCTTCGTGTCGAAGTACTAAACTTAATTGCAAATTTTTGTCAAGTGTACCCCCCACTTTCCACCTAAATGGTTGTGTTTGGAGGAAAACATACGATACGATTAATAAAAAAAATCTATTATGACTATGTTCGGTTCACAATTTTACGAGTAGTAGTCGTGTAACTCGCAAACGATGGCAAACGATGGCTAAATCTTGGAAGATATATCAAAATAATATATTATAGAATTGTTTAACTTATACAGATGTAGTAAAAGCACATGCTGTAGCATTAAGTCCGCCATTTGTATAATTTTGTTGTACAATAAAGTTTTTAAATAAATAAATAAATAAAAAGTACGTACTCTTACTAAATCTTTATAAGTTAAACAATTAAGTGTAATGTGTCTATCTATCTATTATGGGCAACTAAGAAACCCTACATTTCGCGTAACCCAACTTGGCAGACTTTTTTTGTATTTCATGATTTAAAACGAAATTGACTTTCTAGTGATGACAGATTGTTGTCACTTATACACTTATATACTTTCCTGTTTAATTGTTAGCTATTTTTTCTAAAAATAGTTTTAGGCAATCTTTTACTGGCCATTCCTGAAAGAGTTTGTTGATTTAAAATATATTTACAATTACCGTTTCATGAAAGCTTTTTATGAATGCAATACTATGTACTTATTTGCTTAAGTATCAATTATTATTAATTATTTACTACTTAATAAGACTTGTATTTGAGATTATAATAGTTAGTCCTTAAGCCTACGTATTTTAACTTATTTCAGTATTCAGTCTAACGTCAATTGGTTCTGGTTTGGGCGCGTAGTTTAATCGGTTTCAAGTTTGTAATAATTGCAATCTAGGAAACATCTGTGTAACAACTAAATCGTTTTATTTGTGTAATTAATAGTAACAAAGCCAATCCAACTCTCACCTCTCGTCATCTTGAATTTTACAAATCCAATTCTTGATTCGTGATCAGTTTCACCTTAGAAATTTGATGCATATCGGTTGGTTTTATAAGTCACCATTTGTCGTTGATCTTGACCGCCGATTTGGATTTTACTCGATTAAAAAAAGTTTTGCCACATTGATTATGAAAGTACACTTCAACACCTTTCATAATGCTGGTTTTATAATGAATTTTATTCTTACCTTACCAATAATAACTAAACCAACAAATGATGTACATAACAATACAAATAGTATTTTACTTCATACTATTTATTTTAACTTGTTATAAACCTAAAATTTTGATACAGTTCCTAAGTAGAACACTAGCTTCGTAGTAGGAAAATCTTTTCAACTTTACATGTTGTTTACAATGAAATAGTTATAAACAACTTTGTATGCACGGAACTATATTGCTTGAATACAACTTTACAACAACTGGGTGATCGGTACCATCCTTGAATGACAGAGCAAGGAATATATGAAACTTCTTTTTCACCTTTTTGTTAAATAATTATAGTAACTGCCTATTTTCTAATATTATAGGTAGACAATATTATAAAAAATAAACAAACTCAATTGTTAGCGTGTATTTCCATTTACATCAATAATTAGTGAGGTGACCGCGAGGCATCCCGTATTTGTGTTTGGATAGTACCACAACGGTTTGATTGATTACGAATGTGAGCTGACGTTTTGAATTAGCTAGGCTTATAAGTATGACTGTATCTCTATACTACTTTGAGGTAGTATATATAATATTAATTAGTTAATAATAGTAAAAGGGTATAACAATGTTTTTGTCGTATAGTATTATGGTATTAATTGTGATTCACATTACGGCATATGTCACTAAAGAGTCCGCCACACTGCGTATACATGATGCATAAAAGTGCGTGCTTGATGTTACAGTTATGTCAAACAATAAACACTACCAAATTAAACATTAGCTAGTAATAAGTATCTTCTTTATAAGCAAGATATAAGTTTTGACTACCTATACTTTAAACATATTGTGGGAGTCAAAGTATCAGCGATTTTGTTACGTATTTAAAATCTTTTGGTTTCTCAAATAAATAAAATTGCCTACCCTGTGTCCAACCGAAAGATTACTTATTACGTCGGATTGAACAAGCAATTTTCCTATTTACATCAAAACAAGGTCGTAGCCGTCTAAGTTATTTTCAACTGTTTGAATTTTGGTTAAATGTACCTATGTAATAATATTATTTTATGATGAGGGTTTTTTTGACTATATGTGATCATAACTGATTGAGAATTACATACACGTATTCAGACTTTATTAATTTAGTTTCCATAAATGTATTATTTTCTCAATTGGATAATTAATAGAAAAGTGTAAAACATCATTTTTAGCTTAAATAATATAGTAAGAAATTTACTACAATTTTTAATTCAATCGAAATAAGCCACACAAATTTTCCTCTATTTCATCTTGAACGTTTTAATCAACATTTGTTCCAGTATACATAAAAATTCTTTAACTTCAATAAAACTTTAAAAACATTTCTGTATCATATTTGACATTAAGTTTAGGAATTAATCTTCGATTCGATTGAAATGTTATAAAGCTAACAGCTACACATAACGTCGAAAATATTAGTCACAATTTATAAAGTTTTGAACTTATCGGAACTATAAGAGCCTTAAATAGTTAAGGTACAATTTAATGGTCTGTACGTTACTCGCAATTTAAACTCTCATGGCACCGTTATTTAATAATAACTGAACTTTATCGCTCGAAAATTGTCGTTATTATAATTCAAATTTATTATGAAAACTTTATTATACTTATTCGTTTCAGCATAAAGAAATATTAAACTGATATATATATTTTTTTAATTTATATACACCAACCAATTGAACAATAATTATACATATGTAATAAATATCTGTGTATTTCGTTAAATAATAAAATGTATTTTAATATGGGATATAGGGCACGTTCCAACGCTACCTTCACATCATATTAAGTATATTACTGAATTCATTCAAACGGTATGGGTCTGAATATCCCATTGATATATCTCCATAGACACCGAATACTTAAAATATGATGAAATATTAATACAAAAGTGTAAAAACAGAATATATAAACAAAACTACTATTATTTATTATATTTAATAGAATATTTCTTACACTAACGTACTTATCGCTAAGAAAGAAGACTTGGAATAGTTTCACTGAGCTATTTAGTAACTTCTATAGCACCAGCCGCTTCGGTTTTTTTACCCCGTTATATATTGTTATGTTCTGCTACTAGTACTATAGTACTCTTATAGTTATATAATATAATAAACAGCATATTTAAAGCCATAGTAAATTATCGTCAAACATTTCAAACATTTCCATCACCTATCATTTGCTGGATTACTTCGAGTCATCGCTATTTTTAATTTTCCTGCTTTTCTATCATATACATTATGAATAACCTTCGTTTTTTAAAAGACTTTAGACAGTAACATGAATTCTAAAAAATATTTGCTGTACTTTTTATTCGCTTAAGTATCCAAAACGGCACTTTATAGGCTCATCGTAGACTTTCAGCTTTACAATTACGTGTTATACTTTTATTGGTATAAATCCACAAATAAACGGATTTCATTCATAAAACATTATCTGTTCTGTATTATTATATTATATTAGCTGCTATAATTAACAATAACCAAAGGGAAACTTGTGATTCAGTTCCTAAATAAACATAAAAACAATATATATAATTAGTCACATATAATAAATAACATGGTAGTATGAAATATAAACTTCAATATATTATTAAAGTCATATTGAATCGCTTTGGTAAAATGATCAGAGGTCACGTATTCAGTTATCACGGTACAAATATTAGGTCAGTGAGGGTTCAATAAAGATTGTATCCAGAACGAATTTCAGTACAAAAATGGTCACAATATCTGCACGAACGAGCTTCTATCTCTATACACGTTAAGAATGCCGATCCCGATTGAGTTCGCGATTCTGTTTTAAGATCAAAGAAGACTTATAAAGTGATGTTGTAAGGAGTGAAAGGTTCACTGTTGTGTCATTGTTAACCCGTAGATTGAAATAGGTCGCGAATTATTTGCTTAGTTGGTATAATAATAAATGACAAAATAAGCTTTTCTTCATATTTATCTTTTCATTGTCCTTTCTCATATTATCTTATATTATATGGTATTTGATGAATATCATTTTAATCTAACTTCATAAAAGTTTGGAAGCCGACAAACGAATATAGATGTTACAAATTTTTTGAATAAATAACTATTGATAAAATTTTTAATGCATTTTAATTTCATATAAAAGTTCAAAGTTGATGACAAACCTAGAAAAAAAATACAAGTAACATTTTCGTAAATGAAAACGGAAAAGAAACTTCAATTTATGTATTTTTTTACTCTATATTTAAATAAATAAACCTCGTAAAGTAATGAGGAAGTTTTGTGGAAGCAAACAACAAAAGCGATACATTATTTCGCGTGACTGACAAATTAATACAAAAATGTTTTTACATTTAATGAAATGAGAAATTTTACAAAATACGTATTTTCCTATTGTACTTATATGGATAAATATGATATACTTTCCTTATCAGCCAAATACAATAAATACTAAATATATTGATTCTAAAATTATATTTGCATACAAGTACCAGTATTACCATACTTAAAACAAAGTACACCAAATATTTGGTGTATACATTTTATATTTGCCAAGTTTTTTTTATCTAGCTTATATATGCCAAGTTTTTTTTTGCATATGGCTTTGACACACCTTTCAAAATCTTATTAGTTACAAAGTTTTAAGGAAACCAAAACAAATTTTTCGACACCCATTTACGCATCACTACTACTTAAAAGTTTAGGAATATAAAAATATATCTAAATGACACTTAATAATGAAGGAACAATTTACACAAAAAATGTCAGCGGTTAGACCGTTTATTCAATATAATTTTGTTTATTTGTTGAACAAAAGCAATTCATATTTGCAATTCAAAAACTTTCTTTCATATAATAACTTTCTAATTGATCGTTGTCTGTACATATAAAATATTTGTGTAATAACTAACATATTTAGAAAGAATTAACATCTTTAGTAACGAATAGAATCTAAAATATTGAAAGTTAAAATTTTTATCTGTTCTATGCGTTTGTGAGCGCTAATCTCTGGAACGTTTTATCCGATTAAAAAAGGTTTCAATGGGCAGTTATTTTGGGACGGAAAACAGGTGTTGGTTGTTGTTTAGTAAAAACGCAGAAAAATATATTTGGGAAGTGCGTGGTCTATGTTAAGGAGTGTGGTCATGGAACAGCTGATAGTAGAAAATTGTGGACGCCAAGACCAAGTTGAATTTGAATCTGAACCTTTCCAGCTTTTCGTATTTTGATAAGTATTTTATTTGTTATTCATATTTATGAAGTCATTTAAAAAAATGATTTTCCGGTAACTGGAGCTATAAAATAAGATACTTAAGAAGCTTATTATTATATTATTTTATTGTATTTTATTTATTTTTAAAGCACGGAATTTGTTAACAATCAAAAATAAGCAGGTAAAAGAAAAATCAAAATAAAATTGAATTTTCAATTTCAAACATATGCATTTTTTTAAATAAACTATTAAATGAATCACGAGGCATTCACATTTTCTATTTTTATTTATGTTATGTATAATTCATTATATATGATATATTTATATTATGTATGGAAAAATATTTTTGCAGTCTCTGTGTTTTTTTAACCCACTCACTGAACGGAATTCAAAAGAATTGATGACCCTTATAAAGAAAGATCATCAATTGTCATGAAAAAAGTTTTCCTCTGCTACAATGATAAAGAGGCTCTTACGATATGAGGTCGTCACAAACATCAAGCCTGAAAAAAATATTTACTTCATACTCTAAAATTCTTTGTAAATCCTACTAATATTATAAATGCGAAAGTTTGAGAGGATGTACGGATGTTTGTTACTTTATTGTTATTTGCTAAATGATTACCTTCATAGTCGTTATTAATAGTTTGCTGCTAGGTGTGAAAGTAGTAAATGTTAGGAGTAATGTCACCACGACCTTAGACGAGCTAATATCATTATGACCTTGTATGTGCTTTATCCACTATTAATATGGTTTATGTTTGAAACCTAGTTTTACCGATGATATCGAAGAAAGTTAATCAAGTATTGGGTAGACCTCGAAGAATTCGGTCTGCCGGAATGGGCACACCTGAATAGGTGTCCCCGACTTTCGAATTTTGGAAAAATTTCTTCACAGGAGGTCTTCTTATGACCCGTTCAGATTCGACTTTTGTCAGCACGATAGCAGCCGCAGTTTCGTTTGGATCGCTTTCAAACTTTACACAAAAATCAACTATCCAAAAATAAAGGTCAAATTCGTTAAACAGAGAAATCCGGCCACGGGGGGCGCTAGGGCCTCACTTTTTCTGATTTCAATTTTTCGACCATAACTTTTTCCCTATACAAAGTAGATCAATCGCGTTCATATTATATGATGTCTTTGATGAATACCTATGTAGATATGTAGATAAACCGAAACCCTAACTTCAATAACTTAGGGGTGGGGGTAAAAAAAACGAAAATTTTTGGGAAAAAATAATAACTCTTTTCTGGTAAACATTCTTACATCACAAGTATTTTTAATAGAAAGGTTATTTTTTACTCTAAATTTAAGTACTAAAAGTTTTTCCGTAAAAGGTACCGTTTCCGAGAAAAAAAATAAAATCCGCTTTTAGCTTTAAAATTTAAGATAGGTAAAACCACGGCAAATTTTTTCTGGTAAACATTCTCTCCACCCAAATATTTTTAATAGAAATGTTATTTTTTACTCTAAATTTAAGGTAACGCACTAGGTACTCCTTTGACTAAGCCAAATAAAATTATCACAGTTTATTCTCGCAAGGGTTGTTATTCTTAGATAGTGAGTTATATTTTAAACGAGTTACGCACGAGGTCTACCTACGCGTGTCCCCCTGCGGGTACGGATTTCTTAACTTTTATTAAAACATAACACAGGACAATAAGTATGATTATAGGATATAAATAAGTATGAAAAAGAACAAAATAATAACAAAAACTTTATATTATTATAATTATATAATTTTGATTTTTATTGAACTATTAAAATAATAATGTTTGGGTTTGACATGAAGGATTCGTTGTTCACTTATAAGATTCAATGTGGACATGAAAATGTATATTAACATGCTAATCTTTTCAATATTAATATTTACTTAAATTTTTTCCAGTTTTTGCTAGTACGGTATGTTTAAATTAATGCATAAAAAGAAAACGGAAAAAGAGAGAAGTTGCAATTAACAAACTAAAACTTATGAGCAATTAGAATTATGACGATATTGTAAATACAAGAATTATGTACAAAAAATATCAGTAACATTCATTAGTACAACTTTTTAAAATAACACGGAGACCAAATTTCTTCCCATGCCTCCAGCGTGGTAAAGCATCCGTATTATTTTATGTGGCAAAGAATTAAGGTTGTCACCATAAAAATAACCACTTGCTTGTTTTCCATGTGTTACTTAAAAAGAGATTTGCAAGTAAATAAGTTTTTTTTATTTTTTTGTAAAAATCAATTAGTTTCATATATTGTTTTCAGCCATTTTTCCATTTTTGGTTTATTGTTATTCTTTATGAACCATTCCCGACATAGAGGTGAAGGAAATCACAATTAACATAAATGGTCATTCGACCCGACAGGGTCCCTTTTACTAAAATTACAAAAGGCAAGTAACAAGGTCTTGTACAAGACGGTCATAGACTAAATTATATTGTCCGAAACTACCAACTACTTTGATTAGATGAACCTTTTTAGTACTCAGGTAAGTGACCACTTTAACGAAATGTATACTTTAGCATATTACGTTTGATTTGTAATTTTAATATCCAACTCTCTTGTGTCAGTTATTAACATAATAAGATATATTAAAATGTTATAAATAATATTTAGTTTTATCTTTTGAATACTTATAAAGAAATTGAAAACTTTGTAAAACCTAGATACTTGTTTTGTCTTATTCTATTGCTAGGATATCGGGATAGGAGTTTGCGCTGTGACAAAAGAATTCATTATCGTACCTCACGTCGCATACAATGCTGAATATACTACAAACTTTGCTGGAGGAATTGAAGGCACTCGATAAAAATTATATATATAAAAAATATATATACGATCCTTAAACACCATTGTATATATAACTATTATATAAATAACAAACAATTTTACATGACCGTTATGACTCTCCTGTATAAACGTGAATTGATGATTGTGAACTGGATCTAAGAGAATTGTAACTTTTATGTATTTAAACATTAGTGATTCAACTAGTTCCGCTCCGAGCACGTGACTAAGGACCCTGAATGGGTTCGAAACTAGTCGGACAAATTGCGATAAAACTAACATAATTGAACCGGTATATAGAATATATATATTATGTATTAAGAATTGCAACGTAAATGGTTTTTTTGATACCTTAGTATTTTAGGATTATATAATTATTGTTAGTTATGACTTTAAAACCAAAATGTTCTTACCGATTCCCAATTTCCTTATGTTGAATTAAATATTGCCATATTAAGTGCATTGGATTCATAGACGCCTAGTGTAATATTCAATATTTCAGATTATAACAATTGTATGACTATTATAACTTTATTACGAAAATTCAATCTTAATATTAAGTATTTAGACAAATCCAATTCATAATTTCCGTGAATAAACCTACTAAAGATAAACTAAATCACAATAAAAACGAATGATACAAGCTGTTGGTGCTTACGTTTATGTATACCCGTCTGCAGCATATAAGAACCTCATTTCCTTGCTTTAAAGGAGGCTGATCCTCTGAGACTCAAATAAACCACTTATGTATTGTAGCAGGCACGTTAATTAATATTTTAAAAAGATAATATTCTTTTGCCTTTATTATTGTTATTGTCATAAAGAAAATTATTTATAATATAAATATATTATAATGGAATTAGATAGGCAGAACATAAATATGTATACTTCGGATCTCAGTTTTCCCGGAGTTAATAATGTTCATGGGGTCGGAGCTAGAGTCTGATTTACTGAGAGTCCCGTGGGTACACGTAGTGGTCAGAATTTGTAAAGTAAATAGTCGAGTATTTGAATGATGAAGGTATAGTTAACAATCAGTTTTTTGTTTTGTTGAGAGTTCTTTTAACAAAGCATTTATTTATTTTTATAACAAATAAATACATATGTTTTAATACATTTATTTATTTTATACTTATGTAAGATATTTTTCTCATTTTTATTAGAAATTATTAAAAACACTATTATTTCTCAGTTTACTGAAGGTTATTATATTTTATTTATCATTTTATTTTCAATACTTTACTTAAATTTTATTATACTTCAGTATAATGAGAAAGTCTAAATTTAATTCTTATAACTAACTAAGTTCTCCGTTTACGATTCCGTGAAGTTTTTATTACGATTTTGATTTTCAAGTACACAGTATGCAATATTTAAAGTAGATTTGCAACAGTAACATCTATCAATAATCAAACAACATCTATTGTCCTCTTGATGATCTGTTACTTCTCCAGTCCTGAATACTTCAACGTATTGTTATAGTTGCTCAAAAATTATCCTGAATCCTGAATTACGCTCCGTGAAAGGTAAGATCCTTTGTCACTGCTTATAAGCATCATATCTCCATGCGTCGTCTTCTGCATTTATCATGAATTGTTGAAGAACTTGGTTGATGTGATTCCTGCCGCCAAGAGTCCTTATCGCATTACCTGCAATAACATCCCTGGATGTTTGGCATTAATAAATAGTACGGTTTACAAACAACTTTTTACCATAAACTGCCAAGATATGGAATGAACAATCATCGTGGATGTTTTCAGATCGATACGACATGAGTCTCTTTAAAAAGATTGCTCATTTCCTCCTTAACACTCAAAGTTCTACAACTCTACTTCGATGTTTCAAGATACACTGGCGATAATTTTTTATCACTAGGGGAAATGAACGCTCGTTTGCCATCCGTGAATAAAAACAATAATTATTTTAAATATAAACATGAAATTATTTATTTATTTAGACTTTTTACATCGCTTCAGGATTCAATTATTAAACAAAATTAATTAATTATTTTATAAAATTAAATTACAAACATGCTGATATAAGAAAATATATCTTAATAGCATCAAAATATTATTTTATAAAATCAAAAACCACAACTAATGTGGAAAATTTCATTACATTCTCATTTTTTTCGATTATTATGAAATTATTAAAAATAAAATTATTAGCTTCGTTTGCAGAAACCTTTATTTGTAAACTCATGAAACAGCGACTTGCACAAATATATGTTAATTAATAATAATTATTATTATTATTTAATTATTTACAATGAAACAATATCATAAAAGCTTTCTAGAAATATCATATATTATTTGATTATAATTTTTTTTTTTATTACTTATCAGTTAAGAAAGTTGTTTTACATTTACAATATCTCAATAGTTGATTACAACGTTTATTGAAAATGCATTGTAAATTTGTTTGTGGCTTTTGATTTTTTACACTACATGTGGTAACGTGTCAACTGCAATTCCAACGTCAATTGATCCTCGTTTGTATGGTATTATATAGTTTAATTAAAAAGAGAATCAGTTTCGTGTTTCTAATTCAATGAAAGTGTTGTCAACAAATTAATTAAAATATTTTTTTATTTTATTGTCTTTGAAACTTCCATGAAAAAGATTAAATTAATAGGTTTTTAACAGCCCTTAAATAATAATTCAGTTGAGTTATCCAGTTACGAACACATTGGTTATGTCAGTTACAGACGTAAAAGTTTTAAACATTTCATCGTTTTGCTGCAGTTACTAAGTAGAACACTAACTTTCTAGAGTGACTATTATAGGACTCTGAATGTGTTGATTATAAACCAACTTTCCACATACTCAGAACTTTATGCTGTTTAAGAACAAGTTTGTAATATTTGTAAGTTTGAGTCGCACGGCACCATTGCGCCTAGTCGATCGTGGTAACAAATGCCGAAAGAAAAAAAAAATTAAATGTCGAATACGTTTAAGAGTAATGCTTGTCATATAGTGATTGATGAGCTCTTAGCTTACATTCAGAACAAAGTTTCGATCGCGGTAGAAGTGACCTTAGTGCAAATCTGTTCGTCAGCGTTCTCATGCGAACAAATTGAGACAGCTAACAGCTTACTCTTGATTTCATTACCTTCGGATATGCGTAAAACTGTACGTAATGGTAAAGGCAAAGAAAATCGTTTGCTATACGATATCATCAACATATTTAAGATAACTGAACCCAAAGTATTACCAACTTTTGTGGCACAGGATTTGGAGAAACTACCCCCCATTACTTTTGATCATTTGGATGTCTCCAAGTTGTTAAAAGATCTGTTGTTAGTACAAGCGGAAATAAAATCAAACAAGTCCTCTTATGCGACTGTTGAGCAGCTTGAGGATCTAAAGCGAGAATATCTTAGCGGAAGGATGGCTTCACCTCCGTTCTCAGCTGCTCAATCAATATGAAGCGAGGTGGTTACCGCGACAGTGGTCCAGCTGGATTATCTTATTTAGAAGATAACGTAGCGAATAGTGAGCCTAATAGTGGGTCATCGTCTCCAACGAATTATTTAAATGTTAGAAATTTTAATGTAAAAAATTTTGAGGGTAGTCAGACAGGGACACAACGTAAAATATTGTATCAATCGCCTGGACGATACGATGTTAACAACGGACGCAGCTTGAAACAAAAACCGGTTGACGAGAATGATTCATCTTTGTTGATAAGAAAGACGAGCGTTCAACATTCGAAGATAAAGCAAAAGCAACTAGAAGATAAAGGAAAATATGTAAATGAGTTCCCTTAATTGTAAAAGTGTGAAGTGCTCTGTACAATATATTCAAGAACTATGTAAAGATTGCAATATAATCGCATTACAAGAAACATGGCTTATGCCGGAAGAGTTATCCTTTCTTGACTCGTTAAGCAACGACTTCAGTTCTACAGGAGTGTCTGCATTTGATACGTCTGCGGGTATTCTACGTGGAAGACCGTATGGAGACGTTGCGCTGCTTTGGAGGCGTAGTGTTTTTCAAAATGTGTCTGTGGTTGAGTGTAATATTACGCGCATTTGTACGATAAATGATAATGTTGCACTGGAAATCATTTTTAATTATTAGTGTGTATATGCCTATGGATGCAGTGGCTAATCTAACGGATTTTACGGACGTACTTAGCTCGTTAAGTACTATTATGAACTGTGTTTATATTTTGGGAGACTATTATGCACACCCGCCAGAGCGGTTTTATCACGAACTTTCTCAGTTTTGTACTGAGCAGAAATGGTGTGGTATTGATGCGAGGTTTCTCGGCTAATAGTCGGACACTTTTACATTTTTAAGTGAAGCTAACGGATCAAAACGTTGGCTTGATCATTGTCTAGTTACTAAGGCCGCCCAGGAGTCTATTCGTAACATTTTTGTTTTAAGCGATGTAATGTGTCAGACCATTTCCCTCTGGTTGTGGAATGTAACTTCAATTAGTATTAAATCGTTAGTATTAAACACATCGATACCAAATACTTATCGAAGTCTTCTTTATTGGAGAGAGAGAAGCGAAGAGGAAATTGCCTATACCGGAAGGAATGTCCTGAGCGATTGACACTGATTGACTTCCCGCGTGAGCTTTGTGATTGCTATAACCATACTTGTAACAACTCGAAACATAAAGAAATCATTACAAAAATGTATGATAATGTAGTTCATGCGTTGGAGGAGTCCGCCGCGGTGACTCGTGGTAGTAGTAATGTTAATTGTGTTATGAAGAAAAAAGTCGTAGGTCGGAATAAACACGTGGCCGGGGCCCACGGGGAGGCAAGGCGAAAGTTCTTTTTATGGCTCGATTCGGGTAAACCTACCGTAGGTATGGTTTATAATGAAATGTGTGAGGCTAGAAAAAATTTTAAGTCTTGTTTAAAATGGTTTTAAGCCCATGAAGAGCAAATTAAAATGTACATTCTGGCCTCATATCATTCTAAAAATAACTTCTGCGGATTTTGGAGAGCTACGAACAGAATGTTCGGCCTTCCCTTCCCGTAAGCGTCGGTGGATTGTGTGAACCGGAACAGATTTCTAATCTTTTTATGAACCATTTTTTTGTGAAATCCCCGGGGTCCTTCCCTATCGTTGCTTAATGTTGGAACTGGCGGGAACATGGGGATCGAGTTTAAATCACAGGAATTCACACAAATCATCTCGCGTATGACAAAAGGTAAATCCCCAGGACACGATGGTCTCAGAATTGAGCATCTTAAGTATGCTGGCCCACTTCTGCCACAGATGCTTGCAAAGTTATACAATATTTGTTTGAGTCATAGTTTTATGCCTGACGAGATGATGCGGACGTTAGTTGTGCCTATTGCAAAAAACAAAACCGGTGATCTTGCAGATAAGGCCAACTATCGACCAATATCTCTGGCTACAATCATCTCTAAGGTATTGGATAGCATGCTTAGCACTCAACTAAATAAATATATCTTTCAAAGGCATTTGATTTGGTGTCATATGATGTATTGTGGGGAAAGATGGAGCAAGCTAATATGCCGTCTGAACTTATAAACATTTTTAAGTCTTGGTACAGTAGCCAGGTGAACTATGTTCGGTGGGCGGCAGTTTTATCACGTCCATATCGGTTGAAGCGTGGGGACAAACAGGGAGGCTTAAGTTCACCAATACTATTTAACTTGTATATGAACGATTTGATTGGCAAGCTTAATGACACTAGGGTAGGTTGTAATATTGATGGTATTTGTGTTAATAACTTAAGTTGTGCCGACGATATAGTTCTATTAAGTGCTTCAATTTGTGGCCTTAGGAAGTTGATAGCAATTTTTGAGGCTTATGCGGGAAAACATGGTCTGATCTATAATGGAAAAAAGTGTAGTGATGGTTTTTGAGGCAGGTGGTAAAGCACCAAATATAGTACCCTCAATTTTTCTCGATGGGAATAGACTCGAACCAGTATACTAATTTAAATATCTTGGACATGTGTTGACACCCGGCCTCAGAGACGATGACGACGATAATAATACCAACATAGTTTTTAAGTTTAAATTGTTACTAAGAAATGTGAGTTTTATGTTACTTTAGATAAAAATAAAATAACTAATAAATAAATATTATACTCATTGTCTAATATAATTTTCTGTGCAGTCGACATGTGAATAAAAATTTATCTAAATAAGAACAGATAAAACCATGTCAAACCATATAAATATTACTTGTATCCTTAAAACAAAAACTGATCAACTATCTTAACTAATTTTAACGGTCAAATATATTCAATATGTATAGATTTATTCTATTTTCAGCATAACATCTTTTATTTTTCTATGGTTACAAAATGAAAAATAAGGGACTTTCATACAAATTTATCCTAAATTAATTCTGTATTTAAGTTTTTAAGGGATCATTTTTAGAAACAAACACTAGAAAGAAATTATTTATTTACATTAATATATTGATTTATACATTTACATTTATATGTCAATGTTTTAAACATGATTATGTAATGAGTGTATTGAAGTCTTTACTAATTTACACTATAATTTGCAATCAAATGCAGTCCATTGAATATAAATTAAATTTTGACATGATAATGAAACTTTTGCTGCTTACAACATTATTGTGTAAGTCTTCTCTAACGTTAATGCTAAATCATGAACTTAATCGAATTCATCGCCCTTAATGGGTATAGAGAATGGAGCTCGTTCGTGCCGGTGTTGTTACCATTTTTGTACTTTTGTAAATTTGCTCTGGATACAATTTTTATTAGACTCGAGCTGAGCTAATATTTATACCGTGATACCTGAATACGTAACCTGCAAAATGGTTCTACGTGATTCTATACGTATATTGAATTTAATGCAAGTATTCATAGCTACATGTTATTAATAACATGTACTTAATAAGTATTATTAATAAATTTGATACATTTATTTACAAATTATTTTATTATTTATTAAAGTTTATAAATATTTTTAAAACAACAAATAATAAATTTCTATAAGGAAATGACAGTTCATACGGATTTTTGGCAGTAAAAAATAATTTGAAAAGTTTTGCAAAAATTTTAAGTTGAGCTTATAAAGGACTCTTTTATTAATCTAAGTTAATAGTGTATAATTTTTTTATAGTCTACATAAGTCTTTCATAATAAACATCATTCGTTCACCAGGACCCCCAACAAAAAAATAAAAGTTCAAAGAAATACTAAAGTCTAAATAAAAATAATTAAAAACCAGTGAAGATACCCTGGGTATTTCCCGAACGAACTTTGACGAAATTATAAATGTTACTAAAAAAACAATTGATTTTTAAGTAAAATGATTATTATTAATTGAAGAAAAGAAAATGTTAAATACATGTTTATTGATAATTACCAAAAAAATTACAAAAAAGTGTGATTAATTTATGTAATTTTGATTATTGAATTCTCAAATATATTTATTTACCCATTATAGGATTTTTTTTTGTAATTCGTGCGACATATATCAATGTGATAACCAGAGTCATTCCCTTTGAATGAATTCAGTAATATATTTTTAATATGATGAGAGGGTAGCGTTGGAACGTGACCCACGACCCACATTAAAATACACTTTTCATAACTCTGGATTATAAAAACGAGTATATTCGAACGATAAAAGTTCAACGGGTATTCATAAATAATAACATCAAAGTTTAAATGATATCGTACAGACCTACAAATTGTACTTTAAATATTAAAGACTTTTATAGTTCTGATAAATTTCAAACTTTTATAATTTTGTGACTTCCATATACACATTATATTACAATCATATGAATGTCGTTAAAAGTTCTTAGCCCGTGTTAGATGTTTAAAACCTAGTAAAGTTCTTATTGACACAAAATATCAATATCACATTAAGGACATGTTTACTTTCGTTCTTCTAACTAAATATAAATCTTTGATTTATTGATTACAGTCTATAATTAATCTTCATAATTACTTCGTTCGTTCTGTGTTCTAGTCGTTCTGTGAACAGTAAACCTCAGTACATGAGAGGATAAGACAATGTTTTAAGTGCCTTTTCCAAAAAGGAATAAGTATACCTATATATGTATGTAGGTACATAACTACCAAACAAAATTTGGCTCCACCAAATAACAACGGAGTTATTCAACTTAAAAAATTTCAATAATTTTTCAGTTTTTGTGGTACGGATCAGAAATACGCCATTTTGAAATTATTGGCCCAAGCAAAAAACGGTTCGACATAAAAATTTAAATAATTCAAAGAATACTCCTGCCGATTTTCGTGACGATAAGTTGAAAAATATGCCGGAACAAACGTACTGAAATACATACGGAAAAATAGCAGAATGGGCCTATCTAGTGGAAACGTAGTCCTTCGGATAAACGCTTCGCTACGCTCAGCATTCGTCCCTCGGTCAATTATCTTCTGATATTTGACAATTAAAGCTTCTCGATAACACATATTAGTATACGAATAAAAGTTAATAATTATAGTAGAAGTACTAGTTAGTATTAAATAGCGTCAAAATATTGTGACTATTTGCATTAAGCAGCCATCCCAAATTATCTGCATACACATTTTAGACTATAACGAAATATCTGAATTAGGTATTTTTTTATACAAATAGGTTTTTCTTGTTACACTGTATCCTTGGCTGCCACCGTACTTAATTTATTGACACCAAACCGTAAAACACGGAATTTTTCGATAAACATTAAGTTAAAAGCGCAATGTGTAATGTGGTTAAAACTGTATCTTGCTTATCGCTAAGATATTTATGACGAGAGAATTGACAAAGTAAAGTGTTCATGCCTAAAATATCCGTAAGATCAAGCAAGCACTTTTATGGATCATTCTAATAACAGTATCTTGAAATCGCATTGAGGTATTTTTAGCGAAATATGCTGTTTTGGTAAACACCATAAAAATTATAATACTATAGCATAAAAATAACAATTGTAGTCCTTTTGTTACTAGCAATAACTATTAACTATTAGATACACCTTCTCAAAGTATGATAATCATAGATTTATTCTTGATAAGCCTCGCCAATTTAAAATGTCAACCATTCCATTGGTAATCAATCGAGCCGCTGCGGCACTGTTTAAACACAAATACGAGGTGCTTGGTATTCAGACTAGTAATTATTCATGTAAATGCAAATACTCGGTGACAATTGACTTTGTTCCGTGAATTCTTTTATAATTAGGTTGCATTATGAACATATAGTTTTAACATGTTTATGTATTTATATTTTATTTAAACAAATATTTATAAAATTTAGCTATTTTTATTATTAGCTAAAACTTGCCGCGTATAGTTGTTTGGTACCATTTGTGGTACCATACCAATTGTGGTGGTGGTAAAAACAAAATAAAATTATATATGAGATGCAATTTGATGTAATTTACAAAATGAAACCGTTATTGTAAGAAAAGTTGTAAAACAAGCAATAGCCTTAATAAATTCAAATGTAATTTTAACTCTAACCTCTTTCTATAACCGTACAATTAAATAAATATAACATTCGAAGTCTGAACTGTAATAAATAAATAATATCATAGTCGAAAACAAATACGATACGAGGAATAAGAAAATCTATTAACCTTAGATCATTTATTACTTTTGCAAGACCTTTTGGTCTTGAATAAAACAGTTTACTAGTAGTAGTAGTTCTTGTATGTAACTGGTAGACAGATTTTAATGTAATATAATACGTTTACTACAGCTGCAACAAATAGGATGTTTTTATTCTTATTTTAGAGAATGTTCTCATTTTCAGGGGAAACCTAAAACCATTGTATTTATTTACATGTAATACATCAAATGTGTTGAACTGATTTTACAAGGTGTTTGTTTTACTCAACATTTACCTCATTTCACAGAAAAAAATAAAGTAAACATATATAGATTTGTGTGTAGTTTAAGATAAAAAAGATAATTTAAATGGAGATTTATATATAATTTATTTAATAATAATAGGAACTATAATGTAACAAAAAAGTGATAAAAAAATACATACCTTGAATGGGGCATTCAAACACAGTTATTATAAACTTGTATTCAAACAGTGCAGTTTAGTTGTGCAAAGTTTTTGTTGTATGAAAGTATGTTTAAAACTAAAACATTTAAAAAAGGTATGATATTTCTACTACCAAGTTAGTGTTATGCTTAATAACTGCAGAAGCGAGGAGTAAACGTGAACAATTTTCGACATTTTAACGAAATTTAATCTTATTAAATATTTAAATAAAATTTAGGAAGTAATAAAAATACTTAGTTATATTATTGAATTTTTATCATTGAGATGAAACTAACAGGTCTCAATATAATATTATATTAATTACACGAACAAAATGATGTATAAATTAGACAGACGTTTTCTAAATTGCAATTACTAGAAACGCGAAGCTGATTAAAGTACGTGAACAAACAAACTGACGTTGACAATACTGTTGACATACTTTATCACGTGAAGAATTAAGTAACGATTAGCAACTATTTGAGTACAAAAATTGCAACCAATTATTTAACAAGTGTAATAAAGACAGCAGTTGTAAATAAGGATTGCGATATTGTAAATGTAGAACAACCTTCTTAACCAATAAGTAAGCGATTCTTCAGCAAATCATAATATGTTATTCATAAAAATCTTTTATGAAACGGTATAGTTGTAAAATTATTTAAAAATTTATATACCCCAGACACTGTGTCATGAATTCAAACGTAAATTTTTATTCGAACGAAGCGAATAATTTCAACATAATAACGGAATTAAAATATTATGTATTTTTTACATTACATTTACATTTTTTACATATTGTGTTCATAAAAGTTGTTTGTTGTTCTTGACACGTGAAATCAGGATTTTGTACCTGTATTAAAAACTTTAGATACGATTTATTTAGGTTATAAAATTACTTAAACATACGTCAATTTTTTTTACAAATAAACGTTGTATTTTATATGTTTATCTTTTACATCCCTGATATATATCTCTGCATCAAATAAGAGTCCGTCCCATTTTAACTACCTTAAGAAAATGATTATATATTGTTTTACTTCAGTAATAAAAGGTGTGTTTGATTTTATTTGTGTGTAACATAATATTAAAATATATAAAACAAGTTCCGATGCGATTACTAAATCGAACCAAGTTTTCTTAAATGTGAAAATATTGTTTTATTTCTCTTTATTTTTAAAAGAATTCAAAAGAACATGAGAATTACTCAGAGTAAATGATCACCGTCACCAACTGTCTCCTGCAATATCAGAAAATGCACGAGAGCATTGTTAGCTTTGAGAAGGGAAAAGGTACTCTTTTTTGAAGGTACATTGCATTGATCTGGAAACACCAACTAAGGGAGTTCCTTCCATATTTTGTTCGTTAATGCCAGAAAGTTTATTGAAAGACGCACTGTATAGAATGCGTAGATCTATGAAGAACATCTATCTATCACTATGGTGGGTACTGTTATAAGGAAAATAAAAGCAGACAGATAAAATATATTTCTGGAATAAGGACGACAAAAGTCTAAGGACTAGTCCCGGACTATTAAAAAGCTTTTCATTATATATCAGTTAGTACTAGTTGATACTGGAGTGATCCAATTTATCCAGAAATTTATATAGAAAATATAAATGATTAATCAACATGAAAAATGTCACCGTGAAATAAACCAAGTAGTAAAACAACAGCAGATGGTATTTATTATTAGTTTTATTCATATAGAAATATATATTAAATAGATTCCTCACTCATACTAGGACATGTCATTTAAATTTTGTTGCAGTATTATTTTAAAGTATACAGGACAATTTAAACAACATTTTCAAGTATAGAGTACTAGTGAAATAAGAGTCCATCGAGAGGACAATGTACGATTGTATAATGAAGTATGGATGGACGTTACAGTTGTAACCTATTTTAAATTAACGAAGTATTTTAGTAGTTAAAATAATTAGCCAGATTTTCGCTATTATGTACAATATATCTAATATAAAGTGAGTCTAACAAATAACATGAACTATAGTTAAACCGGGAAATAATATCAAACTTGTATTTAGTTACGATTTACGTTTTTTTTTCAATTATATTTGTTATAAAACCTAAAGCTAAATAAATAATTGATGACGTTATTTTTTTAACAGATATCACATCGAAACCAAAAACTGATTGCTAACAACACCTTCATCATTAAACTTTTCGACTTATTTGCTATAAAACTCTGACCATTGTAAGTATGTGACTTAACAAATATTGTATCCTTTATTAAACAGTTGACTACTTTATTTACTACACTGAATAAAAAGCTATAAGTGAGATTGTTTCTCCTTTGTTTATTTCATTTATAATATATATATTATAACTATGTAATAGACAATTGCATATTATTTCAAAGTTTACATAACGTTTACACAAGAGAGTGATAAAGGTCCGATTAGCTTGTAAATATAAAAAACCACAAATAGTTATTTTATTTGGTACAGTGTAGATATATTATCGCTTGAGAATTATTGCAAAGTAATGTGATATGAGAAAATATTGTAAATAAATTGTGTATATACCTGGAGTACTTTGAACTCGTCCAGCAAAGTTTATAGTGTATTCAGTATTGTATCCGAAGTGAGGTACGCTAATGAATTCTATTGTCAAAGGGCAAAATACCATACCATCTTCAACGTAACGGAACATAGAACAGTTGTACGTAAGTTTTACAAAAGTTTTATATTTAATAATTTATATGGAATATATTTAAATAAATATATAAAATGAAATATTAGTTTAATGCACTTAAAATAACTATTACAAGAGAATTGTGTGACGCAAATTTACTACAAAAATCCATTAAAAGGCATCAAATCAACTAAAGTTCATGACGTTACACTTATCACTTAGCAGTAAAAATATTCATCTTATTAAAGTAGTCACTAGTTCCAGACAGTATCGCTTATACTATGAATGATTTTTACAAGATTTAAAAATGCTGCAGGGATTAGAGTAGCTTTGTTCTTAAACAATTCATCTTTTTTTTTTAATTTACAGCCTCTCAGAAATACATATGTATATAATTCTCAACGAAATATTAAATCAAAACATAGCTTGCTGGAATATTATTAGCGTTTTATAGCTCGTGAGATAAAAAATATTTAATATTTTAAAATAATAAACTATTCCACGCCCCAATGTATCATTTTTTTTCTTCGTTTAAATGAGTGCCTATATTTTTTTGTCATGTAATTAATCTGTCTTTTTTTCTACATCATTTTCTACACGAAGTAGTCGTTTTGTTATGATTAGTTAATTTAAACGGCACATACAGTAATAACTTGAAAAATTCAGATAATTACAGATATTGATATAAATAGTAACACATTGATATAAATTCTCATATCTACATTAACTGTAATAAGCATAAAACGTATCGCTCGGGACTTAAATATTTCATACTTTAATTATATTCCCACAAACGTGATTTATGTTAACACGCAGTTAATTTGGTTTGCGGTGTTATTATTTCAAGATAAAATATAATTATTTAATAATAAATATATTATGGTATAAATAATACTCTTTTGTCATTATTACAATCAGTTTCCAATATAAATCATGTTAGCACCTGCAATATTAGATACAAGACAAACAAGGTGTAATAGGGTAACTACTTGTCCCCTAACACTTAATACTCACACGCGTAGCCGCAAATAATAGTCAATAACTAACGATTTTAAATGGAATTACATGGTAAATTAAAACCAAATATAACATTAAATCTTTAAAGACCAAGAAAAAAACGGTTCTTCTTAACCATGTGGATTAAATATTCAAAGATATATCACCCATTTGTGAAGAAAATGTCGGCATCTGCTAAAGTTGGAGTATAATATCTCTAAAATTAAATGTCGGTTATATAATTCAAAATTTCAATAGACGCTTTTTTCTCATGTCCAAGACCCATGGTAGTGGTAAACCAATAATTGATCGTTCAAGTTTGGCCCTAATATAATCAATCCAGTGTTACATTTTTTATGCAGTAAAAAATCGAGTATGGTTTAGTAGATTTCTAGATCATGATAAGCTGATATTATATGAATAGGTACTCATGACATCGATTATTATTAAGGACTTTTACAATTTTTAAAATCAGATACTAGGCTGCTTTATACAAGATCGATTAAGGACTTTTAAGGACTTTTAACATGAGTTATTTTAATTTAATGGCTAATATTTCAATACCGCGCCATTGAGGTTTATACAGAAGTTATTATAAAGTCGTATTGCAGTTTCGTGCTTATGCAAAGTTATTTAAAACTAAAGCATTTAAAGTTGGCATATGTTCCTACTATGAAGTTAGTGCTCTACTTAGTAACTGCAAAACTAGGTATCAATATAACTATTGCTATACATGTAAATGAAACATAGGTAAATAGATAAATTGTTTAAATTATTTTTAAATACTCTATATTTTAAAAAGGAGCAACAAGATTGTTCCAGGATATATTTCTAAACATTTTATAATTTATATAACACTAAAAAATATACAATAATACCTATATATTTTTATTGGAATTCGAACGTAATTATACAAATTATACAATCGTTTTCCAGAATGCAATGACATAAATCCGACTCCGATAGATTCAGGAGATTGTCTCGATTCCGCTCATAATTAAACACGTATACAAGGGAAGATTGACGTTGGAATTGCTGCTGACAGATATTACCAAAGTAACTATTAACTTCTCAAGTATAAAAGTTTGTTGTTATAGTCAAGTGTGAATCTGTCAATGTAAGTGTTTTTGTACATCTACTGTCTTTTATTAGTTGTTTGAAAATAATCAAAGTCGAAATGTAATAGTGTCTCACAGACTCTCTTTTATCACTAAATAATATATTTACTTCTGCAATTGTTTCAGTTGAGTAATCGTAAGTAATACGATTATCAATCACTAGATGGGCTAGAGTGTGTTTTATAATTATTCAATGTCGAATGTGCTCTGAAATACAGTGTTTTCGCTTTCCAGGATAATTATTTTTTTATTTGAGAAATAAATAAATTGGCTCCACATCGAAACATCCTGAGTTCAAATAATAAATGCCATAGGATTACTATACTGATTACATTTCACTTTCATCAAAAACATTAATTTTTAATTTTAATAAATGCTGGAGTTGGATCTGTTTTTTGTTAAATGACAATGATAAAGGTTGTTGTTTTCACAAGATATTAAATATTAAAAGAATTTCACAAGATAATAAGTATATCGGAAGATAATACAGGTTAATAGATATGTTGAAACTACGATCCATATTTACTAATAAATATAACAATGAATAATACTGTACATGGTGTGAATATGTGGGTAGATCGCTTGTGCAAACAAAATCTGCTTTTAAATCTCTATAACATGGTAATGTAACAAGTTTATCTTTTATTTTATAAAAAGGACGATTTTACAGAGGTCCTAATTTGGGAAGAATTATTACTCTTATAGTCAATATATTGATTTATTTTTCGAGATATACATTTAATTAACAATTATTACCAAAGATAAAATGTATGCACAGTTGAGGCATGTAAGTCGTTTTTAAAATATAAACAAAACCTTAATTTTAATATAAACATTATGCTAAAATGTTTATTCGCTATATTTAATTAAAAAATTTTTTGTTTACTTAACAGCGAGGTGCAAACTTAATGACATTCTCCTTTTGTTTCATTAAAACGAAATTATTCGCTTCGTTTACAAAACATGCGCGTGTAAACTAGACTGTATAACACAGACTCTTCTGTAAATGTCTATTTAAATCTAAACTTCAAGAACTCAGCTGTATAATATATATAACTGTATCCCATATCAGAATATATTATTACCCAAAGGACAAGAATAATATCTGTATATAAAAATAATTAAAAGTTTAAAGTTAATAAACATAGTAATAAGTTTGTGTAAAATGTAATATAAAATTGCGTATAACATTTTTTTTTGTTTTCAATGACAATGAAAAAAGGGTAAAAATATGTTACATCTAGTAACGAAAAGAGTCAAATATTATAATAAATATTTTTGTTCTTCTGAGGTGGAATAAAATGTATCCCATACGTTTTATCCCTAACCATTAAGTAAATTACTAATATTACATGAAAAGCCAAAACAATGAACCTAATCGTATCGTAAAGGTCTTCAGAAATTTATACAACCTTTTACATTTAAATATCATACTATTATAATTATAAGTCATTGTAACCCATGTTCAAAAGGAATTTGGCTGCAATGGGACCATTACAGTGAATAAATATATGTATAGATAACGACTTTTATTATATACTTTTATATTATACGTATAAGAATTGTTAAATAGCTACAAGGTTCCTCACTAATTGTAAAAAGCAGCATTTAAGCTTTCTATGGTTTCCATGTGAGCAATATATTGACGTATTCAGAACTGGGAAACTACAGTCCATCAAGATAACATTTATTTTATTATCGTTGAAAACTGGCGTTGCACCCTTTTTAAAACATTATAGCTATTTCTTGAAAAACAGAACCATAAATAGTATAGGTACTTTATCAATCATAAAAAGTTAAAATAAAAACTTGCCAGTTTTAAGTGGTTAATACGTCATTTGGGTAGACCTCGAAGAATTCGGTCTACCCATTCATTTGTACCCGACTTTCGAATTTTGGAAAAATTTCTTTACAGGAGGTCTTCTTATGACCCCCTGAGTCCGAAATGACCATTGGTCAAAAAGTTTATATATATATATATGAGTGCGTGCGTCCAGATTCGACTTTTGTCAGCACGATAGCGGCCGCAGTTTTGCTCGGATCGCTTTCAAACTTTGCACGAAAATCAACCATCCAAAAAGGAAGGTCAAGTTCGTTAACCAGAGAAATCCGGCCACAGGGGGCGCTAGGGCCTCACTTTTTTGATTTCAGTTTTTCGACCATAACTTTTTCCCTATACAAAGTAGATCAATCGCGTTTATATTATATGATGTCTTTAAAGAATACCTATAACTAATGTAAATAAACCGAAAACCTAACTTCAATAACTTAGGAGTGGGGGTAAAAAAAACAAAAATTTTTGGAAAAAAATTAATAACTTTTTTCTGGAAAACATTCTTACATCATAAGTATTTTTAATAGAAAGGTTATTTTTTACTCTAAATTTAAGTACCAATAGTTTTTCCGTAAACGGTACCGTTTCCGAGAAAAAAAATAAAAACCACTTTTAGCTTGAAAATTTAAGGTAGGTAAAACCACGGCAACTTTTTTCTGGTAAACATTCCCTCCTCGCAAATATTTTTAATAGAAAGGTTATTTTTTACTCTAAATTTAAATACCAAAATTATTTCCAAAAAAGGTACCTTTGCCGAGAAAAAAAATAAAAACCGCTTTTTCTTGAAAATTTTTGATGTTAACATTGGCATCATATGTTATTCTTAGGTAGTGAGTTATATTTTAAACGAGTTACGCATGAGGTCTACCCACGCGTGTCCCCCTGCGGGCACGGATTTTTTTGTATGAATTTAAATAATAGTATACGAAATCAGTTCAAACCAGTTTCAAACAGCAACTGTGTTAGCACCTACAATATTGGATAAAGGACACACGTCTTAAAGGTATTTGTTACTCCTAACATTAAATACTCACACGCCTAGCAGTAAACTAGCAAACAATAGTTACCGACCTTAATCGGAATTATGTGGTAAAATAAGAACAAACTAATATTAAATCATTAACGACTAAGAAAACAAACAAATTTCTTGTTAACCCTTAGTGTATTTCTAAAAATTTACCCATAAAGAAAAGATCAGCTGTTTAAAATTAGATAAGAAATTAGAAGATAATATGTCTGACATTATTCTTTTGTAATATAAATCTATACTTGCACAAACAATTTTATATTATATATTATATATTATCAATTCTTCAACATATTACATTTTTTTTCATTATTACCTGTTAAACCATATTTAAACCACTATAAATTTGACTACAATAGTGTTTGGAATGACTGATCGTCTCTTTTTCAAGACTTTCAAAATGTATAAAAAATTACTAACCTAAGAGTAATAAAATAAATAATAGCTTCGGAAACAATCCATTTGGAGTGAGATACCAGTTCTACAGCCTGGGCGTCGGTCTGTCTCGCTGCAGTCACTATTGATGACTTAAGCTTTTGTAACTGTTAACGTACTAGTCTTGTTCAATTATGCTCGTATAAAACATTTAGACGGTCTGGAACAATATAAGATATTTAAATATTTACACAATCATTACAAAATGATTATAATATTATATACTACAAAATATTTTACAAAAAAAACTTATAAATAATAGTTTATAAAATATAATCAAATACTTCAATGTAAGAAGCATTACATTTGATCTGATTTTTTGAGAAATTAGTAACTAGTAAGATCGATCGATCGATTTTACTACTAAAGAAATCTGTCAAAATTAATTGACACAAAAAAATATAATTTAATATATGTAAGAATGTTCGCAAATTTATTTCCTCAGCTTTACTATAAACTACCTTTCCTTATTACTAGTAACTAGTTCTTTGTCAAATATCATATTTCCTTAAAATACTGAATACATTTTTGTAGCAACTTGTTTATAATTTGTCAGTCACACAAAATAACGTATTGCTTTTGTTATTTGCTTCAACAAAACTTCCTCATTACTTTACGATGCTTACAACGTTCAAATAATACAATAAAATAATACACAAATTGAATTTTTCACAGAAAGATACAAAAATTATAAAAACTATTTTATATTTTTAATTACAAGCTTTTCTATCTACTCTGTACTCCAATGTTAAATTAAAAGGCAGTCCAATTTTACTATATTTTACTATATCCGTATCTTTAATTGTCAGCTTCGAAACTGATTTCAATAAAAATGAATAACGATATTTAGAAAAAAAGACATTTTTTATAGATCATAAACAAGTTAAAATCTACAAAAATACTTATAAAATGTGCAGTACCAAAATCTGCCTGTGCCAATTTTGAAGATGTTTTGTACGAGTATACGATTTAAACTAATATATTGAAATAGTATTTTTTGCTGTCGCTATTTCTTCTACACGTAAAGTATAATGTCATCGAGTAATATATAAGAGTGAAAATATATTTTGTATAACATTTTTATAAAAATAAAGAAAGTTTATTCTTACTTAAACTAATCGTTTTATTGCATTAAAGGCCAAAAATACATAACACACGAAGTATATTTAAGTAATGTCAATTTATTTATTCATATCTTATAACAATTTCAAAAGTATTACTTCTTTATATTAACATTATAATTACATTAAAATTTAAAAAGATCTTTTGTTAATTCTATATTTACAAATATTTCGCGCATTATATCTTATAATATTTTAAGTATTCAGTCTCGAGTGAAATATACCGGAGCCATTACGTTTGAATGAATTTAATGATATAATAATATGATGAAAGGGTAGCGTTGGTACGTGACCCATGATGCATACTAAAATACCTTTTATTATTTATGAAAACACATAGATATTTAATAAATGATGTATTAAAATTTGTTTAATATTCAGTTATAATTACTGGAAGACTTATATAAATAATATTAAATACATTTAGATAGCTAACTGTTAACTACAATAACCACAATAACCGTATTTTTCAACCATAAAAAATAATTGGTGGTTTATAAGTAACACAGTAGTTTGAATTGCGCGCCACGTACAATCCAACACATGCTACTTTAAATATTTAAGGCTTCTATAGTGCTGAAAAGTTCAAACCTCTTATAAATTTATAACTACAATATTTTCGACTTTATACTACAATCGAATGAATATCGATGGTCTCGAGCTAAATTTGACGTATTTTTCCTATAATTATAACTTTGAAATGTATTTATTAGCCCTACCAACCAAACAACAGTTTTGTAAAATAAAAAAATAAAAGTTGATTTCTGTTATAAAATAATAATCTTTGATTTATTGGTTACAATCTATTTATAAACGTGTGTACCTAAACTTAGTACCTAACATTAGTGAAAATGTATTTTTCCTATTTATTTTATAGACTTTAATATGTAGTGGACAGTAATAAAAATCATTTTATTTGTAATAAAACAAAATAAAAATTCATTCCCGAAACAGCGAAAAAATTTCACATACGAAACGTAAAAAGCGGTATATAGTGGAACTTTTTTATTTGTGGTGAAAAAAAAGCAGATATAATATTTTACTTCCTACATCGGTTTTAATTCACTTTTGTTCCATTATACTTACGTTTTCACTTGTTTTTAATAGTTTTTAGGGATCGTAGTATTCGTATAGGACTATAGTTACTTCATGTAAATGAAGTTACAAGTCCTATTCCTGGATGAGACATTCAACAATGATAACACTGACCGCTCTGTTAATATAGAGTTTTTTCATACATTGCAGAGTTCTGTGCTAGTGTAAAGTTATTTACAACTAAACCGTGTAAAGTTGGTATATATTCCTATTGAAAAATTAATTTTTTGCTCAGTAACTGCATAACTAGATATAATTATGTTCTAAATGTGAACGGAATATAGATACATAACTAGTTGAAATAAAGTGTACAAAGTGAAATTTATATATTCATTAAAAACACGCGAATTAAAAAATATAACAATAGAAATTCATGAATTTATTTGGTATTCATACATAAGGGTTTATAGAACTGACACAAAGGCTATCCAATGCAATTAATGCAATTATTACGCAATGCCAAAGAATGCAGCCATCCCCAGTTCCGTATCAACCGGGCAAGAAATCAGAGCAGTACTTCTTCTTCTTCAGTGGCCGGCCGCACTTGCACCTTATATGGCGCAAGTTTATAGACCAAAGATGAAATACTTCATCGCTCTTTTGATTTCTACCTATTTCATCGAGGCCAACTTGACCTTGCTCTTCGGAAGGAGTGTAAATGCGCAAACTGTAGTCTTTTGGAAACTAAACTGAACGAATTTCAATTTACCGTGTTCTAAGATCATCCTTAAAGAGGTCTCTATACACAAGTTTCATTCAGCTCTCGTCGACATTTTCCAGAGAATGCTACATGATCGGCATATAACGCATACCCAGTGTTGTCATCCGCATAACTATGTATTTTGGAAGTATTCAACATAAAATTGATGTACAGAAGGAACAGACTTGGTCTGATCTGGTTGATATTGATCAACTGGTGATCCTCAAAGTACGTTAGAATTTGTTAGTTGAAAATTATTTATTTATCATTTAAGATATATATACTTTAAAAGAAGTTTAAAGTTATATTATAAATAGTAATATTTAGTTTCTCAAGAAAGATCTCGATAACTTTTTTATAGGGAAATGTTGTTCAATTCCCGTCCTTCACATTTCTGAAGAAAAGGCATCAACAAACTTCCATTTAAAAGGATACAGTGCCTCGACACGATAAGGATCTTTATTATTACATTTTAATTTCTCCTTATAACATTAAATTAAAAAAAATATATACAACCATTTCATTTATAAAGAACATAACACCTTTCGTCGTTTTAAAACTCATCAATATTAAATGATTACTATGAACTGATAATAACTGAATAGCGTTTTTCTATAAAATGTTTTTAATGGTAAAAGTAATGTCTTAGGGAAAACAAAAAATAAAATATTACAATTCAACCATTATTATGAAACTTTAATAAGGAGCAGTAAGTTTATGTATTATTCCAATTTTAATTAACGTGCCTGCTTCGAAATCTATAGGATCTATTAAAGCTAAAGCCTCACACGATCAGACTCGATCAGCCATAGATAAAATAAGGATTATCTAGCAATCAAAGCTTTAGATTTATCCAAGTAAACTCTACTACTATTAGAATTCTTTCCTTTAGTATTTCCGCCGTGAGAATATTAATATTATAATAATATTAATAAAAAAAAGATAAAAATCCTTTTAAATTATTAATGTTACTTATTTGTTTATTGATTTATTTCGAATCAAACTTACTCAATCCTATTGAACTAGAACATAATAATAAATAACCATTAATAAATATAATTAAAATTTATTTAAGAATAGATCAATATGATATGTGATCGATTTTGTAATCATAAACAAAAAAAAATACAGATATATTTTAAATGTATCTGTATTTTTTTTTGTTTATGACAGGTACAACATTGTAAAAAATAAAATAATAATTTAACTTATTTCGAAAGACCTGTGAAGATTATTGTGCTTATTTCATCATAATAACTAAGTTTTTATTTTTCATCGGCAATTTCAATAAGATCTCAAGATAAATGATAATCAGTACATCAATTAGATATTTGACTTCATACATGCGTACACTAGACAGAGGCATGCAATTATATATTATCCATTAAATGCACTGAATAACAAAGTTGAAAGTATATATCTATTCAAAAACTAAAAAGAATTATAAATCTCTTGAAATAGGATGAAAGAACAAATAGATAATACAATACGATGCTCCATATAGAGAATAAAAGGATACTCTTGTCCGCGAAGCAGCATGCAATGACATCTCCGATAAAAGAAAAGTAAAAGAATTTTAGTATAAGAGCTCCGAGGAAAGTATTTATGAGCAGTCATAAAGTAATCATTTTTACAGGTTATGATTGCCCCCATGTTTGTAGCTCAGATAATGTTACCGTTTGCTATTTGCTTGCCGATTTTTAGGTCAATAAGGTTATTGACTGTTACTAAGGTAATAACACTCAACAATCATAACAAGTATAGAATATAAAAATTAATATTGAAAGAACAACAGACATGATAATACATTTATCGCTGAATAGATGTATAGCTAAAAAATAAGGCTTGTTTTGGTTTTTAATAGGACATTTGTTATTTAATACATTTTACTCGTGTACTTCAAAAGAGCGGATATTTTTATTGTAACATTTAATATTTTTGTTACAATATATCTATACCTTATTAGATGATATATTTATCGGTGTCATGTTCGTATTAATTGCATTCATTGCATTGGATATTCTTTGTGTCAGTTCTAAATCCTTATGTATGAATACGAAATAAATTCATAAATTCGCACTTTAGCTACACGCAAAAAGACAAAAGTCTATCAAAAGTATTCATTAGAAAACTAGAGCAGACGACTTTGGGTAAACTACAATATATATATGTATATTATATATTTAAATTTTTGTTTGTGGAATGTATTTTAGAAATTGAATATTACTTTTACAAAATAATTAAGTTTATAATTTAAAACTAACCTACCAGTTGTGATAAAAATAACAGCTACCTTTCTGTTAAATTATTAAAAGTGAACATGTATTAAGAAGTTACAATTTAAATACCGTTTATCGAGACAAAAAATTCTTTACAAAGTTAGCTTATTTAAGTTATTGTAATCCTGTGGGAATGTAAGGATTATAAAGGAACAATAAATATTGTCGTGACGTTCTTTGGTACCCTTTGGGGGCTTTTAACTTAATGTTTATCGAAAAATTCCGTGTTTTACGGTTTGGTGTTAATAAATTAAGTACGGTGGCAGCCAAGGACACAGTGTAACAAGAAAAACTTACGTCTTAAAAGAAATACCTACTTCAGATATTTCATTATAGTATAAAATTTTTATGCAGATAATTTGGGACGGTTGCTTAATGCCAATAGTCACAATATTTTAACGCTATTTAATACTAACTAGTACTTCTACGATCATTATTAACTCTTATTAGAATAACAATATATGTTATCGAGAAGCTTTAATTGTTAAATATCAAAAGGCAGTTGTTATAGATACATTCCATTGTCTTTAATGAAACAGTTTTGTTATAAAGGCTATAGTGAAGTGTAGTGTCACAACAGAACTCGGTCAATTCATGGCGACTACAAAAAATCTGTGTATGCAGAGCAGTTTTACAATACCATAGTATTGCTCCGGACTCGATTGAAATGTATTAATATACCGTAACGATATTTGTGTTCTCGTTTTCGTTTGTTTTATTTGCATAAGACAAGAGTCATTGTAATATATCACACAGTATGCACTTTTTCGCGTAATTAATCAGTAAAAGATACAATATATAGAATTTTCTGTTCTTCCATGCAACTTTTAAAGGAAACTGAATAAAATGTAAAATTTATCCCTTATACTAATTGTAGATAATTTGTTTATTTGTAACCTTGTCTGTATTGTTATAATTCTTCGTTTAAGTAACCTAAAATGAAACACCTGAGAAATTAACATTATATTTTTTTTTAGATATTTAGGCGTACTCTTCAGGCATAGAATGGGTTGATAAGAAAATAGAAGATATACTTAATAATAATTAATACCTTTTAATATATATTAGGAACAAAACTATATTGAATATAATAAATTTACGCTGCTCATCCATCCGTGTATATCCGACTCGCTCTTGGTTATTTTCATATTTAATAAATTAAATTATATCGTCTATCTGAGTGTTTATCGAAAGGAAATATTGTAAACGAAATAAAAAATAATGTCGACAAATTTTTTCTTGTTATGTCTATCGTAACAAATGTTAATTAATTATGACCGTATTGTTCAGAATCCGTTAAACTATCAAATGCTTTGATAAACGAGACTCAGTTGATTATTATCTGTCCTCATGGGATTTTAACATCAACATAAAATAGTATATTGGCAGTTTATTATCATTTTATTGCCTTTTATGTGTTTTTGAACTGTTTTTCGTATTTCTACATAAAAATGAAGTATATTGTATTTTTTTTTACTTATTTTCTTTTATATAATTGTTGTTATAGGGTTGTAATGAAAATCAAATTATCATTATACAATGATTCGAACTGAAGGTAATATTCAAATATAAATTGAGATTTTGGTTAAAAATCGAGAAGAACCCGTAAAAATAATTGAAAGCTTGTTGGTGAAATATCGTTTTAAAAAAATAAACTTACAAAATTAATTATAAAACATCACGCAAGAGAAAAATAATATTTATGAGAATTGAATAAATCATAATAATGTAAGATGATTACATATTTCCAATTTCTTTCAAAAACATTTTATTTGTAGCCACGATTAATATATTTTCTGAAATGTTTTTTTCTGATTATATCAGAATATGAGTGATCATAGTATAATATTGCCGTATTATATATAAAATATAGAAATAATTTCATTTATTTGGAAAATGTAATTTCTAAATCATATATAACGTTGATACACTACACTCCTTATTAAATTTTATTTTTTGTGTGCTAGTAGCTAGAATTTTGGCGCTTATAAAAAATATTTTGTATTTGAAATAGGATATTTTATTTATTCTGTAGAATTTTAATATTTTTTACTTTTGACATCTCAGCTGAGATATTCATTGTCGAATTGGTACTCTGTAACATAAAATTTATTTTAAATGCAATCAAAGCGCAAACAATTTGAATCCCTAATTATTCATAAACTGCATCTGTTCTCAGTACTACTTCAGTATTATTGAACAAACACAAAACAATATCTTTGTTTCCATTGCATCAAACACTTAAACTATACTCATGTTTACTGTTTTTCAAAGTTTATAATGATTATTAACATTTTTGTTACTAATAGTAGTTGCATTTTTTCTTTATAAATAATACAATGAATTATGTTAAGAAGTTTCCCTGAAGCGATTAAAGTTAAAAATGAATCGAATACCAATCTCGAGCAATTCATTGTGCTAAGGTTACAACACTTTAATTATAATTACTTAAATTATAATTAGTAGTAACGTTTTAGAACTAATTAAAATATTAATAGTATTATTTTAACCTAATCAATCAGGTGTGGTAAACTCAATTACTTGCATGCTGAGTAAAATGTTAATTTGTTTATATTTTACAATTTTTTTATACTGTAATAAATCAGATCTTTATCTAACAAGCTTATGCGTGAAAAAATGTTAAACATTCCTTTCCTTACAAAATAGTAGAAATACACGAACATATTTTATAATGTTTATTTGAACTTAAATGTATGAATGACTTCCATTTTAAATATTATTTTAAAGGTAACGTTATTTTATAGAGGTGGCGAAAAGCGTTCACCTGCTGGTGTTATTTTTTATAAAATATGAGGATACTTGTGAAACGTATAATTTTAGTATTTACTTATTTTATTTATTTATTTGTTTTAGCTCCACGCCATGTCCCTTGCGGGGTAGCCAGAGACGACGGAGCGCCAAAAGCTACGGTCCCTGCATATCTCTTTCGCCTCGGCCACAGACATCAACTTATTAATTATTTGATAATTTATAATTTTCGGATAATTTAATGCTAATGTATGTAATAATAGTGGTTGTGTAAAAACTAGTTTTTACTGATTAATATAATCTAATACTAATACTTTAAAGCAGACGTTACATTTTAAAATGAAGTAATAAAAAACTTATAATTAATATACTTTATATAATAATTATAATAAATATAATTTTCTTGTTGCTAGTAATTAGTATAATTTTTTTGTTGCTAATAAGTCATTTTTGGTTAGTATTTATATACAGTTATATATATTACTAATCTAAAATTACTATTTAAAATACATGCATTTATTAACCGTTTTAACTGTGCTAGTTTTAGATGTCAGATACATTGGTTTCAGACTCCCTCCGGTCTGAAATCATGGTCCTCGGGGACTTCAACGCGCAAAATACCAATTAGCTAAGGTCTGGTAGACGAGTCGGAACGGATCCAACAAAGAGTACTGTGTTGGATTTTCTGCTGATTACACAACCGGGAAAGTACTCGAGTCTTATGATCATTATTTGGTACGGAGTGTAAATGCCTTTTCTGTGTATGGCTATGTTTGACACTACAAGTCAGCAGATTGGCATAAAATGCGGTCCTTCTTGCATCCTACCACGAGGGCCGATAATTTTAATTTGTAGAAGTGACAATAACGTTTAAACCTATTTCATTTATCGTATTAAATCAAAAACATAAACGGACTACAATCAGCAATTTACTTTGAAAGCAATTTTGTGATCAAAAAGCTAAAATAGAATCGTTTCATTAATATCATTCCAAATACAAAAGTTAATGTAAACGTTTCCACGAACGAAGCTTTGCTTTAAATATGTTATTAAAAAAGTAAAACTATTTTTTATAAGTAACGTTGAAAGTATTGACTTTCAACGTTACTTATAAAAAATAGTTAATAAATGAGTTATAATTTTCATATAATTTAAAAAGCGTCATAATATTTAAGTAATTGAAGTACGAAGCCCTGAAGGGTCCTACATCATGACCGTAATAATAATTAAACAAAAACTTTTTATATTACACAAAGTTAAAGACGGGGGTTATTAAATGATAAATTCGTGGGAATCACGCCAAGAAACTTCCGAGCGGTGAAATTTTGATTAAGTGAGATGAAATAAAAACTTTCTTTCAAACCAACTAAAAGTCTTCTTTTCAAGAATGCTAAATGCTATGTGAGTGAATAATACATTAACAAAGATAGCAATTTATTTCTTTTGTGATAATCTTTGATTACGGAGAAAAAAATTTATTTTTCATACTTTGAGTTTAATTTGTGAAATAAAACAAAAAAATAACACAATTACACCGTTGTCTAGAATATTAATTTATTTTCTTAAAATATTATCATTATGATTTTAATATGATTTATATCTTAGAAGTTATTTTGTTCATTTCGCTGTATATGTATTATAATGGCTGTACCTCTAACACCTTTTTTGTATTAGAATATGAAAATTAAATCTGAATAATAAATTTTAAACAGTACCTATTAACGAATGAATCAAAGTACTAAATTACAAATTATATAGTATTATTTCAAACACATTATTGGCTTAACTAAACTTAACAAAAGCCAGTTTTAAACGTTTAAGTTGTTGTAAGTAGTGATTATAATGGCTCAGGATTTATGGCACCATTGTGAGTATAATACGATTAACAATGTTTACTGAAATTATAGTGAATTATGACCGACCGGTAACTGTTTGTTGGCATAAAAATTTCACGATGGAACGATAGCCTGTTGTTCTTTTACATATTTCTTAATTACATCATATTCAATGACAAATTCTGTAATTAATTTTGTTATAATGATTCATTCTTATAAAGCGCTGTTATAAAACCGTAATCTAGCTATTATTCCATATAATACCATATAATCGAAATATCGTTTCATTTACATAATAACTGACATTTTCTGTTTAATGTTATTATTGGAATATTTTTAATGAAAATTCTTAAAGCCTATTTCAACGGTCTATGATTAATCGTTTGGTGTGAAGTTTGCGGGCAAAGAACATTGCATTGAAGTAATTTATAAAAGAATTAACTATTTTGTTGAAAACTTACTGAAAGCGGCTGGTTATAATTTTTTGCAAATACGTAATAACCGTTTAAATTTACATTTTTTTTTATTTGACCGAATATTTTTTGTAGATGTAAATAAATTACATAGTTATAATTATTACTCCTCATTTAGATTTTCAACCATAACGGGGACATCTGAGAACTCAATAACAAGTTCCCATCACTCCAACACCTCTTGTTGCTACATGATAATATCACTACCTACTAAAGATACAGAAACGGAGTCAAAGTTCTCGTACGAGTGAAGTGTTTAATCGAAGCAAATTATAAAGTTTTCAGTAGTTCTCAAGTTAAATTTGTTATATATGTTAGGCCCAAAGACCGAAAACGCTCAGTGGACAGAAAAAACGACCACAACGCGTTTAGGCTGTTATTAAACGCTCGCAACGCGTTTTGGTAATTGTCGAATGGCCAGAACGCGTTTTGTCATTCGTCAAGCACTCAGAACGCGGTCTTAATGTTGAGACGTATTATGTGCCACTCTCTATCTGCCTACAATAATATTCATTTCATACTTATAAAACAAACGAATTTTGATTATTGTTCTAAACACATAAGTTATTTCGAGGTACGAAATAAATAAATATATATATAAATATATATATATATATATATATATATATATATATATATATATATATATATATATATGTGTGTATATATTCTATAAATTATATTAAATTTAATTAAAATACATTGGTAGATATATTAAATTTTTTTATGAATACGTTTAAACATAATTATTTACAAAGTATATTGCTGAATTATTAATTTTAAGGTTCGTTTGTGTATACATTTTATGAAGCCTAATTTTTAGTATTTGAAGTCTGATAGAGGAAGCCCTTTGTATGAAAACTATCGAAATGTCAAGTAGTTTGTCTACGAGTCTTATGCAAACAATCAGTAGTTCTTGGTAGTAACTTTCTAAGTCGGTACAAATTCAAACGGCTTTCAAATGTAAATAATACGAAGTAGAAAGATTTATTCATTAAAGTTTTCGTTTGGCATATCAAACGGTACAGGTACTTTTCAGTGAGAAGAATAAGATGGGTTTTATAAACTTAGAAAATGTTTTAGTAAGAAAAACTTTAGTGTCGTCTGCCAAAAATGAATACATGAAAATTATAATAATTTATTTTATTCGTAAAAATTAAACAAAATAAATTTTACAATTAAATATAATTCTAGGTTTTGTATAATAATAATAATTACAAAATATTTATTTTGTTTTTAACAATTTAATAACTTTGTATCCTGCTTAGATATAAGTGATAACTTTCATTTGTATATTGGTCACAAATATATCAACGATTATTATCACCTCGAACTTTATCGGATAGCACTTTTGACTTTCCTTAATTGAAATATCTTATATCATTTAACTTTTAAGCACTAAATTTTTGAACTCGTCATACAAACCTGCGGCAGTAGATAAGAGAGCCAAGTAGATTAATTACTTTTTTTGCTAATCCCCACAATTAGAGTCTACAAGGATTACAAGTACTATTATCTTTAGACAGAACGCCTAAAAAATGTTACAGCTTCAAAAGTTGTACACCCAATAAGTATTTTCCGTTTTTTTTTTATATATAAAATTTGTTAGTTATTTTAGAATATAATTTATATTCTTGATATCTAAGATATTATTTTTAAACCATAAATACACATTCAATGTTATTTACATGTCACCAAAAGAAAAGGCTATGAAAATAACAAAGAACGCAGTGCAATATATTTTTTACTAATGGTTTGAGAATTCTGTGTATGATAAAAGAGATATCACTGAATATATTTTAACTCTACATGTTTTATTATTTCATAAAAGTGGCATAACCTGAAGATCAAAAGCGGAATCGTTTCATTTCTCTATTTCGTATCACAAAGCACCCTTAAACTAAATTGTAGTTTTGAATAGAGCCTAATAGAGGAAAAAGCTCTTTGTGCGCTGGCTATCGAATTTTCAAGTAGTCTGTCTGCAAGTCTTATGTAAACACGACGCAGTCTTCGCTCGGAAAAAATTTAGTAACACATTATAACAAATTGTAACAGTTTTTTTATATGTAATATAATATTTATACATAACATTTTATTTTATTATTATCTTAAATATTTTTATATTGTACTCAGAATTAATTAATTATTCATATTATTTAATATATTAAAGGGTAAAAAAATAACATTATTATAATTAATATTTGTTTCACTAAAAGAATTTTGGCAATTCGTATAATTACTCTATTATTATTATATATATATTTCTTTACTTCTAAATATTAAAATATTTATTATTTTACAGTCGTATAACATATATCTTTTATTAAATATTATATAATAAATACATATAGAGGGAATTGTAGAAGTATTTCGGATTAATATACGAGTCAAGTATCAATCAGTTATAACATCTTTTTGAACTTAATACTAATAACAATACTATTCAGAAGAATTAATAATACCAGGTCCAATCGATTTCCTTCGAAGTCATATTTCCAAATTCGCTTCAATTTCAGTAATGTGTACAAATCTCTTTAATAATATTCAAACAGAAAAGAGAAGTTAATTAAAAGTTACACTGGAAGCCATAACAAGGTTGATTTCCTATAAATAAGCAAGTTGGTATGAATGGGGTATAATAAATTGGAAGAATATGGCAAAATAAACAAACTTATTATGAATAAAGCCAGCTATAAAATTAAATAATTTTCTCTTTTCAAGTATATTCATATACATTTCAAGTATAAAATATATAAAGGTAAATCTCAGCTATGAAACCTAATATCACAGTAATGTTTATTGAATCGCACTAATTTATTGATAACTTAATATTTTTAGACACAATTTTCTGTGGCTCTTTATAATAAATTATAAACGAGTACCCATTCACATGATTATAACATGAGAAGTTCACACACCATATTTTGTTTTTTATCTGTTAAAACATAAATTCATGTCATAAAGATCAGAGGTTACTGTTACATTAAAAAAACTTAATTTGACACAAGCAAGTCTTTCTGTACAAGTATGTTGATATTTTCTTTATATATTATGAAATCACAGTTAGTATATACCTTTCAGGGGTTTCAGTGTAGTTAAGAAATTACAGTTATTCTATATTCATATGTCACCATGACGAAGAAATTATAATTTTTTTAAATATCTATAGAAATGAATACAGTAATAAACCACATTCATAATTTATTCGCGATATCTCCCACCTTCAAACTTCAATAATAAGCTATCTTACAACTCTTACGATGTATAAAAATCTAATTTTTCTTAGTTCTATTGCGATTGTAGCTCAAAGTAATTAAAAGAAGAACATTATGTTGAGAAATAACCTATAACTATGTTTTATTACATTATTAAAATAATCTTTTAGTTTTACTTGTTATGGGTTACCACAGGTTGACAAATTGAAACAATTTATAAACAAATAATAATATGTATAGATAAGATCAGTTTATTCTTAAAATCTCGCATTTCTTTGCCAACCACTTGAACAACACTCATATATATTGTACCTAAATAGAGTAATTTGAATTTATATTTGTATTGTATAGATATATAAAAGTTGTCCTACTTTATTATTCAAGTTAGTCGCTTAAGCATTTTTTTACTGATAATATTTGCTTCAAATAAATAAAAAAATAAGCAAATAAATTTGGATAGTACTTTTCAGAAATAGTTTATAGAAAGATAATAAGAAAGTATATTTTCTTTATGCGCAATGCCAGAAGAAAAATATAAAACAGAATAAGTCTATAGAAATAAAATTATTGAATTAATTTGTCTATTTCACAATATAATGTCAAGGATACAGTAATATGTTACGTTTTTGATATTAACTTACTTGATAATAATACAACATTTTATTATTAATGATTACTTTCTAAAATTTAAGTCTAACATACGTATTTGTTATTTTTTTTCATAGAAATAAATAAGACAATCCAGATGCCAAAATTAAAAGTGTATTTTTTTTTTAATTTTTACTTAATGTAATCACAAAGTTAAGATACGAAGTTATTTTTAACATTCCGTTAATTATTAACAGATTTAATAATGATAAATATATTTGTAAATTAATTAAGTAAAAGTTTCATCTTAGACATAAAAAAAATGTTTTATTATTTATTCACTCCTTTCTTTTACTTACTTCAAACTAGGAATAAAATATTTTCACCCCATTTTCTGTTCAATGATTAATTTGCCTGATATTAAAAGATTCCAGGTCGCTTGTTGCGACTCCGATATGTGTTTATTTTCTGACGTTATGTAGACATGCTTTATTGTCATTAAAAAGTATTTCAAACTTAGACCAATTGGACATCATATAATACTTAATTATATATATGTATATAACATTAAAATATTTGAATATTTTAATTAAGTTTCAGTGTATCCTGTCGATGATTGAGACTTATAAATACTTAATTTAGCCGCACTCGCATTCAATTACTTAATATAGTCTCCGTTTCAATATATTTTAGTAATATCTTGAATAATATAAATAGGGGGGGGGGACGCCATCACAATAATTAAATCAACAATTCATCCAATATTCCGACTCATGAAAAATGCAACGCAATAATCTACCGTATCCTCCGCGGTGGACACTATGTTAATTTTTTGCGAAACTAAAAGTATCAATTTTATTTCAATACAACAAATCTTGGTGTCTCTGAATTTATGTAGAATATATTTAAATAGATGTAACATTTTAATTGTGTTTGTCGTTTATTAATTAGTATTAAAATATTAAACTTAACTAATATGTTTTACATGAATTCACACGAGAATTACTTTCATTTCAAAAACATGTTTTCTTTTTATTTTTTAAACCAAACCAAACCAAATCTGCTGTTTTGCCAGTACCTTCTTGAAATCGTATTTTTATTTATTTTCGTTCAACGCTATCAAACGCCTTCTCGTAATGAAACTAGAAAAACTATAGATCATATATACTTTTTAATTTCTGAACCATTAAGTAACTAACAATTATTATTATTTCCACATTTTAAAGTTTACTTAAAAGAAAAGGGTTATTAATTCAGAAAATGACTGCAATATGAGACTGACTTTGAATTTTGCAAAAAAGTTAATTATATTATATCGTGGGTAATTAATATTGAATTATTATAAGTTTATTTATACTTCAACTATATATCTATATTTAAAAAAATATTACAAACATGTTTAGCCATGTTAAGCTTAAAATTTGTTTTATATAAATTAAATTAAGTGTTGTATGTTATATTATGATATTACTAATATTAATAACTTATTTCATTTTATTAAAAGTTTAAATTCATAGTAAGTAATTCAAATTTGATTTATTGATATAATACATGTGTACATAATAATGAACACCGCTCTTATTTAATGTATTTTTAACATTTTAATGAGTTTACGTCTGTCATTCAAACACGTATAGATGCCATCCATTCTACATACGGCACCTACATTCCTTTTATTTTAATTGTTTATCTGCAAAAATACTTCTATATGAAGTATTGATCATCATTTATTGTCCATTTAAAAAGGCTAGTGCCTTTCTTCAAAATCACTATACATTATGCAATTTCAACAAAAAATATTTTAGATATACGTAAAATTTTTTCGCTTTTCCGACTAAAGATAATAAAAATAATACAATATTCGGATGTTAAAAGTTAAACTCAAAATATTGGCCGTGCAAGAATATTTCAACAAGAAATACAATAAGTACATACTTTATATTCTACGCTATTATTCTGAAAATCTGTCACTCCATTGCAAGTTGAACAGTACTCAAATAGATTAAATGAGAATAGAAAAGTGTTGAGCTCCTTCTATTTTATTATCACTTCCCATTATACTGATAATATTATGAATTCAAAAAAGATATTTTGAGTCTCACTCTTGTAATGACTTTAAGGATTTTTAAGAAATATTACCTATTCAAAAATAACTTCTAGTAAAACTTGTATTATGATTCTAAAAAAAACTGACATATACTCGTATATGGTAAGTAATAATGTTGGTTGTAAATTTTTTTAACATCTGCAATTTTTTTTCATTTCATATTCGATATTCTATATAAACAAACCCGTATTTAGTTTTATAACTTGATTATATTTTTGTTTACAAATATTGACTTCAATTTGACTTAGTTCGAATCGTATTCTAACGGTAAAGCAAATACATAGGAGATAAAAGATATTTTTCATATTTTAAAATTTTGGTTATTGAATATTGGTAAAAACTAAACATTTCCCCTAATTAATTGCATAAAATGTATTTATTTAATAAATATCGTATAAATATACATTTGTTTTTTTCAGAAAATCAAATTGTTTTGCAAAAAATTCTCCCTTTTTTCAAGTTCTTTTTCTTGTCACAAAAATGGTAAATAATTATCTTATTCTACATTTTGTCTTTTGTTATATAGAAATGTAATAGACATCAAAATGGTTTTTATATAAATGTCAACAAAATATATTTTCTATATAAAAGAAACTGTATGTAACATGGCTTTTAATACCATTTTTTTTTCTCTTTATGGTAGAGGAGGGCAAACGAGCTTGTGGGTCTCCTTTGATATGTGATCACCGCCGCCCATGAACTCTTGCAACATCCGAGGATTCACAAGAGCGTTGCCGGCCTTGGAAATAGGAATATATGTCTTTTTTGAAGGTTCCCATGTCGTATCGATCTGGAAATACCGCCAAAAGAAGTACGTTCCACATTCAAGTGGAACGTGGGAAAAAAAGTCCTTGAAAACCGCACAGTCGAGGATCGCCACGCATCCGGGTGGTATAGATGGTAAAGGAGGAGATGGCGATCTGTGCGATGGTGAAATTCGGCGGTAGACATCAGATCGAATAGTTCTTCGGAACACTCCCCGTTGTAAATGCGGTAGAAGATGCACAGAGAAGCAACGTCTCTACGCAATACTAAAGAGTCCAGCCGTTCGCAAAGCACTGGATCCCCGAAAATCCGAACTGCTCTCTGACCAGAGATGAGAACAGTACTTACCAGAAGTCATTTTATTTATTTTTGATAAAGGTAAAATGTGTCTAAGCACTAGTATTGTTGATATTTCAAAGATCCAATCTGTCGTAGCAATCTGAAAACTCATTACCTACTATGATAATAAATAAAGCTCGCCTTACTTTGGAATGTACACTAGAATTTTGGGTTCCCTGCTAAAGTATAAAATTAACTTAAAAACAACATAACATAACACAATAACATAACAAAATAACATAACAGTACAAAATTAACTTAAAAACAAAACTTAAAGTATAAAATTTACTTAAATTAGGATTTGGATTATCAACTAAAGAGTAAATGATTTCTGAGCTATTTATTCTACGATCCACGGGTTAACATTGATACGATAGTGAACCTTTCACTCCTTAAAATATCATTACATAAGTCTTCTCTAACCTCAATGCCGAATCACGAATTCAATCGAGATAGTCAACCTTAATATATATAGAGATAGGAGCTAGTTCATGCCGATACTGTTACCGTTGCTGTACCGAAATTCACTCTGGATACAATCTTTATTAGACTCGAGCTGAGCTAATATTTATACCGTGATAACTGAATACGTGACCTCTGATCCTTTCTCCAAAGTGACACAACGTGGGTTTAACAATATAATGAAGTTTATACTTCATAGTAACAAGTTATTCATTATACGACTCTATTGCTTTACATTGTAGTTTAAAAATAATATAAGTTTACTTTAATATAAGTTTATTTTAGTACTTATTTTCTTCAAATAATACATTTGAGTTAAAATAATGTTATCTTTAGAATTTAAACGAGGAACAGGATAACTTGTAATTGTTCGGCTCAAAGTACTGATGATGTACCTATAAAGTACTTTTCGACTGACCTAAGTAAATTTTACAGCATATAATCATATTTAATTTAACTAAAAATAATTTGCTTCGCAATAAGCAATTCAGTTTTACTAATTGTCCCTCTACTATATAAGCTGGTGTCTATCTCATAAATCAAATATTTAAATCCTGGAAGAAATAAACATTATATAATCAAAGTAATTAAAACTTCCTTTGGTAATTCTGTAGTTACAAATATACTTTTTTAGCATTATATCTTATAAAATTTAAAGTATTCAGTCTGCAGAAGGATATAATATCACTGAGATATATAGAGCCATTGCGTTTCAATGAATTCAGTAATATTTTTAATATGATGAAAGACCCATATCAAAATACCTTTTACTATTAATCTAACTAAATAATAGATATTTGATAGATGTTGTATAAAAAACTTTATTTAATATTCAATTACAATTCCTAGGTCCGTATAAAAAACCTTTGAACCAATAGAATGCTAAAAAAAATAAGTATACTTTTCATAACAACTCTGAATATATTTCTCAAAAAGTATAATAACGAGTATATTTCTTTAAAAGTTCAATGGTTATTTATAAATGATGCTGCCATGAAAGTTTGAATTGCGTGCAGACTGACAAATTTTACTTTAAATATTTAAGGTTCCTGATAAGTTCTAACCTTTTATAAATTTGTGTCTTTAATATTTCCGGTATTATACTACAATGAATGTCTAGAAAAGGTCTTAAACTAAATTTTACCCATTAGTCCTATATTTATACATATGTGAACTTGGTGCGCGACATTGGAGAAAATGACTTTTTCCTATGTGTTGCATGAATTTCAATATGTAGTGGAGAACAGTGAAAATAATTATGTTAGTAGTAAAGCAAATTAAAATCTTCCCAAATACAAAACAATAGTAGTGGTTAAATAAAAAAAAAAAAATATTTTAATTTAACACTGCGCCATTCACTTCATTAAGGATATGTTAGCAAATACTTGCTTGGCATCCAGCCAACTAATTATTCATATAAATGCAAAAACATAAAAAGGAGAGACATAATTTTAAAATAAGTTTGAAATATGAACGTAGTATTAGAGTTTTAGATGTATCACCAGAAATAAGTTACATCATGAAAAGAAAGTTGCATGTCATATTCCTTGATGAAGAATTCAAGAATGATATCAGCGACTGCTCAGTTTTTATAAAGTAGTATTATTACATTGCAGAGTTTTGTGTTTGTGTGTGTGTTTATAATAAATGTGTATGTGTGTTTAATAAATATGCGTTTATATTAAAAAAAAAACTCGAATTTAAAAAATAAAAAACAAGATTCTAAGAAGTTACACAAATGTTTTCTTGAACGCAATTAATACAAACAAGATGCTCAATTATCTCTATCCCGCTCACAATAACATTTCATACAAAGACTAGGATCGATCGCATTGGAATTATTGGCGACATACGTTACCATACGCTGTCTAAAGTGACTAACAACAATTAAGTTTTATATTTAAGAAGTAAATTGTAATTAGCGGTGAATAGAGCTTATATAAGACTCTGGTAGTATCATTTATTTTGGAAGTGATTAATTGTATTATTACCTTTTGTATCTTTGATGGTCAAACATAAGTTCAAATTCAAATTCAAAATATCTTTATTCAAATAGGCATTTACACGCACTTTTGAATTCACTTCAGTTAATTACTACAATACAAAAAAGTTTAGTGTAGTCAGTCCAAGTTGATAAAAACTAATAAGAATAAAAACATATGAAAGGGGTATTCAGTGATTATGTTGACTAAAACCATTTTTTGTAAATATATATATTTTTTATTAAATGACAATGAGAAAAGATAAGGTTAGTAAGGTGAGATACAAGGTAATGAAAATGAATAAATCGTAAGATAGCACGGGTTAACAACACTTTAATAACTACGATTGGCCTCAGCAGAAATAGGTATATTAAAATCGTGATCCATATACATGATAAAAAATACTTTGAATAACACCATTTATGGCGTAAATGTGTTGATAGCAAAAAAAACTCGTTTTAAATTTATATATCATGGTAATGTAACTTGTTTATCTTTTGTTAATTAACACCTTTCATAATTCAAAATTTGTGAAGAATATTATTGCTTCTTTCTTTCTCAAAATAGTTTCGTCATGTCTACAAATATTAGAAGACTACTTCCCGCGTTATAATCTATTAACCACTATAGTCACTATTTACTAATCACTAGCGACTTCACTTCTTGATGCTAGCAGTTCCACGATATCAATGAGCTCAACTGACCAGCGAGTGACTTATATACCGTCTAGAGGCAAGTTTCGTAATAGCGGTGCTACCCTCTTTAACAATTAATCATGGCAAACTTCACGCATCAAGTATCGAGAATGTTACAAATACCCTCCGAAAGTACTGGCGATAACACAAATTATTAACAAATATTACGAAATGTAACAATATGATCTGAATTTTAAATTCAACATTGTGTAAGAATGTTCATTCGTTATATTTAATTAAAAACTTTTTTGCTTACTTAACAGCGAGGTGCAAAGTTAATGGCATTCTCCTTTCGTTTCTTTAAAATGTAATTATTCGATTTATTTAAGAAATCATGCACGTGTGAACTCGTGACATAAAAAATAGCACATGAAACTTCTGTTTATATCATTTATTGTCATCATGACTATATTGCATTTAATGAAATGAATGAATATTTTAATGTTTGTGCCATAAACGTATTTTAATGTTTATTATCAAGACAAGTTAGACATTGCTGTTTATAAATATTAAAATCCATTATACCATCGTCTTCCTGTCCTTATCCTAATTTCTCCATTCCCTATCTGACACTCTTCTTATTAGATGACTTAGCGTTTGCATCTTCTCTTCAATACATACGGTTTTCATCTATCGCCTTAATCTCCCAGCACTCAGAGCCAAACATGACGACAGACCTTATGATACTTTTTTTTACCTTTAGTTTAAGAGGAAATAGGCATCGCATATCATCCTCGTAACCTATTAATATTTCAACCCTTCCGTGTTGGATCTATTCTTTACGTCCCGGTCAATGTTGTCAACGTTTTGTATGAGGAAACCAAGGTAGTGAAAATCGAACAAGACTAGTAACGGTACTACATTCAACGAAATAGGAAGAAACTTGGAGATATCGCTGAAATCGTAAAACAACATTCTCCAACTTTAGTTGCTATTTTCCTAGTCTATTTTGTACATCCATCATCAAGTCCATCCTCGTCAATAAGAACAATGTGATCAGCGAACAACATGGGCCAGGGTGCCTCTTTGTGTATGTCTGATTTAAGAGCATCTTACATCATTATTAACAGGAAAAAGGAGGGGTTGCGAAACGATTCTTGGTGTTTCCAGCGGCAAACCGAACGTGTGTGCATCTAGAATGTAAATTGCACGAACCTTCACACATTTCCGAGGCTTTCCTTTCTCTCTCAAAGATTTATTTATTTATACCCGTAATTTAGTGTAGTGGACACTAAATAACGGGTATAAATAAATAACAGTATAAATAAATAACGACTTTTGTTAAACATGGACAGTAGTTTGTATCCTACTTTAAAATGCTACAGCGATTGCTTGGATAAACACAACGTAATTAAAATATTTATGAGTTTTAGGATTGAGAAATTATTATATTTCTAAATGTAATCCAACTAAATAGTTTCTTTCCGAAACGAAAATTTGATTAGATATTATTTATTTATCATTTAAGATTGTTTTTTATTTATTTTAACTTTTTTATAGTTTTGAGGAAGTCAATCCTTAAAGTAATAAAAGTAATATTATAAATGCCAATACTTGTCTTTGTAAATAACTTGATAACTTTATATAGGAAAAGCTATAACTTCGATAGAGTATTGAAAGTCACCTTTAAATAGTTGATCAATTCCCGTCCATCAGAACTCTAAAGAAAAGGCATCAAGGAACTTCCTTAAAAAATAGAAAAGTGCATCCACGACAAAGGCAAATGCCTCCATTATTAGATTTTAACTTCTCATTATAAACTTTTTTCTAAGCAATTTTATTTCTAAGGAATATAAAATTTTTAGACGTTTTAAAACTCACCAATATTAAATGATTACTAATGACTTTTCTATTATCTAAAGAGCTAATGGTATCTATAAAAGATAAATAATTCAAAAAGTTACGTCCTAACCAACCAACCATACTTTAATACGAAGCAGTAACTTTATATATTATTTCTATTATATTTGATGAGCCTGCTTTGAAATTAAAAGGATCTACTAAAGCCTCACATGATCAGACTCGATCAACCACAGTTAATATAAGGATTATCTGGCAATCAGATGTTTAAATTTATTCAAGTAAAATTTACTATTATCTAGAAACCTTCTCCGTTCATATTTCCGCCTCGAGAATATTAATATTATAATTATATTAATTATTATTTTTATTTTAGATAAAATTACTCTTAAATCAGTAACTATGTTACTTATTTGTTTATTTATTTATTTCTAATCAAACGTAAGAAAGCTTATTGAACCCATATTTAATACAATATTAAACCTATAATAATATAGGTAAAATAATTCAAGCACAGATCTTTGGACAGTCATAGCCAGCCAATATAGAATGAACAAAATATTAAGAAATGTATCACGTAAAATATTGTTTTTCCCATTTGTAAGCGAATTATGTTAAAACATATTTAAAACATTCGTAATTATTACATTATTACCTAATGATGGATATATTTTCAATGTCAATATAAGAATAACATTTAAAAAAAATATATAATCTTTGAGAACTTTTAACGTAATGCTTATCGAAAAAATACGCGTTTCATAGTTTGGTCAATAAATTAAATACGGTGGCATCCGAGAATACTAAAAGAGTACTTAATACTTTATAAATATCTTTTTTGTAACAAAAAATGCGTTATATTAACTTCAGATTTATACCCATAGATTCTTAAGCAGATAATTTTGGACGGTTCCTTAATGCAAATATTAACAATATTTTTACGCTTTTTTATACTAACGAGCACTTCTACTATAATTAATAACTCCTATTAGAATAATAATATATCAAGAAGAGTTAATTGTTAAATATTTTACAAAAGACAGTAGTTATAGATAAATTTCATTGTCTTGAATGCAATAGTTTTGTTATAAAGTCTACAGTGAAGTGAAGCGTCACCACAGAACTTGGTCAATTCATAGCGAGTACAAAAGATCTGTGTATTCAGAGCAAAGTCTTACAATAGAATAGTATTACTTGTGCCTCGATTGAAATTTATTAATATATGAATATCATATTTGTGTACAAATCACACACATATATGTGTACACACTTTTTAGAGTTTTTAACCAATAAAAAATACTTTTCAGGGTATTATAATCAAATGTAAAATTTTGCTCATGTTAGTTTTAGATAATTCGTATAGATTTTAAAAGTAAATATTTTTTTTAAATTTATTCAACTGAATATTTGCTAAGAATATTTTCTACATTTAATAGCCTAATATAATATTTTTGGATAAATACTGGGAATAAAAACTATTTTCAATATAATAAATTTAAGGTGCTACGTAACTATCCGTGTATATCCGACTCACTGATGGTTATTTTATGTTTATTAAATTAGTTTCATTGTTTATCTGAGTCTATATCGCATGCCTTATAAGAAATATAGTAAGCAAAAAATAACATCGACATATTTTTTTCTCGCTTAGGGTAGGTACTATATGTTAATTAATTATGACCCTATTATTTAGAATCCGTTGATCTGGATTCAAGCGCTTTGATACACAAAACTCGGTTGAAAAATTTCTGTCCTCTTGGAATTATAAAACCAACAAGTCAAAGAATATATTGCTTTTTTATTATGAATTTTACTCCTTTGATGTGTTTCTGTACTGGTTTTTATGTTTCTACATAAAACTGAAGTGTGTTATAGTTTTCTTATTAATACTTTTTTTAATTAATTGTCATTTAATGGATATAATGAATACTCTTTTTCAAGTTTCTAATATAAGCTGATTCACTCTAATGGAACAATACTCAAACATTAATAATGAAGCTTTTGTTAAAAATGCAGAAGTAAGAACCTGTTAAAGTAATTGTAAGCTTGTCGGCAAAACATCATTTTAAAAATACAAAATTTATTATTAAAAATTTGTCTATAGAAAATGTTATATATGAGGACTGGATTCATAAATCATAAGATTGCAAGATGATTATATATATCCGATTTCTTTCAAAAATATTTTGTTTATAAATAGATACACATTATTTATTCTGTTGTTTTTTAAATCTCTACGATATTAAGACAAGATAAGATTTCTTGTCTTATTGATATTCTGCAACACAAAATATTTTAAACAGGCCATTATAGAGCAAATAATTTAAAATCCTAATAATTTATATACTGCATCTGTCAGTTGTACTCTGTATAGCTGTTTCAGTAATATGAAGTATTTTCAAACAAACACATTTTCTTTGTTTTTATTGCATCGAACGCATCAACTACACTCATGTTTAGTGTTTTTCAGAGCTTATAAAGGTTATTAACATTTTTTACTATAGCACTTGCATTTTCTATTGATTGAATAGTGCAATGAAAAATGTTAAAAAATTCCAATATAAATAAATAAAAATAGCTCGGGTTAACGACACTTGCACAAATATCGGTCGGCTTCATTCAGAAATAAGTATGTTAAATTTATGATAGTAATAATATAACTATAATTAATATCCTACATGGCGTGAACATGTTGATAGGTCGCTTTGAAAAAAAAATCTGGTTTTAAATATGTACATAATATATGTAATATATCATGGTGATGTAACATATTTATCATTTGTTTACATAAATAAGGACATCTAAAGGTTTTTGTGATTTGTGAAGAATATTAAAGTTTCTTTAGAAGTCAATTTATCAATTGTCAAATGTCAATATTTTCCTAATGTGTGCATTTTATTAACAATTATGACGATATGTAAATTTTGTAAATATTTGAGTCTCGTTTAAAATTTTAACCATCTTAATTTGAAATTAAACATTGTGCTAAAATGTTTGGTCGTTATATTTAATTAAAAACTTTTTATTTACTAAGCAGCGAGATGCAAAGTTAATGACATTCCCATTTCGTTTCGTAAAAACGTAATTATTCGCTTCGTCTACAAAAACATACACGTGTGAACTTGTGACACAGACACATGTAAATATAATGTAGTTTTATTATAACTGTATTTCATTAAGGAATATTTATAATTATGATTGTTTTATGAAAAGTTATATTGAATGCTAGGTTATATTTTTATTTACATAACCTATCCATGGTGGTAGACCATAACATCAGGTCGCCGGCAAGGTTACCACCCATCGGACAAAGTCGTGTCGCAAAGCGACCTAGTCATGTTCCGGCACGTTGTTCGATGAAGCCGTCTATATGGGAAATGGGTCTGAACAGTTGCGTTGCGTTGGCGAACCGGTTTGGCGTTGAGTTGGTGCTTATTGTGTCGGGTGTCTAGTCGAGGAGGGTAGCGGGATCCGAAGCGACGGCTTTCCGCTGGCCGCCCGCAGATAGTTGGGGGCCCAATTAGTGGGTCAGCCACCCACGAAAGGCTGCCCCGCCAGCTGCGAAAAATCCCAGGGTGGCTCCATCGTGCTGGTTGGCGACCAGATGAGGAGGCCCGGTGGCGATCCCTGGGGGGGTTCGGGCGTCCCCGCAGTCTCCAGACTAGCCTCCCAGTGGCATGATATCACCAATTTTGACGTCGGGTTCGATACGTACCGCCTCGTTCAACTGCCATTTCTCATCCTATTCACTCTTATTTTTAATTTTTTTAATGAAAAATGCCAATAAAAAGATCAAGTTTTCACAGCGGTTGCACTCCTCCTCATTCAAAGTGCAGCTCACTAATATCAGGGGCTTGCACTCTAATCTCCAACCTGTCCACCACCACCTAGAGACAGAGCAACCGCACTTGCTCTTTTTGACGGAGACGCAGATACAATGTCCTTTGAGCACTGCGTACCTGGATTATCCCGGCTACTCGTTAGAGCACAACTTTCGCTCGCGTGCCGGGGTCTGTGTGTACGCGCGGAACGACCTCTGTATCCTGCGTCTCCGTCACCTTGAAGACCCCACTTTTTCTTCCCTATGGGTTTTAGTAGACACAGGAAACGAAAAAATCCTGTATTCCTGTGTTTACCGTTCGCACAGCGGTGACCAGGAGACAACTAAATTATTTGAGCATCTCGGTGAGGCTGCTGATTTGGCTCTACATCAGTATCCTTCAGCGCAGCTCGTCTTTCTGGGGGACTTTAATGCCTGTCATCAGGACTGGCTGTTCCCGTACCAGAAGACCGACCATGCTGGAAGAGAAACGCGGAATTTTGCGTTGTCCTTCGACCTCTTTCAGCTGGTGAGGCAAGCGACAAGGGTACCAGATGTAGTAGGCCATACAGCCAATTGCCTGGACCTTCTGCTGACAACTGATCCGGACAGGTATAGTGTTGAGGTCACCTCCCCCTTGGGAACCTCCGATCACTGTCTGGTGAAATCTGTGTTTACATATTCCCCACCTGTTTTCGAACCACATGGTGTTAGGCGAGTATGGAAATACAAGTCAGCAGATTGGGATGAGATGCGTCACTTTTTTGCATCTTATCCTTGGCGGCAGGTCTGCTTCTCTTCTTTGCATCCGTCGAGTTGCGCGGGCGCTATAACCGATGTGGTGCATCAGGCAATGGAGTATTTCATTCCTTTTACTGACGTACCCATCGGTGGCAAAGCTCGCCCATGGTTTAATGCCGAATGTGGTCGTGCTGAAGACCGCAAACATTCGGCATACCTCATTTGGGCTGATGCTCGAAGCCGCAAAGCTCCGGATGTACGTTCAAAGAAGAGAGCCTTTAACCAAGCTGCCAAGTCCTATAAAAAGGCATTACGGAAGGCTCGACGCGATCGAATCGCTAAGAATGGCGAAAAGCTCTCTGTCAGACCTACTGGCAGTCGAGCTTTCTGGTCTCTTGCCAAAGCGATCGAGTCGAACTTCTGCCAACCCTCACTGCCTGCTCTGCTGAAGCCGGATGGATCTTTGGCCTATACAGCGACAGAGAAAGCGAATGTATTTGCTTCTCTGTTTGCTGATAATTCGCATCTAGACACTGGCAATGCTTCTCCAGCACATCTTCCTCACTGCGGTATTTCGATGCCGGAAATCCGCATCACTAACAAAGAGGTATGGAGAGTATTGTGTCGTCTTGATGTGAATAAAGCCAGTGGTCCTGATGGTATACCAGCCATTCTGCTGAAGACGTGCGCAGCTGAGTTGTCTCCTGTATTGACACGTCTGTATCGCCTCTCTCAAGACTGGAATAGTGCCGATATCCTGGAAGCTTGCAAACGTGCAACCAGTGCCCAAAAAAGACAGCCGTGCTGATCCTGCCAATTATAGACCAATTTCAATCACCTCCATATTCTGCAAGATTATGGAGCGTGTATTGAACACGCGCCTTCTAGCGTACCTTGAAGGTAACGATCTCCTCAGTGACCGACAGTACGGGTTTCGCCGAAATAGGTCCACTGGGGACCTTCTAGTGTATGCTACGCACGTTTTAGGCGAGGCCATCGAGAAGAACGGAGAAGCGGTCGCCGTCTCTCTGGACGTCTCGAAGGCATTTGACAGGGTCTGGCATGCGAGCCTTATAAGCAAGCTTTCAGCGTACGGCATATCTCCTGGTCTGAACGGCTGGGTAACGGACTTTCTCAACCAGAGATCTCTCCGAGTAGTTGTCGACGGGTCTTCCTCGGAACCCTTGACAATGAATGCCGGAGTGCCTCAGGGGTCCGTTCTTTCTGCAACTCTTTTCCTGCTGCACATCAACGATCTGCTGAAGCCCGGTATATATATACCGGGCTTCAGCAGATCGTTCAGCAGACCCATAGGGGTATGCAGACGACAGCACAGTTGTAGAAAGATACCTGCCGAGTAGTCGGGCTAGTAGAGATCAAGTACAGTCAGAATGAGAAGCCATGGTGCAACGTTTGGGTGACAAACTTCAGGCAGTCTCCGCATGGGGCAATGCCAATCTTGTCAAATTCAACGCCACCAAAACGCAGACGTGTCTGTTCACCGCCAAAAGGAGCCCTTTCACCTTGGCTCCTACTTTCCAGAGTGTATCTTTGGAATACAGTGACCGGCTACAGTTGTTAGGCTTAGAGATTTCCTCGAACCTCAACTTTGGTCAGTGTATTGAGTCCAGAGCAAGAGCAGCTGCAGGGAAGCTTGCCGTTCTTGCGAAGGTCCGTCAGTACTTTACACCGGGACAGCTTCTTGTATTATACAAAGCACAGATCCGGTCGTGTGTAGAGTACTGTGGTCACATATTCGCTGGTGCCGCAAAGTCTCATCTTGCGGTTCTGGACTCAATTGAGAGGCGAGCAAAGAGGCTTATAGACGATCCCGAATTGGTAGAAGCCAACCTCCACAGCCTTGAACACAGGCGTAGAATTGCTAGCCTCTCAGTATTCTATAGGATACATTTTGGTGAGTGTGCGCTGGAATTACACGACTTAATTCCTCCGTCCCCCTTCCATCACAGGACGTCCCGACGCACGGCAGGTATCCATCCTTACGTTTTGGACATTCCCCCTGTCCGAACGAAGCGCTTTGCTTCGTCTTTTTTAATTCGCACAGCGAAGGACTGGAACAGCTTGCCTGCGTCGGTTTTTCCGTCCGAATACAATGTGGGCGTCTTCAAGAGAAGAGTGAATAGGTTACTAAGTTAATGCGCTTTACCATCTAAGACTACATTTTCACTTTCCATCAGGTGGAATGTAGTCAAGCATTAACCTAGAAAGTAAAAAAAAAAATAAAATAAAAAATAATGTTCTATGGAGCACAGAATCGAGTATGGTCTGATAAAGTTTTAGATCGTATGTTGTTGTTGAAAAGAGTACATCGTTACTTATACGTGAAGTACTATTATTATATATAACATTTTTTCATTTGTGACTCTAAATTAATACTATAATAGCTTTTATATTAGCTTCCACATAAAAAGTGTATGCTATCTGTAGCCGTGCCAAGCGTGTCAGTTGCGCCAGAAAAGTTCCAAGGCCTTACAAGCATGTCAATTGCACACCAGCCGCTGCTTTAACTGCCGCAGCTACCTTTCCTGCTACTGCCCTTGTTGATACGTTGTATTGCAAAATTAAAGAAACCTTATTTAGTTAAAAACAAATACGTATATTTATCGATTTTTCGACTGATTAAATAAATAAATTTGACTACAATAATGTTTTGAATGAGTGATCGTTTCTTTTCAAGACTTACTTACTTAGACAAAATTAGGTTAGTAACAATATTCCTTAAATATTTTTTATTTTTCTCGGGTTCAGCGGGTTTATTACTTATTTATTATTTATTATTTGTAGCTAATTTTAATTATTATCTAAAATTACTTATCTAAGAGTAATAAAAAATATAATATTTCCGGAAACAGTCCACTTAGAGTCAGATGCCAGTTCTGCTGCTGGGCGATAGTCTGTCTCGCTGCAGTCACTATTGATGACTCCAGTTTTGTAACTGTTCATGTACTAGTGTTATCCAATTACGCATCACCAATGTTTAGGCGTTCTGGAACAATAAATAAGATATTTAAATATTTACACAATTATTAGAAAATGATTAAAAAATATATCTCTACAAAATATTTTACAAAGGCAACTTTTAAATAATAGTTTATAAAATATAATAAAATAATATCACCGCAATCTAGGGAACATTTCACTATATCTGATTTATTCAGAAATTACTAACTAGTAAATAACTCGTAAGATCCAGATCGTACTACAAAAGAAGTCTGGCAAAATTAATTAACACAAAAAATATATATATAATTCAATATATTCGTATAAATTATAATTCAATATATTCGTTGTATGAAACGTACGGAATTTTTGGGTAGACCTCGAAGAATTCGGTCTGCCCATTCATTTGTCCTCTACTTTCGAATTTTGGAAAAATTTCTTCACAGGAGGTCTTCTTATGACCCCCTGAGTCCGAAATGACCATTGGTCAAAAAGTTTATATATATATATATATATATATATATATATATATATATATGCGTGCGTGCGTCCAGATTCGACTTTTGTCAGCACGATAGCGGCCGCAGTTTCGCTCGAATCGCTTTCAAACTTTGCACAAAAATCAACCATCCAAAAATGAAGGTCAAGTTCGTTAACCAGAGAAATCCGGACACAGGGGACGCTAGGGCCTCACTTTTTCTGATTTCAGTTTTTCGACCATAACTTTTTCCCTATACAAAGAAGATCAATCGCGTTTATATTATATGATGTGTTTGATGAATACCTATAACTAATGTAGATAAACCGAAAATCTAATTTCAATAACTTAGGGATGGGGGTAAAAAAACCGAAAATTTTTGGAAAAAAATTCATAACTTTTTTCTGGTAAACATTCTTACATCACAAGTATTTTTAATAGAAAGGTTATTTTGTACTTCAAATTTAAGTATTAGAAGTTTTGCCCGTAAAAGCTACCGTTTCCGAGAAAAAAAATAAAAACCACTTTTAGCTTGAAAATTTAAGGTAGGTAAGACCACGTCAACTTTTTTCTGGTAACATTTACTCGTCTCAAATATTTTTAATAGAAAGGTTATTTTTTACTCCAAATTTAAGTACCAAAAGTATTTCCAAAAAAGATACCTTTTCCGAGAAAAAAAATTAAAACCGCTTTTTGCTTGAAAATGTTTGATGTAAACAACGGCATCATGTATTATTCTTAAGTAGTGAGTTATATTTTAAACGAGTTACACACGAGGTCTACCCACGCGTGTCCCCCTGCGGGCACGGATTTTTTTTTCTTATTGTACAAATATAAACTAGCAATAAGGAAAGGTCCTTATTGCTATAAACTAGTTCTTTGTAGAATATCATACTTCCTTAAACAAATATTACACAGATTGAAGTTTTCACAAAAATAAACTAAAATCATAAAAACTATTTTATATTTTTAATTACAAGCTTTTCTATCAACTCTGTTCCTATGTCAAATTAAAAGGCAGTCCAATTTTTAAAAACCAATATTTTACTATATCCGTATCTTCAATTGTCGGTTTCGAAACTGCTTTCAATAAAAATTAATAACGATATTCAGAAAGGAGACATATTTTTTAAATCATAAAGAACTTAACATCTACAAAAATATTTATAAAATGTGCAATACCACAATCTGCCTGTGCCAATTTTTTAGATATTTGGTATAAAATTTTGATAAAAATAAAGATTTCGATTTATTTGATTCTTTACCATAATCATAATAATCACTTCAATAATATTAAATGATTTGAGATATTTTAAATTTAAATATTATTAACATATCCCAAAGGTCACACAGAATTATTTTTACTTGACCTCATCTGTTTATATTATATTTTTAAACGTTCGTGCATTAAAGGGCAAGAATACCTTATACGAGTACATAACACAGAACCTATTATAAGTAATGTCAATTTATTTATTCGTATTTTATAACAATTTCAAAATTCCTATTACATTATATTAACATCACAATTATTATACGTTACATTATTAATAGATCTCTTGTTAATTCTATATTTACTAATGTTAAAACATCTTGTAATATTTAAATATTCAGTCTCTAGTGAGATATATCAGAGGAATATCCAGAGCCATTCCGTTTGAATGAATTTAGTGATATATTCAATATGATGAAAGGGTAGCGTTGGCACGTGACCCATGATACTTATTAAAATATCTTTCATTATTTATCTGAACACCTAGATATTTATTACGTTGTATAAAAAAATGTTTAATATTCAGTTATAATTATACTTATAGAAAAAAAAAACATGGAATGTTATAAAGATGGCTAACTGTGAAAAAGAATAAGTACCATACATTTTCATAACAACTCTGAACAATAATGAGAAGTATATTTCATAAAAATAATTGGTGGCTTATAAATAACACTGAAAGTTTGAATTGCGTGCAACGTACAAACAAACACAAGCTACTTTAAATATTTAAGGCTTATATAGTGCTGATAAGTTCATACCTCTTATAAATTTATAACTACAATATTTTCGACATTATACTACAATCGAATGAATGTCGACGGCCTGAAGCTAAATTTTACATATTTTTCCTATAATTATAACTTTGAAATGTATTTAATAGCTCTACCAGCCGAAAAACAGTTTTGAATGTAAAAAAGGTATGTAAATAAAAGTTGATTTCGGTTATAAAATAATAATCTTTGATTTATTGCTCAGTTAAAAAAATTTTTTGAATACGTGTAAGTACATATTATTTATGTAAATAGAAAAGTGTTTTAAACACTTTTCTATTTACGTAAATAAAATTAGCACCTGACTTGAGAGAAAATGTATTTTTCCTATTTATTTCATAGACTTCGATATGTGGTGGACAGTAATAAAAATATTTTTTTGGTAAAATAAAAAAAAAAACAAAAATTCATTTCCGATGCAGCGAAAAAAATATATTTCCACTTGTTACATATAGTAAATGTTAAAAGTAGAGAATATTTTTGTATATAGTGAAAAAAAAAATATTTCATTTCCTACATCGGTTTTAATTAATTTTTATTTCATTATACTTCTTAAACTACAAACGTTAAGGTACGTTTGTCATTTAGTTTTAGTTGTTTTTAGGGTTTTTATATTTTTAAACGAGATGCTAGGTTAAATTTAGGACTCCATTTATTAACAAATTAAGTTGATAATTATATACTATAATAGTATTCTTTCTAATCCAATCGGGAACAATCGAGGACGAAATTGTATGTGCAAAGAAAATTAATGAAAACTGAATATATGGTTTGATTATGAAATATATATAACCTTTGTTAAATAATCATCTGTGTTCAGGTATTGTAGAATACACCATCATCATAAAATATACATCATTGCTATATTCCAACAAAATTCAAATACTAAAAAATCTTAGTCGACTGACTGTTTGATAAAACAAACACGACGCCGATATATTCAGAAGATTCTTGATTCCGCTCATAATTACACTTTGTACACAAACAAGAACCGATTGCACTGGGATTACTGGTGACATATCCAGTGCTGTCATCCGCCTAACAATGTATGTTGGAATTATTCAACATAACATGCAGGAGGAACATAGTTAGGGCGTTAACAGCGTTCACGGGCTTAGGATTCGAGCAAGAACCGTCGTAAATGATATGTATGCTCCACCTAGTGAGAAAGATTGTGATCCAATTGCATAAACTCTCGGGAAACAATTGTATAATATAGATGAACGAAGGCTTTTCCATATCCAGACCTCCCTTGCTTTAAATAACCGTTGTCCAACGGTGCGTAAGATGTAACAGAAGCTCACCAGCCGAGCGACTACTGCGGTACAAATACTGCCAATGACCTCGAGGTTCACCAGTTGATCAATATCAACTGGTGATCTTCAAGTTACATTAGGAGTTGTTAGTTGAAATAGATTTATTTATCATTTAAGATATATTTTTTTGTCAATATCAGATGGTGTAAACTTCTTTAAAATTAGTATAATAAATAGGCATACTTAGTTTCTCTGGGAAGATCCTGATAACTTTTTTATAGGAAAATGTTAAAACTAATGTTGATAAATTCCCGTCCTTAATATTTATAAAGAAAAGGCATCAACGAACTTCTGTTTAAAAGGACACAGTGCATTGAAGATAAAGATCTCTATTATTGAATTTTTACTTCCCTTTATAAATATTATTCTTAAATATCAACAATTTTATTTGTATAGAACCTTTTGCCGTTTTAAAACTCATCAATATTAAATGATTGCTATAGATAGTTTATATATATTCTTCATCATTATATATTCTTACAACAAATAGCGTTTTTCTATAAAATATTCCTAATAGTAATGGTAAGGTCTTGTGGAGGTATACAAATATACAATAAAATACTACAGTTTAACCACTATTATGAAACTTTAATAACGAGCAGTAAGTTTATGTATTATTCCAATTATATTTAACGTGTCTGCTTCGAAATCTATAGGATCTACTAAAACTAAAGCCTCACACAATCGGACTCAATCAGCCACAGGTAAAATAAGGATTATCTGGCAATCAAAACTTTAGATGTATGCAAGAAAAATTTACTACTATTAGAATTCTTTTCTTTCGTATATCCGCCGTGAGAGTTAATATTATAATAATATTAATAAAAATAAAAAAAGATAAAAATTATTTTAAATTATTAATGTTACTTATTTGTTTATTGATTTATTTCTAATCAAACTTAACCAAGCCTATTGAACTACAACACATACAATAAATATAGTTAAAATTAATTTAAAAATAGCTCGATATGATATGTGATTTATATGTAATCATATACAAAACCCACGATAGATATCTTTTAAATGTCAATATAAGAATAACATCGTAAACAATAAAATAATAATTTAACTTATTTCGAAAGACCTGTGAATGTTATTCTGCTTATTTAATTTTTAACTAAGTTTGTATTTTTATCGGTAATCTCAATAAGATCTCAAGAGAAATGGTAATCAATACATTATTTAGATATTTGACCTCGTACACCAGACAGATACATGCAATTATATATTATTAAATGCTTTGAGTTACTGAATTGAAAGTATATATCTATTCAAAAACTAAAACGAATTATATATCTCTTGAAATAGGATTTAAAATTAAGTAGATATTACAATACTGTTCCGTATAGTGCTCCGTATAGATAATAAGAGGATTATCGCGAAGCAGCATGCATTGACATCTCCAATAATAGTAAGTAAAAAGTAATAGAATTTCATTGTAAGAACTCCGAGAAAAATATTTAAGAACAGTCATACACTAATCATTTTAATAGATTGTGATATAAACATGGGGGCAATGTTAGTAGATGGTATGTTGGCTATTTGCTTGCCCAGTTTGCCCATGCAAGAAACATAACAAATAGAGAATATAAAAATGAATATTGAGAGATCAATAGACATGATAGTATATTTATCGCTAAATGAGCCCCTCCACTCAGAAAAGGATAAAAGTCTATCAAAAATATTTATTAGAAAACTTGGAGAAAACAATAAAAAAAAATATTTTTTTAATATTTATATTGTGGCAGGTATTTTAAGAAAATTTAAATTACTTTTATGAAATATATTAAAGTTTATAATTTATAACTATTATATATTTATAGCCTTTCTTTTTATTAAATAATACTCTTTCTATTTGTTAAATAATAAGAATTAAACGGGGATTAAGAAGTTAAAATTGTAACACCGTTTATCGAGACAAAATTTCTTTACAAACTTAGCTTATTTGAGTTAATGTGATCCTGTGGGAATGTAAGGGTTATAAAGGAACAATAAATATTGTTGTTACTTTCTTTTGTACCCTTTTGGGGGCTTTTAACTTAATGTTTATCGAAAAACTCCTTTTTTACGGTTTGGTGTCAATAAATTAAGTACGATGGCAGCCAAGGATACAGTGTAACAAGAAAAACTATTTCTTAAAAAAATACCTAATTCAAACATTTCGTTATAATCGAAAAATTTTATGCAGATAATTTGGGACGGCTGCTTCATGCATATAGTCACAATATTTTAACGCTATTTAATACTTACTACTACTACTATCATTGTTAACTCTTATTAGTATAGTAATATATGTTATCGAGAAGTTTTTATTGTTAAATAATAGAAGACAGTAGTTAATAATAGTACAATAAAAAATGTTAAGAATTTTCAAGGTAGCGATTAAAGTTAAAAATGAATCGAATATTAAACTCGAGCTATTCAGTGTGCTAAGGTTACAACACTTTAATTATAATTACTTAAATTATTGTTAGTAATAAATTTTTAAACTAATTCAAAAATAAAAAGTATATTTTTAACCTAATCAATCAGGTGTGGTAAACTCAATTACTTGCATGCTGACTAAAATGTTAATTTGTACGTATTTTATACTGTAATAAATCAGATCTTTATCTAACAAGCTTATGCGTGAAAAAATGTTTAACATTCCTTTACTTAGAAAATAGTAGCAATACACGAACATAGTTTATAAAGTTTACGTGAAGGTATAAAAATCTTTACAACTAATCACCTTTCAATTTTTTTTTTGAGTTCACTGTTCTATTATTTTACACATTTAGATTTAAGAGTGTAAGTAAAAAATATACAGTAAAAAAATACTTAACTTTGAGATGCTTAGGACACAGACACGTTATTTTATTTATTAGAACTCGATTACGTGTAAATTCGTTCTCCTACAAATAAGTCTACTTATTCTTATTTCAGTCTTTGATAACGATTCTCAAGTAAATGAATAAGAACTTGTGTCTAAATTACAATTATTTTATACCATATAACAATAATTATATAAATACCATATAACAATAATTATATAAATCTCTCAAGTATTACTCTTACTTGACTCTTAGTATTTTAATACGCAACTAATATTATTATAAAGGAAACGTTATTTTGCAGAGGTGGCGAAAAGCGCTCACATGCTATAGTCATTTCTAATAAAATATAAGGATTCTTGGCAAACGTATAATTCTATAGTATTTACTTATTCATTTAATAATTTATCGTTTTCCGAAAACTTGGAGTTAATATATTTAATAATAGTGGGTGTGTAGTTACTTAAGGTCATATAAGTTTCCACTGAATATTATAATCTAATATTAATATTTTAAGGCAGACATTCACATTTTAAAATGGAGCAACAAGAACATTATAATTATTATATTTATATTCCTAACTCAAAATTAATTTACAAAATACATAGCATTTATTAAGAGTTTCAGCTGTGCTAGTTATAGGTGTCAAATAAACTGGTTGCATAATCGACATCAAAACCGCTTATACAAACTCTCTCCGCTAAAGTCGTTGATGACTTCAACGCGCAAAATACCAATTGGCAGGGGTCGGTGGAAGAGTTGGAACGGATCCAACAAAGAGTGCTTTATTGAATCTTCTACTGACTACCCAACCAGAAAAGTATTACAATCTTCTGAACATTGTCTGGTACGGAATGTAAGTATCCATTCTGTGTGTTTAGCACTACAAGTCAGCAGATTGAGATAAAATGCGGCCCTTTTTTGCATCCTACCCATGGAGGATGATTTGTTCCCCTCCAATGTTCCCAGTGACTGCGGAGCAACTGTAGCTTATGTAATTCGTCAGAGGGTCGTTTGGTTAGTGGTAAATCGTGGTCTTGCAACTGCCTGGGGTGCAATAGCTGGCAAACAACGGCCGCATTGCGTTGATCTAATGTGGTAGTCATTAAGGATAAAAACTATAGAGTACTACTTTTATAGTTCGGATCCTTAATGGCTAAAGCATTAGCATATATAAAGGAAATACTTTATAATTCTGAAGAAGAAATATAATCGTGCCTCCAGATTCTTCAAAGGTTCTTGCTAGAGCAAATTTCAAGCATATCGTCAAAATTGGGTATGAGCTGGCAAAGTACCTGCCTAGCACGCGCAAATTTTGGGCGCTTTCTAAGGCCACTCTGGGCAACTTGAGCCAACCATCCCTACCGCCATTGCACGTTGGGGAATGACTCTCTGGCCCACACGGCAAAAGAGAAAGCTGATCTCTTGGGCACTCTTTTTGCCTCCAACTTGACTTTGGACGACCAAGGGAAGACACCGCCTATCATCCCGCGGTATCAAAGCTTAATTCATGAAATAATTTTAGCTCCTAACGTACCTAGGACCGTACCGAGCTAGGACAAGTTGACTTTGATAAAATTAGGAGTGATTAATAGAGCAAGGTAATATTCCAGGCTTAGCCAATGACTTGCGCTCTAGAAGTAGCAGTACTGTTCTCATTTCTGAAATAAATATAAATAAAAATTTAACAAATGCAATTAAATGATTATAAATTGTATCTGTCTCTTTGTAATTCTAAATAATAAAATTCCAAATGCGTATTAAAGTATATACGTTATTTACATAAAAATCTATTTTTAGAATTTTTGTTTGTCTGTCTGTTTGTTCCGGCTAATCCCTGAAACGGATAAAACAATTTTAACAGTACCTGGGACAACGGATAGCTGTAATTAGAATGAGTAAACTAAGGCTAAAATAAAAAGTATAAAAATACAATTTGGGTTAGCATTACAAGTATTTTGTAAAAGTGACAATAGCGTTTAAACCTATTTTATTTATCGTTTTAAATCAAAAACATAAACGGAATACAAGCAGCAATTTACTTCGAAAGCAATTTTCGATCAAAAAGCGATCAAAAAGCTAAAATAGAATCGTTTCATTAATATAATTCCAAATACAAAAGTTAATGTAAACGATTCTACGAACGAGGCTTTGCTTTGAATATGTTACTAAAAATGTAGAACTAATTTTTATAAGTAACGTTGAACGTCAATAACTCAAAATGAGTTATTATTTTAAAATAATTTAAAAAGCGTATTTAAGTTATTGAAGTACGAAGCCTCGAAGGGTCCAATATCATGACCGTAATAATAATTAAACAAAAATTTTTATATTACACAAAGTTAAAGACGGGAGTCATAAATGATAACTTCGTTCGGGAATCAGAAATTTCTGAGCGGTTAAATTTTGATTAGGTGAGATGAAATAAAATTTTATAACTTTCCCTCAGACCAATTAAAAGGTCTTCTTTTGAAGAATGTTAAATGTAATATGAACAAATGATACATTAACGAAGAAAGTAATTTATTTCTTTTGTGATATTCTTTGATTACAGAGAGAAAAATTTCTTTTTTATTGAAATCATCAAATATAAATGATACTTGTATAAAATAAATTAATGAAGCATATAATTTAATAGAATGTATGGTTTTTATACTACTTACTTTACTTTACTTAATACTTTGAGTTGATTTTGTGAAATAAAAAAATTATAACAGTTACACCGTTATCTAGAACATAAATTTATAATTTAAAAATATTGTCACTACTATTTATTTATTTATAATATTATATCTGTAAGAAGTTATTTTGTTAATTTTGTTGTATACATATTATTATAGCTGTACCTCCAACACCCTTTTTTATTAGAATATAGAAAATTAATTCTTAATAAAAATTACTCAACAGTACCTATTATCGTATGAATTAAAGTACTAAATTAAGATTATATAGCATCATTTCAAGAACATTATTGTACAAAGCAAACTTAAGCAAAGCCTATTTTAAACGATTAAGTTGTCGTAAGTAGTGATTGTAATGGCCCAGGATTCATGGCGCCATTATAAGTATAATACGATCAACAATCTTTATTGAAATTATAGTGAATTATGACCGACCGATGGCTGTTTGTTGGCATAAAAATTTTACATTAGAACGATAGAGTCTGTTGTTCTTTTACATATATCATTTATTCAATTGTTTTCATAATAATTAATGATAATTTCAGTAATTAATTTGGTTAATAATGATTCATTTTTACAAAGCGCTCTCATTAACACAATAACAAATGTAATCATGGCAATATTCTAGTGCTGTCACAATAGGTCTTTATAAAACCGTAATCTAGCTATTATTCCATATCATTCCATATCATTCCATATAATCGAAGTTGCGTTTCATTTACATAATAACTAACATTTACCGTTTAATGATATTATTACTATACTTTTAATGAAAATTCGAAAAGCCCATTTCAACGGTACATGATTAATCGTTTGCTGTGAAGTTTGCGGTAAAATAGAATTAAAGTAATTCATGAAAGAATTGTTGATTACTTACTGAAAGCGGTCGGTTATAATTTTATGCAAATACATAATAACCGTCTAAATTTATAGCAATGTTCATGAAAAAAAAAAATTACGAAAGAGGTATGCAGGGACCGCCTTGTTTGGCGCTCCATCATCTCTGGCTACCCCGCGAGGGATATGACGTGAAGTTAAAATAAAATAAATAAATAAATAAATAAATACATTTTTTAGATGAAAACAAAATTATATCGTTATAATTGTTAACATTTTCGGTATGGTAGTGGAGGGATGGACAGGTAGAGGGCGGCCGAAAAAAAGATGGATGGATTGCGTGAAAGACGATATGGAGAAGAAAGATGACGAGTAACAGGAGAGTATGGAAGGAAAAATATACTACGCCGACCCCAAAATTTGGATAAGGGCAATTGGGATAAGGGCAGGAAGATGATGAATTGTTAATATTTTGTGGACGTTATACGAGAAATATAAAAATAAATAGCTACTCATTTAGATTTTCAACCATAACGGGGACATTTGAGAACTCAATAACGAGTTCCCATAACTCCAACATTTTTTGTTGCTATTTGATAATATCACCTTCAAAAGATACAGGAGCAGAGTAAAGTTTTCGTACGAGTGGAGTGTATAATCGAATTTATAAAGTTTTAAGTAGTACTCAATATCAGTTTGGTTTGTTTTATATACATACATGTTATATAATAAGTATATTATAAAATTTAATTAAAATACATTGTTCAATATATTAAATTTATTTTTAAATGAATACGTTTAAAGATAACACTAACAATGATTATTTACAATTTGATTTCTAGTATTTGAAGTTTGATAGAGGAAGCCCTTTGTATGAAAACTATCGAAATGTCAAGTTGTTTGTCTACGAGTCTTATGCAAACATTCAGTAGTTCTTGGTAGTAACTTTCAAAGTCGGTACAAATTGAAAAGCCTTTCAAATGTAAATAATACGTAGTTTCAAGATTTATTATTCATTAGAGTTTTCGACTGTTACTTCAATTATTTATTTAATTAAATGGCCTATTTACTGATAAAGACTACTTAATATTATAATTTTCAGTGTAACAGTAAATAATTTATATATCTTTTTATATACTTTATACATAAGATAGTCTAAAACAAACGTTGTTTTTTAATGATACTTAATTATTTTAAAGTACACCAATACTAATAAAAAATAAAAATTTTGGGCTCGAGTTAAATTACATAATTTTTTAACCATAAATAATTACAAAATATTTATTTTGTTTTTAATAATTTAATGTCTTTGTATTCTAATTATATAAGTTTCATTTGTATATTGGTTGCAAATAAATAAGCTATGAACGATTTTTATACCCTACAACTTTATCCGATAGCACTTTTCACTTTCTTAAATAGTAATTTCTTATTTCATTTAATTGTCAAGCATTAACTTTTTCAACTCTTCTTTCCAACAGCAGCAGCGGCGGCAGTATGTAAGAGAGCCGAGTAAAGAAAATGCTTTTTTTTATAATCTCCACAATTCTGGTCAATAAGGATTACAAGTATTATTTTGTTAGACGTTCTGTCTAAATATCTTTGGACAGAACGTGTAAAAAGATGTTACAGTATCAAGAGTTATATACCCAAAATATATTTTTCGTATTTTCTTTATTTATAAAATTAGTTAGTTATTATAGAATGTAATTTATATTCTTGATGTCTAAAATATTATTTTTTAAAAAATAAATACACATTGAATTTTATTTATTTATATGTCACTAAAATAAAAGACTATTTAAACAACAAGTAACGCAGTGAAATATATTTCTTTACTAATGGTTTGAGAATTCCGTGTATCATAAAAGAGATATCACTGAATATATTTCAACTCTTCATGTTTTATTATTTCATAACAGTCATATAACCTTAAGATCAAAAGCGAGAATCGTTTCATTTCTCCATTTTGTATCACAAACCACCCTTAAACTAAATTGTAGTTTTGTATAGAGCCTGGTAGAGGAAAATGCTCTTTGTATGCTAGCCATCGAATTTTCAAGTTGTCTGTCTGTGAGACGTATGTAAACACGACGCAGTCTTCACTCGGAAACAATTTAGTAAAATATTGTCACAATTTGTAACAGTTATATGTAATAAAATATTTATACATAACATTTTATTTATTATTATTTTAAATATTTGTACATTGAACGCAAAATTTATTATTTATTCATATTATTTAATACATTAAAAATAAAGAAATAACATTATTATAATTAAAATTTTTTTCGCTAAATGAATTTTGGCAAATCATTTAATTACTTTATATATTTTTCTACTTCTAAATATTAAAATATTATTTCACAATCATATAACAGATATCTTTTAAAGATAGATTAAATTATACATCTATTTCACATTAATATACGAGTCAAGAACCGATCAAGTATGATACCTTTATGATCTGAATACTAATGACAATACTATTCAGAACGATTAATAACACCAAATCCATTTGATTTCCCTGTAAGTCATATTTCGCAATCGAAAGTTACACTGGAAGCCATAAGGTTTTGTTTTTCTATAACTATTTATGAGTTGGTATGATTGGTGAATAATATATAGGAAAAATATGGAAAAATGTATAAATTAGCTATGAACTGAAATACTTTTCTCTACATTTGAATTATAAAATATATAAAAGTATGAAACCTAATATTATAGTAATGTTTAATGAATCACACTATTTTATTAATATTTTAATATTTTTGGGACACGATTTTCTGTGACTCTATATAATAAATTATAAGCGAGTACACATTCACTGATTATATCATGACAAGTTCAGACGCCATATTTTGTTTTTTAATTGTTTAAACATAAATTCCTATTATAAAGATCAGAGGTTACTGTTACATTAAAATAAAATAAAAAACTTTAATTGACACAAGCCCGTCTTTCTTTACAAGTGAGTTGATATTTTCTTTATATATTATGAAATCACAGATAGTATATACCTTTTAGGGGTTTCAGTGTAGTTAAAATATTACAGTTATTCTACATTCATATATAAATGACGAAAAAACCATACATTTTTTTAAATATATATAAATTATAAATGTGATTTATTACAGTAATAAATCACATTTACAATTTATTCGCGATATCCCCCCCCTTCAAACATCAATAATAAGCTATCTTACAACAGGTTATTTTGTCATTCCGCTAATTATAAACAGATTTAATTAATAATGATGAGTGTATTTGTAAATTAATTTGGACAACATATAATACTTAATTATAAATATGTATATAATCCTTACTATATAATAATGACCTAATTGACTCTGTATGCACGCGCATCACTTATCACCCACAAATCACACAATAATGTGTAATACATCAAAAAAAAAGCTATTGAATCAGGCGACAAAATAGGGTAGGTGTCAACCTCATACGTGTCCTTCGACCCTTCCTGGCCCGAAGGGCCGGGAAGTTCCCTTGTATTTAAATATTTGACTATTTTTTATTGTTTCAATGTATCCATATAGCTGCACGTTTGGCTTTACACAATGCAGTTTTGCTACCGACGCTATTATACGGCAGCCAAACGTGGGTAACACAGAAGAAGATTGAAAGAAAGATGAATGCTGTAGAGATGCGATCTCTTCGCAGAATATGCGGAGTCAGTCTGGCTGATCGAATCCGCAATGGAGAGATCCACAGAATGGCAGGTAGTAGTGAAGATGTCACAATGAGAATGAAGAAGAACGTGCTCAAGTGGTTTGGGCACGTCGAACGATCACAGATCTTTGAAGAGAAGCGTCACCACAGACCAACATCTGTGGTGACGCTTCACTTCACTATAGACTTTATAAAAAAAACTGTTTCATTCAAGACAATGAAATATATCTTTAACTACTGTCTTCTGTCAAATATTTAACAATTAACTCTTCTCGATATATTATTATTCTAATAAGAGTTATTTATTATAGTAGAAGTGCTCGTTAGTATAAAAAAGCGTAAAAATATTGTTAATATTTGCATTAAGGAACCGTCCAAAATTATCTGCTTAAGAATCTATGAGTATCAATCTAAAGTATACATAACGCATTTTTTGTTAAAAAAAAGATATTTATAAAGTATTAAGTACTGTTTTAGTATTCTCGGATGCCACCGTACTTAATTTATTGACCAAACTATGAAACGCGGATTTTTTCGATAAATATTACGTTAAAAGTCCTCAAAGATTATATAATTTATAAAGTTATTCTTATATTGATATTGAAAATATATCCATCATTTTGTAATAATTTAACTACGAATATTTTAAAACATAACATAATCCGCTTACAAATGGAAAAAAAAATATTTTACATAATACATTTCTTAATATTTTGTTCATTCTAGATTGACTGGGTGTGACCGTCTAGGAAGGAGCTATACTTAAGTTTATTTTACCTATATTTATAAAGGTTTATTGTTCGTTTGATTAGACACAATTAAATAAACAAATAAGTAACATAGTTACTAATTTAAGAGTTATTTTATCAAAGATAAAAATATATTTAAAGTTTTTTTTTAATTTTAATTAATATTATAAATAATGTTAATATTCTCATGGCGGAAATATGAACGCAGATTTCTAGTAATAGTAGATTTTACTTGGATACATTTGAACCTCTGATTGCATATATATAATATTATATATAATCCTTATATTAACTGTGGTAAAGCCTCACACGATCAGACTCGATCAGTCTGATCGTGTGAGGTTTAGTAGATTCTTTCGATTTCAAAGCAGGCTAAATATAATTGGAATAATATATAAAATTACTGCTTCGTATAAATATTTTTAATATTTTATTTTTTATAAACATCATGAAATGTTAAGATAATAGAATAGTCAATAGTAATTATTTAATATTGGTGAGTTTTAACGGGTCTAAATTTATTATGTTCTTTACAAATGAAATTGCATAGAAAAGTTTATAATGACAAGTCAAAATCTAATAATAGAGGCATTTGCCTCTATCGTGATGCGCTTTTTTCTTTCTTAAGGAAGTTCGTTGATGCCTTTTCTTAAGTTCTAAAGGACGGCAATTGATCAACTATTTAGAGGTGCATTTTAATACTCTATCGAAGTTATAACTTTTCTTATAAAAAGTTGTCAAGTTATTTACAAAGACAAGTATTAGTAATTAAAATATTACTTTTAATATTTAGTTATATTAAAAGTAATATTTTAATTACATATAGTTAATTGCTTAATAGGTAATGTCAACATTTTTGTGATACATTTTACTCAACTGTAGGAGGTAGACCCTAGCTACAGTTATCTGACTGCAGCTCGTATTGGGCTGGCTCGACCGGGGAAGGACCACCCTCATTCATTTGGTTATGTTCCGTCGGTAAGTGAGAGAATCCGCAAGCCCAATGGTCAAGATGCACACTCGTCTACCGGACGTGGACAGACATATGACCTCTTTGCTGGATCTGCTGCTGACTACACATTCCGGAAAGTACCAAGTCACTGTCGAGGCTCCCTTAGGGTCCTCTGATCATTGCTTGGTAGGGAGTGTAGTACCCATTGAACGCCCAGCTTGCACAACACCTGCGACTCGACGCATTTGGCACTACAAGTCAGAGGATTGGGTTGGAATGCGGTCCTTTTTTGCATCCTACCCATGGGGGCCGATTTGTTTCTCTTCCAATGATCCTAGTGACTGCGCTGCGGCTGTAACTGATGTGATACTTCAGGGCATGGAACTATTTGTACTAAGCTCTGTGGCACCACTTCAGCTACAGGTGGCAGATCGCGGCTTTGTTTTGATGTGTCTGTCAGGGCTGCAGCAGCTGGCAAACGGCAGGCTTATCAAGCTTGGGCCAATTCGTTAGTCACTAAGGACCCGAGCTCTAGAGGTCTGAAGAGGAAATATAATCGTGCCTCCAGATTCTTCAAACGGAAAATGGCTAGAGCAAAGTTCAAGCATGTCGTCAAAATTGGGGATCAGCTGGCAAAGTACCCGCCTGGCACGCGCAAGTTCTGGGCGCTGTTTAAATCCATTCTGGCAAACTTTACTTAGCCATCCCTACCGCCATTGCATACTGGGAACTACTCTCTGGCCTACAAGGCAAAAAAGAAAGCCGATCTCTTGGGCACTCTTTTTGCCTCAAACTTTGGACGACCAGGTCAAGACACCGCCTATCATTCCGCGGTGCTTAATGCCGGAAATAGTTTTTCGGCAAAAATTCATACGAAAAGCCCTCCTTTCCTTGGAAGTTCATAAGTAGAGTGGACCAGATGTTATGTTATAGAAGTTTACACTTCATAGTAACAAGTTATTCATTATAAGATTCTATTGCTTTACAATGTTGTTTTAAAATTGAACAACAAGTTTAGTTTTATTATTTTAGTTTTTATTTTCTTCAAATAATAAATAGTACATTTTTCTGAGTAAAATAATGTTATCTTAAGAATTAATACAAGAAAAAGGATAACTTAGTAATTGTTCCGCTCAAATAAATAAATATATATATTTATAAAGTAAATTTGACAGCATAAAATCATACCTAAATAATTTAACTAAATATTATTTGCTTCGAAAAAAAATAATTCGGCTTTACAAATTGTGCCTCCACTTTAGACACTGATGTCTATTTCATAAATCATAAATCCTGGGAGATAAGAATTCTGTAATCTAAGTAATATAATACTTCTTTTGTTAATTCTGTATTAACAAATAAATTTATTTTAGCATTATATCTTATAAAATTTCAGTCTTTAGCATTATATCTTATAAAATTTCAGTCTCTAGGATATATTAGAGGGATATATCACTAATATATTTAATACGATGAAAGAACCATATCAAAATACAATTATTAATCAAATCATATATATTTAGAAGATGTTATATAAAAACTATATTTAATATTCAATTACAATTCCTAGGCCTATATAAAAAACCTTTGAATCAAAAAAAAATGCTAAAAAGCTAAATGCTAAAAAAATAAATACACTTTTCATAATAACTCTGAACTACAATAACGAGCATATTTCTTTAAAAGTTCAAAGGTTATTTATAAATGATGCTGCCATGAAAGTTTGTATTGCGTGCAGACTGACAAATTGTACTTTAAATATTTAAGGTTCCTGATAAGTTCAAACCTTTTATAAATTTGTGTCTTTAATATTTTCGATATTATACAACAATCGAAGTAATGTCTATAAAAAGTTCAAGACCTTTTCTCTAACTAGACTAAATTTTACCTATTTGTCCTATAATTATAAGCATAGTCATCCAAAGAACAGTTTTAAAATTGAACAAATATCAATAACACATCATAATATAATACATTAGTAAAAATAAAGATAAGCAAAAATAGTTGGTTTCTGTAATAAAATATTTGATTTATTGCTTCCGAATTATAATTAAAATTTTAATTTAATATGCAACTACATTTGTGAATTTGTTTATTGCATGGACTTCAATATGTAGTGGAGAATAGTAAAGATAATTATGTTAATAGTAAAGCAAATAAAAATCTTCCCAAATAGAAAACGTTAGTAGTGGTGAAATAAAACAATATAAAAAATATTTTAATTTAACACTGCGCTAGCAACATTATTAAGGATAGTATTTTAACAAATACTTGCTTGGCATCCAGCCGACTAATTATTCATGTAAATACAGAAACATAAAAAAGAGAGAAGTCTTTTTAATATTACTTTTAAATATGAACATAGTTTTAGAATTTTACATATATCACCAGAAATAAGTTACGTCTTAAAAAGAAAGTTGCATGTCATATTCCTTGATGAAGCATTCATGATATCAGCGACTGCTAAGTTATTATAAAGTTGTACTATTACATTGCAGATTTTTGTGTTTGTGCAAAAAATATTTAAAACTAAACCATGTAAAGTTGGTATATATTATGAAATTAGTTTTCTGCTTAGTAACTGCAAAACTAGGTGCAAGCTACGTGAATGGAAAGTAGATAAATAACAAGTTAAAAAGGACTGTACAAATTAAAAGTAATATATTTGGTAAATACACTCGCAATAAATAAAAATACTACGATATTCTAATAAGTTACACAAACATTTTCTTGGATGGAATTTATACAAACACGACGCCTGCTTGTCTCGATTCCGCTCATAATAAAATTTCATACACAGACTAGGATCGATCGCATACGAATTACTGGTGACATATGTTACCTAAAGTGACGCTGTCTAAAGTGACTAGCAACTTTAAGTTTTATACTTAAGAAGTTAATAGTATTTAGTGGTGAATAGAATTTGTATCAGATTCTGGTAATATCTTTTATTTTGGAAGTAATTAACTGTGTCATTACCTTTTCTATCTTTGATAGTCAAAAATAAGTTAATAAAAACTAGTAAGAATAAAGACATATGAAAGGGATATTCAGTGCATTATGTTAGTGAAAACCATTTTTTGATAATTTACGAGTAAATAATTTTTATTAAATGACAATGATAAAGGGTAAGGTTAATAAGGTAAGATACAAGGTAATATAAATTAAATACTTCAATAAATATGGTCGGCCTCAGCAGAAATAGGTATGTTAAAATTATGATCCATATTTACTATAAAACATGACTATGAATAACACCGTACATGGCGTGGATATGTTGATAAGTAGCTTTGCAAAAAAAATCTCGTTTTAAATCTATATATCATGGTAATGTAACGTGTTTATCTTTTGTTAATATAAATAAGGGCCTTCATACGTCTAAATTTGTGAAGAATAATAATGTTTTCTTTGGAAGTCATTTTATCAAAATATTTTCGTCATGTGTGCAAATTATTAACAACTATTACGAAATGTAATAATATAATCTGAATTTTAAATTAAACATTATGCAAGAACGTTTATTATTTATATTTAATTAAAACTGTTTTATAACAGCGAGGTGCAAAGTTAATGGCATTCTCCTTTCGTTTCATTAAAACGTAATTATTCGATTTATTTTTAAAATCATATACGTGTGAACTCGTGACACAGACACCGCTGTAAATATAATTTATTTTCATTATTACTGTATTTGATATCATGACAGGAATGAATATAAAAAGTACGATCGTTTTATGAAAGTTATATTGAATTCCATATTATATTCTTATTTCTACGAGTATAATCTTTCTGTTCGGATAGATAAAATATAAAAATGTAGCATTCATGTTCAAAAATGACTCATTTAATTATAGTATTTATTTTAAAGCCCAGAAGTTATTCTGGGCTAATTCTAATTAAATTTAAGACATTTACACAACATATTTAGTTACTTGCGCGTTTTCAAATAAAACGTATTTTAAATGTTTGTGCCATGAACGTATTTTAAAGTTTATGATTAAGACAAGTTAGACAATACTCTTTTTAAATATTCTCTATTCTCTTGTTACTCGTCACCTTTGCACACAACATCATTTCTTCTCCATACCGTCTTTCACGCAAACCAATTATTTTTGTTTCTGCCGCTCTCTACCTTGCCATTCCTCCAATTCCAAATCTAACACTCTTCTGATTAGATGTCTATCATCCTTCCTTGTAATATACTCATACTATGACAGACGACTGCTATAATTTTTTCTGACACTGGTGCTAAATTACTTATTTTTTATCCTATTGTTTCTTGTCACCCCACACACGCAGAGTTTAGCGTTTGACTCTTCTTTTGCATGCATACGTTTTTCATCCATCACCTTCATCGCCCAGCACTCAGATCCAAACATGACGACAGGCGTTATGACGGTTTTATAGATTTTCTGCCTTTAATTTAAGGAGAATTAGTCATCGCATATCATTTCCGTGTCCTATCACCCTTCAACCTTTCCGTGTTGGTTCCGTGCTTTACGTCCCGATCACTGTTGTCAACTTTTTGTATAAGGAAACCAAGGTAGCCAAAAATAAAGGAAAAAAAACTGGAGATATCGCCGAAATCGTAGAACAGTACTCTCCAACTTTAGCTGCCACTTTTCTAGTCTGCTCTGTACATCCATCGGTAAGCATATCCTAGCCAACAAGAACAATGTCATTAGCAAACAATTAAGCAAGGGTGCCTCTTTCTGTATATCCGATCTCAGAGCATCTATCGTGAATATCAACAGGAAGAGTGAGAGGTTGAAAAATAAATTTTGGTGTTTCCAGCGGCCAACTGGACCTGTGTTGCGTCTAGATTGTACATTTCACAAACCAACTCCAGGCATACTTTTCTCTCTCAAAGATTTTCCACTACACTACATCACGGGCAATTCTATCGTATTCCTTCTCGAAATCGACGACCACCACGTGCAAGTGCCTCCGTGTCTTTACTTCACGCACCACTGGTGGAGAACAAATACAGTATCTGACGTAACCTGACCAGGTATAAAGCCGAACTGGTTCTCCTAGACGTCACTCTCTTCTCGTGTCGTTGTCTCCATCACTTTCTATAAAATTCATTATATATCTTTTTTTTTTTTTTTTTTTTTTTTTATGGAAGAGGAGGGCAAACGAGCTGGCGGGTCACAGATGACTTGTGATCACCGCCGCCCATGAACTCTTGCAACATCCGAGGATTTACAAGAGTGTTGCCGGCCTTGTAGGTAGGAGTAGACGCCTTTTTTGAAGGTACCCACGTCGTACCGATCTGGAAATACCGCCGAAGGGAGTTCGTTCCACAAGCGAGTGGAACGTGGAAAAAATGTCCTTGAGAACCGCACAGTGGAGGATCGCCACGCATCCAGGTGGTAAGGATGGTATTGGAGGCGATGGCGCGCTGTGCGGTGATGAAATTCGGCGGCAGGCATCAGATCGAATAATTCTTCGGAACACTCCCCGTTGTAAATGCGGTAGAAGACGCACAAAGAAGCAACGTCTCTACGCAATGCCAAAGAGTCCAGCCGTTCACAGAGCACCGGGTCACCGACAATCCGAGCGGCTCTCCGTTGTACGCGGTCAAATGGTAGAAGCTGATATTGGGGTGATCCGGACCAGAGATGAGAACAGTACTCCATGTGTGGCCGGACCTGCGCCTTATAGAGCGCAAGTCTTTGGCCAGGTTTGAAATACTGCCTCGCTCTATTAATCACTCCCAATTTCTTCGAGGCCAACTTGGCCTTGCTCTCCAGATGACCACGAAACTGACAATCGCTCGAAATGTCGAGGCCCAGTATTCTGATACTTGGCGAGGCAATAAGAGGAGTGCTCTCGAAGAGCGGTGATACGACAAATGGGGTTTTTTTAGTGGTAAACGCGCAAACTTGTGTCTTTAGGGGATTGAACTGAACGTGGTTCAGTTCACCCCACTCAGAGACCATCCCTAAGGAAGTCTCTATAGAAGACACAAGTTTCTTTCGGCACTCGTCGACGTTTTCCCGAGAGAGACCTGCACGGCCGGAATATACCGCATCCCCAGTGCTGTCATCCGCATAACAATGTATGTTGGAGATATCCAACATATCATTGATGTGCAGGAGGAACAGAGTTGGGGATAGCACGCAGCCTTGGGGTACACCAGTATTCACGGGCTTGGGGTCCGAGCAAAAACCGTCGAGAACGACCTGTGACCTGACCTAAATAAACAATATTTTAAATTAATAAACCCGTGGACGACTAATGAGTGAACTGCGAAAGTTCTGTATAAATCTGAAATTCAAGAACTCAACTGCATAACAAATGAAACTAGAATAGTTATCGAACCCACATCAGAATATATTATTACGCTCAAATAGCATCATGTCTATAAAGTTTGAAATGGAGTATATGTGTAACAACTTTAACAAATACATTGTTTAAATGTAATAAAAATACTACTCTCTTTATATTATTTATTTATAAAAATGATTTTTCTTTTTTCTAAATGAAAATTTAATTACACATGATTTATTAGTCATTTAAGATTGATTTTTTTTTTATTAATGTAGACTTTTTTATACTTTTGAGGAAGTAATAAAATTAAAATATATTAAAATAAAATAATTAAAATATTTAATTACCAATACTTGTCTTTGTTACAACTTGACAACTTTTTATAAGCAAAATGTTACCTAGGATAGAGTATTGAAATCCACCTTTAGATAGTTGATCAATTCCCGTCCATCCAAACTCTAAAGAATAGGCATCAACGAACTTCCTTAACAAAGAAATAGTGCATCCACGACAAAGGCAAATGCTTCCATTATTAGATTTTGACTTCTCATTATAAACTTTTTTCTATGCAATTTCATTTCTAAAGAACATTTAAATGTTTTAAAGCTAACCAATTTTAAATAATTACTATTGACTATCCTATTACCTAAACAGCTAATGGTACTTCTAAAAGACAAAATAAAATAAAATAAAAAAGTTACGTCGAAATCGACTAACCAAACTTTAATACGAAGCAAAAATTTTATATTTTATTTCTATTATATTTAACGAGCTTGCTTTGAAATTGAAAGGATCTACTAAAACCTCACACGATCAGACTCGATCAACCACAGTTAATATAAGGATTATCTGGCAATCAGATGTTTAAATTTATCCAAGTAAAATCTACTATTATTAGAAATCTAATCTACTATTATTAGAAAATACTATTAATAGAAATATTTATAATATTCATTAAATTATAGAATACAAATTACTAAAAAACTATAACTATATTTTTATCTTAGATAAAATAACTCTTAAATTAGTCACTATGTTATTTTTTTTTTATTTATTTCTTATCAAACGTTACCAATCTTATTAAATCCATATATATTACAATAATAAACCTTTAAAAATATAGATAAATAAATTCAAGCACAGATCTTTGGACAGTCATAGCCAGCCAATCTAGAATGAACGAAATATTAAGAAATGTATCATGTGAAGTATTGTTTTTCCCACTTGTAAACAGATTATGTTATGTTTTAAAACATTCATAATTATAGTATTACAAAATGATGGATATATTTTAAATGTCAATATAAGAGTAACATTATAAAAAAAAAATATAATTTTTGAGGACTTTCATCGAAAAAATCCGTATTTTACGAGAGTACTTAATACTTTATAAATATCTTTTTTTTAACAAACATTGTATTTACTTTAGATTTATACTCATAGATCCTTAAGCAGATAATTTTGGATGGTTTCTTAATGCAAATATCAACAATGTTTTAACGATATTTTATACTAACGAGCACTTCTACTATAATATTTAATAACTCTTATTAGAATAATAATATATCGAGAAGGTTAATTGTTAAATATTTTACAGAAAACTATAACTGCTATAGATATCTTTCATTGTCTTGAATGAAACAGTTTTGTTATAAAGTCTATAGTGAAGTGCAGTGTCACCACAGAACTTGGTCAAATCATAGCGAGTACAATAGATCTGTGTATTCAGAGCAAAGTGTTATAGTAGAATAGTATTGCTTCTGACTCGATTGAAATGTATTAATATACCATAATAATATTTGTGTAAAAATCACACACATATATGTGTACACACTTTTTTGAGTTTTTAATCAATAAAAGATACGTTTTAGTGTACCCAAAAGTGTAACCAAATCTAAAATTTATTTCTTATGTTAGTTATAGATTCATTAAGATTTTAAAAAATATTATTCATCTGAATATTTGTCTGGAATATTTTCTATATTTGGTAGCCTAATATTTTTAGTTAAATACTGGGAATAAAAACTATTTTCAATATAATAAATTTAAGGTGCTAAGGAACTATCTCTGTATATCCGACTCTCTGGTGGTTATTTTATGTTTATTAAATTAATTAGATTGTTCATCTGAGCATATATCCAATGCCTATGAAAATATAGTAAGCAAATTAAAAAATATCATCGACATATTTTTTTCTCGCTTAGGGTACTATATGTTAGTTAATTATGACCGTATTATTTATAATCCGTTGACCTGGATCCAAGTGCTTTGATAAACGAGACTCGGTTGAAAAATTTCTGTCCTCATGGAATTATAAAATCAGCACATCAAAGGATATATTGAGTTTTTATTATGAATTTTACTCCTTTTATATGTTTCTGTACTGGTTTTTAATATTTCTACTTAAAACTAAAGTTTGTTGTAGTTTTTTATACACATTTTTTTTATTAATCGTCATTATATGGTTATAATGAATCCTCATTTTCAAGATTCCAACATAAGCAGATTCACTCTAATGGAAAATACTCAAACATTAATTCAGAAGCTTTTGTTAAAAATTCAGAAGTAAGAACCTGTTAAAGTAATTGAAAGCTCGTTGGCAAAACATCGCTTTAAAAATTAAACTTACAAAATGTATTATTAAAAAACACGCAATAGAAAATAATATCTATAAGGAATGGATTTATAAATCATAAGAATGTAAGATGATTATATATTTCCGATTTCTTTCCAAATATATTGTAAAATGTGTGTGTGTAGCATTGTTAATACTTTAAAGATTTAATAAGTCATAGCCATTTAAAAACTTATAACCTAGAATCAATTTTGTTGAAAAATTTGTTTTACCGTCACATCCATTAGACATCTCTAGAAAATAAATAAGTTTATAATGATTAGGATTTTATAAATTTGATCTTATCAACTAACCCCATTTTTATTTCTTTTGTTTGTAAAATATGGTATTCAATTCAATCTATGGTTATACGAGTATATAACTACCACAATAATTACTACACCCTATGATTTTATTTCAGTCTGGTCAATGCTTTAGATTGGTAGGAGACCAATTATTTTGTTGTAAATTTTAGTATGTACTATTGATATATTATTTTACTTATATTATATAAAATACAAAATTATTTTATATTGTAGTAATTTTCATTACTTATGGCGTACACGTTTAAAATAATGCCCCATAATAAAGTGTAACGGCGTTCTAGTAGAAAAAGAATACTATAAAATAAAATGTTCATTTACACACTAAAACACTGTATATATACAATTTACTTACAGGTACAAGAGCACTTTTTTTAATAAAATATTAACATTTTCTCAAATACTAATGTGTCTTCATTTCCGTCTACCAGGATTACGAAATTAAATTGGAACATTTTCCATATTCTTATTGAGGGCACTTTCAAAAATTTGTCAGGGTTTATTATGATTATACCATTAGATCAAAACAAAAATATTTTCACAAATCCAATTTTCTTGACCAAGTAATGTTAATATTTTTATCGGTAATGGAAAATAACTGAAAAAAATCATCGTGGAGACTTGCGCCAATTGCTGCGTTGAATTTTTCATGAGCCTGAATATCGGATGAATCGTTGATTCAATTATTGGGATGGCAACTGTGGTATAATTGCACTTATTGTTTAAGAAGTTCATTGCTACGATGACTTGATAGAAGATTATATATTTCCTTAATAAAGATTGATATTATTATGACCCAATTTAAGAATACAATTAAGAATATAACACAACCAATATTATCTAGAGAAAAAATTTAATGGAGCATAATAATGATATAACTTTAAATAGATATAATCTATTATAGAATTTCAGGATCGTTTGAGATGGAACTTGTTAGTAAATTGATTATATAAGGTTATGTAAGACAAAATAATATATAAAAATTTATATATAGTGATAAATAAAAATTTATGTGTCAATAAAATAAATATGTAATGATATTGTTTTGTAGTCTCATTGAAGTAAAACAAAAGACCATTTGAAATAATTTAAACACCGTTCAATTCAATCTATTTAAAGTCAGTCGAGTGGTGTTCCGTTCGTGGAGGCATAAACTACTCTTACTATGAACGATTTGAATACATGATAAAGTAATGTAAGTAATGAACGATTTGAATACATGATAAAGATAAAATAATGCTCCGTGATCCAATTATAAAGTTAATATTTAACAGTTTATTGCATATTTCTTCGAAATTATAATTAGACTTTCGATAAAGTATTATTCTTTAATTTGAATATTGCTCAAAGTATTCAATTGGTTTAGAAATTTAAAATTTTAAGTTATTAGCAAATCAATATACTCACTGTCGCTGGACAATAAATTTTCGAAAAATTAAGGAGCTTTAATATTTATTCTGAAATATTTATTTAGCATATTGATATATTTTTAATGCAAATAAATCTCGCGTTATTTCCTGCCTAATTCTAAGGAATACAACAAGGAACATATAGGAAAACAGTTTATGGGGCAATGTATGTCCTTTTTAACAAGCATCCACTAAATTTTCAAGTATTATCCTATATTAAATTCAAAAAGTAATTGAGGAACATAGGCTTTTGTTTAGTATCTAGAGCGAATTAAAGCAATAACTAGCAATCTACTTTAAGATTATTAAATATAGCTGGGAATAGTTGTGACAAAAAAAAATATTTACAAAAACTAATTGATTATTGATTTTTTATAGTAACTTGAGAGTTTACTACACGTTCTAGTAAGAAAAAAACACAAAAAGTTAGTATAACATTAAGTAAATATAAAATACGATTTTTATAAATATCTCAATACACACAATACAAGAGATTAGGAACTCAACATATTCTTTATTCTGATCCAATCTTTCCTGAGCACTGTTCAAGTGCTTGTCAACATTCAACGTTCAAAGTCAACGTTCATTTTGTGTACGCGAGTACTATCGAAACAACGATTCTGCGAGATTAGCCCTAAATTATAAATATATATTTATAATTATTATATATATATATATATATTTATTATATATATATATATATATATATATATATATATATATATATATATATTTATATATATATATATATATATATATATATATATATATTTATATATGTTAAAATAAGTAACCAAAGAGAGTAGTGTGACTTTAGTAGAATTGCAAATCAAACGCAATCTGCTTTGTCACATTTCATTAAACTTGTCACTTACCTTAACAGTGTAAAAATTCATCTAATCAAAGTAGTCGCTAGTTTCGTACAATATTATTTATCAGGTCAGTTCGAATAATCATTACATCCAATAATGCAGACAGACAATAATGCACATGGAACTTTAACTTGGAAAAATCAATTAATTATAAATATTATAACATTACGTGGTTTAATTATTTTCCCACAACCGTGATTTATATTAATACGTACTTGATTTTGGTTGCGGTTTTAATATTTTAATATTAAAGTATATTTATTTAATTGTAGCAGTATATTATTAATCCTTTGATATTAAATTGTCTATAATGATACTAATTTAATTTTTTCTTTCGTTATGTTAGTATTAAAATTAAATAAAAGTAATAAAATTAATCGAATACCTAAAGTTTTCGATTAATTTTATACTATTTTATAGGTGTAAGCTTCCCAATTTTTGTGTAATCAGTAGGTCGCTTTCAGTCAAATATCTATTTTAATATTTAGGAACCGATTTATTCACGCTTAAATTTAAATTAATAAAATAGTTAATATGCCAATTACACTCAGTGGTGGGTCACTTGAGGTAAAAAACTCAATACTTATTTTGAATAAGATCATTCATATTATGATCTCTTAAATTAAAATCATAGGCGCCACTGATAATGGACAATTGAACATAGCCCCCCTTGTTTGTCAGTACAAGAAAGTTGCAGACAAAAACTTATGCTTCAAAAATTAATCATCAACCTATAACCGAATAGTGTTACTACATCACGCAGAAAGTCAAATTAAATGTGAATTATTAGAAACGGTATTTCCGTTTCTAATAGTTAAAATTAAATTATAAATTTTAAACTAAATTACTGATTGTCTTTGGATATAAATATTATGAACTGACAACATTTTTAAACATCTGAAACAAATGATAGGTAATTTTAAATAATACACACAAGTTTGCTATCAATTTATATAACTTATGATATAAGAATAACACTGAAATTAAGTAATAATATTGATATTTCTAGGAATCTACAGCATTCCCAAGATGGCAATATCTAACTTCTTAAATAGTCCGAAAAGTCACAACTATAAAAATCTTTTGAATTACTTGTCAACAAATAATTAAACAAGCTAATTACAGACAAACATCATAAAAATTTAAATTTGTTTCAATTACTTTCCCTGCGTAATAATAGTTAAAATCAGTTTCAAACATCAACCATGTTAACACCTACAATATTGGATATACGACACAAGTCGTAAAGATGTTAGCTAGTAGTTGCCCTTAACATTAAATACTCACATGCCAAACAACTCCAAACGACCTTGAACGAAATGATGTTAAGCTAAGACAAAACTAACATTAAATGATTAACTAAGAAAAAAACAAGTCATTTATAAAGATCATTAAGAAAATTAGAGGCCTCTGGTGAAATTAGAATTTGATATCTCTAAATGAATTTTCTATAATATTATTGAAGTGAATAAATTAACACTTACTGGTACAATTTTAGTAGAAACTATTTTCTCATGACGAAAACTTGTGGTAAGGGCAAACCAATAATTGTTCGTTTGAGTTTGTGCCGTACATAATCCACCGCTACGTATTTTATGGAACACAAAATCGAGTATGGTCTGGTAGATTTCTATAAGATATGTTGAAGGATTTCGTGAATAATAGGTATTAATACGATACATTACCTTGAAGTACTATTATCGTTAGAAACTCGTAATATATAAACAGATACGGAATTACTTTATACAAATTAGATTTTTGCGGAGTCTAATATATGTAACGATCTTTTCCCCATGCAATTTGTAAAAAAAATGTCATGTGCTTTTAAAGTACAATTGACTTTTTTAAATGTCTTGTTAATATTTTTACTTTAACTTTTTAAATTCCTATATTATATAATTTAAAAAAAGTTACAATTCACAGATTTTTTTTGTATAACTAGCTGATTCCCGCCCGCTTCGCTGGGCACTCTATTAAATTGGATGTGAACTTAGAATTCTTGTATTGACAAACCGTTTAATTTCTATTTTATATTTAGTGTAAATTTTATTAAATTTGAAATAGAGTAATATTATGCCAGTCAGTGAATACACAGATTTCCACATATACTATGAAGTACTGTGTATTGGGATTCCTTCTCTTTATGTAATGTGGCAGGATACCCAGTAGGCCTACACCACGAAAAAATTTCTAGCAACTAAGGACAATTTTTTTTTATTATATTTATATTGTTTTTCAAATATATCAAATTCAAATTAAAATAGAATTTATAATTTACTTTAAGTAACAAATTTTATTTAATGTATTGATTGTTAAATAGTAAATTAAAGATACCTATTTAAATGTAGATATAATATTAGGATATCGTAATAAAATAAATTAATGTCTTAAGAATTGTTTCTTAACGTCACGTCTTTTCTAACGTCAAGAAATAAAATCAAAGTCAGATATAGGTAAGATGTAAATATATCTAAAAATATTTACCTCTCCATCTTTACTTTCGGTATTAAGCATTTAGTTTTTCGTGGCTCGTAGCCATACCACGCGTGCCCTACCCTTCTTGTCACTATTCTTGGTGATACGTTACCATAACCATAACCTTGAACAATTATAGAATCATAGAATATGTATGTGATTCTGATAATTTGATTTCTTTGAATGTAATTAAATGTCACATTAATTTTTTAATCTTTGATTAGGATCATTTATTTGAATAAACACAATATTTTTCTAACACCTTATTTTTTAAGTACTTAATGCTTTCCTTAGTTTTAAATAACTATAAAATATATGAAAGAAAGATTCTTTGCATTATGTTCATCAAAAGCATTTTCGTAAATTCAAAAAAATTATGTTTGATCTCTCTTTATTAAATGGCAATGAAAAAAGGTGTAATTTTCACGAGGTAATGCAAATTAATATATTAAAAAATAGCTCGGATTAACGACTCTTGCATAAATATGGTCGGCTTCAGTCAGAAATAGGTATGGTAAATTTACGATAACAATCTATTATATAAAAATGAATCGCAAAATGTGTTGGTAAGCGCATAACTCAACAACGCATGGACCAATCTTAACAATTCTTTTTTTTAAATGTTCCTTGAAGTCCAAGGATGGCTATAACGGCGAGAAAAATTTGAATAATTTCCAGGGAAACCCTAAAAAAGCCCTTTTCTTTTTCCTATACAAATATTTTAAATGTAGAATAAATAACTAAATGTAGAGTCAATTTGAACTGTATTGCTATTCAATAAAGTTGATATTAAATTACAAGCACTCATTGTTGTCTAAACAATGTAGGTGTCTTGCTAACGTCAAAGAGTCAATTCGCGCTTTATTGTCGCTGCACAACGTTCAAATTTAATCAAATGAATGTGTACACCCGACCAAATTGAAAAGTCAAAAAAAGTAAATGTAAGATTTGATTGGCCTTGGAATATTCTTTCTTTTGTTTTAGTTTCCGAATGCGACATAAATTGTCATCAGTTTTCACGTCATTGCATCTGTCAAACAAACTGCGTTAAAAAGCGTTTATAATATTTAATAATTAATTTTGATTGTATAAATACCTGTGATTAATAATTATTTCATGTGAATAAATTTAGGTAATTATATACGATATGCCTCCTATAAGACGAAGTAATTTAAGTAGAAGAACCCGAAATGCTACAAACCAAATGAATTACCGATCTTATCATACTGCACATGAACGTGACGACCGAAATGAACGCGAAAGAATTCGTATATCACGAACGCGGGAAGCGAGAGCGAGAGATTCAACTAATAATCGCGAAAGTTTGAATCGAGCTGCTTTCAATTACGATTTGTCAATTGACTACAGTAACCACCAATGTATTGCTATTGGATCTATGAACTTGGTTTGCTCTTATTGTAAGGCATTGAAATACAAAAATGAAGCAAATGGATTGTGTTGCGCAAATGGGAAAGTGAAATTGATACCATTGGATCCACCACCAGAGCCATTGTACTCATTGGTTTCAGGAATAGAACCAGATTCCATACACTTTTTGTCAAATATTCAACAATATAACAATTGCTTTCAAATGACATCATTTGGGGCAACAAACGTAGTTCGGGAAAATTTCATGCCAACTTTTAAGGTATGTATTATAGCAGTTAATCATTATTATTTTAATGAACAAAATTTCCTGTTAACTAAGTAAATATGTGTCATTAACCTTCAGTTTCCTAAACCCCAAAACATATATTACTTAGTCATTATATTATTTGGTGATTCAGTATTAGCAACACTTTTATTATTTTGAAACACAATATAATTATTTGACGATGGATATTAGTTACAACTAATTATTACATATTGACATACCTAAGCATATCAATTATTATTTGGTGATTCAAATTAAGAGACAGATATACTTTTTAGGAACAAATATTATTTCTATTTGGCAAAAATCATTTTTTTTAATTTACAGATACAAGGCCAGATATATCATAGAGCAGGTTCACTGTTACCAGTGTCAGATAGCAATTACAAATTTCTGCAAATTTATTTCATGGGCAATTCACCACGAGAAATTGATATGCGTTGTTCACATAACAATTCACTAAAGAGGTCTATTGTAGAACAATTACAAACTTTATTTCATGAGTACAATCAATTGGTTATGTTGTTTAAAACTGCACTGGATCGGATGCCATCTGATAATCACAAAATTGTAATCAGAACTGATAAAACACCTGTTGGCCAACATGCAAGACGTTTTAATGCACCAACTATTGATGAAGTTGCCATCGTTGTAGTTGGAGAAAACTTGGAATCCCGTGATATTGTTTTACATCGTCGCAATGATCAATTACAACGTATAAAGGAAACACACCGCTCATATGACGCACTGCAATATCCCATTATATTTTGGCAAGGTGAAGATTGCTATGATTTTTCAAACAAGATGATAAATCCCATTACAGGTAATAAAAAATATTAGTTTAGCTATGGAGCTATATTATCAGTCACTATATTATTATTTTTTTAATTTTCAATATTATGAAAACAAAAATCTATTTTCAGGTTCCGAAACCAACAAAAAAGTCAGTTCAATGAACTATTATTCCTACCGCCTAATGATTCGTGAAAATGAAGACAATCACATACTCAAATGTCGGCGATTATATCACAAGTATGTTGTAGACATGTATGTTAAAATTGAAACGGAGAGATTACCATTCATCAGGTTGAATCAGACCAAACTCAGATCTGAAGAGTATATTCACCTTCGAGATGCGATTAATACTGATGGAAATGCACAGAATGTTGGTCGGATGACTATTCTTCCAGCAACATACATCGGAAGCCCTCGACATATGCATGAATATGCTCAAGATGCCATGTCATATGTTCGTCATTATGGTACAGCAGATTTGTTCATCACATTTACATGCAATCCACACTGGATAGAAATCAAGCAGGAGTTATTCCCTGGGCAATCACCTATTGATCGTCATGATATTACAGCCAGAGTCTTTAGACAAAAGTTGAAATCTTTGATGGATTTCATTGTGAAACATTATGTGTTTGGAGAGACACGCTGCTGGATGTATTCTGTGGAGTGGCAGAAACGGGGATTGCCACATGCACACATTTTGATTTGGTTAGTTGAAGATAAGGCCAAATGAAGTTGATGCAGTAATATCAGCTGAAATTCCTAATGTAGAAGTAGATCCTGGATTGCATGAGGTAGTTATTAAAAACATGATACATGGTCCCTGTGGAACTCTTAATCAAAATTCACCGTGTATGGTGGATGGTAAATGTTCAAAGCGATATCCACGGACATTAATATCTGAAACAATCACTGGTAATGACGGTTATCCTTTGTATCGTCGCCGATCGACAGCAGACAATGGAAGATCAACAATTGTCAAATTAAATCAACAAGATATTGAAATAGATAATCGCTGGATTGTTCCATATTCACCCATTTTATCAAAGACCTTCAAAGCGCACATCAACGTTGAATCTTGCCATTCAGTAAAATCTATTAAATACATTTGCAAATATGTAACCAAAGGGAGTGATATGGCTGTGATTGGTATTAATGCAGAGAATTCCAATGATGAAGTTACCCAATACCAAATGGGTCGCTATGTTAGTAGTAATGAAGCAGTTTGGCGAATATTTTCTTTTCCTATTCATGAAAGACACCCTACTGTTGTTCATTTAGCTGTGCATTTAGAAAATGGACAAAGAGTATATTTTACAGCACAGAACGCAATAGAAAGAGCTTTACAGCCACCATCTACTACATTAACCAGATTTTTTGAGATATGTCAAAACGATGATTTTGCTCAAACATTGTTATATTCTGAAATGCCAAAATATTATACTTGGAATCAATCCTCAAGAAGATTTATACGACGGAAACAAGGAAAACCAGTTACAGGATACCCAGATATATTTTCTACCGATGCGATTGGTCGAATTTATTCAGTACATCCAAGCAATGATGAATGTTTTTATTTACGACTGCTATTAGTCAATGTACGTGGCCCAACATCGTTCCAACATGTACGAACTGTTAATGGTGATTTGTGTGGATCATATAGAGAAGCTTGCCAACGTTTGCGATTGCTAGACAATGATGCTCATTGGGATCAAACTCTCAATGATGCTGTAATATCATCACAAGCTCATCAAATACGAACATTGTTTTCTATAATCATATCTACCTGCTTCCCATCAAACCCAAAGGATTTGTGGATCAAGTACAAAGATAATATGTGTGATGATATTTTGTATCAAATACGGATTAGAAGGGGAAATCCAAATATACAAATAAGCGAAGAAATTTACAATGAAGTATTGATTTCAATTGAGGACATGTGCTTGATGATGTCAAACAAACTATTATTTCAATTAGGCCTGGCCGCACCCAATCGTCCAATGCATGATGCTTTTAACCTAGAGTTGCACCGAGAAAAACTGTATGATCTCAACACTTTGAAAGAATTAATTCAAACGAATCTTCCACTATTGAATGAACAACAGAAGTATGTATTTGATACACTTTTGAAAGTAATAAATGATAAAAGAGGAGGGATTTACTTCTTAGATGCACCTGGTGGTACAGGAAAAACTTTTTTGATTTCATTGATATTAGCAACAATTCGCTCACAAAATAAAATTGCACTTGCACTCGCTTCGTCGGGAATCGCAGCAACTTTGCTTGAAGGTGGTAGAACAGCTCATTCAGCACTAAAATTACCATTAAACATGCAAAGCAACGAAACTCCAACCTGCAACATTTCGAAGAACTCTGCAATGGCAAAGGTTTTGCAGCAATGTGGATTGATTGTTTGGGATGAATGCACGATGGCACATAAAAAATCTTTGGAGGCTTTAGATAGAACCTTACAAGATCTCCGGAGCAATAATAAACCATTTGGTGGTGCAATGATTTTATTAGCAGGAGATTTTCGTCAAACATTGCCAGTGATTCCACGATCAACGCCAGCTGATGAACTTAATGCCTGTTTAAAGTCCTCCAATTTGTGGAAACATGTGAAGGTATTACACTTAAGCAAGAATATGCGTATCAAGTTGCAAAATGACAAATCTGGAGACATATTCTCTAAACAACTCATTGACATTGGTAATGGCAAATTTCCTATAGACACCTTGACTGGTTGCATTAACTTTCCTCAAGGTTTTTGTCAGTTAACTAGATCAAAAGATGAACTTATTCAAAAGGTGTTTCCAGATGTTGCTCAAAATTATAGAAACCATGATTGGTTGAGCGAACGGGCTATATTGGCTGCAAAAAACATAGATGTAAGTGAATTAAATTTCAAAATTCAAGAACAAATTACAGGCGAATTGAGGATATATAAATCAGTTGATTCGGCTACTAACCAAGATGATGTCGTTAACTATCCGCCTGAATTTTTAAACTCGCTGGATTTACCAGGATTGCCACCTCACAATCTTCAATTAAAGGTTGGTTCGGTAGTAATAATGTTGAGAAATATCAACCAACCGCGACTTTGCAACGGCACACGGTTAGCGATAAAAAAATTATTGAACAACGTGATAGAAGCAACTATACTGAAAGGAAAGTATAAAGGAGAAGACGTTTTGATACCACGCATCCCAATGATTCCGACTGATGTACCATTTGAATTTAAACGACTACAATTTCCAGTGCGGCTTGCTTTTGCTATGACCATAAATAAGTCCCAGGGGCAATCATTAGGTGTTTGTGGTATTAATCTAGAAAACCCATGTTTCTCACATGGTCAATTGTATGTTGCCTGTTCCCGTGTTGGAAAACCATCAGATTTATTTATATATTCACCAGGTAATCAAACAAAAAACATTGTGTATCATAAAGCACTAAAATAAAAATAAAACAGATTTTTGTTAATAATTATGATTCACTGGATTTACAATAACGCGATTACTGAAAATACTTATGTACGTTTTATTTCATTGTTTTTTATTTCATCGGTTATGAACCCTATGTTAATAATAATAGTAATAAATAATTAATTATCTCTATACTTTGTAATTGAAGCACCCACTTTATAAATATTTGTCACCTTTAGGTTCCCACTATCCCTTTAGATTATTTTTCAATCAGGTTTGAACCTTAAGTTCCCCTCTTGGTTTGAAGCCCTCTGGCAGACATCCCAATCGGGGTTTTTAGTGGGTCTCAAAAGGGTGACCAAAGTTCGTGGAAGCTAAGATACTTAAGTCACCCGAGCTGACCTTTTTCTTTAATTCTCCTGAACAGAACCGTCACCATGATGATAGGGCGATGTGTGAGGATCAGCAGAGTAAAAACGTCTAAAGGTCGAAATATAAACTGCCACATTCCAAATCTATTTGACAGAACGAATTCTGCCGAGTTGTATAAAAATTGTATTTATTAAAAAAAAAAATCTTTTAAAATTTAAATGTTTTGAGTTTAACTTTCATTGTATGTATTAGTAAAAACCACCAAATACTTTTAATTATGAACGTCTTAATAAAATGATAAAGTAACATATTAAAAAAAAGGAAAATTTTACGATTTATTTATTATATTATTTAAAATATTAAATGATAAAAAAAATCCACCAGAATTCTTAATATATATAAATCACGTGTCGCGTTATTTGTCCGCGATGGACTCCTAAACTACTTAACTGATTTAAATAAATTTACACATCACGTACAGTTTGACCTAACTTAAAAGATATAATAATTTTCAACTCAATTCATAGTCGCAGTATTATTTTATTGCAAATTATTAGTTTATCATTTTGCAGTTAGCTCTTAACAATTCTAAAAGATGGCGGTATCTATTGACTGGATTGAGTAATTACGAATGAGATATCTACCCTACCTACCTCATTCGTAAGTTTAGTGTTCCAAGTTATTTACTAAAAACTTTGTAATATACAAATAGTGTTATAAACTTGGATAAAATTAAAAAAATTATTATAATTATTTTGTTTTGATTTTTGCTTAATATCGACTGTAAGAAAACATTATGGTTTTCATGACAGATGTACTCTGAACGTTACCCCTTAAATAGTTTAGTACAATGTAATATATCAAAAATAATAGTCACAGCAACGCGTGACCGGGTCTGCTAGTAATAATAATAATAATATAACTGTAGATAATATCATACATGGCGGGAACATTTCGATAGGTCGCTTTGCAAAAAAATCAGGTTTTAAATATATACATATTTATCATGGTGATGTAACATGTTTATCATTTGTGTATATAAATAAGGACATCCAAACGTTTTTGGGATTTGTGAAGAATATTATTGTTTCTTTAGAAGTCAATTTATCGTCAATATTTTCCTAATGTGTGCATTTTATTAACAATTATGACGATATGTAAATTTTGTAAATATTTGAGTCTCGTTTAAAATTTTAACCATCTTAATTTGAAATTAAACATTGTGCAAAAATGTTTGGTCGTTATATTTAATTAAAAACTTTTTATTTACTAAGCGGCGAGATGCAAAGTTAATGACATTCCCATTTCGTTTCGTAAAAACGTAATTATTCGCTTCGTTTACAAAAACATGCACGTGTGAACTTGTGACACAGGCACTTATGTAAATGTAATTTATTTTTATTATTGCTGTTTTTCATTAAGGAAAATTTTAAATGACGATCGTTTTATGAAATGTTATATTGAATGCCAGGTTATATTTTTATTTAGATAACTTATCTATTCAGAAAGATTATAAATGACAATGTTACAATAATATATAAAAATAAACTGTATAAACTACCGTTTTAAATTTAATATTATTTGTTAAATATAATTTGTTTACGTCCACCCACTTTCATAGCTAACACTCTTCTGATTACATGTCTTTCATCCCTCCTTTTTATATGCACAGAGAAGCGCAAATATGCAATTACATGACCAGTAAATATTATAATAAATATGTTTTTTTAAGTCAATATTTTATGTAATAAAAATATAAATAACAATATATAAAGAAAGAATATAAAGAAATATGTATTGCGGTCATAAAGTTCGATGACAGAAGTCATATCAAATAGCTCAAAACACTCTACGTTATAATTGCGATAGAAGGTCACAAAGAGGCCACATCTCTACGCCATACCAGAGACTGCAGTCGTTCACAAAGCACCCCTTGACTTGACTTGAAATACTGCTTCACTCTATTGATTACACCCAATTTCATTGAAACTAATTTGACCTTGCTCTCCACGTGATCACGAAACTGACAATCGCATGAAATGTCGAGGCCCAATATTCTGATTCTTTACGCGGTATAATTTTATTCGATTCGTGTTATGTTGGTAGATCAGATGATGTTAGTAATTGCGCATCATTTTAGGGTTTCTAACCTAATTGAGAAATCAATAGACATGATAGAAAATTTATCTCTAAATACTCCACTCAGAAGAGCACAGCAGCCAACAAAAAATGTTCATAAGAAAACTAGAGCAGATTACTTTGAAAAAACTATAATAATATGTATTTTTTATATTTGTATTTGAGACATGGTGTTTTGAGATATTCAAAATTACTTTTACAAAATATTTTAAAGTTTAAAATTTATGTCTGTCCATTGGTTGTAATAGAAATAACATCTATATCTCTCTATTTTTAGGATTAATAATTATGTTTTAAGAAGTTGGCGCTAAAGTTCGAAGTTTTAAAATTGCAACACCATTTATGAAGAACAAAATTCTTTACAAACTTAGCTTATTTAAGTTAATGTCACCCTGTAGGTATATAAGGGTTATAAAAGGACAATAAATATTGTCGCTACGTTCTTTTTGTACCCTTTGGGGACTTTTAACTTAATGTTTATCGAAAAATTCCGTGCTTCATGGTTTGGTTTCAATAAATCAAGTACGATGGCATCCGAGGATATAAAAAGATTACTATTTTATAAATAAGTTTTTAAACAAAAAATGCGTAATATAATATTTAAATTTATTTATATTCTTAGATTTATATGTAGATAATAATAACAACATTTTGACGTTATTTTATTCTAACGAGCACGTCTACTATAATTATCAACTCTTATTAGAATAATTATATACAGAGAAGTGTTAATTGTTAAAAATGTTACACAAGGCAGTAGTTATAGATATATTTTATTATCTTCATTGAAACAGTTTTGTTATACATTCTAGTAGTAGTGTAGTGTCACCACAGAACTCGGTCAATTCATTCGACTACAAAAACAACTTTGTCTATTCAGAGCAGTTTTACAAAACAATAGTACAATAAACAATTGCTCCTGACTCAAATATTATAATTATACTTGTGTTTTTGATTCATTGTGTATAAAGCAAATATCGTTCCAATGTTGCACACGGTATGCACTTTTTTGAGTTTTTAATCAATAAAAGAAACAATATACATAATTTTTTGTTCTTCCGAATAACTTTTTAATTGTAGATAATTCGGCTGTTCGTTATTTTGTATATATTGATATATTTTTTTGTTGATGTAAGCTAAAACGGATCGCTTTAAAATTAAAATTAAATTTTTTTTTTGAGATTTAAGCGTACTCTTTGTGAATAGACAAGATTGATAAAAAAATAAAAAATTTGTACACTATTAAAGGAAATATCGACATTGGTTTTTAGAAGTAAATAATTTAAGTAAATTATATTCAACTAAATATTTGTCAAGGACTTCTAAATTTGGTATCATAATATTTTTAATGTAAATACTAGAAACAATAATTATTTTGAATATAATAAATTTTAGGGTGCTACGGAACCATTCGGATATATCCGACTCGCTGATGCTTATTTAATGTTTTATAAATTAAACTACATTGTACATCTGAACATAAATCGAAAGTAGAATAGGAAATATTGTAAGCAAACTAAAAAATAACATTAACATAATTTTTTATGGTTATATCTATAGTACCGTATGTAAATTAATTATGACCGTATTATTTAGATTGCGTTGACCTGGATCCAAGTGCGAGATCCAAACGAGACTCGATTGAAAAATTTATGTCCTCATGGAATTATAAAATCATCCATATATCCTATAATGGCTTTTTATTACATTTTTCCCCTTTTATGCGTTTCGTTACTGTTTTTTTTTACATTTTTACATAAAAATAAAGTATTTTATAATTTTTTATTCATAAATTTACAAAATTTTATCGTTATTACATGGTTAAAATGAAAACCCCTTTTCAAATTTGCATTATAAGCTGATTCACCTTAATGTGAATATAAAATTCTCTTTCAGTTTTTTTACAAATCAAGAAATAACCTTTAAAAGTTAAGAACCTTTGAAAGCTAGTTGACAAAACATCGTTTTAAAACATAAACGTACAAATTACCTACAATTTATTATTCAAAATCACGCTATAGAAAAATTATTTATGAGAACTGAATTGGTTCTTATGAGTTATAAACTCATATTCTGTTCTCATAAATATCTATATTTTATAAATATTTTAATTATAGTCATTATTTGAATATTTTCAGGAATATTTTTTTCTCAGGAATATACCTTATCGTCGTATAATATGGACATTTTATAATACAAAAGGAAAAATATTTGGAAAACTGACGTTTCTGAATAATATGCGGTGTGATTTAACACTTTTTATTTATTTTATTTTGTTATTCTGGGGACTGAAAATTTGCGCTTTAAAAAAATATTTTACATATAAAATAGTACATTTTATTCTGTATTTTTTATATCTCTAGGACGATATGATATATCCATCTGACCTGAAATATTAATTGTTGTATTGATGATACTCTGCAATATAAAATATATTTTAAATAAGCAATCGCAGAGTAATTCGAAATCCTAATTACTTATAAACTGCATTTGTTTTCAGTGCCATGAATTATTTTTAAATAAGCACAAACTAATTCCATTGCATCAAAAACTTCAACTACACCATTGTTTACTATGTTTACTCTTTAGTTTAGAAAGTTTATTAATTTACTTATAAAGGTTATTTATGTTACTAATTGCAGTTTCATTTTTTACTGAATTAATAGTACAATGAATAATGTTCATAATTTTTCGTGAAGTGATTAAAGTTCATCCATCATGTTAATATGCTAGAGATACAACACTTAAAATAGATTATAAGCAGTAGTAATTTTTTAGATCCAATAAAAAGTATTTTTTTAACCTAATCAATCATGTGTTAACTCACTTACTTGCATGCTGAGTAAAATGTTAATTTGTTCATATTTTATACTGCAATAAATCAGATTTTTATCTAACGAGCTTATGCGTAAAAAAATTAACAGCTCTTTCCTTACAAAATAGTAGCAATACACGAACACAGTTTATAATGTCTACTTGAACTTAAAGGTATGAAAATAATGTTGTAATTGCGGTAGAAGACGCACAGAGAAGACACGTCTCTACGCAATGACATGCTCCAGCCGTTAGCAAAGCACCGAATCCCTGACGATCCGAACGGCTCTCCGTTGTATGCGGAGAAATGGTAGAAACTGATATTGGGGTGATCTGGACCAGAGATGAAAACAGTACTCCATGTGTGGACGTGCGGCTTACAAAGCGCAAGTCTTTGGCCGGTCTTGAAGTACTGCTTGACGGTAGCATAAAATGAATATGTAGCTAAATAAAGTTTATAAAAATGTAGAACTATTTATAAGTAGCCTTGTGCGTCAATTGCTCAAAAAGAAATTTTATTTTTATATAATTTAAATACCTTGACAATAATTAGTTTATAGAAGTACAAAGCCCCGAGGTACACGACCGCATTAATAAATAAACAAAACCTTTTTTAATTACACAGAGACAGGAGTCATATAATGATGACATCGTAGGAATCAGGCCAAGAAATTTCTGAGCGATAAAATTCTGTTAAAGTGAGATGAAATAAAAACTTTCAACCAACTCAGACCAATTACAAGGTCTTCTTTTGAAGGGAAATGTGGTATGAATAATGATAAATCAGCTTTGTTAATTTAATAATTAATATCTTTTGTTTTTGTATTTTGATTAGAGGGAGTTTTTTTTATTTAAATTATTGATACTTATATAATGCAAATTAATTAACAATAAAATTTAATAAAGATGTTGTTTTTATTATCTCATCCCTTGAGTTGAATTTGTGAAAAAATATTTTATACTCAAAATCAAGATTGTAACTGACAATCTTGATTTTTTTTTCTGAAAACATAGCCATTTAAATTTCACTATCATATCTTTAAGAAGTTATATTGTTCATTTTGTAACATCACAAATAGCCACCTTCAACACTTCTTTGCTTATCAAGGTATGAAAACTAAACCTTAATAAAAATTAATAAATCTATTATCAAAGTACTAAATTATAGTATTATTTCATAAACATTGTTGTCTAAAGCAAGTATAACCCGAGCCGGTTTAAGCGATTAAGTTGTCATAAGTAGTGATTTTGATGGCTTAGGATTTATGGCGCCATTATGAGTATAATACGATCAACAATGTTTACTGACATTATACTGAATTATGACCGACCGGTAGCGTTTGTCGGCATAATTATTTAATGATGGAATGTATTCTTCTTTTTAAACTCTACAATAATTTAATGTATATTTTTCTTCTTCCAATAATATTCAAACATTCGTATAATTAATTTCGTTTCGATTCGTTGCTAGAAAAACCTGCCATGGACAGAATAACAAATATAATCATGGCGATATTCTAGTACTTTCATAATAGGGCCGTATGACCGTAATCTAGCTATTATTTTATATAATTTCCATATAATCGAAGTTGCATTTAATTTACATAATAAGTAACATTTACCGTTGGATAATATATTCCTAAAAGCCTCTTTCAGCGGTCCATGATTAATCGTTTGGTGTGAAGTTTACGAGCAAATAACATTGTATGAAAAGTTATTTATAAAAGAAATATCTTGTTGATTAAAAAAAACGGTCAATTAAAATTTCACATCAAAACATAACAAAAGAATTCATAAACCATTTAAATATGCAGTTATTTCGATATGTGACCAGCTGTTAAATTAACACACACTTAAAAATTTAAAACAAAATGGCATCGTTATAATTGTTAAGGATATACAATTTTACGCTAGCTGAGCTTAATAAATCGCTATTCATTTAGAGTTTCAACCATAACGTGGACATTTGAGAACTTTATAACGAGTTTTCATAACTTCGAAACTTCTTGTGCTACATATAAAAGATACAAGAACGGAGTCAAAGTTCTCGTTAAAATGAAGTGTTTAATCGAAGTAAATTTTAAAGTTTTGAATAGTTCTAAATGTTACTTAGATTTTTATTACATACATATATTGTATATTATATGGTAAACTATTACATTTTAATAAAATACGTGTTAGAATATGTTAAATGTATTTTTAAATAAATATGTTTCAAAATAAAACGAACAATTATTACTTACAAAGAATATTGACAAACGAGAACGGTTAAGGTTCGTTTGTGTACACATTTTATAAATCCTAGTTTACAGTTTTTTTATCCTGATAGAAGTCATGATTAAAATATCAAGTAGTCTATAAGTCTTATTCAAAATTCAGTACTTATTGGTAGTAACTTTATAAGTCGGTACAAATTGAAACGGTTTTCAACTATAAATAATACGAAGTTACAACATTTATTCATAAGGGCTTTTGACTGATATACCAAAACAGAACAGGTTTGTTTTACCTCGATATCTTTACAAATATTTATATTTATTTTGACAAATAAATATATCATTATATATTTATCAAAGTATTTACATTATTATAATTATAATGCATTTTGTTTCTTGCTGACGTAATGCAGTAAATTTTTTTTCAATACTCTAAAACAATCAATAAAGGTACTTGTATTTTATTTACAGCAATAAACGGAATACCAGGAAATAGTATAAAGTTGTCATAGTTTTAGAACTTATTGCTACTCGATAGTTTCCTTACTTTATTAAGAAAAGTTTATTTAATATTTATTTTTAATACCTAAGAGCTGATTTTAGCTTGTTCCTCAATAAAAATGTTTTTAATTAATTTATTTAATTATAATTGTTTTTAATATAATTTATGTTTATACTTTAAAACTCAATATATGATCTACTTACTACTTTCAAAGTGTTTATATATATAAGTTTCATAAAAACTTAGTTAACATTATTATTTTCAGTGTTACAGTAAATAATTCTTTTTCTTTTTATATATTTAGATATATTGTTTTTGAGTGATACGTAATTATTTAAAGTACACAAGTTTTTATAAAAAAATAAAACTTAGTTGGTCGACTCATTATATTTTATTATTTTTTATGCCATAAATAATAACAAAATGTTTATTTTATTTTTTACAATCTAAAAACTAAGTATCATCCTTATATCAGTTTATTTTGTATGTTGATTACAAATAAATAAGCTACGAACGATTTCTACCACACTCACAACTTTATCGGATAGCAGTAACTTTCTTAAATTGTATTGATTTATTTTGTTTGATTTTCAATAATTTTTTCTATACTTGTTTCAAACCTACAGCAGCAGACAAGAGAGAAAAGAGCTGAGTAGGTAACAATTATTTAACTATTATATTTAGACAGACTTTCTAAAAGAAGACCTGAAAGCTTCAAAAGTTATATACTCAATTTCTTGATTCGGTTTCGTTTTCCGTAATTTTCTCATCTATTAAATTTGTTAATTATTATATTCAATTTTATTTACATTTATGCTACTGCCTTCACTAAAAAAATACTAGACAAAGAACAAATTGAGTATAAGGCATGAGATATCATTGAATATATTTTAACTATACATGTTTTATTATTTCATAAAAGTGATATAACCTTAAGATCAAAAACGAGAATCATTTCATTTCTCCATTTTGTATCACAAAGCACCCTTAAACTAAATTGTAGTTTTGTATAGAGCCTGATAGAGGAAAAAGCTCTTTGTATGCTAGCTATCAAATTTTCATCGTGATTGTCTGAGAGACGTATTCAAACACGACGGAGTCTTCACTCGGTAACAGATTGTAAAAGTTTTATACATAATAAAATATTTATACAAATCACATTTTTTTACGAAAATTTTTGCCATTACTACTAACACCTCGGTATGTTATTTGAGATACCATAAGAAATACCTCGATCGACAGGGTCAATCGTGTTAGGTAGATTCCCGTCGGTTGGATCGACAAAGAAAAACTAGCCAGTAGTATTCTACTGGTTATTACGAGTCTTATGACGGGTCACTCTGCATATATTGGGTGAGGGGGGAATCACCACCCACCCCTATCTCTTAAACGGGGGATCGCATCAAAACACTTTTCGGACAAAAAAGTTTCTTCTTTTAATTTGTTAATTTTCGAAGATTTCAAATTTTCAACAAAGACATTTAAAATATGTTTTATTATCATTTATAAAAAGTTTTCTTCGAAAGTGTACGACAAAATCGTGTGTTAGTATACAAAGTATCTTATAATCTATTGTTTGTAATAAATACTTTATAACTAAATTAAAAATAATAACAATCATATTCACAACAATAATAACAATTATTTTATATGGAGCTGCGTCCAATGACGCAGCACTGGGCTGTCCCATCTATCTACAAATATTTTCAGAATGCTGTTTCGGCTGCCGCGGAGACGTAAGTAATGACGCGCACTGCTTTAAAATCATCTACACGTCTTTCCACGAACACTGCTGAAGCACTGCAACGCCACAGCAGCCCCAACAGCATCCTAAACGCATTATTTTATTGCACGCGGAGATCGCTTTAAGCACGCATACATATAAATGTATAAATATTGACTTTATACACTATGTACAGTTTTAGTATATAATATTGTATATAGTTTTTAGTATATAATATGTATAGTTGTTAATATATAAATATTGATTTTATAGACTACAAAACAATATCATTAAATATTTATTTAGCTGTACGAGCGGTAAATTGAAAGCTAGTATTTTATTTTACATAACGTTATATAATCAATTTACTAACAAGATTCATCTCAAGCGATGCTGAAAGTCTGTAATAGATGATACAATTTATCTGTAATGTCGTTGATATGCTCCATTTAATTTTATCTCGATAGTGTGTCTTCAGTTATATTCCTTACTAGATTCTCAAATTTTGTCTTTTACATACATTATTAATTTAAATCAGTCATAATAATATCTATCGTTATTAAGGAAAATATGTCTATCTAATGAATGTTCTATCAAATCATAGTGGCGGTAATCCGAACAAAATGTCCAATAACACTATAGTTGCCATCCCAATTATTGAATCAACGATTCATCCAATATTGATAATTAAAAATTAAATGCAGCAATTTGCGCAAATTTCAATTACCAATAAAAATATTAACATTACTTGTTTGAGAAAATCTGATTTGTAAAAATATTTTTGCACCATCTTACTAAGACCCTAACAAATATTTGAAGATGCTCTCTACAAGAATATGGAAAATGCGGATAATATTCTCTCCGTTGTAGCTCCAATTTAATATCGTAATCTTGGTAGGCGGAGATAATAACACATATAATTATTTGATGAAATGTTAATAATTCACTAATTAAGAAAAATAAATAAATATTCGATACTTTATCTTATCTGCTCTTATCTGTAACTTCATAAGAAAGAAGACTGCTTTTAAATTTACACCTATTATACACCCCATAAAGCGATATTCAAACGGCCTGCAATTTATGCTCTACAATGGTCATCTTTGTTCTCTTGATCTATTTCAAATGCGTTTAATTCATGAACATTGGGTCAGTAATAAATTTATCTATCTCGAATTCATATTTCATATAGAGGATTATGTTTTCCAAGATAGATTTTTAATTGTTTATTCGTATTGTTTTGTTAGGTCAATAAATTCGGTTTTCATATGGGGATATCGGAGATCAGATGGAATTTATCGCTTCATTATTATACTTAACGTTTTCAAGCTTTCATATCTGTATATATATAAGCAATTTACACTCACTGACTCATCATGTAATCTCCGAAACTATTTGTCCGATTAACTTAAAATTTTACATGGTCACTTCTGTTGTGACGTAAACGTCCACTAAGAACGGATTTTATGGAATTCCTATCCCAACAGATTACAACTTTATGCATTTTTCCCACTTTTAATCCTGTACAAGCTATACACTTAACGCTGGCTGGGGTAAGGGTGACTATAACAACGGTTACGATGACAACAGATAATACGATAAAGGTTACCATAGCAATCTAAGTTCACATCCAAATTAATAGTGCCCAGCGAAGCGGGAGGGAATAAACTAGTCATCTTATAAAAAAGGGCTACAAATATTGAGAATCAAAAGAGATCATATTTACAGATATATATTTACAAACAGTGTTTTAATGTACAAATAAATACTTTATTTTATAATAGATATTCTGTAAGAAACGTGCTGGGAAGTTTATTAACGAAACCGTTACACTTTTTTGCAAGACCTTATTTTACACATGTGGATCAAAGGAATATTATACAATCCCTATATGCAACAAATAGAGAAGGGTATAGTAATATAATACAATTTAAATATTATACAAGACAAGTAAAAAAAATTACAGTTTATGATAAAATCTACAAAATAATTATTGGTCGCCGTACCAAATTATAACATTAATCAGACTAAAGTAGTCATAAACTATTGTAGTAGTTAACTATAATGATAACCCGAATTCATTATTTTGTTTTTTCAGACACAGGAAACTAATGGACTAAAATGGTCTTAGTTGATAAAAATGATTTTTTAAAATCCTAATCATTATAAACTTTTTATTTCCCAAGGACGTCTAATAAACACGACGGGTAACTTTTTTTTTTCAAACAAAAGTAATTCGAATTCTTAGAAATAACTACAACCTTTCTATATTTTATCTACTATATATACGAGTATAAGCAGTAAACCCAAATGTCTAGTTAACATTTGTGGTTAAAATTTTAATTCTTTTCTTAGTAGGAATGAGTTTTCAGATGGGTACGACTGATTGGAACTTTGATGTATATGATGAACTTTTTATTTTAATTTAACTCAAAATACTTCAGGTATAATTTAAAAGAAAATATTACGATAGCATTCTTACTATAAATTATTATTTAGTTTGAAGATAATTAAATAAAAAACAAAATGAACTTACCAACTTGAAATATTTATGAAAACAGTAAATAATTTAGCTTTACAAAGTTTAAATTTGTTTTTCTCTTTAAACAATGAACAATCTGTTTGTGTATGAATGTTATATTTTGTAGTACTTAAGATGTAGACAAAATTAATCTGTCTTGGTTTTTCTTTTAAAATGTAATTATCGTAAAGAAAAACAAACCGAATAAAAACAAACATTTCAACTTATAGGTTTCTTAACACAATAATTAAACATTTTTTGATTAAACTTTTTTTGTATAGAACATACATCGAGAATAATCGAGAAATAAACCGTACATGTAATTAAATTAATGAAAATTGAATATGTGGTATGATTGTGACAAATGCATATAGGGAATATATAACCTTTGTTGCAAAATCATTTATGATCAGGTATAATAGAATACACAGTTATCATTGGTATATTTAACCCAAATTCAAATAAATTTAATAAACCTTTGCCAACTATTTGTTGATGTAGATATTCATATGCTGTCGCAGACAATAGACGGTCTTTTAAAAATGTGTTAAAAATAAAATGTATATTTGCATTTATCTTAAGTAATATATCGGTGCTTAAAACTACATCTTGGTTATCTTTAAGATACTTATCAAACAGTCAGCTTGACATAACTGTTAGAACAAGAAAGGATTTAAGAAAATGTAGACTATTTATATTTAATTGACAATTTTGCACCAGTTGACATTATGACGAAAATTTATATTTAATAATGTTAACAAATATTTGCTTGGCTTCTTACCAAATTATTCGTATAAATCCTTAAACACAAAAAAGTTGCTCACTTATTATATTGACGTTTGTGAAACAGTAATCACAATAAACAAAAAAATCGGGTCAGTTTGTTGGGTGGTTCTCAGACCAGGGTGCCTTTGGTACCCTTATTTTAAGTTAAATAGTGTCATTACAGTAAGGCTTATTTCGATAAGTATGGAACAAAAATAAGCCCTCCTACCACTCCCATTTTATTTACACAAGTTACGTTGATATTATGTGATATGAAGTGATACTGATTCAGAGTGAGAAAGATATAAATAAAGAAAAAAGGAATTAAATAGTTTTAAAGTTTTTATACGTTTCATCAGAATTAACTTACTTCGTGAAAAGGAAGAGGCAAGATATATTCCTTGATAAAGCATTCAAGAATAATGTCAGCAACTGTACAATTATTATAAAGTTATATTCAGACATTAGAGAGTTTTATGTTTGTGCAAATATATTTAAAACTAAACCACGTTTAGTTTCTCTTTATTCTTACTTCGAAGTCAGTGTTCTGATTTCTGAGAACGTAACCTGCCTTCTCCACGGATTTATTTCGTATTCAAACAACAATTAAGAAGTTACACAAACATTCAGAATGCGCATAATACAAACACGATGCCGATAGGAGACTGTCTCGATTCCGCTCATAAATATACTTCGTTCATAAATCAGGGGCTTCTGCATTGGGTTTACTGGTGACATACGTTACCACATACTGTCTAAAATAACTAGCAACTGTTAACTTCTCAATTTTTATATTAACATTTATGAGATTCTGGTAATAACATTTCTTTAGGAATAATTAATTGTAACATTAACTTTTCAATCTTTGATTAGCATCTTATAATGGACTATTAAATATATTATTAACATAGTTACAACTTATTTTTAAGTTGTAAATGCTTACGTTAGTTTTAAACAACTTTATTAAATGACAATGATAAAGATAAATCCCACTCATCAACAGATATAAAGTGTTGCTTTTACAAGATACGTCAAATTAATACATCGAAAGTATTGGGTAACAACAATCGCATAAATTCGTTCGGCCTCAGTCAGAAATAGGTAGGTAGGTAGAAATAGGTATGGTTAAAGTTGTGATCCATATTTGCGATAAAACATGACTATGAATTATTAATCATACATGGCGTGAATATGTTGATAGCTGGCCTTGCAAAAAAAACACCTTATAAAGCTAGATATTATGGTAATATAACTTGTTTATCTTTTGTTTACATAAATAAGGCCATTCAATGATTATAATTTCAGTAGAATAATATTGTTTCTTTGGAAGTCAATTTATCAAAATATTTTCATCATGTGTACATTTTAGTAACAAATAATACGGAACATACATGTAAATATTTATTGAACATCTGGTAAATATATTCGGTAAAATTTGGTCAAGAGGACAAACACCGGTAACATTCGAAAATGCTCTTTTTGTCCTCATTCCCAAAAGCGACAATGTCTCGGATCCTAGGGGCACTAGACCGATAGCTCTAACTAATACAATATCCAAAATATTTTTTCTTTTTTACAAACAAAAATGACGCGATTCATGATAAATAATAAATATTTCGGACCCAATCACCAGAAAGGGTTTTTGCCTAGCATTTCTGGATGCCTCGAATATAAAAATGAATGTTGTGAGAGTTTACTAGACATGATAGAACATTTATCGCTAAATGAGCAAATCCAATCAGAAAGCTCAGAAGCCTACGAAAAATATTCATTAAAAAACTATAGAAGACTACTTTGAGAAGATAAAAATAACATAGAGTTTTAAAAATATTTATATTTATGGACATGGTACTTCCCGAAATTCAAAATTATTTTTGTAAATATTTTAAAATTTCTAATTTGTAACTATTCATTAGTTGTTTAAAAAATAACAGCTACTTCTCCATGTTTTAAATAAAAAAAATGTGGATAAGAAGTTCGCGTTAAATTTAAAAGTTTTAAAATTGAAGCATCATTTGTCGAACAGATTCGAACTTGGTTTATTTAAGTTAATGTCATCCTGTGGGAATGTAAAAGTTATAAAGGGACAATAAATATTGTCGCTACGTTCTTTCGTACCCTTTGGAGACTTTTAACTTACTGTTTATCGAAAAACTCTGTATATTACGGATTGTTATCAATAAATTAAGTACGGTGGCAACCGAGGATACAAACAAACAACATTAAACATGTTTTATACATTTAATATAAGGAGTACTTATACTATTATTATTAACTCTTATTAGAATAATAATATATTGAGTAGAATTAATTGTTAAAAATCTTACATAAGACAGTAGTTATAGATATATTTCGTTGTCTTCAATGAAACAGTTTTGTTATAAATTCTATAGTGAAGTGTAGAGTCACAACAGAACTCGGTCAATTCATAGCGAGTACAATAGATCTGTGTATTCAGAGAAAAATCTAACAATACAATAGTATTGCTTCTGACTCGATTAAAATGTTATATATTATATATTATATATATATTATAAATGATTAAAATTACTACTATGTTCATATTTGTGTTTTATTTCATTGTATTGACAAGTTTCATTCTAATACAACACACAACATGCACTTTTCTGTTCTTAACCAATGAAAGACACAATGTATATAATTTTCCATTCTTTCATAAAACTTTTAAGGGCAACTAAATGAAAAATTAATTCTTATATATCTACAATTCGTCTGTTCATGCTACGGAACCATTCATTTATATTTGACTCCGTGGTGGTTATTTTATGCTTAATAAATTAAATTATATTATTCATCCGAGCATATATCAAAAGTAGAATAGGAAATATTGTAAGAAAACTAAAACGTCGACATACCGTATGTTCATTGATTATGACTATTGGCATTTATTAAAAAAATCCTGTAATATTTCTTATAATACCATTTTTTAATATTTTTACATAACAATAAAGTATGTTGTAATTTAATTTATTAATATATTTTTAATTTTATTTTTATTTTATGGTTATAATGAAAACCGATTTTAAAGTATCCATTAAAAGCTGATCCAACCAACTGGAAATATTCAAATACTAATTAAGAAACTGTTATTATAAATCCAGAAGTGAAAAACTGCTAAGGTAATTGAAAGCTTGATGGCTAAACATCGTTTTAAAATATGTATAAACTTAAAAAATGTATTATTCAAAATCACGCTATAGATAATAATATTTATGAGTACTGGATTCATAAATACTAAGAATGTAAGAGGATTATATTTCTGATTTCTTTCAAAACAATTTTTTTTTAGCCACTATTTATATATTTTCTGTAATATTTTAATCTGATTTCTCAAGATAAGTTATCCGCGATTCTGAATAATCGGTAATTTAGCACTATTTATATATTTCATTTTGATATTCAGGAGGCTGGAGTTTTAGCACTTATAAAAAAATATTTATATATAAAATAGTACATTTAATTTATTCTGTTTTTTCTTTATACCTTTATGAGAATAGGACAGGAAAGGATAATTATTGTTATATTGATATTCAAGAGCAAGAAATCGAAATCCTAATTATTTATCAACTGCATGTGTTTTCAGTACTATGAAGTATTTTAGAACGAGCACAAAACAATTTCTTTGTTTATTTCATTGCATCAAACACTTGAACTACATTCTTATCTATTTTTCATAGCTTACAAAGGTTATTTATTAACTTTTCCGTTACTAATATTGCACAGTTACATTTTTTATGAATTGAATAGTTAAATGTTAAGTTACGATTAAAGTTCATAATGAATCAAATACCAAGCTCGAGTTATTCAGGACGCTAGAACAGATTATAATCAGTAGCAATTTTTCAGATCTAATTAAAACATAAAAAGTATTTTTTTAACCTAATCAATCATGGGTTAACTCAATTACTTGCATGCTGAGTAAAATGTTAATTTGTTCATATTTTATACTGTAATAAATCAGATCTTTATCTAACAAGCTCATGCGTGAAAAAATGTTTAACTGTTTTTCTTTAGAAAATATTAGCAGTAGTAGTAATAAAAATCATAACGTTTACTTGAACTTAAAGGTATAAAAACAATGGCTCCTTATTAAGTAAAGGTGATAATGGTATCACCACCCAATTTTAATAAAAAGAATCGTACTTTAAATCTTTCTTGGATTAATTGTACTTCTATCTTTGGATATAAAATAAATCCGTGCCCGCAGGGGAACACGCGTGGGTAGACCTCGTGTGTCACTCGCTTAAAATATAACTCACTACCTAAGAATAACATGATGCCGTTGTTTACATCAAAAATTTTCAAGCAAAAAGCGATTATTATTTTTTTTCTCAGAAAAAGTATTTGTTTTGGAAATACTTTTCGTACTTAAATTTAGAGTAAAAAATAACCTTTCTATTAAAAATATTTGAGAGGAGGAAATGTTTACCAGAAAAAAGTTGCCGTCGTTTTACCTACCTTAAATTTTCAAGCTAAAAGTGGTTTTTATTTTTTTTCTCGAAAACGGTACCTTTTACGGAAAAACTTTTGGTACTTAAATTTAGAGTAAAAAATAACCTTTCTATTAAAAGTATTTGTGATGAAAGAATGTTTACCAGAAAAAAGTTATGAATTTTTTTTAAAAATTTTCGGTTTTTTTACTCCCACCCCTAAGTTATTGAAGTTAGGTTTTCGGTTTATCTACATTGGTTATAGGTATTCATCAAAGACATCATATAATATGAACGCGATTGATCTACTTTGTATGGGGAAAAAGTTAAATCGAAAAAAGTGAGTCCCTAGCGCCCTCTGTGGCCGGATTTCTCTGGTTAACGAACTTGACCTTCATTTTTGAATGGTTGATATTTATGCAAAGTTTGAAAGCGATCCGAGCGAAACTGCGGCCGCTATCGTGCTGACAAAAGTCGAATCTGGACGCACGCACGCATATATATATATAAACTTTTTGACCAATGGTCATTTCGGACTCAGGGGGTCATAAGAAGACCTCCTGTGAAGAAATTTTTCCAAAATTCGAAAGTCGGGTACAAATGAATGGGCAGACCGAATTCTTCGAGGTCTACCCAAAATATTGGATAGAAGAAAATCCACAGTAAAAAAATACTTCACTTTGAGATGCTCCTAATTAGGACGTAGACAGACATTATTTTATTTATGTACGATCTCTAAGTAGTACCCAATTACATGCAAATTCGTTTTCCTACAAATAAGTCTACTTATCCTTCCTTCAGTCTTTAATAACGATTCTCAAGTAAATGAGTAAAATTTTTATCTACTTATAATTCAATACATGTTCTCATAAATGTTCTCCTATATGATATTAATACTATCCTCAAACTTTAAGATAGGAATCATATATTGTAATACAAGTTTAATTTATAAAACAATATGTACTTATGTATTTATGTACGTACTCGTATATATAGTTTTTACATTTTTCACACATTTATTATTATAGGACTCGTAAAATTTACTGATAAAAATTAATGTGTCTATTAATCTATACATATAAATAAAACTGTGTCTGTTTGTAATTTCAAATTAACATCTTTTTATTGATAGTAAATCACCTCAGATGCCGAGCCCAGTTTAGTGGCACTCTAAACACGTCTCCTTCGGGTCGCAGCCACGCTTTACTACAGGTATTATTTTGCACAAATTAACTCGTTTCATTTTTCCTTCCTGTCCGGTTGCACAGTGAAGTATTCAACAACAGACTGAACAACAAGAACGTTACTTACGAAAAAATATATATATTTTCTGGTCTGTATATATGTATTTTTTCGTCTAATATCTAAAACACCTGGATTGATTTTAACAGGATTTTACTGGCAATTCACTGTCTGATAGCTGATATTATAAAGAGTAACATACGCTACTTTTATTTTAAAAAACATATATCGTGCGGACGAAATCATGAACATTTTAGAAATATATATTTATAAATTTTGTGTGTTGTTTTGTCATGTTAACTTAACAATTTTTTCCATGTAATAAAACTAAATTTGGAAGAGCTTTTTTGACAAACAACATAATTGGACTTTTTTTTAAATAACATTACCAAAGGACCGCGTAACAAAAATTATATAAATCTTTCAATTCAACACTTTAATACGCAAATGAGATTCTTTTAATGGAAACATTATTTTATAGGGCGGCAGAAAACGCTCACCTGATGTTATTTCTTATAAAATATGAGGATTTTTGAGAAAGGTATAATTTTTGTATAAGATAACATCCTTTCAACAAATTTCATTCGTGGTTATTTGCCTTTTATGTTTAATTAAATATAGATCGTTACATCATTCACAATAAATATATAAAGAAATCTAATAAAATAATAAAATCTAACTGTCTGTTTGTAATTCCAAATTAACAACCTTTCACTATGTAATGCAAATGCATTTGTAAACGGATATGAAAGTCTATACGGTACTACATAATATTACATAAAAATCTATTTTTTGCCTGTCTGTCTGTCTGTTTGTTCCATCTAAACTTTGAAAAGGCTTGTGTTAACTGGGCTTCCACTGGCGGATATCTAATGTTATAAGAAGTAACTTTACTTAACTTAACTTATATTAAAAAAATATTTATTCCACATGAACGAAGTTGAGGGACAGTCATCATTCGAATATATTTTATTATAATTTCAACGTTAACCTGATAATACAAAGAATATACTTAAAAGCTCTTTTATTCATCGTATCAAATCAAAAACATAAACGGATAGAAGACAGCAATTTACTTCGAAACCAATTTTGTGATTAAAACGATTGTTCTATTAATATCATTTCAAATACAAAATTTAATGTAAACGCGTCCATGAACGAGGCCTTTCTTTGAATATGTTACTATTTTAATTACTTAATTTAATTACTTAAAATGAATAATTATTTTTATACAATTAAAAAACCTTAACAATACTTAAATTATTGAAGTACGAATCCTCTAAGGGTCTTTATATTACCGCCATAATAATTAAACAAAAACTTTTTATATTACTCAAAGTTAAGGACGGGAATTATAAAATGATAACTTCGTGGGAATCACGCCAAGAAACTTCTGAACGGTGAAATTTTGATTAGGTGAGATGAAGTAAAATTTTTCTCAGACCAATTAAAAGGTCTTCTTTTGAAGAGTTGTAAATGAATGAATGAATGATAAATAAACCTTTGTTAAATTTCTTTGTTTATATTTTTTTATGATATTATTTGTGAAGATTTATTTTTTTATTGTACTCATCTAAAATAATCGATTCCTATATAATATAAATTAATTAACCTTAAAATTAAATAAAATATATTCTTTATATGTCTCATCCTTTGAGTTGAATTTGTGAAACAATGCAGAATATTTTATACTATTTTAGTAAGAAGTTATTTAATCATTTTGTAACATCACGAATATCCACCTCCAACACTTCTCTGCATATATGAAATATGAAAACTAAACCGTAATAAAAATTAGTAAACAGTACATATTATCGTATGAATCAAAGTACTAAATTACAGATTACAAAGTATTATTTCAAAGACGTTATTGTACAAAATAAAAGTAATTAGTCGTGAGTACCTTTAAGTATATGGATACCTTCAAAAGGGCTTATACTCCTACCTCCAAAATCGGCAGCGCTCTTGTGAATCCTCGAAAGTAGTAAGAGTTCATGGCGACAGTGATCAAGTATTGTCAGTGACCCGCACTCCTCTGCAATAATATATATATATTTAAATATCAAAGGGTTACTTTATTCATTACAAAATTTTCATCAAACATATTTTTTTGGTAAATATCAGTCAGAAATAGGTTTGTCAAAATTGTGATTCATATTTACAATAAAATATGACTATAAATCCAGAGATCGTAATTTTGTGAAGAATAATTGCTTCATTAGAAGTCATTCGATCAAAATAGTTTCGTCATGTGTGCATTTTATTAACTAAAATTACGAAATGTAAATGGTATGAATACTAGAGTGGCTTTTAAAATGTAAACAGAACCCAAATTTTAAATTAAACATTGGGCAAAAATGTTTATTCCTTATATTTAATTAAAAATTCGTTTGTTTACTTAACAACACTAACAGCGAGGTGCAAAGTTAATGATATTCTCCTTTCATTTTGTTAAAACTTAATTATTCGCTTCGTTAACAAAAATATACACGTGTGAACTTATGACATAGACATTTCTGTTAATATAATTTATTTTTATTATTACTGTATTTGATTATTGAATATTCAAAACTACGTTCGCTTTATTAAAGGTTTTATTGAATCAGATTATACTCTCATTTACACAGCCATTCCATTCAGAAAGATATTATATAGCAATGTAGCCATCATGAAATGACACGTATTAACTACTATCTTAAATTTAATACTGATTGTTAAATTTAATTTGTTTACATCCTTCCAGTTTCATACCTAACACTCTTCTGATTACATGTCTTTCATCCCTCCTCATAATATTGTCAGAGAAGCGCAAATACGCAATTTAGTTCTTATATAAGTTCAAAACTTGTGTATTTATCTGAAATTCAAGAACTCAACTACATATAAATAAAACTGGAATAGTACTCGAAACGCAAATCGTATCACGTCTATAAAGTTTAAAGTTATATTTGAAACATAATTAACAGATTCAGAATTTAACAGAATTGTAAATTTGATAAAATAAAAAAAAATCTTTATTTTTAATGATAGGGAAAATAGATAAAGTTATACTGCCTACATATTGTAACGTCAACAGTGAATATAATATTTTTCTCAAGATAAATATTTTTTTTTTTTTTTTTTTGCTCTTTTGAAGTCGTGTAAAATGTGTCCCAAAAATGTTGCCATTGCATATCAAGTAAAGTACTAATATACTATTAAAAGCCAAAACAATGAACCTAATAATATTATAAGTGTCTCACGTAATTGATACAACTTCTAACATTTAAGTATCATACTACTTATTGCGTAATACGTGTTCAAAATAAATTTGGCACCGGAAATGGGACCAGTGGAATGTATAAATAAATATACGTATACAGATAACAACTTTGATTATAAGTATAAGTATAATATTCTACACACATATATTATATGAAATAAAAATATAAGTACAACATAACATTTTATATAGAAAAAAATAAAAAAAATAGGAATTATTAAATGGCTACGCCGTCCCTTACTCATTACAGGAAACAGTGTAATAGACTTTGTATGGTACCCATTCGAACAATACTTTGAAGTATTCGGGACTGGGGAAATGACAATCCATCAAGATGACAATGTATATTGTTACATAGTTTTTCAATGTATAGTTTTGCAAACTAGTTTACTGCGATTATATGTTAATTGCGATTTATGTTTATTGCGATTGTTTGGAAAAATATAACGTAATACAAGAATATCCTTTTATTGATTTTCTTGACCATATGATCTTATATAGTGTATACACCATTATATAGTATAGTAGGCTAGTAGATAGGCTGTTAAAAAGGTAGGTTGTTAATGCAGTCCTAATTTTAGGATTTAAAACTAATAATATTTATATACATAATTAATATTATAAATAGCTATACGTAGTGTCTCTGTGTGGACTTCGATAACTTTTTATAGGGAAAAGTTATTATTATTAAGCCTTTAAATACTTAATCAATTCCCGTACTTCCGATTTCTGAAAAGGCAGTAACGTACTTCCGTTAAAAAGGAAACAGTGCATCCACGATAAAGGCCCCCAATATTACTTTTTGACTTTTAATTACAACATTTTATTTTATTGTATTATACAATGATTCCATATGTAAAGAATGTAACACCTTTTACCGTTTTAAAACTCAATAATGTTAAACCAGTAGTATAATCTATTTCATACACTTATCTTCTATAAAATATTCCTTATGGTAATAGTACTTTCTTATGGAAAACAAAAATATAAAAACGATATTACAAAAAGTTAACTTTATATATTAATCATATTATTTTTAAGGTGCCTGCTTCAAAATCGATTGGATCTACTAAAATCTCACACGAACAAACTCTAGACACTAGGCCGATAAATGCAATTATATATTATGCAATAAGTGCTTTCAGTTACTAAATTAAATGTTTACATCGAATAAAACATTAAAAAGAATTAAAAACCTCTTGAAATGGGATGTAAGATCAAGTAGATAATACAATACAGAGAATCGCACAGTTCAAGAGGATAAAAGGATGTTCGCAAAGCAGCATCCAATGACATCTCCAACAGAAGAAAATAATAAGATATTTGTATTGTAAGAGCTCCGAGGAAAATAACAGAGCAGTCAAAGTAATAATTTTAATAGGTTGAAATTGCCTCATGTTAGTAGATAGGACGATGTTACCGTTTGCATTTACTTTTTAGGTTGATGTGATCCTGTGGATTCCCACAGGATCACATTAACTTACATTCGTAAGGGTTATAAAGGGACAATAAATAGTCAATAATAGTCGTAGTACAGTTAATAAAACAATTTTATTTTCTATAGTGAAGTCAATTCATGGCGAGTAGAAAAGATCTGTGTATTAAGAGCAAAGTCTTACAATATATTAGTATCACTTCGGACTCGATTGAAATTTATTAATATACTACAATCATATTTGTGTTTTTGATTCATTGTGTATAAAACAAGTGTCATTCTAATTTTAATCAATAAAAGATACAATGTATGTGATTTTCTATTCTTCCATATATAATTTTAGGGTTCTGTAACCAAATGTAAAATTTATCCGTTATGTTAATCGTCCCTTCGTTATTTTGTCGGTATTGTTATGATTTTTCGTTCTATTAAGCTGAAAAGATGGCCTTAATTTTTTTTTTAAATATGATTAGGCAAACTCTTTGCGAATATACAAAATTGAAACAAATAAAATATTAGTACAGTATTACACACCTGTACAATTCATCATTACATTTCGGGAATGGATTTAAATTGTAGATATATTAAGAAAATTTTATTCAACTGAATATTTTATCAAAAGCTTCTAAATTTGGTATCGTAATATTTTTTGTTAAATACTAGGAACAAAACTATTTATATATAATATATTTAGGGTGCTAGGGTGCTACCATGTATATCCGACTCGCTGATGGTAATTTTACATTTAATAAATTAACTTACATTATTCACCTGAACATATATCGAGAGAAGAATAGGAAATATTGTAAGTAAACTTAAAAATAACGCTGACATACATGTTTTTTCTCGTTATATTTTTGGTACCGTATGTTAATTATGACCGTAATATTTAGAATCCGTTGACCTGGATCCAAGTGCTTTGATAAACAAGACTCGGCTGAAAAATTTTTGTCCCATGGTATTATAAAATCAACACATCAAAGGATATATCGGCTTTATATTATGAATTGTTCTGTACTTTTTTTTTATTTTTACATAAAAATTAATGTTATAATTTTTATTTATGAATTTATATTTTTCAATATATTTGTAATTATATGATTATAAGGAAAACCAATTTTCAAATTTCCATTATAAGCTAGTTCACGCTAATGGAAATATTAAAATATTAATTCAAAAGCTTTTGTTAAAAATGCAGAATTAAAATCCTGTTAAAGTAATTGAAAGCTTGTTGGCAAAACATATTTATAAAATAAACTTACATAATTTATTATTAAAAACCACGCTGTATGAAATATTATTTATGAGAACTGGATTCATACATACTAAGATTGTAAGATGAATATATATTTCTTATAGATTTCTTTGAAAAAGTACTTTATTTGTAGTTTCATGATTGTTATATTTTATGGAATATTTTTTTTTCTGCATTATACTTTAACAGGATATTGCTATCTAATAGCATAAAAAGAAATATATTTGTTTAGAAACCGACGTTTCTGAATAATATGTGTAACTTATTTGTACTATTTATATATTATATTTTAGTGTTCTAGAAGACGAAGTTATAGCACTTAAAAAATAATTTGTATATAAAATAGTTCATTCTATTTATTCTGTAGTTTTTTACATCTTTATGCCTCATAGATATACAATATAGGATATACATTATCGCATTGATATGCTGCAACATAAAATATATTTTAAACGAGCTATCAAAGAGCAAACAATTCGATAATCTAATTATTTATAAACTGCATCTGTTTTCAGTACTATGAAGTATTTTAGAACAAACACATAATTATAGCTTTGTTTCCATTGCATCAAACACTTCAACCACACTCGTGTTTTTTATAGTTATAGGTTTTTAACATTTTAGTTAATAATAGTAGGTGCAAATTTTAAAGATTGTATAGTACAATATGAAGTAATTAAAGTGTAAAATAAATTAAATACTAAACTCGTGCTATTCAGTGGGCAGGAGTAATAACACTTAAAATGAATTATTAACAGTAGTAAATTTTTAGATCCAATTAAAGTATAAAAAATATTACTTCACCTAATAAATACCAAGTAAAAGGTCTTCACTAAATGCATGTGAAAGTATATACAGTACTTACATAGAAAAAAAAAACAAATTTTAGTTTGTTTATAATTTTTGTCTCTTTATTCCGTTCCTTCTCTGAAACGGCTGGACTGATTTTAACAGGACTTTTACTGGTGAATAACTATTGGTAAGAGGATTAACGTAGCCTAAGTTTTTAAGTAAGTTAGACTTTTAATATACATAATATATTCGCGAACGAAGTCGTGGGCATGGCTACTATAATTAAAATATAATTTAAGTTAACCTTTCAAGTTTTTGGTTGACCTCATAATACAAAGGTTATAAATACCTTAAAGATTGAAACCTATTTTATTTATTATATTAAATCAAAACCATAAATGGATAACAAACAGCAATTTACTTCGAAACCAATTTTGTGATTAAAAAGCTGAAATAGAATTGCTCTGTTAATATCGTTTCAAATACAAAAGTTAATGTAAACGTTTCCATGAATGAAGACTCGCGTTAAATATATTACTAAAGAAAATATATTAACATGTAAAACTATTTGTAACATTGCGTCAATTACACGAAATGTAGTTATTTTAATATAATTAAAAAATCCTTAACAATACTTAAGTTATTGAAGTACGTCCTTATACGATCGTCATAATATATATTTTTTTATATTACACGAAGTTAAAGACATAAAATGATAACACCTAGGAATTTTTGAGTGGTGAAATTTTGATTAGGTGTGATGAAATAAAAACTTTCTGATTTGCCCTCAGAGCAAATAAACGGTCTTCTTTTGAAGGATGTTAAAAGTAATATGAATAAATAATAAATTAACATATCTATTAATTTCTTTTGTGATATTCTTCGACTATAAAGAACAGTTTTTTAATTAAATAATCAAATATAAATAATACCAATAAAATTTAATGAGCTTCATGTTTCTATTATCTACAATCCATTGAATTGAATTCGTTAAACAGTAAAATTTATTTTATACAACAATTACACTCTTATTATTAATATAAATTTATTTTCTTTAAACATTGCGAGTAGGATTTTAATACCATATCCATAAGAGGTTATATTGTTCAATTTGTAACATCTCGAATATTCACCTATAAGAAAGACTTTTCTGCTTATTAAGGTATGAAAACTAAACCTTAATAAAAATTATTAAACAGTACTTATTATCATATGAATCAAGGTACATTACAGATTATACAGTATCATAACAAAATCACTCAATATTACAATAAAGCTTATTTTGATAAGTATGTAACAAAAATAAGCCCTTCTACCACTCATATTTGATTTACACAAGTTATGTTACCTCTGGCTACCCCGCAAGGGATATGGCGTGAAGGTAAATAAATAAATATGGCGTGAAGGTTAATATTATGTGATATAAAGTGGTAATGATTCAGAGTGAGACAGATATAAATAAAGAAAAAAGAATTAAATAGTTTGAAACTTTTTATACGTTTCAACAGAACTAACTTACTTCGTGAAAAGGAAGATGCATGACATATTCCTTGATGAAGCATTCAAGAATAATATCAACAACTGTACAATTATTATAAAGGTGTATTCATTCATTACAGTGTTTTATGTTTGTGCAAATATATTTAAAACCAAACCAGATAATGTTGCTATATACTCTTACCTCGAAGTTAGTGTTCTGATTTCTGAGAACGAAACCTACCTTCTCCAGGAATTCATTTCGTATTCAAACAACGATTTAGAAGTTACACAAACGTTCAGAATGCGCATAATACAAACACGATGCCAATAGGAGATTTTCTCGATGACGCTCATAAATAAACTTCGTACAAAAATCAGGAGCGACTGCATTGGATTTACTAGTGACATACGTTACTACATACTATCTAAAGTAACTAGCAACTGTTAACTTCTCAAGTTTTATAGTAACATGTATGAGATTCTGGTAACATTATTTCTTTAAAAATAATTAATTGTAACATTAATTTTTTAATCTTTGATTAGCATCTTATATAATGGACTATAAAATATATTTTTAACATAGTTACAACTTATTTTTTAAGTTGTAAATGCTTTCGTTAGTTTTAAACAACTGTAAAATGTAATAAAGGGATATTCATTGCACAATGTTCATTAAAACCACTTTAGTAAATTTTTAATGCTGAATCTATATTTGTCAAATGAAAATGATAAAGATAAATCCCACTCATCAACAGATAAACGTGTTGTTATTAGAAGATAATGAAAATTAATACATCAAAAGACTTGGGTAAAACAACACTAGCATAAATATGTTCGGCCTCAGTCAGAAATAGGTAGATAGGTAGAAATCATTTTATCAAAATATTTTCATCATGTGTGCATTTTATTAATAAATATTACGGAATGTAAATGTTGTAAATATAAGAGTCACTTTTAAAATATAAACAACCTAAATTTCAATAACGGTTGCCCAACGGTGCGTAAGATACTAGGATCCGCCGTCATGCGCTGCGGGAGTTGAGCTGAGCCCTCCCCTTCTTTAATGCTAACAAACTTAGCATATAATATTGCTCTATAACATGCTCAGCAACTATCGGTTTAGAATCTCAATTGAAAAGAAAATCAGTTCATCGTCATTAAAATTATCTGTCTTTTAAATGAATCTCAACTTTTTTTAACTTTTTTTCTAGACTGAATTTTTTTTGTTGTGTCTTGTAGAACCATCTTTAGTAAAAGATCTAGCCAGATCCGCCAAATTCTAAAAAAATACATCTATAGTTTTTAAAATTACCGATGTCGTAAAACAGCAAAATGAACGGTTATGAGCTTCGCTTACGCTCAGCTCAATAATAGAAGATCACCAGCCAATTGTGATATCTAACCCATATAACCGCTCCAATGACCTCGAAGATCGAGGATCTAATGATCAATATCAACTGGTGATCCTTGAAGTACATTTAGGTGTAAAATAAAAAAGAATTTCTTAGATATACTTAGTGTACTCTTTGAAAAAAATTATAACTTTTTTATAAGGAAAAAAACTTGTTAATCAATGCCCGTCCTTCAGATTTCTAACCACCAATATTAAATGATTACTATAAATTATTTCATATAACATAAAATAAAAAATAGATAAAATAACTATGTTACTACTATGTTAATTAACATAGTTACTAATTTAAAAGGATTTATTTATTTCTAAACCAAATTAAGCAATCTTATTAAACCCATATACAATACAATAACAATTCTTATGAATTATAGATAAAGTAAATTAAGCATAGATCTTTAGGGGATTCGCTAAGGCCGCCATTTTGAATTTTGAAATAACAAAAAAACACCTTAGATTTCGGCAAATAATTTTCGGCAAAAGACGAAATTTCAGCCCGCTAGCTGCCGCGAAGTCCGTTTTTGTGGTACGGATCAGAAATCCGCCATTTTGAAATTTTTCACCCGAGCAAAAAAACAGCTCGACATAAAAATTTTAATAATTCAAAGAACACACCTACCTTTTGGTGATGATTGCATGAAAAATACGCCTGCTACGCCAAAACAAAAACTCAAATCAACGCCATTTTGGATTTTTCTTCCCAGTAAAAAAAATGGCCTGACAAAAAAAAAATTAAATAACTCAAAGAACATGATCACCAATTTTTGTGACGATCGGATGAAAATTGCTCCTGCTACGCCAAAACAAAAACTAAAAAACGCCGCCATTTTAGATTTTTTCGCTCAATCAAAAAACGGCTCGACATAAAAATTCAAATAATTCAAAGAACATGCCTGCCAATTTTCGTGACGGTAGGATGAAAAATACGCCGGCTATATAAATAATATGATTGTTTTCGTATCATCCCCTAAAAAAGTATGTAAGAGAAGTTGTGAAGTAATTTTTTTATTCGGTTCGTATTGGCCCCTTGTCAGGAGATCGGCCGATCCTCACATTTATATTTAATTTTTAGGATGCTAACATTAGAGCAACACTCTAAAGTCATAACAAGTTGAGAATATAAAAATGAATATTGTGAGAGTTTAATAGACATGATAGAACATTTATCGCTAAATGAGCAAATCCACTCAGAAAAGCTCAAAAGCCTACGAAAAATATTCATACGAAAACTAAAACAGAAGAAAACTTAAGCTAAAAAGCTAAAATAACATATAATTTTAATAATATTTGTTTTTGTGGACATGGTATTTTCCGAAATTAAAATTAGTTTTAGAAATATTTTAAAGTTTATAATTTGTAATTATAATAATTATAAACTATCCACTAGTTGTAATAAATTTAATAGCTACCTCACTATTTATAAAATAAATAAAAAATGTGGAAGAAGTTCGCGTTAAATTTCAAAGTTTTAAAATTGAAGTATCATTTGTCGTGAAGATTTTTTTTTACGAACTTAGTTTATTTTAGTCAATGTCATCCTGTGGGAATGTAAAAGTTGTAAAGGGACAATAAATATTGTCGCTACGTTCTTTCGTACCCTTTGGGGACTTTTAACTTAATTTTATCGAAAAACTCTGTATATTACGGATTGTTATCAATAAATTAAGTACGGTGGCCACCGAGAATACAAACAAACAACATTAAACATGTTTTGTACTTTTACTGTAACGAGTACTTCTACTGAAATTATTAACTCTTATTAGAATGATAATATATCGAGTATAATTAATTGATAAAATCTTACATGAGACAGTAGTTATAGATGTATTGTAGTTTTGTTATACGAGTACATTCTATAGTGAAGTGTAGCGTCACAACACAACTCGGTCAATTCATAGCGAGTACAATGTTCTTAATCAATAAAAGACACATTGTATGTAATTTTCTATTCTTCCATACAACTTTTAAGGGTACTGCAACCAAATGTAAAATATAATTCTTATATATCTACAATTCGTCTGTTCATACTACGGAACCATTCATTTATATCTGACTCGGTGGTGGTTATTTTGTGTTTAATAAATTAAATCACATTGTTCATCCGAGCATATATCGAAAGTAGAATAGGAAATATTGTAAACAAAACTAAAACGTTGACATACCGTATGTTCATTAATAATGACTATTGAAATTAATTTTATAAATATATATTTTTTTATTTTATTATATCATTATTTTGTGGTTATAATGAAAACCTACTTTAAAGTATCCATTAAAATCTGTTTCGCCCGATCAAATGGAAACATTCAAATATGAATTCAGAAGCTTTTGTTATAAATCCAGAAGTGAGAAAGTGTTAACGTAATTGAGAACTTGTTGTTAAAACATCGTTTTAAAATATAAACTTAAAAAAATATATTATTCAAAATCACGCTATAGAAAATAATATTTATGAGAACTGGATTCATAAATACTAAGAATGTAAGATGATTATGTATTTCAAACTTCTTTCAAAAATATTTTATTTGTAGACATTACTTATATATTTTCTATCATATTTTAATCTGATTTCTCAGGATTAGTTATACGCGTTTCTGAATAATCGATAATTGTACACTATTTATATATTTCATTTTGGTATTCGGGAGGCTGGAGTTTTAGCACTTATAAAACATATTTTGTATATAAAATAGTACATTTAATTTATTCTGTAGTTTCTTGATAACTTTATGAGGATAGGACAGGATTGATATTCACGGCATTGATATTCAAGAGCAAACAAGTTGAATTCATAATCTATATATATATATTTATAAGCGATTTACCACTCACTGAATCATCATGAAATCTCCAAAACTATATGTCCGATTAACTTAGAATTTTACATAGTTACTTCTTTTGTAACGTAGACGTCCATTAAGAACGGATTTTATGGGATTCCTATCGCAACGGATTTCAAGTTTTTGCATTTCGCCAAGTTTTAAACCTGTAGCAGCTATGCACTTAACTCGGGGGTAAGAGTTACTATAGCAACGGTTACCATAACAACAGTTACGATGACAATATGACAAAGGTTACCGTAGAAACCTCACCTACAACCTATCCAAATAATAGTGTGCCCAGCGAAGTGGGAGGGAATAAGCTAGTTATTTATAAATTGCATCTGTTTTCAGTGCTATGAAGTAATTTAGAGTATAAAAGTATAAAACGAGTATAAAACGATTTCTTTGTTTACTTCATTGCAACAAATACTTGAACTGTTTTTCATAGTTTACAAAGGTTATTTATTAACTTTTCCGTTACTAATATTAGTTGCATTTTTTTACTAACTTAATAGTAAAATGAATAATGTTAATAATTTTCCGTAAGACGATTAAAGTTCATAATGAATCAAATACCAAGCTCGAGTTATTCAGGACGCTAGAATAGATTATAATCAGTAGCATTTTTTAGATCTAATTAAAATATTAAAAGTTTTTTTTAACCTAATCATTCAGGTGTAGTAAACTTAATTACTTGCATGCTGAATAAAATGTTAATTTGTTCGTATTTTATACTGTAATAAATCAGATTTTTATCTAAAAAACTTATGCGTGAAAAAATGTTTAACATTCCTTTCTTTAGAATATAGTATCAATACACGAACACAGTTTATACTGTTTACGTGAACTCAAATTTATAAAAATAATACCGTCTCCTTATTAACTAACTTCCCTTATCACATTCCCATTTTAATAAAAAGAATTGAACTTCAAATCTTTCTTGAATTAATTGTTCTACTATTTTAGGATATTAAAAAAAATTGGATAGAAGAAAATTTACAAACAGGTTTAATTACCCTTTCTTCAGTCTTTGATAACGATTCTCAAGTAAATGAGTAAAATTTGAATCTATTCCTAATTCAATTCATGTTCTCAGAAATGTACTCCTATACGATAAGTAGGAAGCATATATTGTAAAACAAGTTTAATTTCAAACACAATATGTACGTATTTATGTACGTATATATTGTTTTTACATCTCTCACACTTTTATTATTATACGACGAGTAAAATTAATTGCTAAAAGTTAATGTGCCTATATACATATATCAATAAAATTGTTGTCTGTATGTAATTCCTAATAAACACATTTTCGCTGATACTTTCAGTTGCCGAGCTCAGTTCAGCTCTAAACATGTCTCCGTCGGGTCTCGACGACGAAGTCGTGGACTGATTACAAATATATATATATTTTTATGTATTTTGTAGTAATACTATACAAAATATGTGGTATTAAATAAAATGTATTCTGTCAACATCGTTTTGTATTTATTGTATAACTACAATTGGACAATAATAGGCTTGTAACGGATAGATTAGATACTTTTCTAGGATAACTTCATAAATTATTTAATAACGATTTATGTAGAATAATTACTACGATACTAAGTTACAATAAATTAAATGAAACAGCATGGTAGGTAAATTTGCTTTAAAGTAAATATCAAGCGAACCAACTAAAACAGTTAAAAGTTTTGTCATGTTAACTTAACAATTTTTTTCATGAAATAAAACTAAATTCGGAAGAGGGTTTTTGACAAACAACATAATTGGATACTTTTTCAAAATAACATTGCCAAAAGACAGCGTAACAAAAATTATATAAATCTTTCAATTTTATACTTTAATACGCAAAGGAGATTCTTTTAAGGGAAACATTATTTTTCAGAGGCGGCAGAAAACGCTCACCTCATGTCATTACTTATAACATATGAGAATTCTTGAGAAAGGTATAATTTTTGTATAACATAACATCGTTTCGAGAAATTCCAATCGTGTTTTTATATTTAATTAAATGTAGATAATTTATGTTCGTTACATCATTCGCATTATAGTATGTAGTGAAATACAATAAAATATGATTATAGAAAAATAAAATCTAATAGTCTGGTTGTCATTCCAAATTAATAACCTTTCACTAAGTAGACTGTCGTATGCTTTTACAAATGCATATGAATGTTTACACGGTACTTACATAAAAAAAATATATATCTGTCTGTCTGTCTGTTTTAACAAGACTGGTGTTAACAGGACTTTCATTGGTAAATAGGTAATGTTATAAGGAGTAACTTAAGCTACTTTTATTTTACAAAAAATATATTCTGCACCAACAAAGTTATAGACATAGGTATCATTAAAATATATTTTAAATTGGCATTTCAACGTTAACCTGATAATACTAAGAATATACCTAAAAGTTTTCAACCTATATTATTCATCGTATTAAATCAAATACACAAACGGATAAAACAGCAATTTACTTCGAAACCAATTTTGTGATTAAAACGATCGTTCTGTTAATATCATTTCAAATAGAAAAGTTACGGTAAATGTTTCCATGAACGAGGTCTTTCTTTGAATATATTACTAAAGGTTATGAAAATGTAAAACTATTTGTAAGTAGCCTTGAGCGTCAATTACTTAAAATGAATTATTATTATTCTTTTACAATTAAAAAATCTTAACAATACCTAAATTATTGAAGTACGAATCTTCGAAGGGTCCTTACACGACCGTCATAATAATTAAACAAAAACTTTTTATATTACTCAAACTTAAGGACGGGAGTCATAAAATGACAATTTCGAGGGAATCACGCCAAGAAATTTCTGAGCGGTGAAATTTTGATTAGGTGAGATGAAATAAAAAAATTATAACTTTCCCTCAGACCAATTAAAAGGTCTTCTTTTGAATGATAAATAAACCTTTGTTAAATATTTCTTTTTTTAAATCTTTTGTGATTTTATTTGTGAAGATTTTTTTTTATTGTACTCATCAAATATAATTGATACCTGTATAATATAAATTAATGAACTTTAAAATTGAATAAAATATATTATTTTGATGTCTCATTCTTTGAGTTGAATTTGTGAAACAACACAAATATGTTATACTATTCTAGTAAGATGTTATTTTATTCATTTTGTAACATCACAAATATCCACGTCCAATACTTTTCTGCTTATTATATGAAAACTAAACCTTAATAAAAATTATTAAACCTACCCGTACCTATTATCGTATGAATCAAAATACTACAATACAAATTATGTAGTATTATTTTATAAACATTATTGTACAAAGTAAACTTAACCACAGCCGGTTTAAACGATTAAGTTGTCTTGGCTTAATGGCTCAGGATTTATAACGCAATTATGAGTATAATACGATTAACAATGTTTACTGAAATTATAATGAATGATTGCCAACCGGTAATTATTTTTTAATGATAGAATGTGTTATTATTTTTAGTCTCTGTAATGATTTCATATATTTATTTTTTAATCCAATAATATTCTATAATTTCTGTAATTAAATTGGTTAATAATGATTTATTCTTACAAAGCGCTGTCATTAACAAAATAACAAATGTAGTTATGGCAATATTCTAGTGCTTTCACAATACGGCTTTATAAAACCTTAATCTAGCTATTATTCTATATAAAAACCGAAATAGCGTCTAATTCACATAATAACTACTTTTACTTCAAAAAGCCTAAATTCTAAAAGCCATGATTAATCGTTTGGTGTGAGTTTGCGTGCAAATAACATTATGTTAAAGGTAATTTATAAAAGAATTGACTATTTTCTTGATTACTGAAAACAATTGGTTATTTTTTTTATTAAAACGTGATAAATAAACGATTTACAAATGCAATTATTTCGATGGCTGATTAGCTTTCATATACACACATTTTAAAATTTAAAACCAAATTGCATTCTTATAATTGTTAACATTATACGAGAATACTGTTTTATACCAGCGGACCAACACAACGGGGACATTTGAGAACTTTATAACGAGCTTCCATAACTCCAACACTTCTTATTATAAGTAAGGACGTTAACATTCGTTCGTGTATACTTTTTATAAAGCTTGGTTTACAGTATTTATAGTCTGATAGAGGAAGCTCTTTGTATGAAAACTATCAGAATGTCAAGTCTACGAGTCTTATGTATACATTCAGTAGTGCTTGATAGTAACTTTGTGAGACAGTAAAAACTGAAACGACTTTCAAATGTAAATAAAACGAAGTTACAATATTTATTCATAAAGTTTTTCGACTGTCATACCAAACAGTACAGGTACTTTGCAGTAAGTAGTTATTTTTCTTATATTTAGATATAAATAAGATTAAAATATCAGAATGAAAAGAAATATATATTAATTAATATATAAAATAATTCTAGATTCTATGTGACATTAATAGTTTTTTTATTTATTACGCCAATTAAGCTTTTCTGTCTAAGATGAAGAATGAAGAGAACTTTTGGGACTCGGAGACAAAACAAGAATTCATGCAATGGCAAGACAAGGATTCCATGCTACTTATATTTAATTATATTTCTTTTTTTTATATTGGTACACAAAATCACCTCAAATGGAGTTGTTTTTGAGTTATACTTAACAATTACCAATATAATATAATAAATATTAATTACCAATAAATAATATGAATAATTTTTATAATAAACACATTTTTATCGGTTACAACTTCTGACTTTCTAATGAATGTTATTTTATTTAGTTTAATTTTCAATCTTTAATTTTCTTTAACACTCCTTCCAAGCTGCAGCAGTAGATAAGGAAGCTGAGTAGATTAATTGCTTACCTTCTTAATCCCCACAATTCCCGTCTATAAGGATTACAAGCACTATTATCTTTAGATAGAACGTCTTAGGAAAATATTTCAGCTTCAAAAGGTTTATACCCAATTAATATTTTCTGTAGTTTTCTCACTTATTAAATTTGTAAAATATTATTTAATGTTATTTATATGTCAAACTAAAAGAAAATACTTTACAAAGAACCAACAGCAATATATCTTCTTAATAATAGTTTATGAATTCTGTGTATGATAAAAGAGATATCACTGAATATATTTTAACTCTACATGTCTTATTATTTCATAAAAACGACATAACCTGAAGATCAAAAGCGAGAATCATTTCATTTCTCCATTTTGTAACACAAAGCATCCTTAAACTAAATTTTAGTTTTGTATAGAACCTGATAGAGGAAAAAGCTCTTTGTATGCGAGCTATCGCATGATCGAGTTAACTGTCTTCGAGACTTATGTAAACACGACGGAGTCTTCACGTGGAAAAAACTTAGTTACACATTGTAACAGTTTTATAAGTAATAAAATATAATAATCATAAAATAAACATTTTTTCTACGAAAATTTTGTCATTTATAAATCGCGGTATCTAATTAATCCTGAGAAAAAACTGGCAAAAAATATGTAACATTTTTTAGTATCGTAATTGTTTTTCATAAAAATAAATTTCTTAAAAGTAGATATTTAAACTGGATCTAAAATGTCGATAACTTAATTTTTAAGAATTTTCATTATTTAAAAATTCAATATATGTATATTTGTATCCCCTCTTATTTTATCTCAAAAATAACTTCCGAGGATTCAGAAGAGCGCTGCCGGCCTTTTGAAAGTATAAAACTTGAGAAGTTAATAGTTGTTCGTTGCTGTAGACAAAGTGTATTAACGTATGTCACCAGTAATGCAATCGGTACTTGATTGACTACGAAGTTTAATTATAAGGGGATTCAACACAAACCCCTGAATCTATCGGCATCGTATTTGTATTGATTGCATTGTGGAAAAAGTTTGTGTAACTTATAAATCGTTATGTTTAAATACAAAATAAATTCGTAGATAAGGTAGAATCTCATTCTCAGAAATCGGAACACTTTCTTGGTAGTAAGAATATATAGCAACTTTAGATCGCTTAGTTTTAAATATTTTAACACAAATAAATCTCTGCAATGTATGTTCGGTCTATTTAAATACATTTAAAATAAGTTTAGTTTAACATAACATAATATCGATGTTAGTTTCGGTACAAATTCTCATCGTATCCACCCCAGATTCGGTAGATTCTTGCGTTGCGTTTTTATGAGCTGGAATATTGGATGAATTGGTTATTTAATTATTGTAATGGCGTCCCTATGTTGATGTTAGGCATTAATAAAATGAAAGGAAGCGGAGATTATATTAAGTATTTGTTGCGCTCTCAAGCACTTAAGAAGACACAAAATATAGCCATAGTCTTAAACTGTCTCATCTACTTGTAGTCAATGGCGACCTGGAATCATTTAATATCAGGCAAATTCATCATTAATATATTAAAATAACTCCGTATCTGAACTTTGTGATCAATTTGAGTCCATATTAAAATTATATACAAATATTACATAATTTTGGCATCTAATTTGCCTTATTTTTTGCTAAGAAAAAGTAACAAAGTAAGCGTTTTAAATTATGTTATGGTATATTAGTTTTAAATAAGTTTACATCAAACATATGACATGGAGCATATTAACAAATCTTTGCTTATATATTACCTTATCAAATATAAAAACTGCTTTACTGATTATATTTTTGACGAATCAATCTATAATTCAGTTAAACACTAATTAAGTTTTATAAACCTTTTTTATTTGGCATGCGCATTGAAAGAAATATACATATTAATGAAAAATAATGGATTTATTTTGTTAGTGTCCAAATGTAACTTTTTTTAATACTTTGGTTCGTTTGTTATTTACGTAATCGGTTAAGTGTGAAACTGTAATACAGATACCTACCGTAATATTCATATGTAAAACCAGCTTTCAGCAAATGTGAATATGATATAATATAAATATATAATCTTATAACATTATTATCACTGTCAAAATTAAATTACTATTAATATAGTGATTATATAATGTACTTAAAAAAAATCTTAAATTCATTTATTTGGAACAAAATATATAGTATGATCAAATGATAGTTAAGAATAAAAGTAAAGTTAAAGTAGACTTTAAAACATCTTTACAATGCGACCGCGAAGAAATTCAATTTTCTATTCTTGTCCAATATATTTGAGTCTTGTTTGAGCACTTGGCAGAGAAATGAAGGAATATAAGAATTACATTGCCTTATCTATACTTACTGTTGTATGTTTATTAAATTGTGTAAAAGCAAAACCTGTACATTTAATATTTTCTTCAGTTCATGACATAGACCTTAATAATAGTTTGTAAAACTGTTGTATTTTTGTTTCTTCACACATGATAAAAAAATTAAAAGACTGATTTTTCTATAATTTTCATTATTTTTTTTTTTACAAAACATTAATCGTGTTAAAGTAGTAAACATTATTAGTTTCAATAATCACCAATAGTAAAAAAATTTACTGTTGGCCCTAACTGTAATTTTCATTGTATTGGTACTGTCGTATCTCAACACGTTGGGAGTAGACAGAAAGACGGATTGCTTTTCTCATATTAAGTATTTTTAAATGAGTTAAAGTTATCCCTCCCTCTGATTTAATGTGATAATAATATGTATAAAGACATTTATATTTAGAAAATAAAAAACAAAGGGCGTGTGAATGAACTTGTCATGATATAATCAGTAAATGTGTACTCGCTTTTAATTTATTATATAGAGTCACAAAATATCGTGTCCCAAAAATATTAACTTACTTAACTTAATATAAAGGTGTGGATCATTAAACATTACTGTAATATTAGGTTTCATAGCTGAGATTTACCTTTTTATATTCATACATGAAGAGAATTGTATTTTAGTTCACAGCTAAGTTTTCATAGAAAGTTTGTTTATTTTACCATTTTCTTCACCATTTATACCAAGTTGCTTGTTTATAGGAAAACAAAACCTTTTTATGTTTTCCAGTATAACTTTTAATTAACTTTTCTTTTTTGTCTAAATATTAGTAAAGTGATTTGTACATATTATTGAAATTGAAGCGAATTTGGGAATATGACTTTGAAGGAAATCGAAGTTATTAGTATTCAATTCATAAAGATATTATACGTGATCGATACTGGACTCGTATATGAATTCGAAATATATCTGTAATTTCCTTTAACTTTATTATGTATAATATATAGTAGGAGCTATCTGTTACATGATTGTAAAATAAAAAAAACTTTTAATGTTTAGAAGTAAGGAAATAAAAGTATATAATATAAAGTAAATACATGAATTGTCATAATTGATTTACAATAAAAAAATGTTAATATTATGTATTAAATAAATATTATGATGAATTATTTAATTTTGCGTTTAATATTCAAATATTCAGAATAATTTACCTGAGAGATGTAAAATTGCTCCATAGGTATTGATGGGTTACAGGTAGTTAGGCTCCTATTTGTATTCTAGTTCTTATTTGTATTGCTTTTGATTTTGGTTATTTTTTTTTGTGGAGGGGGAACCTCGTCTGAGCCCAGCGCCTTAGGAGGTGGTCTCTCCGAAAGAAGACAAGCGTATAGACCTCCAATGAGCTGACAGTCAAGGATGACCCAGAGGTTTAGCAGGGGTGAGCTACCAACTCACAGCTGCTTCACAAGATAACTCTCTCAGAGGGCGTCTGACCTTGAATCCGACAAGGCTTGTCGCTGGTAACAATAATCAGCAGAGTCATAATAATACAATCATCAATAATAAGACAATCGAGAGGTCATAATTTGTGAAGGTTATTATTGTTTCATTGGAAGTTATTTTATCAAAATAATTTCGTCATGTATGCATTTTATTAACTAATGTTACGAAATATAAATGGTGTGAATATTATAGTCGCTTTTAAAATGTAAACAGAACCCAAATTTTAAATTAAACATTGGGCAAGAATGTTTATTCCTTATATTTAATTAAAAATTCGTTTGTTTACTTAACAACACTAACAGCGAGGTGCTAAGTTAATGATATTCTCCTTTCATTTTGTTAAAACGTAATTATTCGCTTCGTTATCAAAAATATACACGTGTGAACTTATGACACAGATATTTCTGTAAATATAACTTATTTTTATTATTACTGTATTTGATTAAAGAATATTAAAAAAATCACGTTCGCCTTATTAAGGTTTTATTGAATGTAAGAGTATACTCTAATTTACATAACCTTTCCATTCAGAACAATTATTATATAACAACGTAGCAATCATATACAAAAATGACCTCTATTAACTATAACTACTGTTTGTTAAATATTATTTGTGTGCATCCTTCCAGTGTCATACCTAACACTCTTCTGATTACATGCCTTTCATCCCTCCTCATAATATACCCAGAAAAGCGCAAACACGCAATTTGGTTCTTATACAAGTTCAAAACTTCTGTATAAATCTGAAATTCAAGAACCTAACTACATACAAATAGAACTGGAATAGTAATCGAACCTCAAATCGTATCATGTCTATACACTTTAAAATTATATTGTAAACGTAATTTTTACAATGAATTGTAAATAAGATATAATAATAAAAAAGCCATCAATAATAGGAAAAATAAATAAAGTTATACTGCCTACATATTGTAACATCAAAAGTGAATATAATAATAAAAATTTTTGCTTTTCTGAAATCGTGTAAAATATATCCCAAAAATGTTGCCATTGCCTATTAAGTAAACTACTAATGTTCTATTAAAGGCCAAAACAATGACCCTTATAATATTATAAGGGTCTCACGTAATTGATACAACCTTTTAAATTTAAGTATGTTAGTGTAACACATGGAATTCAAAAGGAATTTGGCACCCGAAATGTGATAAGTAGAATGTATAAATATACGTATATATATAACGACTTTTATTATGTATGTACGCATATGTATGTGTGTTATGAATTAAAGATATATATATATATAACATTTCATATAAAAAAAATATAATGAAATAAGAATTATTAAATTGTTAGGAGGTTCCTGTCTCATTGCAGGAAGCAGCGTTAATAGGCTTTTTATGGCACCCATTTAAACAATACTTTGAAGTATTCAGGACTTGGGAAGCGACAGTCCATGGAGATGACAATGTATATTGTTATATCATTGATGAAAGCTCGTTTTGCAATCTAATTTACAACATTATAGCGATTGTTTGGAAAAATAGAACGTAATAAAACAGAAATCCTTTTATTGATTTGCTTGATCATATAATCTTATATAGTGTATTAAAAAATATATTGGGCTAACAGGCAGGTACACCGTTAATAGAGTAAGTATGTATACAGTAGTATTACAGTTCTAATTTTTGGGATTCAAAACTAGTAAGTAATATTTATATATAATAATACTTCGTGTAAGATGAATCTCTTTTTCTCTTGAATCAATGTTTTTTCTTAGCAAGAGGGCAAAACAGGGTGCGGTTAATTATCAAATAAGATATATATTTTGTAAATGTAAGGCGGTTTCAACTTTGCCAAAATTAATTTTATAAATAGCCATACTTAGTGTCTTTGTATCTTGATAACATTTTATAGGGAAAAGATTGAACTGCGATAGAGAGTCGCCTTTAAATAGTTAATCAATTAATGTACTTCAGATTTCTAAAGAAAAGGCAATAAGGAACTTCCGTTAAAAAGGCAATGGTACATCCACAATAAAAGCCTACTTAATTGCATTTTGACTTAAACACTTTTTTTATAAAAATAAACAAAGATTCCATATGTAAAGAACATTTAAACGAGTAGTATAGTCTATTTCATAAACCAAATCTTCTATAAAATATTCCTAATGGTAATAGTACTGTCTTATGGAAAACAAAAATATAAAAACGATATTACAAAAAATTATATTTTGACAACTATTAAGAAACTTTAATAAAAAGCATTTACTTTATATATTATTCATATTATATTTAAGGTGTCTGCTTCGAAATTTGTAGGATCTACTAAAACCTCACACTATCAGACCCTAGACACTAGACCGACAAATGCAATTATATATTATGCATTTACTGCTTTCAGATAATAAATTGAACGAATACATCGAATAAAAACTAAAAAGAATTAAAAATGTCTTGAAATTGAATGTAAGATCATGACAATACAGTACGGAGAATTACATAGCTGAAGAGAATAAATAGATGGTCGCAAAGCAGCATGCAATGACATCTTCAAAAGAAGAAAATAGTAAGATTGTATTATTAGAGCTCCGAGGAAAATAACAGAGCGGTCATATAGTAATAATTTTAATACGTTGGAATTGCCTCATGTTAGTATATAGGATGATGTAACCTTTTGCATTTACTTTTTAGGTTGCTAACTTTAGCAACACTCAAAAATCATAACAAGTTGAGAATATAAAAATGAATACTGAAAAACTAATAGACATCATAGCACGTTTATCGCTAAATGAGCCACTCCACTCAGAAAAGCACAGAAGCCTACGAGAAATATTCATTAGACTACTAGAACAAGCTTCTTTCAGAAAACTGAAATAACAGATAATTTAAAAAATTTCTAATATTTGAGGATATTATATTTAAAAAAAACAAAATATCCTTTACAAATATTTAAAATGTAATTTAACTATCCAATAGGTGTTATAATAATAACACCATTTTTTAAATAAATTAAAAAAATGTATAAAAAGTTGGCATTAAAGTTCGAAGTTTTAAAATTAAAATACTATTCGTCAAGAAGACTTATTTTATTTAAGTTAATATGATCCTGTGGGAATGTCAGGGTTTTAAAGGAACAATAAATATAGTCGTCACGTTCTTTTGTACCCTTGAGAAACGTATAACTAAATGTTTATCTAAAAATTCCGTGCTTTACGATTTGGTGTCAATAAAGTAAGCACTGCGACAGCCGAGGATACAAAAAGAGTACAACATAAAAACATGTTTTGTAACAAAAACTGCGTAATCCAGATATTTTATGCTTATGCAGATAATTTTATACAGTTTCATAAATGCAAATATTCACAGAATTTTAATACAACTTAGAGCAACGACCACTTCTATCATTTTTAACTCTTATTAAAATAATAACATGTCTTATCGAAACACGTCAATTGAAAAATATTTTACATAAGACAGTAGTTATAGATATATTTCATTGTCTTCAATGTAACAGTTTTGTTATAAATTCTATAGTGAAGTGTAGCATCACAACAGAACTCGGTCAATTCATAGCGAGTACAAAAGATCTGTGTATTCACAGCAAAGTTTTACAAAACAATAGTATTGCTTCTAACTCGATTGAATTTTATTAATCTATTATATTTATATTTGTGTTTTTGATAGATTGTGTATAAAACAAGTGTCATTCTAATATTAATCAATAAAAGATACAATATATGTGATTTTCTATTATCCCATATAACTTTTTAGAGTCCCGTAGCCTAATGTAAAATTTATTCGTTATACTATTTTTATATAATTCATCACTTCGTTATTTTGTCTGTATTGTTATGATATTTCGTTCAAGGAAGCTGAAATGGATCGCCTAAATAAATATATATTCTTAGGCGTACTGTTTGCGAAACGACAAATTTGATAAAAAAAAATAGTTTCCTATTAAAAGTAGTACCGGTAATGGAATTAAGATGTAGATATTTTAAGATAATTTTATTCAACTTGTATTGATTTGTAAAATCTAACTGCGTCGGTCACAACCATACCGGTCCAACCAACCAACCGGTCGGTCACATATTCTCCATATATAGAGGAGGATCCAAAAGAATATAAATTTATTGACTTAAAAAATTAATCATTATATTTAAATTACGAACTACGTGATCCTTGCTCAAGCTTGGAGACAAGAATGAATATAATAAAATGAAATTATAATTAAAAGAATACAGAGAAATAAATGTAACAAACAAAGATTTCAGATATTACATTCTGGGATTTAAATATGATACAACGCACCTGCGTCTAATCAGCGTTTCCACGGTTCGAGAGAATATAATAAACAATTTTATAAAAAATAAGAATATAAGAAATATTTAATTAATAATCACAAGTATACAGAAATATAACAAGCTTCTAAATATGGTATCCTAATATTTTTGCTAAATACTAGGAATAAAAACTATTTTGAATATAATTAAATTGAAGGTGCTACAGAACCACCCGTATATATCCGACTCGCTGATGGTTATTTTATGTTTAATAAATTAAATAACATTATTTATCCGAACATATATCGAGAGAAGAAAAGGAAATATTGTAAGCAAAGTAATAAATAACGCGGACATATTTTTTTTCTCGTTATGTCTATGGTATGTTATTTATGATATGTTAATTAATTATGACCTTATTATTTATAATCCGTTGACCTGGATCCAAGTGCTTTGATAAACGAGACTCGGTTGAAAAATTTCTGTCCCATGGTATTAAAAAATCAACACATCAAAGAATATATCAGCTTTTTATTATGAATTATTCTGTACTGGTTTTTAATATTTCTACATAAAAATAAATGTTATAATTTTTATTTAATAATATATATTTTTCAGTATTATCGTTATTATATGATTATAATGAAAACCGATTTTCAAGTTTACATTATAAGTTGATTCACTGTAATGGAAATATTTAAACATTAATTCAGAAACTTTCGTTAAAAGTCCAAAAGTGAGAAACTGTTAACGTAATTGAAAGCTTGTTGGAAAACATATTTGAAAAATAAACTTACAAAATTTATTATTAAAAATCACGCTTTATAAAATAATATTTATGAGTACTGGATTCATAAATACTAAGAATGTAAGATAAATATATATTTCTTATCGATTTCTTTAAATAAGTACTTTATTTGAAGCGTCATAATTATTATATTTTATGGAATATTTTTACTGAATTCTTAGGATTATACTTTATCAAGAAATATTATTGCGATATAATAATAGGTATAGAAAGAAAATATTAGTTTAAATACTAACGTTTCTAATTAATATATGTAACTTTTCTACACTATTAATTTATTTTATTTGATGTTCTGAAAGATGGAGTTTTAGAACTTCAAAATAATTTGTATATAAAATAGTACATTTTATTTATTTTGTAGCATTTTACATCTTTATGCCTCTTAAGACAAGATAGGATATTCATTGTCGCATTGATATGCTGCAATGTAAAGTATATTTTAAACGAGCAATCAAAAAGTAAACTATTCGATATCCTAATTATAATGGAACAAGCACATAATAATTGCTTTGTTTCCATTGCATCAAACACTTCAACTACACTCGTGTTTACTGTTTTTCATAGTTCACAAAGGTTTTTAACATTTCCATTTATAATAGTTGTTGCATTTTAAAGAGTGAATAGTACAATGTATAACGTTTTCAGTTAAGTGATTAAAGCCTAAAATGAATTGAATACTAAACTCGAGCTGTTCAGTCAGATAGAGTAATAACACTTAAAATAAATTATAATCAGAAGTAAATTTTTAGATCTAATAAAAATATACAAAAGTATTTATTTACCTTATAAATACCAAGTAAAAGCCACTAAATACATGTGAAAGTATATACAGTACTTACATAGAAAAAAAAACAAATTCTAGATTTTTTATAATTTTTTCTATTTATTCCGTTCTTTCTCTGAAACGGCTGGACTAATTTTAACAGAACTTTCACGGGCAGATAGCTATTGGTAAGAGAAGTAATTTCGCCTAAGTTTTAATGTAAGTTAGACTTTTAATATGTATAACATATTCGCGAACAAAGTCTTGGGCACAGCTACTATTTAAATATAACTTAAGTTATCATTACAAGTTTTAAACCTATTAAAAATTAAATTATAAAAAAATTAAATTATAAATAAATTTAAAGATTGAAACCTATTTCATTTATTATATTAAATCAAATCCACAAACGGATAACAAACAGCAATTTACTTCGAAACCAATTTTGTGATTAAAAAGCTGAAATAGAATTGTTCTGTTAATATCATTTCAAATACAAAAGGTAATAATGTAAACGTTTCCATGAACGAGGCCTCGCTTTGAATATGTTATTACTAAAGAAAATGTATTAAAATGTAGAACTATTGTAATGTTGTGCGTCAATTATATGAAATTTAGTTATTTAAATATTTTATTCTAATATTGCATCGTTATCATTAATATAAATTAATTTTCTTTAAACATTGTGAGAAAGATTTTAATACCATATCCATAAGAGGTTATTTTTTCAATTTTTAACATCTCGAATATCCAAGTCCAACACTTTTCTGCTTATTAAAGTATGAATACTAAACTTTAATAAAAATTATTAAACAGTACCTATTATCGTATGAATCAAAGTACTAAATTACAGAATATTTCAAAAATATTCTGTAATTTAGTACTTTATTTCGTATGAATCACAGTACTAAATTACAGAATATTTCAAAAACACTCTTGTCCAAAGAAAATGTAACCAAAGCCGGTTTTAAACGATTAAATCGTACGTAAGTGATTATAATGACTCAGGATTTATGGCGCCATTATGAGTATAATACGATCAACAATGTTTACTGAAATTATACTGAATTATTGCCGACCAGTGACTGTTTGTCGGCATATATATTTACGATTTAACGACAGAATGTGTTATTCTTTCGATAATAACTATTCCAATAATAATGTTAATAATATATTCCAAGAATATTCAATCATTCGTGTAATTAATTTCGTTAATTAATAATTCATTGCTGCAAACCCTTGCCATAAAAACAATAACAAATGTAATCATGGCGATATTTTAGTGGTTTCATAATATGTCTTTATAAAACCGTTATCTACCTTTTATTCCATATAATTCCATATAAATCAAGTTGCATTCGTTTACATAATAACTAACATTAACCGTTTAATGCTATATTTATAATGGAAATTCTAAAAGCCTATTTCAACGGTCTATGATTGATAGTGTGGTGTGAAGTTTGCGGGCAAATAACATTGCATTACAGTAATTTATAAAAGAATATATTTTGTTGATTACTGAAAAACCGTCGATTACATTTTTATATCAAAACATAACAAATAAATTTATTAATAAACAATTTAAATATGCATTTATTTCGGTGGCCGATTAGCTGTTAAATTAACACACATTTCAAAATTTAAAACAAAATTGCATCGTTATAATTAGCTAGCCGAACTTAATAAATCGCTACTCATTTAGAGTTACAACTATAACGCGGACATTTGAGAACTTTATAACGAGTTCCCATAACTCCAACACTTCCTGTTGCTATTTAATAATGCCCTTACATATAAAAGATAAAGGAACGGAATCAAAGTTCTCGTACAAATGAAGTATTTAATCGAAGCAAATTTTAAAGTTTTGACTAGTTATCAAAGTGAGTTAGGTTTGTATCATATACACATATTATATTTTATGTGGTGGATTATTACATTTAAATAAAATACGTGTTATAATATGTTTAAAAATAAAATTAACAATGATTACTTTCAAAGTATATTTCTGAACGATTAAGGTTAAGGTTCGTACGTGTATACATTTTATAAAGCCTGGTTTACAGTATTTTTATCATGATAAAGGTAGCTCTTTGTTTGAAAACTATCGCAATATCAAGTAGTCTGCCTAAAAAACAAAAAAAAACAACTGATAGTAACTATTATTGTCATTTCTTTATGGTGTTTTGAACAAATAATACAAAATAATACATGTACGGGTTTTGTCTCGCCACAATAAACATACAATTATTATTATGTACAGATAAGATAATGTAATTCTCATAATTCTTCATTTCTTTGCCAAGCGCTCAAGCAATACTCAGATATATTGACTGGAATAGAAAAATTGAATCTCTACGCGTTTGCGTTGTAAAGGTGTATTAAAGTCTACTTTAGCTTTATTTTTATGCTTAACTATCATTTGATCATTTATTAAAAATATGTCAATATAATCACTATTAGGTAATTTAATATTGACAGTGATAATAAGGTTATAAAATTATAGGTGTTGACTCATTCGCAAGTTGGATATTATAATGTATATCATCTAAGATTGTTACAGTACTTTGACGAAGACAAACTGTTAAGTGGCTGGCCGGCTCTTCTCTGCAGTGCAGTATTTCGAGCCGGCGGTAACTGACTCACGGACTGATTATTACACTAACCTTTTTATTGTAATAATTGACAATTCAAAAATGCGTGTAAATGCCTACTTGGATAAAAATATTTTGAATTGAATTGAATTAAAAAAGAATTAAACATGATATATTTATATTATAAATTTTGAAGATATATTTATATAATATTATATTCACATTTGTAGAAAGTTGTTTATAGCTATGAATATTACGCTAGTTATCTGTGTTATGAGTTAACGAAGTGTTAAAAAAATAAGTTACTTTATATTTCTTTCATAGTACATGCCAAATAAAAAGGGTTTATGTAACAGATTAATTTGACACAATTTTAATCAGAAGCAATTTTACATCCGATAAGATAATATATAAGCAAGGATTCGTTAAAGTGCTCCATGTTATGTGTTTGATGAAAACTTACTTACTTACTTATCTTCACGCCATGTCCCTTGCGGGGTAGCCAGAGACGACGGAGCGCCAAACGCTACGGTCCCTGCATACCTCTTTCGCCTCGACCACAGACATTAACCTCTTCATATATGCCCTCCGGGGGGTCCTCATGTTTTTTACATGACCTTCCTCCAGTATCGTAGCTACTGTGTTGTCGAAGGTCACTCGAGGCCTCCCCCTGTCTCTCTTATCGCTCACTTTTCCTTTATAAATCTTTTTTACCATTCTTTTATCACTCATTCTTTCGACGTGCCCAAACCACCTGAGCACGTTCTTCTTCATTCTTACCGTAACATCTTCGCTAGTACCTGCCATTCTGTGGATCTCTTCATTGTGGATTCGGTCAGCTAAACTGACTCCGCATATTCGACGAAGAGATCGCATCTCCACAGCATTCATCTTTCTTACATGCTTCTTCTGTGTTACCCACGTTTGGCTGCCGTATAACAGCGTCGGTAGCAAAACTGCATTGTGTACAGCGAAACGTGCAGCTATGCTGACGTTTCACTTTTTCTATTATGTTACCATTCACGTGGATCTTACATTCTGTTCTTTCTTCATTTCTTTCAAATATCAGAACCTTCGTCTTATTTGCATTCAGGTTTAGACCATTATTTTCACACCCATCTTTCAAAGTGATGACCAATGCCTGCAAATCGCATTCTGATGATGCAATGAGCACTGCATCATCTGCATAAAGCAATCAATTGACCTTAAGGTCACCTACTTTCACTCCCATGTCACTGTCTTTCACGCCTTGGACATAACTATCCAAATACAAGTTGAACAACCAAGCTGACATAGCGCAACCTTGCTTAACACCCGATTGGATGTCAAACCTGGGCGACATGTCAGCTTCTACTCGCACACAGGCTGACTGATCTCTTTAAAGAGACTTTACAGCCTGTAGCAAGGGTCCGCTCACATTGTATCGGGGCAGTATCTCCCATAATTTCTTCCCACAACCCTGTCAAACGCCTTTTCCAAATCCACAAAAGCACAGAAAACCTTTTGGTTTAGGGCCAAAAACTTTTCCGTGATCATGCGGAGGGAAAAGATCTGATCTATACACTGAAAATTATCTTAACTGTGTGTTTTGTAACGTGTTTGTTATTTATTTTTGTAAACAAGGCGATCTAGATGCAATAATGATTAAATATTCATATTTTTTACATATTGACTTCCCTATTTAATTTTAGAAAGGTATGGATTTATTTCGATATTTAGTTAATAATTAATAGATTTAAAAGTAAATTAATTTGTTATAGTTTTATCAGCGATATAAAGAATTTGTTTTAATATTTATTGAGTCGTATTTGTTACTTTTTTCGATAGAATGTTTTTCGTGAACAATTTTGAACCCTTTTCCTGTTCAATGATTAATTTGCCTGATATTAAATGATTTCACGGTTTATCTGCAACTCAGAGAACTGCCTATTTTCAAACCATAAAAATATAAGCCTGTTTTAGACTATGACTTCGTTGTGTCTCCTCTTAAGAGCTTTAAAACTTTATTTTCGTTAAAAGGTTAGATAATAATAAAAATTTTGGTAATAATAAGGATTGAACCCTACTTACTTTATTTTATATACATAAAATGTACGTACGTACATACGTCTTCAAATGCTTAAATAAGCATTACTATAATACCAGTGTATTGATTGACAGACACTATTAATTTAATGTCATATCTCTCAAGTACTCAAGTTAATTCAACTAAATACACATTGTGTACTCAAACATGTCTCGGATTCCCATACTTAATATAGTCCCTGTTTCTTTGTCTTTTATTTAATGTCTTGAATAACATAAAGACGGGCACGCTATAACAATAATTAAATCAACAATTCATCCAATATTGCGGTTCACGAAAAATTCAACACAGGAATCTATCGAATCCTGCACAGTGGATACTATGAGAATTTGTACCGAAATTAATAACATAAATTTAATGTTATGTTATAATACAACAACCATTTCTGAATTTACGTTGAAGATATTTACATAAGCTAGAGTTAGTACTTTCCTACATTTCATTAATTAGTCGTTGTTAAACGAAATATTAAACTTAACTTTTATTGGTTTTACATTGATTCCCGAAAATAACTGTTATATTCTGAATATATCTTTCTTTATTAACTTTCTAGTATTTCGTGTTAGTTAGTTTATAATATTCAGAAGTTGAAATAGAAGTTTTTCTTATTCAACTTAGATAATAACAAAATCTTTAATACACTCTTTTTAAATTAATTTAACATAAAATAGATTCTATTACTATTATATTTTATTCTGCATAGATCTATTCTATCGTGGAGATGTTTATTAAATATTATTATATTATTAAATATTTAATTGGTTTCTCGGGACAGTTGGAGTTCTTTTACAAACTTACAAGTACTTGTATTTTTAGAAATATTATAGGAAATTAAATTTATTGATAAAGTACATAACATACAGAACATGGACACGGCTATTTTATACCATTTATAATATTTTAACGTTATAAATTCTTTAAGGGTAGCCTTAAAGAAAGAATCAATGGCTCCTTCTTTATAGTTACTCTTCGTATTATTTTACCTCTAAGTCATATTTCTTTTATAATCACTTTTTTTAGTACAATGTCACTACAATTCAATAATAATTATTCATAATACGTAGTACATCCATAATGTTAAAAACGCTAACCTTTTTCAAATTTAACTTCAAAATACAATTACTTAATACAATTTTAACAAAAAATCTTTGAATATGTATAAAATATTTCCGCTTTACTAACTAAAGATTATAATATTCAGATAATAAAAGTGAAGCTCAAAATATTGTCCCTGCAAGACAATTTCAATAAGAAATAGAATAAGTACTTTGCATTTGCAAATATACTTTGCATTCTGCGCTATTGTTCAGAAAAGGCCATTGCAACTTGAACAGTACTTAAATAGATTGAATGAGAATAGGAAAATATTGAGCTCCTCTTTTATGATCGCGATCCATTATACTAATAATATTATAAATTCAAAGTGATAGTCTCAGTCTCGAAATGACTTTAAGGATTTTTAAGAAATATTACTTACTTAAAAATAGCGTCTAGTAAAACTTTAAATTATTTTATTTTATTATTATTCTAATAAAACTGATACATATAGTGGGAATGTTTATTCAAAAATTATTTACACCTACATTTATTTTCCGGTTCACATCCGGTATTCTAAATAAACAAACCTGTATTTGGTTTTATAACTTATTTATATTTTTGTTATGTTGTGACAAATATTCACTTCGATTTGATAAAATTCGAATCGTATTTTAAGGGCAAATGAAAATACGTAAAATATTTTTTTATTATAATTTTTAGTTTCTATTGTAGTGATTTTTGATATTGAATATTGATAAAAATTTTAGAATTACCCTCATGTTAATTTAACCGCCTTTTCATTGTACTGTCATAAGTCATCATCACCATCTTCCTGCCCGTATCCCATTTTGGGGTCGGCACAGTATGTTTTTTCCTTCCATACTCTCCTGTTACTCGTCATCTCTGTGCACACTCCCTTCTTCTCCATATCGTCTTTCACGCAATCCATCCATCTTTTCTACGGCCATCCTCTACCTGTCCATCCCTCCACTACCATACCTAGCACTCTTTTGGTCACGTGCCTTTCATCCCTCCTCATAACATGCCCATACCATGACAGACGGCTACCTCTAATTTTTTCTGTCACTGGCGTTACTCCTAAGCTTCCCCTTATATACTCATTTCTTATTCTATCCCTTCTTGTCACCCCACACATCCATCTTAACATTCGCATCTCCGTTACATGCAAACGCTTTTCATTCATCACCTTCATCGCCCAGCACTCAGATCCATACATAACGACAGGTCTAATGATGTTTTTATAAATTCTCTCCTTTAGTTTAAGGGGAATTCGGGCATCACATGTCGTCCCAGTGACTTGTCGCCATTTCATCCATCCCGTGCTGATTCTGTGCTTTACGTCCCGGTCAATATTGCCATCGCTTTGAATCAGAGAACCAAGATAGCGAAACTCCGAGCAGACTGGTAACGGTACTTTGTCGAACAAAATAGGAACAAAACTGGAGACAACGCCGAAATCGCAGAACATGTGCTCTGTTTTTGTTCTGCTCACTTTTAGGCCGACACTCTCCAGCTTTTGTTGCCATTTTACCAGTCTACTCTGCATCTCAATTCCATCCTCGCCGAGAAGAAAAATATCATCAGCAAATAGCATGCACCAGGGTGCCTCTTCCTGTATGTCCAATGTCAGAGCATCCATTATCAACAAGAAGAGGTAGGGACTCAGAGCCGACCCTTGATGCAGACCTACTGCCACATTGAACTTGTCGGTGTTTCCAGCGGCCGACCGGACTTGTGTACTAGATCGACTGTACATTGCAAGAACCAACTCCACATACTTCCCAGGTATACCCTTCTTTTTCAAAGCCCACCATATCAGATTACAGGGAACCCGGTCGTATGCCTTCTCGAGATCAACGAACACTATGTGCAGGTTCTTATGGGCTCGTCTGTATTTCTCACTCAACTGACGAAGAGCGAATACAGCATCCGTCGTACCCCGACCAGGCATAAAACCGAACTGTTTCTCCGAAACATCACTCTCGTCTCGCATTCTTTTCTCTATCACTTTCTCCCACACTTTCATAGTATGTGACATGAGCTTTATACCCCGATAACTGTTGCAGTCTTGTATGTCACCTTTATTTTTATAAATGGGCACTAGGTCACTATTGCACCATTCATCAGGGATCATTTCTTCATGCAACAACTTATTGAAAAATAAAGCCAGCCACTTATACCCATATTCATTTAAAACCTTCCATACTTCCACTGGTATCGCATCCGGCCCTACAGCTTTTCCATTCTTCATACCTTGCACAGCCGCTTTCACTTCATCATCGGTCACTTCTTTCACGAATCCTTTATTTACCGGCTGGTTTTTCAAAGCTCCACTCCAATCATTTTCTTCATTCATTAATGTTTCAAAATATACCTTCCATCTCTTTTTTATATCCTCATCTCTCATCAACACCCTTCCAGTATCATCTTTTATGCATTTTACATGTATGACATCTCTAGCATTCTTCTCCCTATGCTTTGTTATGCGGTAGAGTTCCTTTTGACTTGCAGAAAACTCTAGCGATCTATATAACTCCTCTTGCACTTCAGCTCTAGCAATGGCTATAGCTACTTTCGCTCTCTTCTTACATCTTTTATATAACATTTTCATCTCCTCTTTCATACTTTCATTATCGTCCGGTACTTCCTGCCATTGCTTAAACGTATCTTTCTTCTTTTTCAGAATCTTTTGCACATCTCCATTCCACCACCACGTTTCCTTCTTTATCACACCTTTTCCTTTCGTTTCACCTAATAAATCCTTTGCCACAGTTTTTATGCATCCCGCTATCTCGTTCCAACTATCGTTCAAGGATTTTCCTTCTATACTACTCATATTTATAATTTTATCTGTCATTCTTTTTTTAAATTTACTCGCACATTCTTCCTTCTCTAACAATAATTGTACTGTCATAAGTAATTGTGATATTCTTAGTAATAAGATAAAATACATAGATGTTAAAAAATGTGGTAAAAAAAATGTTATTTCAAAAAATCAAATCGTTATAGATGAAGTTGTTTTCTTTGCTTTTACAAAAATGTCAAATGATTATTTTATATTTTGACCATTGTTAACTAGAAATGTAACAGACTTTTTTATACAAAAGAAACTGTAACGCGGCTTCTAACAAAATGTTTAATTTTTATGTTAAGAAACTTTCCAGGTGAAATGTTTGTTTGTATTCCGTTTGTTTTTCTTTACCATAATCACATTTTAAAAGTTAAAACCAAGAGAGATTGATGTTGTCAACATTTTAAATAACTACAAAAAATACTACTCATAGACTAACAAACAGATTTTTCATTGTTTACAGAGAAAAGTAGGCTTAAATTTAAATTATTTACTGTTTTTTAAATGAAATCGAAATCGAAATCGAAATCGCTTTACCTAGAAATGAAACTAAAAATTTGGGTTCCCTTCTTACATTACAGTTCTTAAACATAGCCGATAAGATAAAGCAAGGTTGCATTTATCAATAAGTAGTTAAATTACTTTTACTGACCAAAAACATTGTCCGTCATATCTGTTAGACATCTTTGGGAAGTAAAAAAGTTTGTAATAATTAAGGCCTTATAAATTTGATTTTATCAACTAAGCCCATTAGTTTCCTGTGTCTGTGTTCGTAAAAACAAAGTATTGAATTAAAGCTATCATTAGATTTAACTACCAATAATGACTACAACCTACGATTTTATTTTATAGTGATCAATGCTATAGATTGGATCGGAGACCAATAATTATCACAGGCACACAAAAAAAAAAACATCATGAACCAGAGGTGAGACCCTATTATTCTTAGGTTTTTGGGATCGTTAAAACCGAATATGATAATAAAAACTAATTTTAAATGCCCGTTTTCCCGCTAGCACCCCCTTACTACCTCTTAAGGGGCGAAAATTGAAAATTTTGTATAAAATCAAGATAGATGTGTTTTTCTACGTTTTTTGGGATGCTGGAACCGAAAATGATAACCTTAAAATAAAATCATGACCACTATCACCCCCTACCACCCCTTACAGGGGGTGAAAATTTCATTTTTTCTATAAAATCAAGACAGATGTGTATTTCTACGTTTTTTGGGATGCTGGAACCGAAAATGATAACTAAAAATTTATTAAAGACCTCCATAACCCATTAACACTTTCTTACTACCCCTTATGGAGAGTGAAGTTTTTCATTTTTGTATAAAATAGAGACGAATGTGTATTTCTATGTTTTTTGGTATGGAAACGGAATATGACCGAATATAAAACCTTAAGTGAATTTGATACCTCTTTTACTCAATACCATGCCCTAACCACCCCTTACGGGGGGGGGGGGTAGTTTCAATTTTGTATAAAATCAAAATGTATGAAGAAAATTTTAACGATAAATGACATGTTTATCAAACTAGTTTGAGGTTACTCTTAGCTCTTATATTAGAAATTCAAATGCTTTATCGATCAGAAGTATCTGATATATATTCATGATTTAATTCTACTCTTAGCGTAACTCAGCAACAACGGCGTGGACGTAGTAGATTTCTGTCCCCTTTTGGGGTGCTGGATTAAAGTGAGTCCCCTTGCCTCTCACTATCCGGGGTGCTGGATTAAAGTGAGTCGCCTTGCCTCTCACTATTTAGCGTCTACCTATTTCTGCGATCACTAACTCTCATGTTTTCAAAAGATCTTCTGAGTGGTTTCCTTTTATTGGCTCTTCTGTTCTGGAAAATCTCTTTTTAAATTCCAACAGTAGTCTGCTAACATATTGACATCCCATTTACCCTGATAGCGCTGTTCCATTGTCTTAAGATCCTGATGGAACCTTACCTTGCTCCTTACCTTGCTCCTCACTGTAGTCTCAAAAATTGTCAGGAAAATAGTCCCTTCTATTTCGGAGGCATAGAATTAGGTTCAGTATCTTTTAGTCTCCTAAATTGTCAGGAAAATAGTAACAATTCTATTTTGGAGGCATAGAATTAGGTTCAGCATCTTTTAAGCGTTATACAAGACTGCCGGATGGATAACAGTATAAGTAGAATTAAATAGAAAACATCTGTCTTGATTTTATAGAAAAAATGAAATTTTCACTCCCTGTAAGGGGTAGTAGGGGGTGATAGTGGTCATGAATTTATTTTTAGTTATCATTTTCGGTTCCAGCATCCCAAAAAACGTAGAAATACACATCTGTCTTGATTTTATAGAAAAAATGAAATTTTCACCCCCTGTAACGGGTGGTAGGGGGTGATAGTGGTCATGAATTTATTTTTAGGTTATCATTTTTGGTTCCAGCATCCCAAAAAACGTAGAAAAACACATCTATCTTGATTTTATACAAAAATTTCAATTTTCAACCCTTAAGAGGTAGTAAGGGGGTGCTAGCGGGAAAACGGGCATTTAAAATTAGTTTTTATTGTCATATTCGGTTTCAGCGATCCCAAAAACCTAAGAATAATGGGGTCTCCCCTCTGGTTCATGATGTTTTTTTTTTTTTGTGTGCCTGTGTTATTTTTTTGCTTTTAGTATAAACTAAAAATATACTATAAAAAGTTTTATTGTATTACTGTACCCTTCTTTACTTGTTGCGTATTGACTACATGTTATATACCCTAATCCACATGTATTAAAAAGGTCCTGTAATAAAGAGTAACGGATTTTCATAAGCTTTCTACTAAGTATTCTTGCAAAATACTATAAAATAAAAGATTTATTTATAGATTAGAATTTGTCTGAAAATCTTTCTTTTATAAAATTATATGGAAGTTTGAAAGGGTGAAAAATTATAATTAAGCAATAAAAAAATGCCATCACATATCCAATATTAATATTAAATCCGGGTTTATTGATATGCAAATTCTACCAATAACTTAGGAATAAATAATAAAAAGATATTCTAAAAAACATAATCCCCTATGTGGAGCATGAATTCCAGATATATAAATGTAGTACTGACCCAATCGTCGTGAGTTAAACGCATTTGAAATAAATACATCAAGAGAACAAAGATGACCATGGTGGAGGTAAAAGTGCAGGCTCTGTGAATATTGCTTTATGAGGCGTATAATTTCGAGTAGCAAATTTAAAAGTATTATTTATAAAGGTACAGAGGAGTGCAGACATAATATATATGCATCGAAATTGTAAACTTTTCTTCAATTAATGAATCATTAACATTTTATCATAATCCATTGTAGCTCAAAAGTTAAATAAAGTGGAGAATACTCTCCAGAGTGTAGATTATTATTATTATTATTCTCTGGAGAGTATTATCCACTTTATCCATATTCTTATTGAAAACACCTTCAAATATTTGTCTTAGTAAAATGGTATATATCCCATTGATACACATATATTATCACAAATTAGATTTTCTCAAACAAGTAAAGTTAATATTTTTATCGGTAATGGAAAATAGCTGAAAAAATCCACCGTGGAGACTTACGCAATTGCTGAGTTGCATTTTTCATGAGCCTGAATATCGGATGAATCGTTGATTCAATTATTGGGATGGTATTGTCAACTGTGGTAAAATTGGACATTTTGTTTAAGAAGCTCGGATTATCGCCAGACTAATTTGATAGAACATTCTGGTATATTTTCCTTAATAAAGATTGATATCATTATGACTGATTTAAATCAATAATGTATGTAAAGGACGAAATTTGAGAATCCAGTAAGGAATATACTATCAACGCATACTATCGAAATAAAATTAAATAGCATATCAACGATATTACCGATAAAACATATCGTGTATTATAGAATTTCAGCATCGCTTGAGATGAATCTTGTTAGTAAATTAATTATATAACGTTATGTAAAATAAAATAATAGCATTAAATTTATCTGTCGTACAAAAAAATAATTATGTTGTTATTATATTGTTTTATAGTCTCATTGAAGTAAAATAAAATTGATATTTATATATTCAAAAGTAGACCATTTGAAATAATGTAAACACCGTTCAATCCAATCTATTGAAAATCAGTCAAGTGGTGTTCTGTTCGTGGAAGCGTCAACTACTCTTACTATGAACGATTTAAATACACGATAAGGTAAAATAATGTTCCGTGATCCAATTATAAAGTTAAAATTTAACAGTTTATTGAATGCTTCTTTGAATATATAATTATATTTGCAATAATTGTATTATACTTTAGTGTGAACACTCCTCCAACCATTTAATTGGTTCAGAAATTTTACTTTTTTAAGCGATTAGCAAATCAATGTAGTCCAAATTTGAAATTTTTAAATATATTAATAAACATAATGATAAGTTTATTAGTCATAGTAATACGATTTATTACATAAAACAAACTAAGAAAAAATGCGCGTTACCTGTTACTCGACTCTGAAGAGGGAACATCAGTTTTATAGGCAACTTTTTTAACAAACATGCAGTAAACCTTGAAGTATTGTCCTATATCAAAATCAAAGAGCAATTTACACAGATTGGCTTCAGTATTTCGAATATTTAGAGCATGAAAAACATCGGTATAGAGCAATGGCTACCAGTCTTTATTAAGAACATTAAATAAATGAATAAATCTTTAAAAAAATCAAATAAGATAAATCCCGGAATTTTCCGTCGCCAACTCTGCTCTGTGACAAATATCTTTGTATGGTGTGAGTAATTTTGGCAAAAATAAAAACAAACATTTTTCGAAAAAAAATAATTTTTGATAGTAACTTGTGACTTATCTAAACTTACAAGTCTTAAAGAAACACTAAAAGTTAATAGTGTTAAGTAAACATAAAATACGATTTTCATAAATATCTAACACAATTTACCAATACTACCAAAGCGTAGGAACTCAACATATTCTATATTCTGATCCAATCTTTCCAAAGCACTGTTCAAGTGCTTGTCGATGGCGTGACAGATTTACTTTTCCTATTCGGAATAAATGAGAAATGGTTGTAGGTAATTCAGAAGCGAGTTATTATTGTTCTTCGAAAAATATTTACGAATGGAAAATCTTACAGCTCTATTCTCAACGGCACTAAAAGTCAAGTCATAACGAGAAATCGCATTTTAACTCATACTCGTATATTATAAATTGGAACAGTAAGACATAATTTACATAATTTTATTTGAACAATTTGTAACATACATAGAAATTAAAACTGTGAATAAATAGAAACGGTATAAAATATTTGAATGCTTGGTAAATTACAATAAGTATTATCTGTGACTAGTCGCCGACTGATAAATATTAATAATTAATCGTATATACTAGACTTTTAAATACTAGATAGCGGTCTTTAAGAACAAAATAATAGAACTGTCTTATACAGTCCAAAGAAATATGTGTATATAGGTATTACAATATATTTTATTTACTCATTCATTCATATTGAATTCATTAAAATACATATATAAAATGGAATATTAGTTACATTAATATAAAACAAATCATTATGTTAAAATAAGTAACCCAAGAGAGTTGTGTAAGTTAGTAGAAATGCAAATCAAACGCAATCTGCTAGACCACATTTCATTACCTCAACAGTGTAAAAGTCCATCTAATCAAAGTAGTCGATAGTTTCGGATAATATAATTTAGTTTATGACCGACTTTTACAACACTTTGTAAGTTTGCCTTTTGTAATTTCGATAAAAGGAACACTGTGGGGTGGAATAAGCATTATGGTAATTGTGATTTCGTGCACCTTTGTTTTGTAAATGATCCGTAAAGAATTATGCTAAACCATTTTAAGAGAAAAAAAATATTTTTACGACAAAAGAAAGTAACAAAAATATGTCATTACTTAAATGTCTGTTTTAATTTAAGTGACAAGATCTAAGTCACAGGTGGTTCTTCTAATGTTGGCACCTCTGGATATCTCCGAAATAAAATACAACGCAATTGTTATTTGTGTTGTAATTAAAATTTTTCTTCTTAATTTAAACATAGCACATTTAATCAAGTAATTATAAATATATACAACATTACGTGATTAAACCATTTTACCACAACCATGATTTATGTTAGTAGTTGATTTTGGTTGTGGTTTTAATATTTCAACATTTAAATATAATTATTTAATTGTAACAGTATTCTAATATATATTTTCATTATTTAATTAAAATATTTTTTGTACAACAAAATGTCATACAAATGGCGGAATTAATGCTAAAGCATTTTTAGCAGCCAACCGATATTATACACAGAGAACAAAAGAAGGGGCAACAAAAAAATAAATTTGTATTGAATAGTTAACTACTTATAACACAATATTGCAAACTAAATAAATTTTGTTATAAATACGTACACACAAGGCTTTGTGTGTATGTATTTATAACAAAATTAAATTGTATAACAATACATACACACACTAAACAAACAATTTTCTCCAAGAGATATTTCTGTGGACACGTTTCTCATAGATTTGTCTATTGGAGCTGGTCGGACTGCATCAGTAATGTCGGTCCAGAATATTATGGAATACACTGTGAAAGAACTGGTTAATAAACTGGTAGGGTGAAAAGGTATGCATAAACAAAGATTAGATGAAGAACGTAGTTGCAAATCGTGAGTGTAAGGAACACAGTAATTGAAATTTAGTGTGTGTATGTATAACATTGTATGTATGTATTTATAACAAAATTTATTTAGTACTAGCAGACCCGGTCACGCGTTGCTGTGACTATTATTTTTGATATATTACATTGTACTAAACTATTTAAGGGGTAACGTTCAGAGTACATCTGTCATGAAAACCATAATGTTTTCTTATAGTCGATATTAAGCAAAAATCAAAACAAAATAATTATAATTATTTTTTTAATTTTATCCAAGTTTATAACACTATTTGTATATTACAAAGTTTTTAGTAAATAACTTGGAACACTAAACTTACGAATGAGGTAGGTAGGGTAGATATCTCATTCGTAATTACTCAATCCAGTCAATAGATACCGCCATCTTTTAGAATTGTTAAGAGCTAACTGCAAAATGATAAACTAATAATTTGCAATAAAATAATACTGCGACTATGAATTGAGTTGAAAATTATTATATCTTTTAAGTTAGGTCAAACTGTACGTGGTGTGTAAATTTATTTAAATCAGTTAAGTAGTTTAGGAGTCCATCGCGGACAAATAACGCGACACGTGATTTATATATATTAAGAATTCTGGTGGATTTTTTTTATCATTTAATATTTTAATTATAATTATAATTATAATTATAATTTAATTTTAATTTAATTATAATTAATTAATTAATAATTATAATTATAATTTACCTTCACGCCATATCCCTTGCGGGGTAGCCAGAGACGACGGAGCGCCAAACGCTACGGTCTCTGCATACCTCTTTCGCCTCGGCCACAGACATTAACTTCTTCATACATGCCCTCCGGGGGGTCCTCATGCTTTTTACGTGACCTTCCTCCAGTATCGTAGCTACTGTGTTTTCGAAGGTCACTCGAGGCCTCCCCCTGTCTCTCTTACCGCTCACTTTTCCCATATAAATCTTTTTTACCATTCTTTCATCACTCATTCGTTCAACGTGCCCAAACCACCTGAGCACGTTCTTCTTCATTCTCACCGTGACATCTTCGCTAGTACCTGCCATTCTGTGGATCTCTTCATTGCGGATTCGATCAGCTAGACTGACTCCGCATATTCTGCGAAGAGATCGCATCTCCACAGCATTCATCTTTCTTACATTCTTCTTCTGTGTTACCCACGTTTGGCTGCCGTATAACAGTATCGGTAGCAAAACTGCATTGTGTACAGCCAAACGTGCAGCTATACTGACGTTTTGCCGTCTCAACAATGCAGTCAAAGCACCATTGACTCTGTTACCAGCAGCAATACGCCTTTCCACATCCATTTCGTATCTGCCGTCTCTGCTAAACATACTTCCCAAATATACCACTTCATTCACTTGTTCTATTATCTTATCATTCACGTTGATCTTACATGCTGTTCTTTCTTCATTTCTTTCAAATATCAGAACCTTCGTCTTATCTACATTCAGTTTAAGACAATTAATTTAACACCCATCTTTCAGAGTGTTGACCAATGTCTGCAAATTGCATTCTGATGATGCAATGAGCACTGCATCATCTGCATATAGTAAGCAATTGACCTTAAGGTCACCTACTTTCACTCCCATGTCACTATCTTTCACTCCTTGGAGACAACTATCCAAATACAAATTGAACAACCAAGTTGACATAGCGCAACCTTGCTTAACACCCGATTGGATGTCAAACCAGGGCGACATGCCAGCTCCTACTCGCACACAGGCTGAGTGATCTCAGTAGAGAGACCTTACAGCCTGTAGCAAGGGTCCGTTCACATTGTATCGGGGCAGTATCTCCCATAACTTCTTTCTCACAACCCTGTCAAACGCCTTTTCCAAATCCACAAAAGCACAGAAAACCTTTTGGTTTAGGGCCAAAAACTTTTCCGTGATCATGCGGAGGGAAAAGATCTGATCTATACACCCTCTTCCAGGTCTAAAACCTCCTTGTGCCTCCCACAACAGCCTTTCAGATCTCTCTTGCATTCTTCTCGCTAAAATTTTAGCATAAACTTTACCGCCCAAGCTAATCAAACTGATGGCCCTATAGCTTGCACAGTCTATCTGTGAACCTTTGCCTTTATACAAAGGTACGATGACTGCACTTCACCAATCGTCTGGGACCTCCCCAGATTTCCAGCATAAATTGCATAAAAACCAGAAAAAGTCCCAGACGCGTGGCCCACCATATTTGATCATCTCGGCAGTAACTTCATCTGCTCCCGCAGCCTTACCACATTTCAGACTTCGAATCACGTTCTCTACTTCTTCTAAACTGATTTCACCATCGGCTACATCTTGACTCAGCATTACGCTGGTAGTCAAGACCGAGGCGTCCTCACGTTCATACATCTCCTTATAGAATTCCGCCCACCGCTGCAAAACGTGTGCTTGCTCAGTTAAAATTAAATCGTAAAATTTTCCTTTTTTTTAATATGTTACTTTATCATTTTATTAAGACGTTCATAATTAAAAGTATTTGGTGGTTTTTACTAATACATACAATGAAAGTTAAACTCAAAACATTAAAATTTTAAAAGATTTTTTTTTTTTTAATAAATACAATTTTTATACAACTCGGCAGAATTCGTTCTGTCAAATAGATTTGGAATGTGGCAGTTTATATTTCGACCTTTAGACGTTTTTACTCTGCTGATCCACACACATCGCCCTATCATCATGGTGACGGTTCTGTTCAGGAGAATTAAAGAAAAAGGTCAGCTCGGGTGACTTAAGTATCCTAGCTTCCACGAACTTTGGTCACCCTTTTGAGACCCACTAAAAACCCCGATTGGGATGTCTGCCAGAGGGCTTCAAACCAAGAGGGGAACTTAAGGTTCAAACCTGATTGAAAAATAATCTAAAGGGATAGTGGGAACCTAAAGGTGACAAATATTTATAAAGTGGGTGCTTCAATTACAAAGTATAGAGATAATTAATTATTTATTACTATTATTATTAACTTAGGGTTCATAACCGATGAAATAAAAAATAATGAAATAAAACGTACATAAGTATTTTCAGTAATCGCGTTATTGTAAATCCAGTGAATCATAATTATTAACAAAAATCTGTTTTATTTTTATTTTAGTGCTTTATGATTCACAATGTTTTTTGTTTGATTACCTGGTGAATATATAAATAAATCTGATGGTTTTCCAACACGGGAACAGGCAACATACAATTGACCATGTGAGAAACATGGGTTTTCTAGATTAATACCACAAACACCTAATGATTGCCCCTGGGACTTATTTATGGTCATAGCAAAAGCAAGCCGCACTGGAAATTGTAGTCGTTTAAATTCAAATGGTACATCAGTCGGAATCATTGGGATGCGTGGTATCAAAACGTCTTCTCCTTTATACTTTCCTTTCAGTATAGTTGCTTCTATCACGTTGTTCAATAATTTTTTTATCGCTAACCGTGTGCCGTTGTAAAGACGCGGTTGGTTGATATTTCTCAACATTATTACTACCGAATCAACCTTTAATTGAAGATTGTGAGGTGGCAATCCTGGTAAATCCAGCGAGTTTAAAAATTCAGGCGGATAGTTAACGACATCATCTTGGTTAGTAGCCGAATCAACTGATTTATATATCCTCAATTCGCCTGTAATTTGTTCTTGAATTTTGAAATTTAATTCACTTACATCTATGTTTTTTGCAGCCAATATAGCCCGTTCGCTCAACCAATCATGGTTTCTATAATTTTGAGCAACATCTGGAAACACCTTTTGAATAAGTTCATCTTTTGATCTAGTTAACTGACAAAAACCTTGAGGAAAGTTAATGCAACCAGTCAAGGTGTCTATAGGAAATTTGCCATTACCAATGTCAATGAGTTGTTTAGAGAATATGTCTCCAGATTTGTCATTTTGCAACTTGATACGCATATTCTTGCTTAAGTGTAATACCTTCACATGTTTCCACAAATTGGAGGACTTTAAACAGGCATTAAGTTCATCAGCTGGCGTTGATCGTGGAATCACTGGCAATGTTTGACGAAAATCTCCTGCTAATAAAATCATTGCACCACCAAATGGGTTATTATTGCTCCGGAGATCTTGTAAGGTTCTATCTAAAGCCTCCAAAGATTTTTTATGTGCCATCGTGCATTCATCCCAAAGAATCAATCCACATTGCTGCAAAACCTTTGCCATTGCAGAGTTCTTCGAAATGTTGCAGGTTGGAATTTCGTTGCTTTGCATGTTTAATGGTAATTTTAGTGCTGAATGAGCTGTTCTACCACCTTCAAGCAAAGTTGCTGCGATTCCCGACGAAGCGAGTGCAAGTGCAATTTTATTTTGTGAGCGAATTGTTGCTAATATCAATGAAATCAAAAAAGTTTTTCCTGTACCACCAGGTGCATCTAAGAAGTAAATCCCTCCTCTTTTATCATTTATTACTTTCAAAAGTGTATCAAATACATACTTCTGTTGTTCATTCAATAGTGGAAGATTCGTTTGAATTAATTCTTTCAAAGTGTTGAGATCATACAGTTTTTCTCGGTGCAACTCTTGGATAAAAGCATCATGCATTGGACGATTGGGTGCGGCCAGGCCTAATTGAAATAATAGTTTGTTTGACATCATCAAGCACATGTCCTCAATTGAAATCAATACTTCATTGTAAATTTCTTCGCTTATTTGTATATTTGGATTTCCCCTTCTAATCCGTATTTGATACAAAATATCATCACACATATTATCTTTGTACTTGATCCACAAATCCTTTGGGTTTGATGGGAAGCAGGTAGATATGATTATAGAAAACAATGTTCGTATTTGATGAGCTTGTGATGATATTACAGCATCATTGAGAGTTTGATCCCAATGAGCATCATTGTCTAGCAATCGCAAACGTTGGCAAGCTTCTCTATATGATCCACACAAATCACCATTAACAGTTCGTACATGTTGGAACGATGTTGGGCCACGTACATTGACTAATAGCAGTCGTAAATAAAAACATTCATCATTGCTTGGATGTACTGAATAAATTCGACCAATCGCATCGGTAGAAAATATATCTGGGTATCCTGTAACTGGTTTTCCTTGTTTCCGTCGTATAAATCTTCTTGAGGATTGATTCCAAGTATAATATTTTGGCATTTCAGAATATAACAATGTTTGAGCAAAATCATCGTTTTGACATATCTCAAAAAATCTGGTTAATGTAGTAGATGGTTTCTGTAAAGCTCTTTCTACTGCGTTCTGGGCTGTAAAATATACTCTTTGTCCATTTTCTAAATGCACAGCTAAATGAACAACAGTAGGGTGTCTTTCATGAATAGGAAAAGAAAATATTCGCCAAACTGCTTCATTACTACTAACATAGCGACCCATTTGGTATTGGGTAACTTCATCATTGGAATTCTCTGCATTAATACCAATCACAGCCATATCACTCCCTTTGGTTACATATTTGCAAATGTATTTAATAGATTTTACTGAATGGCAAGATTCAACGTTGATGTGCGCTTTGAAGGTCTTTGATAAAATGGGTGAATATGGAACAATCCAGCGATTATCTATTTCAATATCTTGTTGATTTAATTTGACAATTGTTGATCTTCCATTGTCTGCTGTCGATCGGCGACGATACAAAGGATAACCGTCATTACCAGTGATTGTTTCAGATATTAATGTCCGTGGATATCGCTTTGAACATTTACCATCCACCATAACGGTGAATTTTGATTAAGAGTTCCACAGGGACCATGTATCATGTTTTTAATAACTACCTCATGCAATCCAGGATCTACTTCTACATTAGGAATTTCAGCTGATATTACTGCATCAACTTCATTTGGCCTTATCTTTTCAACTAACCAAATCAAAATGTGTGCATGTGGCAATCCCCGTTTCTGCCACTCCACAGAATACATCCAGCAGCGTGTCTCTCCAAACACATAATGTTTCACAATGAAATCCATCAAAGATTTCAACTTTTGTCTAAAGACTCTGGCTGTAATATCATGACGATCAATAGGTGATTGCCCAGGGAATAACTCCTGCTTGATTTCTATCCAGTGTGGATTGCATGTAAATGTGATGAACAAATCTGCTGTACCATAATGACGAACATATGACATGGCATCTTGAGCATATTCATGCATATGTCGAGGGCTTCCGATGTATGTTGCTGGAAGAATAGTCATCCGACCAACATTCTGTGCATTTCCATCAGTATTAATCGCATCTCGAAGGTGAATATACTCTTCAGATCTGAGTTTGGTCTGATTCAACCTGATGAATGTTAATCTCTCCGTTTCAATTTTAACATACATGTCTACAACATACTTGTGATATAATCGCCGACATTTGAGTATGTGATTGTCTTCATTTTCACGAATCATTAGGCGGTAGGAATAATAGTTCATTGAACTGACTTTTTTGTTGGTTTCGGAACCTGAAAATAGATTTTTGTTTTCATAATATTGAAAATTAAAAAAATAATAATATAGTGACTGATAATATAGCTCCATAGCTAAACTAATATTTTTTATTACCTGTAATGGGATTTATCATCTTGTTTGAAAAATCATAGCCATCTTCACCTTGCCGAAATATAATGGGATATTGCAGTGCGTCATATGAGCGGTGTGTTTCCTTTATACGTTGTAATTGATCATTCCGACGATGTAAAACAATATCACGGGATTCCAAGTTTTCTCCAACTACAACGATGGCAACTTCATCAATAGTTGGTGCATTAAAACGTCTTGTATGTTGGCCAACAGGTGTTTTATCAGCTCTGATTACAATTTTGTGATTATCAGATGGCATCCGATCCAGTGCAGTTTTAAACAACATAACCAATTGATTGTACTCATGAAATAAAGTTTGTAATTGTTCTACAATAGACCTCTTTAGTGAATTGTTATGTGAACAACGCATATCAATTTCTCGTGGTGAATTGCCCATGAAATAAATTTGCAGAAATTTGTAATTGCTATCTGACACTGGTAACAGTGAACCTGCTCTATGATATATTTGGCCTTGTATCTGTAAATTAAAAAAAATGATTTTTGCCAAATAGAAATAATATTTGTTCCTAAAAAGTATATCTGTCTCTTAATTTGAATCACCAAATAATAATTGATATGCTTAGGTATGTCAATATGTAATAATTAGTTGTAACTAATATCCATCGTCAAATAATTATATTGTGTTTCAAAATAATAAAAGTGTTGCTAATACTGAATCACCAAATAATATAATGACTAAGTAATATATGTTTTGGGGTTTAGGAAACTGAAGGTTAATGACACATATTTACTTAGTTAACAGGAAATTTTGTTCATTAAAATAATAATGATTAACTGCTATAATACATACCTTAAAAGTTGGCATGAAATTTTCCCGAACTACGTTTGTTGCCCCAAATGATGTCATTTGAAAGCAATTGTTATATTGTTGAATATTTGACAAAAAGTGTATGGAATCTGGTTCTATTCCTGAAACCAATGAGTACAATGGCTCTGGTGGTGGATCCAATGGTATCAATTTCACTTTCCCATTTGCGCAACACAATCCATTAGCTTCATTTTTGTATTTCAATGCCTTACAATAAGAGCAAACCAAGTTCATAGATCCAATAGCAACACATTGGTGGTTACTGTAGTCAATTGACAAATCGTAATTGAAAGCAGCTCGATTCAAACTTTCGCAATTATTAGTTGAATCTCTCGCTCTCGCTTCCCGCGTTCGTGATATACGAATTCTTTCGCGTTCATTTCGGTCGTCACGTTCATGTGCAGTATGATAAGATCGGTAATTCATTTGGTTTGTAGCATTTCGGGTTCTTCTACTTAAATTACTTCGTCTTATAGGAGGCATATCGTATATAATTACCTAAATTTATTCACATGAAATAATTATTAATCACAGGTATTTATACAATCAAAATTAATTATTAAATATTATAAACGCTTTTTAACGCAGTTTGTTTGACAGTAGCAATGACGTGAAAACTGATGACAATTTATGTCGCATTCCGAAACTAAAACAAAAGAAAGAATATTCCAAGGCCAATCAAATCTTACATTTACTTTTTTTGACTTTTCAATTTGGTCGGGTGTACACATTCATTTGATTAAATTTGAACGTTGTGCAGCGACAATAAAGCGCGAATTGACTCTTTGACGTTAGCAAGACACCTACATTGTTTAGACAACAATGAGTGCTTGTAATTTAATATCAACTTTATTGAATAGCAATACAGTTCAAATTGACTCTACATTTAGTTATTTATTCTACATTTAAAATATTTGTATAGGAAAAAGAAAAGGGCTTTTTTAGGGTTTCCCTGGAAATTATTCAAATTTTTCTCGCCGTTAGAGCCATCCTTGGACTTCAAGGAACATTTAAAAAAAAGAATTGTTAAGATTGGTCCATGCGTTGTTGAGTTATGCGCTTACCAACACATTTTGCGATTCATTTTTATATAATAGATGAAAAAATATTTTGTTTCGAAAAATTTTTGTTTTTATTTTTGCCAAAATTACTCACATCATGCAAAGATATTTGCCACAGAGCAGAGTTGGCGACGGAAAATTCCTGGATTTAGCTTATTTGATTTTTTTGAAGACTTATTCATTTATTTAATGTTCTTAATATAGACTGGTAGCGATTGCTCAATACCGATATTTTTCATGCTCTAAATATTCGAAGTACTGAAGCCAATCTATGTTAATTGCTCTTTGATTTTGATATAGGACAATACTTCAAGGTTTACTGCATGTTTGTTAAAAAAGTTGCATGTAAAACTGATGTTCCCTCTTCAGAGACGAGTAACAGGTAACGCGCATTTTCTCTTGTTTTATAGCTTGTTTTATTTAATAATTCGTATTACTATGACTAATAAAATTATGAGTATGTTTATTAATATATTTAAAAAATTTAAATTTAGAGTACATTGATTTGCTAATCGCTTAAAAAAGTAAAATTTCTGAACCAATTAAATATTTGGAGGAGTGTTCAAACTAAAGTATAATACAATTATTGATAATATAAATATAATTTCAAAGAAGCATTCAATAAACTGTTCAATACACAGTACATTATTTTACCTTATCATGTATTTAAATCGTTCATAGTAAGAGTAGGTGATGATTCCATGAACGGAACACCACTTGACTGACTTTCAATAGATTGGATTGAACGGTGTTTACATTATTTCAAATGGTCTACTTTTGAATATGTAAATATAAATTTTATTTGACTTCAATGAGACTACAAAACAAAATAATAACATAATATTTTTTTTGTACGACAGATAAATTTAATGCTATTATTTTATTTTACATAACGTTATATAATTAATTTACTAACAAGATTCATCTCGGCGATGCTGAAATTCTATAATACACGATATGTTTTATCGGTAATATCGTTGATATGCTCCATTTAATTTTATTTCGATAGTATGTGCTCAGGTATATTCCTTACTGGATTCTCAAATTTCGTCCTTTACATACATTATTGATTTAAATCAGTCATAATAATACCAATCTTTATTAAAAAAAAATATCACAATATTCTATAAAATCATAGTGGCGATAATCCGAACTTCTTAAACAAAATGTCCAATTATACCACATTTGCCATTCCAATAATTAAATCAACGATTCATCTGCTATTCAGACTCATAAAAAATGCAACTCAGCAATTTGCGCAAGTCTCCATGGTAGATTTTTTCAGCCATTTTCCATTACCGATAAAAATTTTAACATTACTTGTTTCAGAAAATAGGATTTTTTAAATTATTTTTGCTCTTACTAAGATCCCGACAAATATTTGAAAGTGTTCTCTATAAGAATATGGAAAATGCGGATAATACTCTCCATTGCAGCTGAGAAGTAATGTTCCAATTTAATATCGTAATCCTGGAAGACGGTGATGAGGACACATTAGTATTTGATGAAATATTAATTATTAACTAATTGAAGAGGGTAAATAAATATATTCTATGCTTTGTATATATATATATATATATATATATATCTGGTCCTTTCTGTACCTATAAGTAAAAATACTGCTTTTAAATTGGTAACTCAAAATTATACACTTCATAAAGCAACATTCACATGGCCATCAATTTATACTCTACAATGGTAATCTTTATTCTCTTGGTTGTCTATTTCAAATACATTTAACTCATGAACATTGGGTAGATTTATCTATAATTTAAATATAATATCTATCTCGAATTCAAATTTCACATAAAATTCCTTGTTTTAATATGAAGATATCGAAGATGAGATGGTTTTTTTTTTCCCGCTTCATTATTATAATTTACCCTTTCAAGCTTTCATATCATTTTATAAAAGAAGGGCTACACATATTGGGAATCAAGAGATCATATTTACAGATATATATTTACAAACAGACTTTTAATGTACAAATAAATATTTTATTTTATAATAGATATTCCGTAAGAACCGTACTGACAAGCTTATTAACAAATCCGTTACACTTTTTTGCAGGACTTTATTTCATACATGTGAATATATTATATAGAGGAAACAAATAGAGAAGAGTACAGTAAAATTATAAAACTTTCTAAGTAACTTAGATTTTTATTTTATACCATATATTCTGCGCGAACGAAGGTGCAGCTGCTATTAAAATATAATTTAACGTAGCATTACAAGTTTTTTGTTGGCCTCCTAATACAAAGTTTATACCTTAATGATTTACACCAATTTAAGTATTATATTAAATCAAAACCATAAACGGATAACAAACAGCAATTTACTTCGAAACCAATTTTGTGATTAAAAAGCTAAAATAGAATCGTTCTGTTAATATCATTTCAAATACAAAAGTTAATGTAAACGTTTCCACGTACGAGGCCAAGCTTTGAATTTGTTATTAAAGAAAATTTATTAAAATATAGAACTATTTGTAACATTGCGTCAATTCCTCGAAAGGTAGTTATTTTAATATAAATAAAAAACCCTTAATAATACTTAAATTATTGAAGTACAAAGCCTTGAAAGGTCCTTACACGACTGTCATAATATATATATTTTTATATTACACAAAGTTAAAGACAAAATGATATTACCAAAAAATTTTTGAGCCTTGAAATTTTTATCAGGAGAGATGAAATAAGAACTTTCTAAATTTCCTTCAGAGCAATTGAATTTGTATAGAATATTCAGGCGATCTGGAAAAGTGAAATATATACTTTGTTACAAAAAGATTTTAAAATTTTATATCTGTAAAAGATGTTTTACAATAACTACTTTTAACTCATAATTTATAAAGTATAATAAAACCCTACCATCGCAATGTGAAGAATATTTCACTTGATTTATTATATTCAGAAATTTGAAACTAAGTAATTAGGAAGATAAGTAGATAGATAGATAGATAAGCTCTTTATTGCACACAAAATTAATACAATGAAACAAAAATAGTATATAAAAAAAAAAAAACAAAATATGCAAAGGCGGTCTTATTGCTAAAACCAATCTCTGACAGACAACCTTCAGGTGAAAGAATTTCAGTAATAAGTACGGGATAGTGCTAATACGAGAAATATTACTTAAAATAGGTGCATAGAATAAAGCATTAATTATTTAAACATATGGCTTATAAACATTTAACTAATAAAATTACTTTTAAATAAATATAATATTTATAAAATAATAAATTAATTATATATATATACATATAAACATACATATATACAAATAATATTATTAAATATATATACACATACACATATATATATATATATATATATATATATATATATATATATATATACTAAATACTTAACTATATATACATATACTAAACTGAGAAGAACTGGAAGATCTGAATCTTACTAATTAAACGCCCATATCTTACTAAGGAAGTGTATCAAAACTAATTTACACAAAAAACAAAAAATTATTATTCTATTTATTCGTTGTATGTGATACACACAGCAATTTAATTCCTTACCTGTATTAACTGGGTACTACAATGGGTACTATAAACTAGTTGTTTGTAAAATATCATATATCTTTAAACATAAAAAAAATCTAATAACAATTTTAGATTAATTTGTTTGTAATTGTATATTGACAAAAATTTGTCAGTCACGCGAAGTATTGTATCGCTTTTATTGTTTGCTTCAACAAAATCTTCTGATTACATTATGGTGCTTAAAATGTTTAAATAATAAACAATAAAATATAACACAAATTGTAATTTTCTTTCATTTTTTTTTTAACAGAAATATTATATTTTTACTTACGAGCTGTACTGTCAACTCTACAATAGTATACTCTTATGTTATAGAGTCCAACTTTTATCAACAAATATTTTTCGATACCTTAAATTTTCGGTTCGAAACTGTTTTCAATTAAAATTAATAACGATATTCGGAATAAAATACTATGATTACATATATATATATATATGTGTGTATATAAATCATAACCAGGTTAACATCTACAAAAATGCTTATAAAATATTAAATACTAAACTTACTTATATCAAGAATTGGTATATCCACTAAAGAGCATATGATTTCCGACCTACTTATTATACGATCCACGAGTTGACATTGACATGATAGTGAACCTTTCACTCCTTAAAACATCATTTTATAACTCTTCTCTAACCTCAATGCAGAATCACGAACTCAATCAAGAGGTCACCCTTAATATATATAGAGATAGGAGCTCATTCGTGCCGACACTGTTATCATTTCTGTACCGAAATTCGTTCTGGATACAATATTTATTGGTCTCGTTCTGAGCTAATATTTACACTGCGATAAATAAATACGCAACTTCTGATTCTTTCTCCGACACGTGATTTTAACAATACATTGAAGTTTAAACGTCGTAGTAGCATGTTATATTTCTTTATATTGTCATTGTAGCTTTAGAAAGTGAATAACAACTTTACTTTGCTTATTTGATTATTTATTAAAGTTTATATATTTTTCATATAACAGATGTTAATTTTTTAGTTAAAAAATTGCAATGAGTAAATTAGGGTTGTCATATGTATTTATTACAGTTAAAGATATATATATATTCAATGCAATATGTTCATCAAAAACATTTAAATTTCAATAAATACTGGAGTAATTTATTAATGAAATGGTGTTGTTTTCACAAGGTAATATAAATTAAATGTCGAAAAATCGCACGGGTAAAGAATACTCTCATAAATACGATCGGCCTCGCTCATAAATAGGTATGTAAAAATTGTGATCCATATTTACGTTAAAACATGACTATGAATAATACCGTACATGACCTGAATATGTTGATAGACTACTTTACAAAAAAAATCTGCTTTTAAATCTATATGTCATGGTAATGTAACTTTTTTTTAAAATTTATAATTAAGATCATAATTTGTGAAGAATATTATTGTTTTTTGAGAAGTCAATTTATCAAAATATTTTAGTTTTTTGTGCATACTACGTATTAACTGATATTACGAAAAAGAAATGTTGTAAATATTAAAGTTATTTTTAAAATGAAGACAACCTAAATTTAAGTTAAACATTTTGTAAATATGTTTATTCGTTATATTTAATTAAAAACATTTTTTGTTTATTTAACAGCAATAACAGCGAGATACAAAGTTAATGACATTCTACTTTTATTTCGTTAAAACGTAATTATTCGCTTCGCTTACAAAAACATGTACGTGTGAACTCGTGACACAGCTATGTCTGTGTAAACATAATTCATTTTAACTATAGTATTTCAATAGTATTTTAATAAAGACTATTAAAAATTACGAACGTTTTGTGAAAGATTATATTTAATGCAAGATTATTTACATAACCTTTTTATTCAAAAGATAATACATAACAATATAGCGATCATACAAAAAATAGAAATTGTTAAATGGCTACGGCTTAACAAGCTTGGTACGGTACCCATTTAAACAATACTTTGAACTGTTCGGGATTGGGGAAATCACAGTCCATCAGGACGACAATGTATACGCTATGTGACGCTAGTTTCGCGATATTATTTACAACACTAGCGATTTCTTGGAAAAATAGAACGTAATAAAAGAATACGATATTATTGATTTTCTTGATCATATAATTTTATATAGTGTATTCCAAAACATGCTAGGCTTGTAGGTAGGCCTTTAATACAGTAGGCTGTTAGTACAGTTCCAATTTTAGGATTTAAAACTAATAATATTTCTATTTAATTATTCTTCATGTAAGATGAATCTTTTTTTCCTAAATTTATTATATTTTTTTATGGAATAGGATGGCAAACCAGGATGCGGGTCGCTGATGGTAAGTAATCGCCGCCGCCCATGAACTCTTGCGGTATCTGAAGAATCGTAAGAACGTTTCCGGCCTTGCAGATGGAAGTAGACGCCTTTTTTCGGAGGTGTCGTATCGATCTAGAAATACCCCAGAGAGGGAGTTTGTTCCACATTCCACTAATATGTGGAAGGAAAGTCCTTGAAAACTGCACAGTAGAAGATCGCGACACATCCAGGTGGTATGGATGGTATTGGAGACGATGACACGTTGTGCGGTGATGATATTGGGGGAAGGTACAGATCAAATAATTCTTCGGAGCACTCCCCTTTGTAAATGTGATAAAAGACGCAAAAAGGGGTAACGGCTTTAGGAAATGCCAAGGAGACCAGCCGTTCACAAAACATTGGGTCCCCGACAATCCAAACGGCTCTCCTTTCCGTCGCACACAAAAGGTAGAAGCTTATACTGGGTTAATCTGGACCAGAGATGATGAGAGCAGTACCTACCCCCCAGTGTAGTGTAGCCGCACTTGCGCTTTACAAAGCGCAATTCTTTTCATTAAAAGAGAAGCGATACAAATGGGATTTTCTTAACGCGCAAACTTGTTTCTTTGGGGATTAAACTAAATGTGTTCAGTTTCAACTGAAACTAAATATCAATTCCCCCCCTTCTGAGACCATACCCAAGGAAGTCTTACCTCGTCGACGTTTCCCCGAGAGAGCCCTGCACGGACAGAATATACAGCGTGCTGTCATCTAGCAGTGGGTATGCGGTATATTGCGTATAATTTCGAAAGACCCGTGAATATTATTCTGCTTATATAACAGCTAAGTTTTTCATCGATTCATTCATTCGCTAATCTCAATAGGATCTCAAGAGAAAAGAGAATCAATCTATCAATTACATATTATACTTCACAAACGCGTTCACTAGGCTAACATACACAATTATATATTACGCATTTACTGCTTAATGTATGTATGTAATGTATAAAAAAATATATATATTTATGAGTACTCAATTCATAAATCATAAGAATATAAGATGATTATATATTTCCACTTTCTTTCAAAAATAATTTATTTGTAGCGATGATTTGTATATTTTCTGGAATATTATATTCTGATTTATTAGAATTATACTTCATCAAGATACATCTTATTATTATGTTATATTTTATTATTTATATTATATTATTGGTATTGTTTCTTTAAAATGTGTGCTCAGAGAACAGTGCAGTGAACTTGCAGCAAATATTTTATTCATCTACCTACATCAGTTTTATAATAGGTTGAAATACTGGATATATATGATCGAATTCGACTTAACGAACAACTAATAGATTGGTAAAACTGTTATCTATTGACATTACGAGCGTTAAGAAGGAAGTTCGATTCCCAAACTGTTTTAGACTTTTTCTTGTTTTTTTTGTTTTTTTTTTTTTCTTCGTATACACTTCGGTATTAGTGGTAGAACACAATCAAAGCAGAGTCTCAGCCAGTCCGTGTCATCCACATTCCCGCCGTCTACCCTGGGACCTACTACAATTGCGCCGCCGCGCTACTGCAAACTCAAGCTTTATTAAGCGGAGGATGCAAGGCGAAGGCAAAGGCAAAGAACCAAATCAATAAAGAGGATACCTGAAATAAACCGAATGAGCCTGTGAACTTCGAGGCGGTAGCTCCGCTAGCAGGCTACGGAACAGTGGGCAAATCTCCTACTTGTCCGAAAATATTCGATTCAAAAAACTGAAACAGTGCAAAACCGGAACGATCATTATACAATGACCTTTGGCATGACATTACGGACAAGATTGGCTTTTTAAAAGTCAAGAACAAGCTGCATATATTCGGCTTAAGCGAAGTGCAAAGAAATGGATTTGGGGAGCTGAAAACATCCAAGGGGTTAACTCTTCTCTATTCCGGCAAGGAGTATGAAGAAGATGCCCGTGAGCACGGTGTAGGAGGAGGATAGGACTAGGATCTCCCGTCCAACGCTGCAAAAAAAAGCCTCTTGGATTGGAAACCGATTTCAGACCGCATCATTACCGCTCGCTTCGACTCGAAGGCACGTAAAGTCACCATAGTACAGTGTTACGCCCCAACCAATACCTCCTCCGAAGAGGAAAAGGATGCTTTATACAGCTCACTTCAAAACACCATGAAGAACATACGCAGGCAAGGTATCATTATCGTTACAGTAGACCTGTAGGAAAACATGCGCTTGGAACGATGAACGCCAATGGGGAGCGGTTTCTCGAATTCTGCCAGAACAACAACCTGGCTATCGGAGGATCACTTTTCTTGAACAAAGACATCCATAAGTACACCTGGACATCATCCGACGGCGTCACTCGGAATTAGATTGACCACCTTGCCATAAGCTGCAGATGGCGAACATCACTGCTGAATGTGCGTAACAGGCGTGGCGCTGATATTGACAGTGACCACATGCTGGTAGTCGCTGAACTACACCTCAAAGTGGCAAATAGGGAGGGGGGAGTGGGAAAGAAAACAATTTGACGTACGTAAGTTGGATGCATCTACAATTGCAAGGAAGTTCGCTGCTAAATTGCAGAACGGCTTCTCCGTTATGAAGGCAGACGAAGACACATTAGAGTCGAAGTGGAATCGGATCAAAATGGTCTATCATGAAACCAGCTGCGACGTCCTAGGACACCAAATAAAGAAGCGTGACAAATGGGTAACGCAGTCGACTTGGGACCTTATTGAGGCTCGTAAAGCGCTCCACTTAAAAATCCTGGAGACACGCAGTGATACAGAACGGGCCAGCCTTTCGATTGCAGTATCGGCAAAAGCGCAGATGCATCTATCGCAGCGCCAGAAAAGATAGGCGGAGATGGGCTGACGATGTAGCTGATCGTGCACAACATGCAGCCGATACTGGCAATCTAAGAGAACTATATGATGCTACCAAAATTTTGGCTGGGACTCGTATCTATAGGATAAAGCCTCTAAGGGATAAGTAAGGAAGCCTGATCACGACAAAAAGCACGACTCCACCGAGCAGAGAAGAAGTTAACAGCGCGATACTCTTACTTAAGAGCGGCAAAGCCCCAGATCTGAACTTAATAACCTCGGAAATGCAATGAAATCAGATACACAAACTGTAGTCGAGACCTTAACACCCCTTATGGAAAGAATTTGGACCGCCAAAGAGCTCCCGAAGGACGGGAACAAGGGTCTTCTAATAACTGTGCCTAAGAAGGAAGATCTGATTCAGTACAGCAACTGGAGAGGAATAGCTCTGCTCTCTGTACCATCGAAAATTCTCACTACACTACTACTAGAGAGATTGTCAAGGGCAGTTGAACCTTTGCTTAGGAGAAAACAAGCAGGCTTTAGACCGAGTCGTGCCTGCACGGACTACATCAATACACTCCAGATCATCGTAGAGGAAGCATCAGAGAAACTTACGAGTATTTTACTTTAATTGACTTTGAAAAATCTTTTGACACCGTACGATGGTCTAGCATTTGCTCCCGACTAGATGAGATAGGTATCCCACATAAAATCAGGGACATTCTAATCTCTATCTATAGGAACTACACTTGTACGGTCGCGCACGATGGCCTCCTTTCTGAAGAAATCACAGTACATGCGGCAGTTAGGCAGGGCTGTCGCCTTTCTCCTCTGCTGTTCCTTATCGTTCTGGATAGCATCGTGCTAAGAAGAAATGGCAGCAAGCGACGCCGTATAGAGTGGGGGTTGACCGAAACACTGGACGACCTAGACGACGCTGACGACCGGTGCCTCCTCAGCCACAAGCAAGTTGACATGCAAGCCAAATTGGACGATTTACAACGCGAGGTGATTCTGGAAGGACTGAAGGTTAACACGCTGAAGACCCAAGAAATACGTACCTTTGAAAAAAACTCGACGCCACTGCTACTCTGCTCGGAACCTATTGAGCGAGTACAACAGTTCACGTACCTTGGTAGCGTCATGTTGGGGACTGGGGGAACGGAAGAGGACATCACTTCCAGGATAGCCAAGGCCAGGGTGACCTTCGCGCAACTGCGACCCATGTGGCAGTCCGGAAAACTAACTCAGAGAGTTAAATTAAAAATATTTCGCTCCAATGTAAAGTCTGTTTTGCTATACGGGTTCGAGACGTAGAGGGTTACCAAGAACATCACACAACGTGTTCAGGTTTTCGTCAACCGATGCCTGAGACAGATCCTCGGTATCTACTGGAACGAAAAGATCTCCAATGACGACCTTTGAGATCATTGCTCGGAAAAGCCGATCGGTCTCCAAATAAAACGCCACAAGTGGACTTGGACTATTTGGACACCCTAAGAAGAGCTCCTCCACGCTTCCTTTGTGGTATCCATTCCAGGCACATGCCAAGGCATATTCCTGGAATGGATACCACAAAGGAAGCGTGGCCGTCCTAAACACACGTGGACGTTCAGTGGCAGCGGAACTGAAGGCGATCGGGTTGACGTGGTCCGAGGCGAAGCGAATAGCCCAGAACCGAACGCGATGGCGGCGCACTGTGGACGACTTCTGCCCCACATGGGGGCCTTAGGACATTAAGTAAGTAAGTAAGATATACCTAATATTGCGATATAATAACATAGAAAGAAAATATTATTCTGAAATAACGACGTTTCTGAATAATATGTAACGTTGTTTCTACACTATTTATTTATTTTATTTTATATTCTGGAGTCTGGAATTTTAGCGCTTATAAAAAATATTTTGTATATAAAATGGTCCATTTTATTTTTTCTGTCGCTTATACCTTAACGAGAATGGAATCTGGAATGGAATCTGATCTGAAATATTAACTGTCGTATTAATATTCTGCAACATAAAATTTATTTTAAACAAGCAATCAAAAAGTGCAAATAATTAGAAATCTTTTTTTATTTATCATCTATTTTCAGTACTATGAAATAGTTTTGAACAAACACAACCCAATTTCTTTGTTTCCATTGCAACAACCACACCCATATTTACTGTTTTTCTTAGTTTACAATTATATCAACATTTCCCTGACTAACACCAGTTGCATTTTTTTTTGATAGCGTAGTATAATGAATAAACTTCAAGCGATTAAAGTTCAAAATGAGTCGAATACCAAACTCCAGCTATTCAGTACACTCCAGAGTTTCAACACTTAAAATTATAATCAGTAGTAAATGTTTAGATCTACAATATAAAAAGTTTTTTTTTAACCTAATCAATCAGGTGTGGTAAACTCAATTACTTGCATGCTGACTAAAATGTTAATTTGTTCGTATTTTATACTGTAATAAATCAGATCTTTATCTAACAAGCTTATACGTGAAAAAATGTTTAACATTCCTTTCTTTCTAAAATAGTAGCAATACACGAACACAGTTTATAATGTTTACTTGAACTGAAAGGTATAAAAATAATGCCGTCCCCTAATAACTATAACCTTCCAATTTGAATAAAAATAATTGGACTTCAACTCATTCTTGAATCAATTGTTTTATTATTTGAGCTATTTGAGTATAAAAATTGAGTAGAAGAAAATCCACAGTAAAAAAAAATACTTTGAGATGCTCCTAATTAGGACACAGACAGACATTATTTTATTTATATACGATCTTTAAGTTATACCCAATTACATGCAAATTCAATCTCGTACAAATAAGTCTACTTATCCTTACTTCAATCTTTGATAAGAAATCCAAAGAAAATGAATTAAATATTAATGTATTTATTATTCATTACATGCTCTCATAAATTAACTTCTACATGATATCCATACTATACTCACATTTTAAGATAGAAATCAGATATTTTAATACAAGTTTATTTTAAAGCAAAATATGTGAATGTGTATATTTTCATCTCTGACACATTTATTATTAATAAGCGTGAAAAAATTAATAAAAATTGTCTATCTAACATATAAATAAAATTTAATTATGTCTGTTTATAATTCCAAATTAACAGCTTTTCACTTCATACACATGCTGCAAAGATCGTATCTCTAAATCTCATCTTCGTGATTAAAAAAAGCTAAAATATAATCGTTTTGTCAATATCATTTCAAACACGAAAGTTATTATTATTCCATCTATAGTGTACAAAAATTGGCAACCTTAATGCTAAAACACTCTCTACCAGTTAACCCATAGTTTTAGAAGAGAAATACTAACGAGGGGTACAATAGTGAACCAACAAACAAACATACACAAAATTATCAACTATCAAAACTATCACACAAAAATATCCCAAACATGCTGCATAAAGCGATGGAACTCCTCACTCAGATGCGAAATAGGGTTACGACTGATTGCCATTTTACCAACCAATAATTTTACAAAGTCAGCCATTCGACCTATGGGTCGTGACTTCTGTGCATCAGCAATAGATAGGTTAGTGATCATATTCATAATTTGGATGCACTTAATCAATTTATTTTGTTAAATCGGTGATTATATTTTCTTGAAAAAAGTTATGTCACAGGCAAGCATGAATAGTGCACTTTTATATATAACTGTTCTAAAATAGTTGTAACTAAATAAAGAATCACTTATTGAATTTAAAATTAATGTTAAAATAACACCATAAAAATAAATTTAAAGCACAAACAGCTGTTTTCTCATTGATGTAAACTTTTCCATGAACGAAGCTTTGCTTCGAATATGTTACTAAAGAAAGTTTATAAAAAAGTTAAAACTAAATTTTGTAAGTAACGCTGTACGTCAATTGCTCAAAGTGAGTTATTATTTTAATATAATTTCAAAAAATCTTTACCGATAAAAATTTTAGCATTACCTGTTTGAGAAAATAGGATTAATGATAATATATATGTATCGATGGGATATATACCATTATACTAAGATCGTGACATTTATTTGAAGATACTCTCTATAAGAATATAAATAATGCGGTTAATACTCTCTCCATTGTAGTTCAGAAGTAATATTACAGTTTAATTTTGTAATTAATAATGAAAAAGTTAATAATTTAGATGCTTTGTATATTGTATCTGCACTCCTCTGTACCTTTATGAGTATAACACCTTTAAATTTGCAACTCGAAATTATACACCTCATAAAGCGATATTCAGAGCCTGCACTTTAACCTCCACAATGGGCATCTTTGTCCTCTTGGTGTATTTCAAATGCGTTTAACTCATGACAATTGGGTATTACATTAATATATCTTGAATTCATATTCCACATCGGGGATTATATTTTTTTAGAATGTTGTTAATTGTTTATTCCTAAGTAATGGATGAGATTTGCATATCAATAAACCCGGTTTTAATTTTAATAACGGAGAAGAGATGGAATTTTTTTCGCTTCATTATAATACTTCACCCTTTCAAGCTTTTATATAATTTTATGAAAGGGCTACGAATATTAGGAAGTCAAAAGATAACATATGGAAAGATTTCCAGACAAATTTTAATGTATTATATATATATATATATATATTTATGTTTAATCTTTTATTTTATAGTATTCTGCAAAAACCCTTAGTAAAAAGCTTAAGAAAAAATCCGTTACACTTTATTGGAGGACCTTTTTAATACATCTGGATAAGGGTATATTAAGTAGTCAATACGTAACAAGTAAAGAAGGGTACAGTAAAATAATAAAATTTTACATAATATTTACTAATAATTAATACAAAATAATTATTGGTCTCCGCACAATCTATAGCATTGATCAGTATAAAATAAAATCGTAGGATGTAGTAATTATTGGTAGTTAAATACAATGTTAGCTTCAATTCAATACTTTATTTTAACGGACACAGGAAAGTAATGGGCTTAGTTGATAAAATCGAATTTATGAAATCCTAATCGTTATAAACTTTTTTACTTCCATAAGATGTCTAACAGATACGAAATGCGTTTTTTTTCAACAAAAGTAATTTAACTTGTTATTGATAACTGCAACCTTGCTATATTTTATCTGTAATATCTAAAAACTTTAATGTAAGTAGGGAACCCAAATTTCTAGTTTCCAACTAGAAATTCTGCGATCCAGAGTTATTTTCTTAGTAGGAAATGAGTTTTCAGATAGAGCCTTTAAAGTGTAAATAATACTATTGTTTAGAAGCATTTAACTTATAAAAAATAACTAAAAATGCTTCAGGATTCAATTAAAAGAAACTATTATTATAGGTATTAGTATAAGATATTATTCTGTTTGAAGATAATTAAATAAAAAAATAAAATGAACTTACCAATTTAAAATATTTGTGAAAACAGTAAATGATTTAAATAGCTTCCGAAATTTTTGTTTGTGTATGAATGATATTTTCTGTAGCTATTTAAGATGTTAATAAAATCAATCACTCATGGTTTTTCTTTTAAAATTATCGTAAAGAAAAACAAACCGAATAACAACAAATATTTCACTTTGAATGTTTCTTAATATTATAATTTAACATTTTGTTACAAACCGCGTTATATACAGTTACTTGTGTAAATAAAATTTATTTTATTATTATTTATAAAGAAAATCATTTAGAAGTCTGTTACATTTCTAATTAACAATTGACAAAATATAAGATAAACATTTAACATTTTTGTGAAAACAATAAAAAATAATTTCTTGCATCATAATTAGATTTTATGAAAAAACAACTTTATATTTTTACGATATTTATTCAATTAACACATTTTTTTACATCTATAGCCATGTATTAGATGTTAAATAAAAGTAATACAATTACTTATTACTGTCACAATGAAAAGGCGGTTAAACAAACATGAAAGTAATGCTTAAATTTTTAACAATATACAAATTATAAAATACTGGAAATACAAATCATTTGCTTTCATATTATATATTTTAAAAATGGACCTATTTAAATTTAATTTAATAAATCATTCCAAAATGTAATAAATTGTAATAAAAAATATTTTTATTACACTGAAAGAAATGATTGCCTTTAAAACACCATTAAAAAAATATATTTAAAAAAGCCCAGGAGTTGTTAAATGTGGCATTCACATCACAAAAGGCTTCTAATTATGAAGTCTTAGTAAACTAACTGCAACTATTTGAAAATTATAAAAATAAATAAACCAAGAAAAACTAGAAAGGTGACATAGTTGTCAAATATAAAAATATAAGGGTAATTTTTGTAGTAAAGGAAGGAAGGAAGGAAAGTACTCTAATTCTGTGCCTAAATTGCGTACATAAATAATATCTTCTACATAAATTGTAATGTGTGTTGTATTGTTACATAATATTAAGTTGATGTTATTACTATCGGTATAAATTCTCATAGTATCCACCGCGGAGGATTCGGTAGATTCTTGTGTTGCATTTTTCATGAGCCGGAATATTGGATGAATTGTTGATTTAATTATTGTAATGGCGTCCCCGTGTTAACGTTATTCAAGTCATTCATAAAATACAAAGAAACGAAGACTATATTAAATACTTGAATAAATTGAGACATCCAATTTAACAGCTATATGAATGATGGTGTGTATTCAGTTGAATGAACTTGAATAATTCAGAGAAATGATATTAAATTAATCCTGCTTATGAAACCAATACATTGATTATTGAAGTTTAATATAAACTTTCAAACATTCAAAAAGTTTACTTTACTTACTATAAAATGAGTCCATACTCATTACTCATTATACCGATTGGATATCCTATAACAAGTATAGTACCATTACTATACTTGTTATAGGATATCCAATCGGTACCTTTTCTTTGGTAATGGGTCCTTTTAATACCTTTTAATGACAATAAAGCTTTAAAGCTCTGAAGGGAAGACACTTAAATGCCATAGTCTTAAACCCCTTCTCTACTTGTAGCCAGAAAATAACCAGATATCTGAGTCGCAATAAACGACCTGGAATCATTTAATATCAGATAAATTAATCATTGAACAGAAAAAAGGTTCAAAATTGTTCATCTTTCTTTTGAAGAAAGTAACAGTTACGACTGAATAAATAACAAAATAAATTCTTTTATGTCGTTGATGATACTTCTACTGAAATAATTTACCAATATAATGAACGTAATTTTAAAATTTGGTAATTATTAACTAAGTATAAAAATAATTCCGTATCTTTTGTAATTAAGTCGAGAAGTCGATATGTAAAACAATATATACATATTTATTTAATAAATATTGGCATCTGATTCGCATTGTTTATAGGAATTAATAACAAATACGTTACTTAATACTTTTAAAAAAAATAAATTAAATTTTCGATTTATTATTATTATTAATTAATAATAATTAATAATCATAATTAAAAATCTTTTTATTTCAGTTGAAATGATTTTGGATAGTAACTTGAGATTTGTCTACAAGTCATGTATAAACACTAAAAGATAAAGTATTAAGTAAGTATAAAATACTATTTTCATAAATATCTCAACACTACAAGAGCGTAGGAACTCAACATATTCTATATTCTGAACCAATCTTTCCAGAGCACTGTTCAAGTGCTTGTCGATGGCGTCACGGATTTACTTTTACTATTCAGAATAAATGAGGAATGGCTGTAGAGAATTGAGAAGTGAGTTATTATGGTAGTTATTCGAGAAATATTTACGAATGGAAAATCTTTCAGCTCTATTGTCAAAAAGTAAAAATCAGGTCAAAACGAGAAATCGCGTTTCATGTCTCTGACCGTCGACTAAATATTCAAATTAATTTTTCGTGTTATCTTGCAATCATATTTTCTAATTTTTTTTCTTTATTCTATTTATCGATAAATTGATGACAAATATCGACATTTTATTTTTCTAAATCAAAAATAGGCTATAGATTTAGATCTCCAATGTTTTAAGAGTTATTAAGACTAGTTCAGTATTTTCAGAGTATATTGATAACAAACAAACAAACAAACAAACAAACAAAATTCTTCTTTACATTGATATAATTATGAATACTTGAACACATATAAGACAATAAAATAATAACTTTATGTTTTGTTGTAAGCACAATTTATATCAAGTATTCATTTCATCCATTTTCCTCTTTCACAACAAATGAACCACAGTCAAAGTTTCATATATTCATGTAGATTAGATAAAACTTGTGGCATTTCATTACGTTTTCCTATCTGTCTACATTTATAAAGTCTGCATGACATTCGTGTAATATATTTGGATAATGAGGACGTTTATCATGAGTATTAAACACAGTCCTAAGCTTCATTTATTGATTATGATTTCGTCCTTTATTATTGAAAAGTTAAATTTAAAGTACCTTTTTTTAAGTCGGTTTTGTTAAAAGACTTGAACAAACAACTATTTTTTGTTCATTATATATTTTCTTACATATATATGTATATATATATATAAATAAATCAGTGTTTGTTTATTTGCCTCTTGTGAATTGTAACCTGTCAATCTGATTTTTTATTTTTTCTGTATAAGTCTCTCTGTCTGTCTTGAGTTTTCTGAAATTTAATTTATAATGACATTTTATTCAAAAGGTTTCAATTTTAGTATATGCACCACTCACCATGCCATGATGAACGCCACATAAAAACTTGGAATTGAAATTTATACAAACGTTCATCGTCTTGAAAATGACTTAATGTGATGTCTAGTTTTATTCATATTTCTTTCAATACATCATATCCATGAGAATGTTATTTTAAGTATTCTTCAACTCGACTTCGACGTCAATGTCAAAAAATATTACGGAAGCGTGAAAAAATGTTATAAAACGCTTGCTGACATGTTTTTAATATTTTTTGACGTTTTCCTTTTATGTATCAGTATTTTAAAAACTCTGATTATTTTAACCCGAATGCTATATTTAGATAAGCAAAATTCTATAGCCAAAACCAATATTTCACAAAACCACTAGGATTTTTTAAAAGAATATATTATTCAAACATTATAATCCACATCTTAGAAAGAAAATTGAGCTCAATTTCTCACAATTCAAACCTGAGTAAGAAACTACCCTATTTGACTCGTCGAGCACCACGCGCGAGCGAAGCGATTCCTTTTCAGCTTATAAAAATGCTCTCGTAAATATTTCAGCAGATATTGTTCTCTATAAGTGACATTTCTTTAAAAAATAGTATATTTAATAAATATATTACTTTTTCCATTTATTTTTTGGAGTTTTCCAAAATGTTAGATAACTCCAACATTTTAGAGGTTGGAAGTGTCAAGAAATCATATTTCAGACATTACGAATATGTTCCATAAAACTATAAACTATTTTATTATTTATTGAGACAAAACTTTTTTCTTTAAACAAGTTTTTCATCCGATAAACTTCAAGGGAAAATAATGACCAAAAATGCGGCCAAATATTAAATCACAAGGTCTCCAACTCCCAAAGCCATTGGTATTTATTGATGCATATCGATTTTTTGCTACGCGCTCCATTAAACAACTTTTTATAATTACATTTAATATAAGCTGATCATGCCCAATTCACTGGTTGTCAAATACTTTTACTTGTGATGATATTATATTTTATGGTTCACAGTATTAGGGGTTCAGGATTTTATTTCCTCTCTTGTACACTTTTTTCTTCTTCCTCAGATTTTACGAGCACAGGTCTCGATCCCGTTCTAATGTCGGGATAAAAGAATAGCCTCCGTTACTTGCTGATAATTTAGCTTTAGAATTTAGAGATCACTCAATATATACTAACAATCAAACAAACCTCTTCTCTTTATAAAATACATTTCAAATGTAACAAGCTTATAGAAATAATCAAGTAATTATTTATTGATAAATACCAATATTACTGTCGATTTTAACTAGATGAGAGATATCTGATAGTGGACTGAGTCGGTAACTTGAAACGGGTCAAACATTGTTTAGCTATTAATGGTAATATTTCTGTTAATAGTAGCATTTAAAAGCTGAAGGACACTGACAAAACTCTACCATTACAGAAAAATTAAGAATTTACTTAGGCTTACTTTCATAAGTACCTTCCATCTAGATGGCGCCATATAAGGCTTTTAGAAAATCACGCAGATAGTTGGCAAAGTAAAAGTTAAAATCGGTCTGATTACTATACTTTATAGTTTATATTTATAATTTATATTTGTCTATGAAAAATAAATATATTTGTCGGGTTTTGGTCAATGCGTGCCGACTACTCGGAGTGGGCTGCTTTTATAGTCGATTCAGAAGGAAGGAGAAATTGTATTTTCTCGAAGTACCCGCAACTTGCGTTCGGTGTACGTTCCACCGGCGCCCATTGGACGCTGTTCCTTGAAGCCGCGCATAAATAGCGTGACTGCCGACACGGCCATTCTGACGATCACTCGCCCTCGAGTGATTCTGCAGAACCAAAATACATCATCATCACTATATAACTGGTCTAGGTTAAATACCACTTGGTAAAAACCCCTACAGTACGAACATGAAACACTGGTCTAGGTTAAATACCACTAGGTTAAAACCCCTACAGTACAAACATGAAACACTGGTCTAGGTAATTACATTCTGTAAGAACCCCTGCAGCTTAAAACACACTGGACTAAAACACTGGTCTAGGTAATTACATTCTGTAAAAACCCCTGAAGCTTAAAACATACTGGACTAAGTCGTCACCCACTAAAGCAGGTGAGACTCCTACAGCGCATCACAAAACTAGGTCGTCACCCACAAAAGCAGGAGAGACCATAGTCATTATTACTCATAAAATTCTATCACACCTTTAGTATTATCTACACTGAGTGTTCGAGAGCTGACAGATAAAGTTTCTTCAGAATCATTTGACGGAACACAGATTTTATCTGCCGACACGGTCCCTTCATTGCTATCAACATTCTCATTACTATAGTTTTCAGAAATTTCTAAATACCCTTCTTGCCCATTAGGTACTTCCCTTAAATTTTCATGAGAAAACTTATAAATTCTATTAGAACCGTTAATATGTTTAAGTTCATAACGGTCATTATCTAAGACAGTAACTACCTTAAAAGGCCCCTTAAACTTATTGTCTAATTTTTTATTTATTTATTTATTTATTTCTGTACCATAAATTACAAACAAAGACATTATAAACAAAGAAAATTTAGACTAAGGATAACTTATCTCTTGCAAGAGATCTCTGCCAGAAACCCTTGGTTATTGGAAATATTTATTGATATGGGGTATAGGTACATATAACATAAACAAAATATAACATAATGGCTTTAATATATCAATATTTTATATACTTACATACTAATATACATAAATATAAATATATATATATATATATATATATATATATATATATTTACATATACTTATATACACAACTGTCTACACAAATACATATAACTAATGAATATATTGTAAGTAAATAATTGATGCCGATTAATGCGAGGAAAGTGAAAATAGGTGCTTTTTCAGTCTAAACTTGAAAACAGTAGTAGTGGGAAAGTCTTTATAAATAAAATCAGGTAGTGAGTTCCAAAGTTGCGCAGCAAGAACAGAAAACGACTTTAGATAAAAATTTGAATTGTATTTTGGCACTTCCAGAAATTTCGGTGCAACACAAGAGCGTTCAGGTCGATTTCTGGGGGAGGATAATTGGAAGCGTTCCTGAAGGTATGTCGGACCATAATTTATTAAAACATTATATAACAGTGTTAGCACATGCATATTCCGGCGAAGGCGAATGGGGAGCCACTTTAATTCACGGCGGTATTCGGAAACGTGATCGAATTTGCGCAAGCCGAAAATAAAACGAATGCACAAATTCTGGAGTCGATCTAATTTATCAAGTAGCTCATTAGTCGCATCTAAATAGCAAACGTCAGCGTAGTCGAGTATAGGGTGGAGGAGGGATTGTGATAGTATAATTTTAGTTTTCAGAGGAAGGAAATTTTGAAGTCGTTTAAGGGAATGTATGGAATGGTGAAGCCGCTTACTTACATCATTTACTTAAACTACCCAACTTAGGTGACAGTCTATAATAAGTCCTAAGTTTCTTGCATTGTCTAGGTATAGTATTGGAGTTCCATCATAGACTAGGCATTTGGCAATTTTGTTTGGTGTCTTTCTTCACATTTAACAAAAACAAATTCACCCAATGAAAATGGTTTAATCCTAGCTTTCCCCTTATTAAACCGTATAGTATCAGCTTTAGCTGCCTTTTTAATATTTTGTGATGCAGATGAACGAACCGACTCGACATTAATTGTAGTTGGTTCAGAGGAACTAGGAGTTACTTTTGCTAAATTAAGCGAGTTGCCTTGAATACCAAACATAAGTTCCAGAGGTGTGAAACCTGTGGTTCTAGAGCGTGTACTATTGAGAGCAAGTTGAATCTCTCCTAGTTCATCCTGCCAAGCATTACAAGTATTACACTCTATAACAGTAAGGATGTTTTTCAAAGTTCGCATGACCCTTTCAACCTGTCCATTGACTCTACTGGAGCCGGTTGCTATTAAATGGAGCTCGATTTTATTATCATTACAATTTTTTTTTTAAATTCAGCGCAGTCATAACATCTTCCCCTATCTGCAATAATACGTTTTGGAACACCAAATAAATTAACAGCGCTTTTTACTGCCTTTACTGCGTATGATGAACTTAAGGTGGGCGTATATTCAAGCAATACAAACTTTGTAAAGGCGTCTATTAAAACTGAGCAATATTCCTTCCTATCACTTTTGCCCGAAAGTTTTCCCGTCAAATCTACATGAATAGTGTGCCAAGGGACTGGATATTTTGGAATGGAATGTAACTGCATTTGTTTTGCACCTGAAGGACCCTTAGAAGTCTTACAAATTACACAGCAATTGATAAATTTTCTCACAAACTTAAAGATCATACAGCCTATCTAAAGTTTTTTCATATCCTAAATGTTTTAACTCGTTATGAATATGGCTAATCAGGGACGAAACCAAAGAACGAGGGACAATAGGTAGGCAACTAGAAACTCCTCTACGTTCAATCTTTCTGTACAGTACTCCCTGCCTAATTGTATGTACGCGATATTTCTACAGGTAATTGATTATTACGTATTTTGGACATTATGTCTGAAAGTTCCGAATTACGTTCCTGCTCTACTACTAACCAGCCTTTATGTAATTCTAGAAAAATTTTTGCTATGGGTTCAGTGTTTGGCAAATTACGGGATAAGAAATCTGCATGAGCCATTTTACGACCTTCTTTGAACACGATATCAAAATCGTAAGCTTGTAATATAATTGTAAGCCCACCAACGGTGAACTCTTGGAGTTTCATTACGTGATGAGTTTCATTATATTATTGAATAAGAATTGCACCATACCCTTCACTACTTGCATCGGTATGGAGTTCAATAGGTAAAGAAGGATCAAAAACTTTCAGAAATACATCCCTATAATCAACGCAAAGTCGTGAACTACCGTCTTTTTTGTCAACAAAAATTATAGGGCTGGCAAATGGGGACGAACTGTCTCTTATAATATTTGCCATCAACAATTGCTCAATGTTTTCATCAACTATCTATCTATCGTTTTGAATTTTTGCTATCGTTTTGAATTTTTGCTTTACAGACGATTTGCTCTGTACTACTAACACTTCTTTTACCGATACCGGTCATATTGATCAGGTCATGCGATCTTTATCCAATAACTTGGTGTGAAATACTCTGTCTTATTAGACTGCACTCGGAACCGGAGTCAAAAATGAAATCAAACGTTATACCACTACACTCCATAACGCCACGAACAGTCTTTGAACAGATGTTGACTTCTTTGCTTCCAGCTGCGTTTTGCTCCTTTTTCGTGTTGTCAGTTCTCATCGGGCAGGTGGTGATAACGTGGCCTAGCTCCCGCAGACGTAGTACGTAATTTGTGGCTTCTGGTTCCCACGTTTATCAGCGACGCTGCTTGAAGAGCGAACTTGAGTTTTGTTTCTGTCACGGCAATCGGCGGCGCGATGACCAATCTTGCCACAACTAAAATCTAAGGACATTATCAAAGTGATCCTGAATAAGCATAGGACGAGAGAACTGAGCTGTCAAAGTTTCCCGTATACCTTCCCATTGGTATTGACTGGGAGGTAATTTAGTGAGTAATGTGGCTGCACACCCCCTGAGACAATGGGTTAACGTCATAATTAAATCAAGCCCTTTTAAATTTTTGGACCTAATTATGGTATCTGATAATCGACACCAGCCCTCTATGTCTAAATTGGGGTTGTCGGGATCGAACGGTACCAAAGCTGTGGGAGATTGCGAAGCATTGGACCGAGACAGCAAAGCATCAGACAATTTCGAGAAAATCGCTTCTAAACTACTGAGCGGTAGCGTTAAGTTCTCTTGCAGGTTCTGTGTGGTGCCAGAGATGGGCGGAGAATCCGATCCCACTTCTGATGTCGGGTTTTGGTCAGACATCAGGAAGAAAATTCAAATAGAATAACAAAATTTATTTACAGTTTAAACACACACAGAACAAAAAGAATAATTTGATTGATACAATTGTTACAACAGTTACTTACTAACGCGTAACAGAATTACAATAATTAAATGAATGAAATTAATCAGTAAGGCTATGTCGGGCGGTCACATAGGGCCTACTAACTGTCAGGGACAGAGTTCGGGCACCCACCGCAATACGAGCACTACTTATTGTCAAAGACAATTTTCGCCGCTCAATGCCTATATGGTGTATTCGACTATCAAGAGACAGTGATCCGTACACCGAGACGCAATCATTAGAAATGCGTGCCGACTACTCGGAGTGGGCTGCTTTTATAGTCGATTCTGAAGGAAGGAGAAATTGTATTTTCTCGAAGTACCCGCAACTTGCGTTCGGTGTATGTTCCACCGGCGCCCATTGGACGCTGTTCCTTGAAGCCGCGCATAAATAGCGTGACTGCCGACATATTTATATATTTATTTTTCATAGACAAGTAATACCGAGGTATTCTTCAAGAAATATTTTTAAATGGCAAATCTTTCACTTTTATTGTATAGTGACTACAATATGTAAATTAAATATTCTTTTATTTATATATTGTAGTCACTATCTGTTGCTTTTTTGTCTCATTTATACTTAAGTATGTTTTTTTTTTGCTATTGCCTAATAATGCTGGTAGGGAACAGAATGTAATTGTGTTTATTTTATTTAGGTTATATATATATTTTATATTATTTATTATTATACTATAAACTGTGATGAGAAATTCTATTTATTGTAATAATATTGATTCAGATAATGACAGCGTTTGTTCTTATGCCACGGCTTCATCGGAGGATAGTTTTCATAGTGCTACCATGCCTTTGAACTTAGTTTTAGACACTACATTTTTAAATTCAAAGAAAAATTTTAATGTAATACACATAAATGCTCAAAGCATACCTGCTCATTTTCCCGGTCTTTTAGCTTCTTTCGATGTCAATAATATAAATGCAATTCTTATTTCTGAGACGTTTCTAAAACCTTGTCTACCGTCAACATCATATACACTCCCGGGGTTTATCTCATACGAAATGACAGGTAAAGGCGGCGGTGGAGTAGCTGTATATCTACGCAATCATATTCCATTCTCTATTCTTGACAAAAAAAAAAAAATATTCGGAATCTTCTGAACATCTTTTTATTCAAATCCTTATTGGTTCCTCTAAACTTTTACTTGGAGTATTCTATAGTCCTTCCCTTAACATCGATTACTTTGATACTTTTGAAGAATTATTAGAAAAATATGTTCCGAACGTTGATCACACCATAATAATGGGGGATTTTAATACGTGTTTATTGAAAAACAACTCTCGCTCAGCTGGTTTAAAATGTATTATCAAAAGTGCCAATCCTACCATCTAATCATCATCCTAACATCTAACGCCACACACTTTTTCCCTCATTCTCTTTCATCTTTGTTGGACTTGAGCATGTCTTAAGCGTGTCTTCTTCTGACCGTGTTCAGCCACATGGACAACTGAATGCAGAAGCTTTTTCCTATCATGACCTTATCCTATCATGTGTTGTATAAAATCCGACCGCCTAAAATCAATTAATATCTTTTCGTACTTCACCATTAAAACGCATTTTTTTAAGTCGCTTCTGACTAAAAAATAAAACATTGAAACCTAATTTATTCAATATATTGGGTAGACCTCGAAGAATTCGGTTTGCCCATTCATTTGTACCCGACTTTCGAATTTTGGAAAAATTTCTTCACAGGAGGTCTTCTTATAACCCCCCGAGTCCGAAATGACCATTGGTCAAAATGTTTATATATATATATATATGCGTGCGTGCGTCCAGAATCGACTTTTGTCAGCACGATAGCGGCCGCAGTTTCGCCCGGATCGCTTTCAAACTTTGCACAAAAATCAACCATCAAAAAATGAAGGTCAAGTTCGTTAACCAGAGAAATCCGGATACAGGGGGCGCTAGGGCCTCACTTTTTCTGATTTCAGTTTTTCGACCATAACTTTTTCCCTATATAAAGAAGATCAATCGCGTTCATATTATATGATGGCTTTGATGAATACCTATAACTAATGTAAATAAACCGAAAACCTAACTTCAATAACTTAGGGGTGGGGGTAAAAAAACCGAAAATTTTTGGAAAAAAAATCATAACTTTTTTCTGGTAAACATTCTTACATTACAAGTATTTTTAATAGAAAGGTTATTTTTTACTTTAAATTTAAATACTAAAAGTTTTTCCGTAAAAGGTACCGTTTTTGAGAAAAAAAATAAAAACCACTTTTAGCTTGAAAATTTTAGGTAGGTACCACGGCAACTTTTTTCTGGTAAACATTCCCTCCTCGCAAATATTTTTAATAGAAAAGTTATTTTTTACTCTAAATTTAAGTATCAAAAGTATTTCCAAAAAAGATACCTTTTCCGAGAAAAAAAATAAAAACCACTTTTTGTGTTTTTATTTTTTTGAGTTACACACGAGGTCTACCCACGCGTGTCCCCCTGCGGGCACGGATTTTTTTTGTTCTTAATTATTTAGTATTAATTAATTAAGGATAGCTTATATTTTGTGCATTTCTAACAATTAGATATTTTTATTTTTGTACGAGTATATTTTGAATTTTCTGGAATGTTTAATTTTACAACACGCCATTCAAGAAATCATACGAGTGACAGTCATTGTTTTATGTATGAAATGAGCTAAAAAAATATTAAACAAATATTAACTTGACTTTAAGAATTATTATCTCACACTGATAGCAACTACTTTCAAAATATAGTTTATTATAACATTTTATTTAAATGGTTTCAATTTTATTCTCTGGTAGTATAAGAATAAAATTTATACTTACCATGCCGTCTTATTAATGAAAGCCACACAAAAACTTAGAGTTAAAGTATACTTAGGATATTATTCTTAGCATTCTTCGACATGGACGACGACATTCAACTTTTTGGAATTCTTTTAAAATATTAGAGTTATAGAGATATAAAGCGTCAAGAAATCATAATTCACCCTTTACGAAAATGTTCCAAAATAACTAAAAACTATTTATGAAGACGAAACTTTTTTGTCTAAACAACTTTTCCATATAAACTTCAAGGGGGAAAATAACGAGGAAAGTAGAACCAAATGTTGAATCACAAGGTCTCCAACTTTCAGAGCCATTTTTGTTTATTACAAAATATTATCGATTTTTTTATCGAACTCCATTATATAACTTCTGAAAATTAGATTTCATATAAGCTGATCAGGACCGATTCACTGTCACAGTTAAACATTTTTACATATTATGATTTTTTTTTCAGGGTTCGTAGTAACAGAGGTTTGGGATTTTATTTATGTACGTTTTGTTTCTTGTTTTGTGCACTTTTTTCTTGCTTACTCCCGTTTTAGGAGTGCAGGTTCCTAACATAACATCTGGATCAAAAGTAGTGTATGTTTCTCGTAGCGTTGGTAATGTCGCTTTCATCATCTGCAAGAATTTTTACAATGTAGTACTTGGAATTATCTAATACATACAGTCCTACAATCAAACCTTTTCTCTTTATATATATATATTATTAGAATTCCGATAGTTGGCAAAATAAAATCTGATCAGATTGTCAGACCAAATTTAGGTATCATAATATAAGTACATGGTCTTTATTTATTATATAAATATTACCAAGTTATTATTATAGTACTTCGAAATAAGTTTTCGAATGGAGAATCTTTCAGCTCAACTGTCGATTGCAGTAAAAGTCAGGTCATAAACGAAAAATCGCATTTCGACCCAATGCATATATTAGAAAATAAAATAGTAAGATATATTTGATATACATAAAAGTCAATAGATTGTTAAAAGTAAACACAAAATTTGATGACCAAATAACAAAAAAATAAAGTATGGTAGGTATTCGTTTGTGGGAGGAGCCGCGAAGAAACACTAGTCATGGATAACTAGAGCTTTTTTTTTTAACAGTTTCATAGTAAGAGAGCAGGATTAAAACAATAACCCTTTGGTCTGTAAGATATCTAACTAGTAGTTAAATTTTTTTAACAATTACTTTTAATTTGAAAAGAGTAAGTTGAGTAGTTTGTCTATTGGTGAAATTGAATTTATTTTGTGTATGTAAAAAAAACGGGTATCTTAGTATTTCAATTGCTAATATATGAAATCAGTTAAAATGCGATTTCTCTTTAAGTTTTTATTATACTGCAATGGACAATAGATCTAAGAAATTTTCCATTCGACAACATTTCTCGAAAAGTAATATTTATATATAAAAATATATCAACTCGTATGATATACTAGGGGCGCCAACAAGCCGTGCCAAACAACAACAAACCATGCCGTTTGCATATTGAGCAAAGCGAGGCCAGTGTATTCACTCATCGTTTCCCATTGACTTGAATGGGATACCACTTTTATGACATGATGTTAAAAAAAATTTTTTTTTTACAGTTTTCATTTTTTTTTTTAAAAACCATCACCTAATGTGTGTCTTTTTGTTTGCAAAGTTTCATAATTTTTTGTCAAGTAGTTTTTGAGCCAATTCGTGACAAAGAATGCAAAAAGTCTCCAGTAAAACGCTCCGCTCACTTCGCTTCGCTCAATAAATCGGTTTTGAGAATCCGATCTCATTTTATTTACCAACTATCGCAGAGCTTTTCTATAAACCTTATTACGCAATCCAGATGGAAGATGCGGGTAGCTTATGAAACAAAGCCTAATAAGTAGATAGTTGGTTTATCTTTAATGGTAGAGTATTGTTATGTGTCCTTGGCTTGAATATTACTATTAACTGAAATATATCACATTAATTTTAAACATTTCAAATTATAGAGTCAGTTAATTGTGAGAGATAGTTAAAATCAACAATAATATTGCTATTTATCAATAATATTACTAGAATTTGTCTATAACCATAATATTGAAAACTGTTTCTCCTGTTAAAAGTTACATTATCAGCGAGTACTAGTGGCTTTATCTCGATATTGCAACGACATCTGGACCTATCAATGCGTAAACAATCGTAAAATTGTAAAGAAAGTGAACAAACGAGAGGACAGGAAATGAACAGAATGAACAAAAATTAAATACTCAAATGTTAAAATACAATAATTTTTATTTTTTCGAAATATCGCATTATTACCATACGGTAACAAATAAAAACTAAACTTCAAAGAAAAATTAAAGATCGCGTGCTTATACGTCGAAGTCGAATTAAAGAACACTTAAAATAATATTCTAAAGGATATGAAGTATTGTCAGGAACACGAATGAGACGAGATATGACGTTAAGTCATTTTCAAAACGACGAAAATTTGTATAATTTTAAATCCCAAGTTTTTATGTGGCATTCAATAATACTATGGCATGGTAAGTATTATATTTATTCTTATACCAGATAATAAAATTGAAAACATTTTAATAAAGTGTTATAATTAAATTCATTTTGTTTGAATCTAGTTGTTATATAGTGCGCGTTTTAATATTTCATACAACAGTTTCATCCTGGCTATAAATGTAATGACTCTCAATTTAAGAAGATTTCTTTTCCATATTATATATTAATTCTTATGAATAAAATATCATAATATTCAAAATGAAATGTATCATTTTCTTAATATTTTACTTGTTCCACTTTTTTTGAGATTAAATTTAAAAAGTTGGTCAGATCAAGAGGTATGCGTTTTTAAGAGTTTGTGAAGTCATTGGGGTCGTATATCATTTACTTAATTTTTTAATTTTAATTTGACATATTGTTATCTCATTTGATGGACATCAGAAATGCCTAGATGATAGTTAGATATATCTTATGGAAACCTATATCGCTTTTGCTTGAATGCAGAGACTCAACGCTATTCTCCTGTTGGAGACTGATATCGGAATAATCTCCGAGCACCATTTGCCAGCACCAGCTGCCTTAAAATTATGAGTTATGTACGTGTAACCCTACATTTACTCGTCAACGTCGTCTATTATTCACTATAGGTCAGTTCTATAAGTTGTATGTATGTATAGTATGTTTTTCAAATTTGGATGTACGAATCCTAATTCAGTATTAAAGCAATGCAGATTTATCGATCGTTTACATCATCAGGATTTCACATTTTTTATAGTTTTGGGTGGAAAATAAAGATATCTTCTAAAAAATGGTGGGGTTAGCTATGGAGATCTACAATTATCAAAGGGTTTAATTTTTCGAGTTATGTGGAAGAATATTCGGTTTATTATAATAACATTTAACATAAGATTAGATTAAAAGACATTAGGAGTATTATAAGAACAGGCCTGCTTTGACATAGCGATACAAGCAGCACTTAAAATAGTTTCGTTAAACATTTTGTTGTTAAAACATAAATAACATTATCATTTCATCATCTTTACATATAAATAAAGATATAGCAAATTATTTAAGTCTATTTTTATTTATACTTAGTAAATTAAACTCCTTAGATAGCGTATGAAATTGTCAATAAAAATTTTAGCCATCAATACGAAACATGAAATATCATTTCATTGTAACGTGAAATAAAAACCCCTTTAACGAATATACGAGGAGTATGAAATCCGCACAGTTACAGTTTATACGGAGAAGGAGTTCATGAAGCTAATATTTATACGAATAATCCGTTAAAAATGTATTAAATTAACAAAAACGTACATTACATAAATTACCACGCGTTTGGCACAAATAGATTTAAAGGTTTATTGTTAAAATAAAAATTTTCATAATTAAAATTATAATTTAAAGATAAATACAATGATTTTGGAGGTGTATCTTTTTAAAAAATATGTATATAGGTATATATTTATTAATAAATATCAGTGGCTCTGGAAGATTAGAAGATATTTTGCATTACTTACCACCTCCTAACAGTCCCGACAAAAAAGTGTTTCTTAATAAATAACAGAATAGTTCACTGTCCCTTTTGGATATTTTTCGAAATGGTTTCACATAACTCCAACAGTTTGAAAGAATTTAAAAAAATCTTTATTGAACCTATTAAGAAAAAGCTACGAGATTTAGTTGAGAAATGTAGAGGAAAATAGTCGGACTTCCGTCGGAGAAACTTACGAAAATATTTTTACACGAGCTGAAACGGAAACGCTTAACTCGTGCTTTATGCTCGCTCGGTCAAACAGGGTTATTCCTTAGCCGATCTTTAAATGTAAGAAATTGAGCTCAATTTTCTTTCTGATGTTGAAAAGTGGATTATAGTATCTGAAGAATAAATCCATATTTTATATTCTTAAAAAAACTCCTAAGTATTTGATAGTATTATATTTATAATGTTAAAATAAACCACAATATGTTTTACTATATAAACTTGTTTATCGAAGTATTGCATTGAAGTTAAAATTTTAGAATTTCAAGAACAGTAATAAATAAAAAGAAAACCCGAAAGAAAAATTAAATATGGCGTGCTGACACGTCGACGTCGAGTTAAAAAATACTTAGAATAATATTCAAATGGATAAGATATATTGTCAGGAATACGAAGAAAACTAGGCATTACGTTAAGTGGTTTTCAACACGATTAATTCTGTACAAATTTAAATCATAAGTTTTTATGTGACTTTCATCAACACCATGGCATGGCGAATATTGTATTTATTCTTATAACACATTATAAAATTGCAAGTCATTGAATAAAGTTTCATTATGAATTATATATTTTTTTTAAACTAGTTATTTCCTAGAATCTTTTAATATTTCTTAGAAGCAATTACATATTTGTGTATTGTTTTTCTGTTTTACTGTTTTCACAAACTTTTCAAGTTGGTTAGTTAATTTTGTTTTCAATTAATTATCTTCAAACCAAATAATAATTTATAGTAAAAACGCTATCGTAATATTTTCTATTAAAATAAATCTGCATTATTTTCAGTAAATTTTTATAAATGTAAAAATTTCATCAAGTACATCGAAGTTCCAATCTGTCACACCCATCTGAATGTTCGTTGCAAATAAGACAATAAATAAAGCTTTACCTAGAAATGTTAACTTGAAATTTGGATTCAATGGTCACATATACCTTTTTAAATATAACCGATAAAACAGAAGGTTGTAATTATTTCTAATTAGTTGAATAATTTTTTGTTGAAAAAAAAACGTTGTCCGTCGTATCTATCAGACTTCTTTCGGAAGTAAAAAAGTTTATAATGATTAGGGTCTTATAAATTTGATTTTATCAACTAAGCCCATTAGTTTCCTGTGTCTATGTCCGTAAAAACAAAGTATTGAAATGATGCTATCATTATATTTAACTACTAATAACTACTACATCCTACGATTTTATTTTATAATCATCAATGCTGTAGATTGGTACGGAGACCAATAATTATTCAATATCTTACATTTTTAGTATAGGCTCTAAATATATTAATTATTTTACTTTATTTATACCATATAATATATAAATTTATATTATATATATTTATATATTATATGGTATTCTTCCCTTCTCTATTTGTTGCAGGTAGGGACTGTATAATGTACCTTAATCCACATGTGTGAAATAAAATCCTGCCAAAAAGTGTAACGGATTCATTAATAAGTTTTCTAATACGGTTCTTACAGAATATCTATTATAAAACAAAATATTTATTTGTACATTAAAATGCTTTTTGAAAAAAAAAATACTGTCCATATGTTCTCTTTTGATTCGCAATATTTGTAGCTATTCTTTTATAAAATTATATGGAAGCTTGAAAGGGTGAAATATTATAATAAAGCGAAAAACATTCCATCTCATCTCCAGTATTAATATTAAACCGAGTTTATTGATATGCAAATCCCATCTATTACTTAGGAATAAACAATTAAAAACATATTCTAAAAAACAAAATCCCCTATGTGAAACATGAATTCAAGATATATACTCGTAAATGTAGTACTGACTCAATTGTCATGAGATAAACGCATTTGAAATACATCAAGAGAACAAAGACCATTGTGGAGGTTAAAGTGCAGGATCTGTGAATATCGCTTTATGAGGCGTATAATTTCAAGTTGCAAAGGTATAGAGGAGTGTTGATACAATATACAAAGTATCAAATATATTTACTTTTCTTCAATTAGTGAATCATTAACATTTCATGACAAACTAATATATGTCCGTAATTCCGTCTGCGATTACGAAATTGCATTGTAACATTACTTCTGAGCTACAATGGAGAGAGTGTTATCCACATTTTCCATATTCTTATAGAGAACACCTTCAAATATTTGTTAGGATAATATAAAGGTATATATCCCATCGATACAAAAATATTTCCACAAATCCGATTTTTTCAAACAAGTAATGTTAATATTTTTATCGATAATGGAAAATAGCTGAAAAAATCTACCGTGTAGACTTGCGCTAATTGTTGAGTTGCATTTTTCATGAGCCTGACTTTCGGATGAATCGTTGATTCAATTATTGGGATGGCAAGTGTGATATAATTGAACATTTTGTTTAATAAGTTCGTCTCATTGCTGCAATGATTTGATAGAACATTCTGATATATTTTCTTTAATAAAGATTGATATTATTGTGACTAAGATGAATCTTGTTAGTAAATTGATATATAAAATAAAATAATAACATTCTATTTAACTGACGTACAATAAAATAATTATGTAATTATATTGAAGTAAAATAAAATCAATATTTATATATTAAAAACTAGAGCATTTGAAATAATTTAAACACCCTTCAGTTCAATCTATTTAAAGTCAGTCAAGTGGTGTTCCGTTCGTTGAGGCGTCAACTACTCTTACTATGAACGATTTCAATCGTAACGACAATCAAAACAACAATGAACAACAAGTAAAATAATGATCCGTGATCCAATAATGAAGTTAATGTTTAACAGTTTATTGAATGCTTCTTTGAAATTATAATTATATTTGCAATAATTGTATTATACTTTAGTTTGAATATTCCTCAAAGAATTTATTTGGTTCAGAAATTTAACTATTATTAGTGATTAACAAGTCAATGTACTCCAATGTTGAAAATTTTTAATATATTAATAATAAACATACTGATAATTTTATTAAGCATAGTAACATGCATTATTAAATAAAAGAAGCTAATAAAAATTCGAGGTGTCTGTTACTCGACTCTGAAGAGGAAACGTCAGTCTTTGGGGCAATGTATACAGTTTTAAACAAACATGCAGTAAACTTTCAAGGCTTAGTCTTCTTTACAAGTTTTAACTCATAGTTTATAAAGTATAATAAAACCCTATCGTATCAATGTGAAAAATATTTCACTTGATTTGGTATCTTCAGGAATTTGTCATTATTAAGATCATACATTACTAATTAGGAAGATCTGAATATTATAAATCCCATCCCGTCCAGATCTTACTAAGGAAGTGTATCAAAACTACACTGACACAAAAAAACAATAAATTATAATTTTATTTATTCGTTGTATATCATACACACAACAATTTAATTCCTTACCTGTATTAACTGGGCACTATAATGGGTACTATAAACTAGTTGTTTGTAAAATATTATATGTCTTTAAACTTAAAAAAACTAAATACAATTTTATAGCAATTTGCCTGTTTGTTAAATTGACAAATTTGTCAGTCACGCGAAATATGGTATCGATTTTGTTATTTGCTTCAACAAAACCTTCTCATTACATTACGATGCTTATATGTTTAAATAATACAATAAAATATCACACAAATTGTAGTTTTCTTTTAAATTTTTATTTACAGAAATATTATATTATTTTGTAGGTGGTAGAGCCTAGCTGTAGTTATCCGACTACAGCTCGTATTGGGCTGGCTCGACCGGGGACCACCCTCTCACAGAAGACCAACGTGTAGTAACCAAATTCATTTGGTTATGTTCCGTCGGAGAGTGAGAGAATCCGGAAGCCCAACCCCCCCTCCCCTGCCAAACATGATAGCAATGCCTTCAAAAAGTATACCCCAGGAGGGTACCGGCTTTGATGAAGCCGGGGACCCTCTCCCCGAGCAAAATTGGGGAAATGATTCTCGGATTTTGCTCGGGTTGCCCGTCGTATCTGGGGCGGGCAAAGTATCGCCTTTTGTGTTTTATGAGGGCAAACGACGAGTCAACGCAGCGGCACCCCGACCCACTCTAAATGTGGACTTTTGCAACATCCAGGAACTTCATTCCAACTTGAACGCCGTCCATTATCATCTAGAGACGGCGCAGCCGGCCTTGTTGTTTCTGACGGAAACGCAGATATCTCAACCTAGCGACACAGCGTACCTGTCATACCCCGGGTATAAACTAGAACACCATTTTATACCACACGCCGGGGTATCTGTGTTCGTAAGGGAGGATATCTGCTACCGTCGCCTTCAGGTTTTTGAAGGTCGGGACCTGTCTATACACTGGCTACGCGTGGACATGGACGACCATGTCAGAGTCTACGCGTGCCTCTACAGGTCCCATAGTGGTAATGAAGAAACGGATCAACTCTTGGGCCATGTTCAGGCGAAGATTGACGATCTGCTTTCACAGACTCCCTCCGCCGAAGTCGTAGTCCTAGGGGACTTTAATGCGCACCATGCCGATTGGCTAGGGTCACGTGCCACCGACTACGCGGGGAGATCTGTGTTTGACTTTGCTCTGGCAAATGGTCTGTCCCAGCTGGTAAAGACGCACACTCGTCTACCGGACGTGGACAGCCACACGCCCTCTTTATTGGATCTTCTGCTGACTACACATCCAGAAAAGTACCAGATCACTGTCGAGACTCCCTTAGGTTCCTCTGATCGCTGTCTGGTACGAAGTGTAGTGCCCATTCAACGGTCGGCTCGCACAACACCTGCGACTCGACGCGTTTGGCACTATAAGTCAGCGGATTGGGATGGAATGCGGTCCTTTTTTGCATCCTACCCATGGGGGCCGATTTGTTTCCCTTCCGATGATCCTAGTGATTGCGCTGCGGCTGTAGCTGATGTGACACTACAGGGCATGGAACTATTTGTACCAAGCTCTGTGGTACCACTTGGTGACAGATCGCGGCCTTGGTTTGATGCGTCTTCCAGGGCTGCAGCAGCTGGCAAACGGCAGGCTTATCAAGCTTGGGTGAATGCGTTAGTCACTAAGGATCCGAACTCTAGAGTTCTGAAGAGGAAATATAATCGTGCCTCCAGATTCTTCAAACGGCAAATCGCTAGAGCAAAGTTCAAGCATGTCGTCAAAATTGGGGATCAGCTGGCAAAGTACCCGCCTGGCACGCGCAAATTCTGGGCGCTTTCAAAGGCCACTCTGGGAAACTTTAGCCAGCCGTCCCTACCGCACTTGCACATGGGGAATGACTCTCTGGCCCACACGGCAAAAGAGAAAGCCGATCTCTTGGGCACTCTTTTCGCCTCCAACTCGACTTTGGACGACCAAGGGAAGACACCGCCTAACATCCCGCGGTGTCAGAGCTCAATGCCGGAAATAGTTTTTCGGCAAAAAACTATCAGGCAGAATCTATTTTCCTTGGACGTTCATAAGTCGAGTGGGCCGGATGGCATTTCTCCACTGGTGCTACGAACGTGTGCCCCTGAGTTGACTCCAGTGCTAACGCATCTATTTCGGCACTCCTACCTTAAAGGCGTAGTCCCGGTCTCATGGAAGTGTGCCCTTGTCCATCCGATCCCTAAAAAAGGTGATAGCTCGGACCCAGCTAACTACAGACCTATCGCCATTACCTCCCAAATAATGGAGATTATCATAAACCGACAGGTCCTAACGTACCTCGAGGATCACCAGTTGGTCAATGACCGGCAATATGGCTTTCGCCATGGTCGATCGGCTGGTGATCTTCTGTTGTATCTAACACACCGTTGGGCAGCTGTTATTGAAAGCAAGGGAGAGGGTCTGGCAGTTAGTCTGGATATGGCGAAAGCCTTCGATCATGTATGACACAAGGGGATTCTTTCGAAGCTAGCTTCCTATGGGCTTCCCGAGAGTTTATGCAAGTGGATCACCAGCTTCCTCACTGGGCGGAGCATACACGTCGTTCTCGACGGTTTTTGCTCGGACCCCAAGCCCGTGAACGCTGGTGTACCTCAAGGCTGCGTGCTATCCCCAACTCTGTTCCTCCTGCACATCAATGATATGTTGGATATCTCCAACATACATTGTTATGCGGATGACAGTACTGGGGATGCGGTATATTCCGACCGTGCAGGTCTCACTCGGGAAAACGTCGACGAGTGCCGAAAGAAACTTGTGTCTTCAATAGAGACCTCCCTGGGGATGGTCTTTGAGTGGGATGAACTGAACCACGTTCAGTTCAATCCCCTAAAGACACAGGTTTGCGCGTTCCCCACTAAGAAAACCCCATTTGTCGTATCACCGCTCTTCGAGAGCACTCCCCTCATTGCCTCGCCAAGTATCAGAATACTGGGTCTCGACATTTCGAGCGACTGTCAGTTTCGTGGTCATCTGGAGAGCAAGGCCAAGTTGGCCTCGATGAAATTGGGAGTGATCAATAGAGCGAGGCAGTACTTCAAATCTGGCCAAAGACTTGCGCTCTATAAGGCGCAGGTCCGGCCACACATGGCCACACACTGTTCTCATCTCTGGTTCGGATCACCTCAATATCAGCTTCTACCATTTGACCGCGTACAACGGAGACCCGTTCGAATTGTCGGGGACCCGGTGTTCTGCGAACGGCTGGAATCTTTGGCATTGCGTAGACACGTGGCATCTTTGTGCGTCTTCTACCGCATTTACAACGGGGAGTGTTCCGAAAAACTATTCGATCTGATGCCTGCCGCCAAATTTCATCACCGCACAGCGCGCCATCGCCTCCAATACCATCCTTACCACCTGGATGCGTGGCGATCCTCCACTGTGCGGTTCTCAAGGACATTTTTTCCACGTACCACTCGAATGTGGAACGAACTCCCTTCGGCGGTATTTCCAGATCGGTAGGACATGGGTACCTTCAAAAAAGGCGTTTATTCCTACCTACAAGGCCGGCAACAATCTTGTAAATCCTCGGATGTTGCAAGAGTTCATGGGCGGCGGTGATCACGTCCATCCGTGACCCGCCAGCTCGTTTGCCCTCCTCTTACATAAAAAAAAAAAAGCTTGTACTATCACCTCTACAACAGTATACTTATGTTATATTAAGAGCCAGTCCAACTTTTATCAACAAATATTTAACTACTTTTTGTAAATCTAAATCATCAATCATCAGGACATCTACAAAAATGCTTATGAAATATGGAATTCTAAAACGCCTTGCTTATGTCAGGAATTATTATATCCACTAAAGAGCAAACGATTTCCGACCTATTTATTATACAATCCACGGGTTGACATTGAGATGATAGTGAACCTTCACTCCTTAAAACATCATTATATAAGTCTTCTCTAACCTCAATGCAGATTCACGAACTCAATCAAAATAGTCACCCCTAATAATAGCTCATTCGTGCCGACACTGTTATCATTTCTGTACCGAAATTCATTCTCGATACAATATTTATTGGACGGTCTGAGCTAATATTTAGACCGCGATAAATAAATACGGAACCAGAGTGTCCCCGAAGTGACACACGTGATTTTCACTATACTATATATGGCGTAAATATGTTGATAGGTGGCTTTGCAAATAAAACTCCTTTTAAATCTATATATTATGGTAATGTAAGTTACATTACCATAATATATAGATTTAAAAGGAGTTTTTTTTTGTTTATATAAATAAGACCATCCAGAGACCATAATTTGTGAAGAATATTATTGTTTTTGAGACGTCGATTTATCAAAATATTTTCGTTATTTGTGCATACTATTAACTAATATTACGAAAAGTAAATGTTATAAATATTAAAGTCGTTATTAAATAGAATATAAATATATTATATTGTATATTATATATATATATATATATATATATATATATATATATATATATATATATATATATATATATATATCAGAAAAAAATATAAAGGAATAGAAATCATTAAATGGCTACGGCTTAATAAGCTTGGTACGGTACCCATTCAAACAATACTTTGAAGTGTTCGGGATAGGGAAAATCACAGTCCATCAGGATGACAATGTATATTATTATATCATTGATGGACGCTAGTTTCACGCATGAACTCTTGCGGTATCTGGGGAATCGTACAAGCGTTACCGGCCTTGCAGGTGAGAGTAGACGCCTTTTTTCAAAGGTTTCGTATCGATCTGGAAATACCGCTAAAGGGAGTTCATTCCACATTCCACTGATACGTGAAAGAAAAGTCCTTGAAAACCACACAGTGGAAGATCGCAACACATCCACGTGGTATTGGATACGGTGACACGCTGTGCGGTGATGAAATTCGGGGGAAAGTACAGATCAAATAGTTCTTCGGAACACTCCCCTTTGTAAATATGATAGAAGACGCACAAAGAGGTCACGTCTTTAGGAAATGCCAAGGAGACTTGCCTTTCACAAAGCATTGGGTCCCCGACAATCCGAACGGCTCTTCGTTCCGTCAAAAGGTAGAATCTTATACTGGGTTAATCGGGACCAAAGATGATGAGAGCAGTACCCCCCCCCCCCCTCAGTGTTGTGTAGTCGCACTTACGCTTAACAAAGCGCAATTTTTTTCACTAAAACAGAAGCGATACAAAAAATGGGGTTTTCTTAACGCGCAAACTTGTTTCTTTTGGGGACTAAGCTAAATGTGTTCTGTTTCAACTGTAACTCAACTCATTCTGAGACCATACCTAAATTAAAATTTTAATTTACAGTCGTAGTGCATTAATTGTAGTTGTAGCTGGCAATCATCACTGCATAGTATTTATTGACACTGATAATAGATGTCACTTTTGATAAGCGACAGATTGCAATCGATTGCCGCTTCCTGATTCCATACATTCCACATAAATAATTTTTAAATGTCGTTTCATATATCACCAATCGCTCTCAATTAGTTACAGTGTATGGTTTTGATTCTAGGCCTTTTGAAGCGGTATCAGAAATTCCACTTGGCACTTATCTCGGTCCCTTATAATTTATCCTATTCATTAATTATATGCTGGAATCTATCTCTTGCCGTTGCATTATGCTGATGATTTAAAGATATACTACAAAATCAGCAATCACAACGACTGTCGTGATAAAAAAGCATAAATCAGCTAGAATTATGATGCACTAAGAATAATAATAGTCTAAATTAATACGACTCTAAAGATATAAGATAAGTATACTCAAGGGAATTTATCAGCTTTTAAAAAAGTGGATATCGTACAAGAACGTTATAATCTTAAATACTAATATCATTTAATAACTATTGGGAACAAAAACTATTTTAAATACAATAAAAATAAGGTGCATCCATGTTTATCCGACTCGCTGGTGGTTATTTTATGTTTATAAAATGAAATTATCCAATGCAGAATAGGCAATAGTAAGCAAACTAAAAAATAACGTATACACATATTTTTTTTCGTTATATTTATGGTACCGTATGTCACTTAATTATGAGCGTATTGATTAGAATCCGTTGACCTAGATCTAAGTGCTTTGATATATCAAAACTCGGTAAAAAAAAATATTTATGTATTGACTTTTTATAACGAATTTTTCCCCTTAATGTGTTTCTGTACTAGTTTTTTATTTCTACATGAAAATAAAGTATGTTGTGTTTTTTTATTAAATATTTTTTAAAATTTAATCGTTATTATATTGTTGTAATGAAAACCTATTTTCAAGTTTCCATTATAAGCTGATTCACGCTAATGGAAATATTCAAATATTAATTCAGAAGCTTTTGTAAAAAATCCAGAAGTAAGAACCTGTTAAAGTAATTGAAAGCTTGTTGGCAAAATATATTAAAAAATAACCTTACAAAATTTATTATCAAAAAAGATTATTTCTGAGTACTAGATACATAAATCATAAGTAATGTAAGACGGTTATATATTTCCGATTTCTTTCAAAAATATTTTATTTGTAGCCATGATTTGTATATTTTCTGGAATATTTTTTTTTATTTATGGGGATTATATTATATCAAGATTTAATATTGCGATATAATAAAATATTAGTTTGAAATATCGACGTTTCTGAATAATATGTAACGTTTATTCTACAGTATTTATTTTATTTTATTTTTTATTCTGGATGCTGGAATTTTGGCTCTGAAATTTTAGAGCTATAAAAAATATTTTGTATACAGTATATTTTATTTATTATGTTATGTTTTATACCCTTCCGAGAATGGGATACGTCCATTTGATCTGAAATATTAATTGTCGTATTGATATTCTGCAACATAAAATTTATTTTAAAAATCAATCAAAAAGTGCCAACGGTTAGAAATCCTAATTATTTATAAACTGCATCTCTTTTAAGTACTATGAAGAACAAACACAAAAAAATCTTTGTTTCATTTGTTATGTATTGTTGCATTTTTTATGGATAGCTTAGTATAATAAATATTCTTAAGAATTTTCCGTTAAGCGATTAAAGTTCAAAATGAGTCGAATACCAAACCCCGAGCTATTCAGTGCACTAGAGTTTAAACACTTAAACTAAATTATAATTAGTAGTAAATTTTTAGACCTAATAAAAATAATTAAAGTATTTTTTAACCTAATCAATCAGGTGTGGTAAACTCAATTACTTGCATGCTGACTAAAATGTTAATTTGTTCATATTTTATACTGTAATAAATCAGATCTTTATCTAACAAGCTTATGCGTGAAAAAATGTTTAACATTCCTTAGAAAATAGTAGCAATACACGAACACAGTTTATAAAGTTTACTTGAATTTAAATGTATAATAATAATCCCTAATAACTATAACCTTCCAATTTCAATAAAAATAATTGAACTTCAACTCATTCTTGAATTAATTGTTTTATTATTTAAGATATTTTGAGTAAAAAAAATTGGGTAGAAGAAAATCCACAGTAAAAAATAATACTTTGAGATGCTCCTAATTAGGACACAGACAGACGTTATTTTATTTATGTACGATCTCTAAGTAGTATCCAATTACATGCAAATTCGTTCTCATACAAATAAGTCTACTTATCCTTACTTCTTTAATAACGATTCTAAAGAAAATGTGTTAAATATTAATGTATTTATAATTCATTACATGCTCTCAGAAATATACTCCTATACAATATTCATACTAACGTCACATTTTAAGATGGAAATCAGGTATTATAATACAAATTTATTTTATGCCAAGATATACATGTATATTTTCATCTCAAGTGTTCCATTCCAAGTACCATTTCAAGTATTTCGTAGAAGTGACAATACAAAAGTCCAACCAAGAAGCTTAAAGCTGTTTTGTTCATCGTATTAAATCGAAATCCTAAACGGAACTCAAACAGTAATAAACTTCGAAACCAATTTCGTGATTAAAAAAATTATTCCACAAAACTATCAACTATCAAAACCATAACACAAAAATATAGCAAATGTGCTGCTTAAAGATATGGAACTCCTCACTTAGATGCGAAAAAAAGCTTTCTTGAGAAAAGCAAGTAGGAATGGTGCACTTTTAAAGACTTATCTATGTACTTACAATTATTATATACAGTTCTAAAATGGTTGTCGCTAATCAAAAAATTACTTATTGAATTTTAAAATAATGTTAAATTACCATAACAAAAATAAATTTAAAGCACAAACAGATATTTTCTTATTGATGTTAACTTTTCCATGAATGAAGCTTTGTTTCGAATTTGTTAAAGTACTTAAGTTATTGAAGTACGAAGCCCAGAAGAATCCTACATCATGACCGTAATAATAGTTAAACAAAAACTTTTTATAATACGGGAGTCATAAAACTTGGTGGGAATCACACAAAAAAAAATTTCTGAATTTTTGATTAGGTGGGATGAAATAAAACATTTTTAACGTTCCCGCAGTCCAATTAAAAGGTCTTCTTTTGAAGGATGGTAAATTTAATGAATGATAAATTAACAAAGTTTTCTTTTCTTTTGTGATATTCTTTAATTCCAAAGAGAAGCTTTTTCAATGAAAACATCAAATATTACATTTGACATTTATATAATTCAAATAAATCAACCATAAAATATAATAAAAATCGCATCCTTTGAGTTGCATTTGTGAAACAATAAAAAATATTTTATACTACATTTTTACGTTCTCATTAGATTTTAATACCATATATGTGAGTATTTTGTTTATTTTCATTTTGTTGCATTACAAATAGCTGTACCTACATCACTTTTATCTATATTAAGATATAAAAACTATTAAATCATATTATAGTATGGTAAATAAGAAATTATATATTATTATATTCAGAAACACTATTTGTTCAAAACAAACTTAACCAAAGCCGGTTTGATTAAGTTGTCGTAAGTAGTGATTATAATTGCTCAGGATTTATAGCGCCATTATGAGTATAATACGAGTTTACTGAAATTATAGTGAATGATGGCGGACCGATAGCTGTTTGTCGGCATAATTATTTAACGATAAAACGATAGAGTCTGTTATTCTTTTATATATTTCTAATTCCAATAATATTCTATAATTTCTGTAATTAATTTTGTTAATATTATTTCATTCCTACAAATCCCTGTCATTAACAACAACAAATGTAATCATGGCGATATTCTAGTGTTTTAAACAATAAGTCTAACAGTAGGGCTTTACACAACCGTAATGTAGCTATTAATCTATATAATTCCATATAATTGAAGTTGCGTTTCATTTACATAATAACTAATATTCACCAATTAATACTATATTTTTTATAGAAATTCTTAAAGCCTATTTCAGCAGTCCGTGATTAATAGTTTGATGTAAAGTTTTGCGGGCATTATAAGTAATTTATAAAACAATAAACTATTTTGTGTATTCCAGAAAAGTTGGTTAAAATTTTCTGTAAAAACAAAACAACAAACAAATCAGTAAATAAATAATTTACATTTACATTTATTTCACTGTTTAGTTTTTAAAACATCACATTTTAAAATTGAGAACAAAATTACATCGTTAATTGTTAATATTTTGTGGACGTTATACGAGAATACTGTTACGCTAGCTGAGCTTAATAAATCGCTACTCATTTAGAGTTTCAACCATAACGGGGACATTTGAGAACTTTATAACGAGTTCCCATAACTCCAACACTTCTTGTCGCTACCTATAAAAGATACAGGAACGGAGTCAAAGTTCTCGTTCAAATGAAGTACATTGATCTAAGCAAATTGTAAAGTTTTGAGTAGTTCTCAATTTCAGTTAAGTTTCAATTATATACGCATATCACATTATACTTGGTTGAACTATTACTAAAATCACATTTAATTAAAATATATGTTATAGCATATAAAATTATTTTTAATAAATACATTTAAACATAGAGGTTAAAAGAGATTTTTAAAGTATATGGATTGGATTAGATCTGTCTCAAATTACCTTTAAGGTGCGTTCGTGTATACGTTCCATAAAACCTGATTTCTAGTATTTCAAGCTTGATAGAGGATACTCTTTGTATTAAAACTATCAAAATGTCAAGTAGTCTGTCTAAGAGTCTTGTGCAAATATTCAGTAATTCCTGGTAGTAACTTTGGAAGACGGTACAAACTGAAACGGTATTCAAATGTAAATAATGCAAAGATACAAGATTTATTCATAATGTCACCCTTATGAATAAATCTTGTATCTTACCCTACTCAGTAGTTCGACAGACCGACTGACATATCAAACAGGTACTTTTCAGTTAGAAGAATAAGAGATAGTTGGTTTTATAATCCTAAAATTAGTTATAGTAAAAAAAATTGTTTTATTGATTCAAAATGTTGACAACATGCAAACTTTAAAAAAAAACTTAAATATTTTTATTTATTTATTTATTAAAACTTCATTGCACAAAAAAATGGTACAATTGGCGGACTTAATGCAATCTAGGCATTATCTACCAGTCAACCAACAATGTTAGCAGAAAAAATAAAAACAATGAGGGTAACAAGTAAACATGAAAAAATTAATAAAAGAAAATCACATATACATGAAATAAACTATACTACACTAAAATAATAACATACTTCACTAAACTAAAAGAAAGAATAATAAATACAAGATAATTATCTTATTGCTATAAAGTAAACTAAATACGAAAGTGTAAATACGTACAAAGACTCAAATTTAAGAGTCAGGTAGTAAATGAAGAATAAATATTCACTGCGTTCTCTCATGAAGAAATTCACAAATGCGCTTCTTAAATATTTTTCGGTTGGGAGCACGACGAAGTGTATCAGGAAGGCTATTCCACAGTTTAATGGCGTGTACCGTGAAGGAATTTGACATAAAACCAGTATGGTGCGAAGGGATACATAAACTTAAGTTCGATGATGAACGGAGATGAAAGTCATGAGTTGTACTCAGTAGTTGAAATTTGGACTTCAAGTAGAGAGGGGAAGATATATGATAACATCTTTGGCTATATTTTTACTACTCTTTTATGTTTATATAGAATTATAAATTTAAACTTTCCTACCTTTCTAATATTATGACATCTTCTGTTAAACAAATATTAAGTTATTAAACTTGTAAACCTGTTTAAGAAATTATCTATTTTAGCCTTGCAAGTGAATGAGAAAATTAATGTATCAATTCAGATTAACACTAAATCATAATACGATTAAAATAGTACAATGAAAAAATTTATATTACTAGAAAATATAATTCCACATTTTGTACGGTTATTAAAATTACAGATCTGAGGCAAAACCAATATATATTTAAGTGATAATATATTTTTGTATTTCTGCTAAAAACGAACTGTTTAAAGAAACAATGAATATTTATTTAAAGTGCACTACAGAGTCAAGAAAGATAAAAAAGCTCTAATTGTAACACAAAAGTTTTAAAGATAAAAAACTATATACGAAGAATATTAATTCAAAGTAAAAACTTTAACTAAAAATTCTCTAAAAAATTTCCAAAAAGGCGAAGTTTTTTTTTACATCGTAATTTTTACAAATATTTATATTTACAAAGAAATATATCTCAATATAAGAATCAAATTATTTAAAATAATGATATTGTAATAAATGTATATTGTTTGTAATTTTTCCAAAAGCATCAATAATTTACTAACGGTACTTGTATTTTATTCTCAGTAGGAACGGAATATGAGGAAATATGTATCAAGTTCTCATAGCTTCAGAACTTATTGCTACTTGACAGTTTCCTTACTTTTATTAAGAAAAGTTTATAGAATGTTTATCTTTAATAGCTGGAGCTAGTTTCTGGATAAAGAATGGGTAGAATAATTTGTATTAATACTATAAAACTTAGCATATCATCTAGTTACTACATTCTAAATATTAATATCAGAATTTATTACTTAGATTATATATTTTTTTATTTGATAGTTTATTTACTGATACCTTAAGATCCCGTAATATTATTATATTCAATGTTACAGTAAATAACAACTAATTCTTTTTATGTTTTGACATAAGATAATCTCAAAAAACGTCGACTGATACTTAATTCTTATAAATTATACAACTCCTAATAAAATAAAATAATTTTCTAGCTTGAGTTAAATTATATTATTTTTTTACCACAAATAATTAGAAAATGATAATTTTTATTTTGTATATAACAAATAAAACTTTGTATAAACCTTATATCATTTTTATGATCCGTATATTGGTTACAAATAAATAAGCTAGGAACAATTTCTAGTACACTCACAATTATATCGGATAGCACTTTTGTTTTCTTAAATTGTAATAATTTATTTCGTTTAATTTTCAAGTATAAACTTTTTCAACTCTCCTTTCCAATCTTCGGCACTAGATAAGAGAGCTTAGTAGATTTATTGCTTTCTTTGATAATCCCCAGAATTCCCGTCTATAAGGATTACAAGTACTATAATCTTTAGACAGAACGTCTAAACTAAAATATTACAGCTGCAAAAGTTGTATACTCAATAAATATTTTTTGTAGCTTTCTCATCATTTACATTAATTATTATATCTAATGTTATTTAAAAATACTATACAAAGTACAAATGTGTATAATGCACTGCGATATATTTTTAATAATAATTTAGAATTTATATCATAAAAGAGATATCACTTAAACTTAAGTTCAAAAGCGAGAATCATTTCTTTTCTCCATTTTATATCACAAAGCACCCTTAAACTAGATTGTAGTTTCGTATAGAGCCTGATAGAGGAAAAAGCGCTTTGTATGCTAGCTATCGAATTTTTAATTTGACTGTCTGCGAAACGTATGTAAACACGACGGAGTCTTCCCTCGGAAACAAAAACGAGTAAAACATTGTCACAATTTGCAACAGTTTTGTATGTAATAAAATATTTATATAAAAAAAACAATGTATTTTACGAGAGTTTAGTGCTTTTTATCAACACCACGATATATTATTCGCCACACCCTGAGAAAAACTGTAAAAAATTATGTTGTGTTTTTTGTATTGTAATTGTTTTTTCATAACAATATTTTTCTTAAATGTAAATATTCAAATTATATCTAAAAATGACTTCACTACTTTAAGTTATTAAAAAAATGCAATTACATTTTAATTTCTAATCTCTAATTTTACATTAACAAACTAAATTAATTGTGCTTTTGTTTTGAGTAAGATTTTTTTTTAAAGATTTTGAATAACTAAAAACTTATTCTAACGCGATAGATGTGTGTGTTTACTTTTTTTACAAAATCTTTTCTCGGTACTAAATGATGATTGTTATAATGACACATTATTTTAAATAATAATTGAATTATATAAATTAAAATGTATAATGTTTGTATATCTTGGAGCGTTTTCCTGGTTTCTTTGAATTTTCAACAAAGATGTGTTTTTTGAAAGAATGTTTTTTGAAGAAATTGTACAAATAAAATTATCTTTTTTTCTTTATATAGTTGCATTATACAAAATCAAAGATTAGAGTGAATGTTTGAATTGACGAGAAACGCCAGAAAAGTTGTAACTAATGTTTTGTAACGATAATTTGTAGTGGTTATGAACGTCAAAGCAACAACTAGATTAGTATTAAAATGAATTTCTAAAATAAAACAACTTATGTATTTTAGTATTGAAGTAAAAATATCAATGTTTTATACCATTTACTTTTATACTATCTACTCGATTTAAAGAATTGAATTACAAAAGTACTGACATCACGAGAACTTTGCAGCGAGTTCATTTTATATATTGTTGAAAACGAAGCTACCAAGTGATAGTAAGAAAGTTGGAGAGAAGAAATAAAGATTAACTGTTAAGATATATTGTTTTATCACAATACCTTTATATGACTTGTATTTTTTATTTAATATTCTACAATAAATTAATTACATTTAATTACATTTAATGTTTTGCTAATGTACTTTGTTCTATAGTTTATTTGGGTTAGAAACTCTAATCTTAAAACTAGCTCTGCTTCAATCATTTTATATGAAACTCTGAACCATGATACAAATAGCAACTTAACTATGAATGAACTATCAATATCTATAAGCAATATAATATCTATCAGAACTATTATGAATATTTGAATATTAATTTCAAAATAAATAAATAATTATTATTTCATACATAAAGGAAATAAAGACTTAACATTATTATAATGAATATTTTTGTCGGTAAGTTAATCAGTTTAAGTATTAAATTTATTAGGTTTATTATTTTACAGTCATGTAATAGATATCCTTTATTACATATTATTATACAAATAAAGATAGAGGAAACTACATATCTATTTCGATTTAATACACGAATCAACTATAATATGTCTATGAACTGAATACTAATAACAATACTCACGAATTAATAACACCAGATCCATTCCATTTCCTTCTAAGTCATTTTTCCAAAAAACAAAATATATCACTTTAATTTCAATTATATATACAAATTATTTTAGTAATATTTAGACAAAAAAGTTATATAGAAAGCAATAAAAAGGTTTTGCGTTCCTATATGTAAGCAAGTTGGTATGAATGATGAATAATAAATTGGAAGAATCAAGAATATGAAACAATAAACAAACTTAATGGAATTATTATAAATAGGCAGCAATTAACTTTTCTCTACATTTGAATTATAATTATAATAAAGGTAAATCTCAGCTATGAAATCTAATATAATAATGATTAATGAATCACAACTTAATTTATAACTTAATATTTTTGGACACGATTTTCTGTGACTATTTTTTATGTTTCTATATAAAAAAATATAAGCAGGTACACATTTACTGATTATATCATGAGTTCATTCACATGCCATTTTTTGTTTTTTATGTAAAACATAAATATTGTAATATCATCATAAAGTTCACAGGTTACTGTAACATTAGAAAATTAAAAAAGTATATTTCTCTCTACTTCCGACGTTTTAGATACGACATCACCAACACAATGAAAATTACTCAGTTGGAGTGAACGGCGAATTAATTACTTTGATACCAATTGATGTTTATTGAAACTAAACATATTTACTACTGTAACACTACCAGTGTGTTGTAATACTGTCTATATATATTATTAAATCAAAAGTAGTATACACTTTCAGGTTTTTCAGTGTAGTTAAGTCAGGATTATCAATGTTGTCACCGTGACAAAAAAAACATTTTATATCAATTGCATTAATAAATCACATTTATAATTTATTTGCGATGCCACCTTCAAACTTTTATTATATTTAGTTTTATTGTAATTGTAGCTATTTGCAAACCAATTTAAGAATTAAAATATGATTGTAGGTATACAGGTATGTATAGCAACAACCATATTTGATATAACAAAATCAATCTTTCAGATTTTACGTCTTGTGTGGACAAAAAATTACAAGTCACGATTAAAAAAAAATATGTCTGAACTTCTTAAAAAGAACTATAAACAAATGCAAGGATGCGACAATGCTCTATGTTATGTATTGCAACTTAATAATAATATAACATTATATATTTTTAATAAAAACCGGGTACTTTCTTAAGTGTAAGTCTAACATGTTTGTTATTATCTTAGCATTTATAAGGCAATCTAAATTGTATTTTTTTATATTGACTCAATCACAAAGGATACGGAGTCGTTTTTAATATTCCGTTATTTATTGACAAATTTAAATAATATTAATATATTTTGTAAATTAATTAATTAAAAACAAAAATGTTGTTTTGATAGTTCGTAACTATTATTTTCTTCAAAAGAAAGACGAACAATCGAACCCTTTTTCTGTTCAATGATTAATTGGCTGACATTAAATGATTGCAGATCATTTATAGTGACTCGGATATCAAAGTCAATTTCAGACTATGGCTTTATCATGTCTCCTCTTAAAATTTTATTCTCATTAAAAAGTTTAAAAAACTTAGAACAATTGGACATCTATACATATATATAGTATAGTATAGTATATGTTAGTGTACGCTCTAAATATTGGAATATTTTAAGATTCAATATACTGTGTCAATATTTCAGACATCTTTGGTAGACAGTATTAATTTAATGTCATTTCTCTCAAGTATTCGACTTCATTCAACTGAATACACATTATATACTCATACATGTCTCGCATTCAAATTGTTAATATAGTATCCGTTTCGTTGTCTTTATTAATAATGTCTTGAATAACGTAAATACGGATACGCCATTAAAATAATTACATCAACAAATCGTCCAATATTCCAGCCCATGAAAAATGATAAGCATTCAGTCCGATTTTTAAATATAATTTAGCTTAGATTCGACATATAATATGAAACCAAACTTGTTGTTGTTGTTGTTGTTGTAATTCCAGTACCTTTTAATTTTATTTTAAATTTGATAATGTATTAATTGAGCGAAGCGAGCAGAGCACTCTACTGAAGACTTTTTCACATTCTTTGTCACGAATAAGCTCGAAAACTACTTGACGTAAAATTATGAAATTTTGTAATCAAAAAGACACACATTAGGTAATGGTTTTCAAACGAGATTTCGCAGTCGCAGCGAGTCCAAACTGAGGGTCTCTTGATGCCCCTAGTTATTATATAATTTTAAAATGAGGCGTCTTATTTAATTTCGTTTAATGCTATTAAATGGCTTCTCAAAATGAAACAAAGAGAACTATATATTATATATTTTTATTTCTTAACCATAATGAACCATTAAGTCACGCATGATTCTTATTATTTTGACATCTTTATGTTCAATAGAGAGAAAAGGAAGTTTATTAATTCAGAAAACGATAACTACGTTAGAAAGACTGGAGATTTTTCAAACACGTAAATAAAAAATGTTTAGTGGGAAATTAATCTTGAATCCTAACTTTAACTATTTACTTATTTAAAAAACTCTATAAACATGACAGCCAAATGGTGCTTAAAATTAAATTTATATAAATTAAATTTAAGAATTATATGTTATATAATAATATGAATAAAATTTGAAACATATTACATAGGAAGTTTCAATTCATAGTAGGTTGCTCAGTTGCTCATACTACGGGGTATTTGCAAGCCTCACAGACAGTCACTTGACTTGAAACTTCAGTAGCTTACATACAAATAAGGACAATTGACTTTTCGGGGGTAGGAGTGAAAAAGTTAACAGCTGTTCTCTAACTGCTCTTTAATATTTTTACTATTTTTAATTATTTATGGTGCTATAAAGTGTTTACAAGTTTTTATTTAATGCAGTGTTAGAAGTGATTACTGAAACTTTTAATTTTTTATTGATTCAATGTGGTCAATAGCTTAATTTTTTCACTATACCTGCTGGCACATAAACTCTCTCACTCTATACTATTTCGTAGAACATCACTGACTTAATAACTATGGCTAAACTAGAAGACATCATGGAACTTCATCAAAATATGGCACTTTCACTAACTAAGCGTATGTCGGAATTCGAAGAACAACTTAAGTGTACCTCCTCCGAGTCCAGCAAGCCAAGTATTGATAAGCTCTCAACTGAGTTCAAAGAGTTTAAAACTTCTGTTTGGGATATCCTTGGACTTTTGAAGTCGCTCACAATGAACTTGGCCGTGCAGATTGATGAACTTGACAACCAGTCCCGCAAAAATGTTCTTTTGTTTGGAGGCATTGAAGAAGCTGAAGGTGAAAACTTATTGTCCACTGTTTTGAGCACAGTTCAGGTCTTGATGGGCCTGTCTGATGTTCAAGCAACCGCTGTACTACACTGTCACCGATTAGGCATTAAATTACCAGACCGTTGTCGACCTATTTTGGTGCGTTTCAATGATCTCAATATCAAGAATGTGATTTGGAGAAATAAAAGGAAATTGAAATCTAGCTCAGTGGTACTAAGTGAATTTCTTACTAAGCCACGCCAGGCCTTGTTTCTTAAGGCTAGGAAACATTTTGGAATCACAAACTGTTGGACTCAAAATGGCAATGTTCTTGTTAAGTCTCCTGATAACAATCGTTTAGCTATTCGTAATGACTATGACTTAGATAATCTAATTCTCAAGTTCCCGCATCTCAGCATACATCCTGCATCTGTATCAACAGTAATGAGGGTTGCTGAACGTTCCAAGACTAGTCCGGCGGTATCTGGACCAGCTTTACGTTCCGGCACTCGCAAACTGACAGCAAAAAAGCCCTAAATATTCTTTAAGGCGGTCCTTAGCAAGTACTTGTATGGCTTTATTTACTTGGTTAATAATTTGTATGTTTCAACTTAATTTCTTAGCAACGCACTTCTTCGGATTTCTTAACCATATTTTCTATTTGTTCTATGTTATCAACACTATATATATCCAATTAACTTTTTTTTACATCTAAATAAAACTTGTAAGATTTTTAATAACTAAATATTAAATATCTCTTGTCTGCTGTCAAACTTTGACATTATCAATACTTGCCATTTAAATAATTTTGCGCTGTCAAAATCGAACTAATTTGTATGTGTCTTTTTTTTATTTTTTATGTTTAAACTTTTACACTTTCTTGTTATTTACTTTGTTTTAATTTAGTTTTATAAAGTTTTTGTTTTTATTTTATTTGTTAATTTTTGTCTAGTTTATAAGTTCCTAATTTGCTTGTTTAGTAATTTATTTCTTGTTTTTTTATAGCAAATGCCAGCAGGACGTGCATTAAAGTACGTTGTAGTTATTTTTATTATTATTATTATTATTTTTATATAAATATTATTAGTATCATTATTATTATTGTTTTTTTTTATATATATTTAAAATTTAATATATATCATAATTGTTCATTATATATACAAAACTATTAGCATTACTTTTTATATTTATATACATACAGATATACATACATAGTTTTTTATTTTATCATGGATATCAGTCTTGAATCTTTTCATTCGGCCTGCAGCGACAGTTCTTTTTTTTCTACTACTGACAACGATTTAACCAATGATTTGTTGCTTGGTGAGTCTTTGTCAAACGTATTGGCGCCCTTTCCAAAAAACTTAAACATATGTCATATTAATGCCCAAAGCGTTCCCTGTCATTTTAACGAAATGTATGACTCTTTTAATATCCCTAACTTGCATTGTATACTAATCTCTGAGACCTGGCTTAAACCATCACTACAATCGGTTTGCTTTGCTATTCCCGGTTTTACACTAATTAGAAATGACCGCACTGGAAAGATTGGAGGTGGAGTGGCCATTTACCTCAATAACCATTTTCCTTACAAAATCATTTGTCAGTCCCCTTCCCTCTACTCTTCCTCCCCTGAATTCTTATTCCTTGAGGTGGATGCTGGCATTAAAATTGTTCTTGGCGTGATATACTGTCCTCCTAATATTAATTATTTTACCACCTTGGAAGAAACACTAGAAAACTTAATATCTATTTACAGTCATATCATCATTATGGGCGATCTTAATACTTGTATTTTGAAAAATGACTCCCGCTCCCATAAATTATGCTCGCTGCTGGAATCTGTTAACTTGACAATACTACCTTCAGAACCAACTCACCACGTAAGTACCACTAGCACTCTTTTAGATTTAGTCATTGTCTCCAATAGTAACCTTGTTGCAAAATCTGGCCAACTCCCGGCCCCTTCTTTTTCACTCCATGACCTTATCTTTGTCTCCTATTCGATCAAGGTTCCCAAACCCAAACCCAAGACCTTATTAATCAGAAATTTTACTGGACTTGATTTAAATAGACTGGAGTTAGATGCCTCAAAAATCAACTGGACTGATTTAACGGTTTTGGAGACAGTAGATGATAAGGTGAAATATTTCTGTAAGGAAGTCCTTGATTTATTTGATAAACACGCACCTTTACATAACGTCAAATTAAAACATCACAGCACTCAGTGGTTTAATGATGACTTTCGTAAAGCTAGATTAAAAAGGGACAAAGCCTTTCGTAAATACAAAAACAATCGTAACGCAGTTAATTGGTCCATATATAAAGCTGCAAGAAATCGGTGTAACAGGTTATGTAGGAATTTAAAACGCCATTATATCATTGATCGTATTAGTTCATTATCTTCTTCGGCAACATATAATTTTCTGAAGTCGTTGGGGTTGGCCAAAAGAAACTCTACCGAATCTTATCTCAACATCGACATCAATTCTTTAAAAGATAATTTTTCTTCTTCTTCTAATATGGACCTTTCGATTAAATCCCGTACCCTGGCCGATATATTCAGCTTGCCGATTTTTCCTTTAAAAAAGTTTCACCTTTCACCTGTAGACAGATCTGAGGTAAAAAGGAGAATTCTTTCTATTTCCTCCAAAGCTATAGGATGTGACGAAATCAGTCGTCCTATGATAGTTCTTATTTTAAATTCTCTTTTAGACATAATTACTCATATTATTAATTTTTCTTTATCCTGTAACACATTTCCCGATACTTGGCGTAAGGCATTTATCATTCCACTTCCTAAAATATCAAATCCTCACCTGCCATCTCATTTCCGCCCTATTTCTATACTCCCATTCCTTTCCAAAGTTGCCGAATCTATTGTTTATCACCAGATCTCCTCTCATTTCACTAAACACGATATTTTTAATACATACCAATCAGGGTTTAGAGCTGGTCATAGTACGACAACTGCCCTACTTAAAGTTACCGAAGACATCCGCGTAGCCATGGATAATAAGCATGTGACTGTATTAGTTCTCATTGACTTTAGTAATGCCTTCAATACTGTTGACCATGATCTTCTCCTCGCTCTTCTCTCCCGAACAAATATCTCAGACTCTGCCCTACAATGGTTTTCTTCCTATCTTCGAGGGCGCAAGCAGTCTGTACGCTTTGGACAGAAGCAATCTGACTGGTGTGACATCACTACTGGCGTTCCTCAAGGCGGAATATTATCTCCCTTACTGTTTTCGACATTTATCAATTCTATTACTTCCTTTATTCATTCACACTACCACCTTTACGCCGACGACTTGCAGCTGTATCAACACACTACTATCGCAAATTTCGATCAAACTATTTCTTCTATTAATTCTGACCTTATGCGCATATCTTCATGGGCCGATCGATTTGGCACATCTATAAACGCTTCCAAATGTCAGGCGATTATAATTGGTAGCCGACAGCAACTAGCCAAAATTAATGACTGTTCTTCTAAATTAAAACTTAACAATATTTCTATACCGTTTTGTAACAACGTTAAAAATCTTGGCCTAACGATGGATCGTTGTCTTGGCTGGAGCTGTCAAATAAAAGAAGTGTCTCGGAAATTTTATGCTAGTTTACATTCATTAATGCGCCTCAAACATTTTCTTCCCATTAAAACAAAAATACAGCTTGCCAACAGTCTACTGTTGCCGATAATTGACTACGGTGATGTTTGCTACATAAATTTAAAGGAAGAGTTGCTCAACAAGCTTGATCGCATGTTAAATACTGCCATAAGATTTATTTTCAACCTTCGAAAGTTTGACCACGTTTCGCGTTCTCGCTCGCAATTAAACTGGCTACCGATTCGCGAACGTAGGTACATGAGAATTCTTTGCACCTTATACTCTATCCTTTACAATCCCTCTTATCCCAAATATCTTCAAAATAAATTCCTACTTCGTACACATGCCCACGATAGGCCTCTGCGCTCGAGTGAAAACCAACTCCTTACTGTTCCCACTCATCACACTGGTTTCATGTCTGACTCCTTCTCTGTTGTTGCTGTCCGACTCTGGAACCAATTGCCTGAAAACATTCGTAAGGCACCTTCACGAAACTCTTTCAAGAGACAGGTGAAACAGTTCTACCTCAACAGTTTATAATCTTTTATTTTCCCATCTGAGTATATCTAAGTATATGTATAAAACTTATTTATTTATATATTTGTAGCTTTGTATGTATGTATGTTAGTATTTATGTATGTTTATGTATGTATACAGTTTAAATATTATATCTATATATCGATATCTAGTTTGTATAGTTTTCTTTTTTTTTTTGCACTCCGCCTTCGTACGTATTTTCTTGCACGTTTTGGGTTGGCTGGTAGAAAATGCTTTAGCGTTAAGCCCACCCTTTGTACCTTGTTGTGCAATAAAGAATTTAAATAAAATAAATTAAAAGAGCTTCCTTTATCAAGCTGTATGAAACATTATAGAACATAAGAGTACTTCGTAAACGTAAACTTCTACTTATATATATATATACAGTAGAGGCCGTTTATTATAATCACGCTTAATGTTATCAATCGGCTATTGTTATCAAAAATGGTCGGTCCCAATTCACCCTATTCAAAATACATTGAAAATGATCCGTTTATTGTGATCAAAAGTCGTTTATTGTTATCGATATTCAAAACAAAAACTTTTCTTTTGAAGTGATTTTACTAAATTTACGGATTAAGAACATGACTTTCGGGACTTTCGGAATTTTGACCTGAAGAACCTTTATTGAAGGTTTTAATTGTTCTTAACTATCCTAATCTTTTTTTCTCTCTCAAAATCTCAAAGTTCCTATTCAATGGTTTATCATCAATTCATCAAAACAAAATGCTTTTCTAGAAAAATTGTTTGTCCTAAAATTTCAAAATCCAGTATGAATTTATGGTTCATCTCAATTTACTTAAAAATTATATACAAAGTATTTTAAACAATAATAAATGCCAAACAACACTCGATCAATATTTCAAATAGACTGTAAAAACTAAGTACTTGTAAGAACTTGTATAACTTGTAAGAACATCAAAATAGTGCAATAAACCCAATTTCATTTTTGAAAACAATTACTACTATCATTTGTATTATTATTATAAAAAAAATCTTGTTTGATATTTACTGTTCGCATAATGTAATCATTCGGTTAATGTTATCAAATGCAGTTGGCCTACAAGATCACACTAAGCGGCTTCTACTGTATGTATATTTATATATATATTATAACAAAAACATCAACTTTAACTAAATATATTTTGCATATTTTTAATATAAGAGTATTCCTATATAAGAAATACATACTACATACAATATATATTTCAATTTAATTGCATAGCTTTTAATACTTGTCTTATTATTACTTGATACAAAGTTTTGTGGTGGTTCTAAGGCAGATAGAATACCAATTCAATCCTTATGTAAATCCTATCATGTCGAAGGAATTATTTCGATGTTCCATTTTGTTCTGGACACCTGTTGGAGATATTTAATAGTCAGAGTCTATCATACTGTTCAAAATTGAATTGTTTTCCGGGATAAGTTGCAGACCAATGATTTTCTATCATTAAATCAAATTACTATAATTCGTTTTGTGAAAATTTTAAATATTAAATTTTATATGTTCGCCCGTAACAACAACGTATCAATATCAAAAATCAAAATCAAATTCATTATTGAAAGTAAGTTTATTACATTGTCAAAGTTACCACTAGTTCTGAAAATTATTTGTCATTGACCTTAGAACAGCTGGCGAGAGAAACTCACTAACAAATTAAACGTAAATTACAAATATAATAAAACTTGAAATGACCCGGCAGCTTATCCTTTATACCCAGGGTGTATCATGTTCTAGATATTCAGAAATACTTTAGTATCGGTTAGCACACAAACGTTCCTTAACAAGTTTTTTATATTTATTAAAGGGTAAAATCTAAACGTTACAACTTGAACAGTACTCAAATAGAAGTGAATGAGAGAAGGAAAATGTTGAGTTCCTTCTCTTTTATTATCACGATCCATTATACTAATAATATTAAGAATGAAAATATGATATGTTGAGTCTCACTCTTGAAATTACGTTGAGAATTTTTAAGAAATATTACCTATTCAAAAATAGTTTCTAGTAAAACTTTAAATTATTTTACTGTGTTATGATTCTATTAAAACTGATACATATAGTAAGTAATGGTTTTAACAACATTTTTTTACACCTACTTTTGTTTCGTTCACGTTCGGTATTTTAAATGAACGTATTTAATTTTATAACTTGATTATATTTTTGTTTTCTAACGGTAAATGAAAATACGTTGCAGATAAAATATTTTTTGCATTTTATAATAATCTAGTATTGTGATTTGGGATATTGAATACAAATAAAAAAATAACTCTCTTGTTTATTTAACCGCTTTTTCATTGTAATTGTGTTACTTTTATTTAACTTCAAATACATGGCTGTAGATGTCAAAAAATGTGTTTATTTAATAAATATCGTAAAAATATAAAGTTGTTTTTTCAGAAAAACATAATTGAAGAAATTGTTTTGTATTGTTAAATAGCTAAGTAACAGACTTCAAAACAATTTTATATATATCAATAAAATATATTTTTTTCTTTACAAAAGAAACTGTACATAACGCGGCTTTTAACAAAATGTATAATTTTTATATTAAGAAACCTTCAAGGTGAAATGTTTGTTGTTATTCTGTTTTTATTTCTTTACGATAATTACATTTTAAAGGTAAACCAAGAGAGATTAATTTTGTCAACATATGACATGTTCTGGAATTGCTGAACTAATTAATAACACTTAAAACATTACATTTGTACAAAAAATATAATATATCTTTAAATTGATTACTAAGAAAAAAATCACAAAACGTAATTTGCAAGATGACACGAGAAATTAATAATAACTAGTAGGATAATTTCCAAGGATTAACGTAAATTAAAACTTTTAATTTATTAACGGTTTTTATAATAAGGGACAGAACTAAAACCACAACCCTTTAGGTTTGTTATACGAGTGTATATTTAACTAAAATCCGTTACATGTACAAGTTTGTATTCTTCACCGTAATATATTGTGCAGGTTGTAGAAATTCAATTTCTTTTGTGCAGGTAAATTATGTCTTACTATTCCAATTTCTAATGTTGAGTTGAAATGCAATTTCACATTATGACCTGATTAGTACTGCAATTGACAATAGAGCTGAAAGATTTTCCTTTCAAAAATATTTCTCGAATAACTGACTTCTGCTTTACCTATAACAATTCCTCATTTATTCCGAATAGGAAAAGTAAATCTGTTACGACATCGACAAGCACTTAAACAGTGCTCAGCAAAGATTGGATCAGAATATAGAATATGTTGAATTCCTACGCTCTTGTAGTGTTGAGATATTTATGAAAATCGTATTTTATGTTTACTTAACACTACTAACTTTTAGTGTTTATTTATAATTTATAAGTGTGTTATTGAAAGTTTAATTATAACTTTGAAAAAATACTCAATAAATATTAAGTTTATAATTGGATCACGGAGCATTATTTTACTTTGTCGTGAATTCAAATCGTTCATAGTAAGAGTAGTTGACGCTTCAACAACGGACGACCACTTGATTGACTTTAAACAGATTGAATTGAACGGTGTTTAAATTATTTCAAATGGTTTAGTTTTGAATAAATAAATATTGATTTCATTTTACTTCACTGAGACTACAAAACAATATCATTACATATTTATTTCACTGTACGACAGAAAAATTTAATGCTATTATTTTACCTTATATAACGAGATTCATCTCAAGTGATGCTGAAATTCTATAATAGATGAGATGATTCAACGCTAATATCATTGAAATTTATCTCCATTTAATTTTATCTTGATAATATGTGTTGAGGTATATTCCTTCCTGTATTATCAAATTTCGTCCTTTACAAATATTATTAATTTAATTCAGTCATAATAATACCAATCGTTACTATGGAAAATTTGTCAGAATCTTATATCAAATCATCGCAGCAATGATACGAACTTCTTAAACAAAATGTCTAATTATACCACAGTTGCCATCCCAATAATTGAATCAACGATTCATCCGATGTTCAGGCTCATGAAAAAAGCAACACAACAATTAGCGAAGTCTCCAAGAAACATTATTTCAGCTATTTTCCATTACCTATAAAAATATTAACATTATTTGTTTGTCAAAATCGGATTTGTGAAAATATTTTTGTATCAATGGGATATATACCATTATATGATATACTATACTATCCTGACATACATTTGAAAGTGCTGTCTACAAGAATATGGATAATGTGGATAATACTCTCTTCATTGTAGCTCAGAAGTAATGGTACTATTTAATTTCGTAATTCTCGCAGACGGAGATGCGAACATATATTAGTTTATCATAAAATGTTAATGACTCTTTAATTGAAGAAAAATAAATATATTCGATGCTTTGTATATTGTATCTTCACTCCTCCGTGCCTTTACAAGTATAATACTTTTAAATTTGCAACTCGAAATTATACGCCTCATAAAGCGATATTCACAGAGCCTGCACTTTAACCTCCACAATGGTCATCTTTGTTCTCTTGATGTTTTGGGACAGTACTATATTTATTTATCTCGAATTCCTGTATCACATTGGGGATTATGATTTTTAAAATATGTTTTTAATTGTTTATTCCTTAGTAATAATAGTATTTCAAAAAATCCGGTTTGAATATTAATATTTTAGATAGAGTGAATTTCTTTTCACGTCTTTATAATATTTCACCCTTTCAAGCTTTCATATAATTTTATAAAAGGGCTATAAAATATTAAGAAGTCAATAGAGAAGATATGGAAAGATTTTCAGACAAATTTTAAAGTATAAATAAATCTTTTATATTATAGTATTCTTCAAAAACCCTTCTTTTAATACATGTGGATAAGGGTATATTATGTAGTCAATACGCAACAAGTAAAGAAGGGTATAGTAAAATAATAAAATTTTATATAGTATATTTATAGTTTATGCTAAAAGCTACACAATAATTATTGGTCTCCGCATCAATCTATAGCATTGATCAGTATAAAATAAAATCGTAGGATGTAGTAATAATTGGTAGTTAAATGTAATGATAGCTTCAATTCAATACTTTGTTTTTACGGACACAGGAAACTAATGGGCTTATTTGATAAAATCAAAATTATAAAACCCTAATCATTATAAACTTTTTTACTTCCCAAAGATTTCTAACAGATATGACGGGCAACGTTTTTTTAACAGAAGTAATTTAACTTGTTATTATAACTACAACCTGAATATTTTATCGGCTTTATCTAAAATTTTTAATGTAAGTAGGGAACCCAAATTTCTAGTTCCAAACTAGTAATTTGGCGAACTGTATTTATTTTCTTAGTAGGGAATGAGTTTCTAGATGGCTACGACATAATGAATCATTATTTACAAATAGCTTCTAGTAAAATTACTAAAAATGCTTCAGGTTTCATTTAAAAGAAACTATTGTGATAGCTTTCTTAATATAATTATTATTCTGTTTGAGATAATTAAATAAAAAACAAAATGAACTTACCGACTTGAAATATATGTGAAAATAGTAAATAATTTTCTTTCTGAAAGTTTAAACTTATTTTTTTCTGCTAACAATAAAAAAATCAGTTTCTTAGCGTGTGAATGGTAGTTATTTAAGATATTGGCAAAGTCAATCTCTCTTAGCTTTGTCTTTAAAATGTAATTATCGTAAAAAAAAAAACAAACCGAATAAAAACGAATATGGAACCTTGAAGGTTTCTTAACATTATAATTACACATTTTGTAAGAAGCCGCGTTATATACAGTTACTTTTATATAGAAAATATATTTTCTTGATATTTATAAAGAAAATCATTTTGAAGTCTGTTACATTTCCATTTAACAATGGACAAAATATAAGAGAAATATTTAACATTTTTGTGAAAACAAAGAAAACAATTTCATCTATAGTATCACGATTTGATTTTTAGAAATAACAACTTGTTTACGACATTTATTAAATAAACACATTTTAAAATTGAGCAATAAATTGATGTTAACTAAGTGAAACACAATTACTTATGACTATTACAATGAAAAGGCAGTTAAATTAACATGATCGTTATTCTTAAATTTTTAACAATATACAAATTATAAAATACATAAAAATGTATCTTTTGTATTTTCATTTAGAATACAATTCGGAGTTAGTCAAATTGAAGTCAACATTTGTCACAAAAAATAAAAATGTACTCAAATTATAAAACCAAATAAGGGTTTGTTTATTATGGAAATCGGATTGAACGCGAAAACTATAAAACAATGTGGATGTGGTGGAACTGAATCTGTTTATACATATCCGTATTTTAAGAAACATAAAACAATAAGATAGTTTAAAGTTTTACTAGAAGCTATTTGTAAATAAGTAATTTATTAAAAATTCTTCAAAACCTTTCAAGAGTGTGATTCAACGTATCATCTTTAAATTCTTAATATTATAAATGTAATGGAACGCGATAATAAAAGAGAAGGAGCTCAACATTTTTCTGTTCTTATTCACTCTATTTGAGTACTGTTCAAGTTGCAATGGAGTAACAGATTTTCTGAACAATAACGCAGAATGCAAAGAAATGTATTTCTTGCTGAAATTGTCTTGCAGGGACAATATTTCGAGCTTAGCTTTTATTATCCGCAAAGCGGAAAATTTTCTCGTATATCCAAAACTTTGTTTGTTAAAATTTCGTGTAGTGATTTTGAAGTAAGATTTAAAGAAAGTCGTTTTTAATACGACAGTAAATGATAATTAATAATTAATACTGAATTGTAGTATTTTTAAGGAAAATGATTAAAATACAAGCAATGTGCCTTAAGTAGGAGTGATGACATCTATATATTTTTGAAAGTTAGCAAACATTAAAACAGCCGCGTTCATGTTCCGTATGTTACAGTTAAAAATCTAATCTTGTATGGTTAGCACACAATGAAATATAATAATAAAATATTTCTGAAAGTTTTTATTCCTATCTTAGAACCCATAAAATTTAGTTTATGTAAGTAACAATAAATACTAAAAGTATAGAAATAATTTAAGTTTATTTATCCATATGTATATCTAGTCTTATTATATTACATATAATAATTTAACATTATATGTATCACATCTTGAAAGAATAAACCCATCCCATCCATCCATATCCATCAGGAAACATTTTTATATTACAACTTACCATTTATGTTATCTCTGAAATAAATATAAAAGTTGTTATTTATTGTATGTATTTCGGATAAACCTTAAACTTAACAAAATTGAAATGCCTCACGCATCAGCAACACATCTATTAACTACTTTTGAAATAATATTTTAAATCAAAGCATACATACATACATAATGTAATATAAATATATATTAGTAAACAGTAGGTATTCGTTATATAATAAAAAAAATAAAAATATGCAAAATATAAATAAAAGTTCAAGATTTTGTTATCCTAAGTTGAAGTAGGAGTTTACGTTTACGAAGTACTCTTATGTACTATAATGTTTCATATAGCTTGATAAAATTTTGAATATAAATATATAGTTAAAGTATAAATAACCTTATAAGCATTCAAGGTTAATACGCTTTGACAATTTAATTCACCTTTTTGAAAAATCACCGGACACTCCAATGTAGTAAACTTTTTCTGAATTAATGATCCTTTATCTCTCTATTGAATATAAAAATGTCAAAATAATAAGAATGGTTCGTGTCTTGATGGTTCATTATGGTTAAGAAATAAAAAGTATATATTATCTATAATTTTCCTTATTTTATTTTAGAAAGTCGTTTGATAGTATTGTATTAAATGTAATTAAATAAAAAGCATTAATTAAAAATCCTATAATAATAATTACATTTTTAATTATTAAATATTTCTAGAAGATACTGGAAGTACAACTCATTGGCATATTATATGTCAATACTCCAAGCTAAATTATGTTTAAAAATGTTTGAATTTATTTAAATTTGAAATGATTGCTTTTAAAATACCTTTAAAAACTATTTAAAAAAGCTCACGAGTTGTTAGATCTCGCATTTAAAGTACAAAAGGCTAATAGCAATGAAGTTAAACTAACTGAATAAAACTATTTAAAAATTATAAAAATAAATAAACAAAGAAAAACTGGAAAGGTAACATAGTTGTCAAATATAAAAATATATATTCATGATATAAGTGTAATTTTCGTGAATTAATGTAAAACATTTTAAAGTTAGATTTAATTAATGAAATGTAGGATAGTACCAAATCTGTGCTTAAATTGCGTACTTAAATTATATCTTCTACATAAATTCTAATGTTTGTTGTATTGTAACATAATATTAAATTGATGTTATTACTATCGGTACAAATTATCATAGTATCCACCGCGGAGAATTCGGTAGATTCATGCGTTGCATTTTTCATGAGTCGAAATATTGGATGAATTATTGATTTAATTATTGTATTGTATGGCGTCCCCGTGTTTATGTTATTCAAGACATTAATAAAATGTAAGGAAACGAAGACTATATTAAATAATTAAATGCAAGACATACAAGACTATATAATGTCTATTTATTGAGACAAAGCTTTTTTCTCCAAACGATTTTTTAATCCCATATAGTTCAAGGGAAAATAAAGACAAAAAATGTGGCCAAATATTAAATCACAAGGTCTCCAACTCCCAGAGCCAGTGGTGTGTATTGATAAATATGGATTTTTCTGCTACGCGCTCCATTAAGCAACTTTTTATAATTACATTTAATTTAAGCTGATCATTCCCAATTCACTGGTCGTCAAACACTTTTACTTGTGATGGTATTATATTTTATGGTTCATAGTGTTACCGACTTTACGTATTAATCATAAAAACTTATATAAAATCATTCAAATACATTATAGACGGTATTATAAAAATGTTTAATTATATTAACTAAGTATTTCACTTGGAAATAAAATGTACTGTAATAAATGTATTCCTAAATTGTTGGATATTTTAAGAATATGGATTTTGTTTTGACTCCAACACAACTTCACAATAAAGTCGGTAGTTTATATAAATATCGGCCATTCGTTTGGAAGCTACAGTCTGAAGTGTTTGAAATTGGAAATAAAGTGAATATTCTGTGAAAGTGTTCTTATTTCTTAATAATTGTTGAAGACAATTTCCTATAAAGAAAAGTATCAGTATTGAGTGAAGTGAATTATTTGGATTGGCTGTCTTGGACGCTAGTTTAATATCTCAGAAGTGGGATTGCACTGAAATATTTGTGATTTTGGTGTAATCCTGAGCTGCCCACATCAGAAAAATATATAAAATAAGTGATTACTACTACGATGCCTAAACGGAACAAAGGGACAGAGTCCGTTGAAAGTGACTCTTCACAAAATAGTCAAGAAAGACATTCAAGGAGACACAAGACTCGAAGGAACCGCCGATTTAGGCGTCATAGTCGTAGCAGAAGTGCACATTCCAAGCATCGTGGACGCAACAAGACCACACGAAAGCGGAGGTCTCCAAGTAGCAGATCGGATACTCCAGCTCCGGTCCAAGCTGGCACGGCACGGCATGCTGGGTTGTCGTATGGAGGCGGCGGCACCACACCACTGGCTGGAGCGGAGCGTAACGCTGCTTCATCGAACGCAATTCCAGCCATGACGGACTTCACAAATGAACCAAGGTACGCAGATTCGCAATGATTATTTTTTTAACAGTTTACTCAAGTAATGCAAAGTATTAAAGATAAAAACACTGTAGAACGTGACAAATTTCCAGTTCTTAATAATGTTGTTCCTGAATTCGATCCTTTATGTAAAGAACAAACCATAGATTCATGGATTCATAAAATAGAAGAGTGTGCTCAAATTTATGGTTGGGATGAAAGGCAAGTCGTGCACTATGCTTTACCCAAACTCTCAGGGGTAGCAAAATTATGGTATCAGGGGTTGCCATCACTATTATTTTCTTGGACTGAGTGGAAGGTTAAGCTTAAAGAATCATTTCCATCACGAGACAATTACGCTGAACTGCTTACCGAAATGTTAGGCAAGAAAGCTCGATATGGCGAATCACTTGAATTATATTATTATGCCAAAATGAATCTTCTTAATCGTTGTGATATAAAGGGTAGGCGTGCCGTTGATTGTTTGATATTTGGTATAGAAGATAGGGGTACACGATTAGGAGCGCAAGCCGTAGACTATACCGAACCGGAACAAATTCTTAAATATTTTAAAACTATAAAGATAGGCCACGACAGACACGTTTCATATGAATTACGTAATAAAGACAAAGACAAGCGTGCTCATTCTTACAGTGGCCCAAATTCTTTGACTGACAAACTGACTCACCAGAAAAATAATAATTACGCTCATATAGTCTGTTATAATTGTAACGAAACAGGACATACTTATTTTAGTTGTCCAAAACCGAAAGTGCAATGCACCTATTGTAACTTGAAAGGTCACACTTTATCTAATTGTCCGAATAAAAATAATGATAACTCTAATAGTACTAAAAAGATTTTAAGAATTGAAAGTGACAAATACTCTAGTTTAAAATACAAAATGCCCTTGAAAATTAATGACCAAATTTCAGACTGTTTAGTAGACTTAGGCTGTGAAACAACTTTAATTCGCCTTAGCGATGCACAACGGTTACACGTTAAATGGGAAACCGTGGAAGGACCCATACTTTCGGGATTCGGTAATACCAAATTTCGCCCAATAGGTTTAGCACTTGCCAAAATTGAGATTCAGGGGATCAGGGAAGAAAACGTTGAAATGCTTATTGTCGATGATTCACATATTAACACCCCAATTATGTTAGGTCATACTTTTACTGAGAGGCCGACCATTCAAATAATAAAAACTGACACTGATGTAATTTTTCGAAAAGTGGATTACAATAAAATCGGTAAATGTTTACTTAATTGCATAAAAGATGTCTCTATTCCAGCTGGAGACATCAAGGCTATCCCAATTTCTAGTGGCGATCGATACTCGGGGACGATTTATGTTAATGGGTATATTAGAACAGATAAATTTAAACAGTATTACTTACTACCAGGTGAATACCGCATTGACGAAGGTTTAGGAAACGTTCTAGTGCAAAATATTGGAAAACAAGACGTTAAATTTAAATTAGGGGATCTCGTAACTCGCTCTTTGAAAATTAAAGACATCTTGCGGATTAATCAAATTCAAAAAGTAACTGAGTACTTGTCAGATGAATCATCAGTTAACATTGGTTCTACTTTGACTGTCGATCAAAAGACCAAACTTGAAAATCTTTTAAAGGAATACAAAACCTGTTTTTCAAATACTCTTAGTGACTTAGGCTTTACAACTGAAAACGAAATGGTGATTCATCTGGAAGACTCAGTGCCCGTTGTTTATCGTCCATACCGATTGTCCTTTTCTGAAAGGGAACGCGTTCGTGGCATGGTACAAGAAATGTTAGACAATGGAATAATTCGTGAATCCAGTTCTCCATATGCTAGCCCTATTGTACTAGTTAACAAAAAGTCTGGAGAAAAACGGTTATGTGTCGATTATCGTGCCCTCAATAAAAAAACTAAACGAGAACATTATCCTCTTCCGAGAATAGAAGACCAACTTGATCTCCTAACCGGTAGCTCCCTTTACATAACACTAGATCTTGCATCAGGCTACTATCAAATCCCCATTTCTGAAAAATCGCGCGAAAAGACTGCATTCGTGACACCCGACGGCCAATATGAATACAATCGAATGCCGTTCGGGCTAGTAAATGCACCTTCGGTATTTCAACGAACCATGAGTAAAATTATTCAAAAATCCCCCGTTCGTTCATATGTCTTGGTTTATATGGATGACATTTTAATTCCCGCTAGTTCATTTGATCAAGGATTAGATAGATTAACGGAAGTATTCAACCTTTTAAAAGAAAATGGGTTAACTTTAAAATTAAACAAATGTAACTTTTTCTACGATAAAATTGATTATCTTGGTTACGAGATTAGTTCGTCTGGTATACGACCAGGTAAATTTAAAACTGAAGCCGTAGAAAAATTTCCCACACCGCGTAATAGTCACGAAATTAGAAGATTTTTGGGTCTCGCCAGTTTCTTTCGTAGATTTGTTAAAAATTTCGCTTTTATAGCCCGTCCACTTACGGCTTTATTAAAAAAAGATTGTCCTTGGCATTGGGGCAAAGATGAGATAAAATCATTTGAAGCTTTAAAAGCACGTCTTATAGAACGACCAATTTTGACTATATACAATCCAAATGCGGAAACTCAGCTACATACAGATGCTAGTAAATTTGGGATAGGCGGTATACTTATGCAAAAAGACGAAAGCGGATTATTCAAAGTTGTTGCATATTATAGTAGGCAAACCAGCGTTGACGAGCAGAAACTGCATTCATTCGAATTAGAAACTCTCGCAGTCATTGCTTCGTTATCTAAATTCTTGTTTACTTGCTAGGTATTAAATTTAAAATTATCACGGACTGTAATGCGCTACGTAGCACACTAGTCAAACGAGACTTAATCCCTAGAATTGCTCGTTGGTGGATACAGTTTTTGGAATTTGATTGTGAAATAGAGTATAGGCCGGGCGACAGAATGGCACACGTAGATGCGCTGAGTAGGAGCCCTATAGAAACTAATACTAATGACCATCACGTAATCGATGTTCTCGTGGTTAATACGGAAGACTGGCTTGTTACAGTACAACAAGCTGACGAAGAGATAAAAAATATTACTACTATTTTAAGTGATCCAAAAACTAAAAATATTATTGAAATTTTTAATAATTATAAATTAAAGAATGGTAGAGTCTTCCGTATTATCGATGAAAGCAACGAACGCTGGGTAGTTCCAAAGGGTGCAAGATGGTAAATACTAAAAAGTAATCATGACGATATAGGTCATTTCGGCTTTGAGAAGACGCTTGCTCGTATCCAAGCAGCGTATTGATTTCCCAGAATGAGACGTTTCATAAAAAAATATGTAGCAGCTTGTCTCGAATGTGCCCATCATAAAATACCTAGTGGACTAAAAGCTGGAGAGTTGCATCCCATTCCGAAAATTGATAAGCCTTTCCATACAATCCATGCAGACCACCTTGGCCCTTTCATACGGACTCGGTCCGGTAATACATATATCCTGGTTTTAATTGATGCTTTTACAAAATTTATAAATCTCACGGCTGTAAGAAATACAAAATCCTCCACAAGCATTAAAGTTTTTAAGGAACACTTTAGCTATTTTGGTACAGCAACACGCATAATTACAGATCAGGGGACAAGCTTTACTAGTCGCACGTTTAAAGCATTTATGAAATCTACGGGGATTAAACATATTTGCAATGCAATAGCAACACCACGTGCAAATGGCCAAGTTGAGCGATATAATCGTACAATTTTGGCTGCTCTTGGCGCTATGAATCATGATAAGCCAAACGGGAAATGGGATGAACATTTAACGGATATCCAACTAGGTATCAACACCACTATTAACGCCACTACCAAAAAGACTCCTACAGAACTCTTATTTGGGTATAACGCTACGAACCCTTCTCAGGGAATATTGAACGAAATTTTTCCCACAGGGACCTCAGACTTAACGGAAAATCATTTGTCACAACTAAGATTTGACGCTAGTCAAAATACAGGCACAGACAGATAAGGCCAAATATAATTTTGACAAACACCGAAAGACAAATGTAAAATTTAAAGAAGGTGATCTCGTTAAAATTATTAAGAACGAAATTGGAATAGAAGGGCAATCAACAAAAATTAGAACCAAAATGTCAAGGTCCCTATCGTATCAAAAAGGTTCTTCCAAATGATAGGTTCGTGATAGAAGATACTCCCATTACTAGAAAACGTAGGCGGTACGAAACAATAGTAGCCATTGATAAGATATTCCCCTGGTTAACTTTCATCCCACCGATGTCCTCCGATAATGAGCACTCTTCTGATAGTGAATCTATGAACAATGGTTTAAATGAAAGTGATAATGTAACTTATGATACAAATGAAGTGACTAAGGAAGTAGTAAACGAAATAAGCGATGTAAACAAAAGTTAATTAGTATAGATTATTTTTTTATTATATATAAAATTGAAATGTATAACTTGTAAGAATTTTGGTGGTAATATTGTTAATGATGTTATGATGTTATGATTGAGTTAGATATGATGAGATGAGATGTAGAGTGACGATGCAATATGTACAAGTCAACGTCAAGGATTTGTACATCTCTGAAATGATCAACGTCAAGGATCAGATCGGAGGCATGTTGACTGGTCAACGTCAAGGATCAGCTAACATGTTATTGTTTAGTCGCCTCTAAAGTGGTCGATCAACGTCAAGGATCAGATCGGAGGCATGTTAACTGGTCAACGTCAAGGATCAGCTAACGTGTTCTTGTTTAGTCGCCTCTAAAGTGGTCGATCAACGTCAAGGATCAGATCGGAGGCATGTTAACTGGTCAACGTCAAGGATCAGCTAACGTATTATTGTTTAGTCGACTCTAAGGCAGTCGGTTAAGGTCAAGGATCCGCCGAATTTGAAAATATAGTGTCAAGTGTAAGTGATTAACGTCAAGGCCGTTAAATAATTTAATTAAGTAATTATAAGATTCAGTATTGTATATTCATTTATCCTGAATATAATGTCAGAATAATTATTGTGTATTCTTAATTATATAAACATGTACTTCTAGATTTAAGACTAACTATTAATTATTGTAAAATTGTTTCTTTTACGAGAGACTCGTAAAACTGACGAATGGCCGAGTTGTTACCGACTTTACGTATTAATCATAAAAACTTATATAAAATCATTCAAATACATTATAGACGGTATTATAAAAATGTTTAATTATATTAACTAAGTATTTCACTTGGAAATAAAATGTACTGTAATAAATGTATTCCTAAATTGTTGGATATTTTAAGAATATGGATTTTGTTTTGACTCCAACACAACTTCACAATAAAGTCGGTAGTTTATATAAATATCGGCCATTCGTTTGGAAGCTACAGTCTGAAGTGTTTGAAATTGGAAATAAAGTGAATATTCTGTGAAAGTGTTCTTATTTCTTAATAATTGTTGAAGACAATTTCCTATAAAGAAAAGTATCAGTATTGAGTGAAGTGAATTATTTGGATTGGCTGTCTTGGACGCTAGTTTAATAATAGTATCAGGGGTTTAGGATTTTATTTATATTTATTTTATATCCTGTTTTGTACGCTATTCTTTCTTCCTCCGGTTTTACCAGCGCAGGTACGGATCCCGTTGTAACATTTGGATAAAAAGTAGCTCTGATAATTAAGCTCTTAAAAAGTGAAATATTTTTTTAAAGAATTTTAAAAAAATTACAAAATTTAGAGATTAATCAATATATACTAACAATCAAACCTTTCCTCTTTATAAAATACATTTCAAATTTAACAAGCTTATAGAAAACTTGTATATAATACTTTTAACAGTAACATCTAAGCTGAGGATAAAGACAAAACAGATGACCATTACAGAAAAATCAGGTATCTATTTATTAGGCTTAGTTCCATAAGTTGCTCGCATCTTCCATATAGATTGCGTCATATGAGGCTTTTAGAAAAGCACTCAGAGAGTTGGCAAAGTAAAAGTTATCAGACTGAATTTATATATTATATTAGTACATACATTTTAATACAGAAATATTACTGAGTTATTCTTCAAGAAATATTTTCAAATCGCAAATCTTTCAGCTCTATTGTCAATTGGAGTAAAAATCAGGTCATAACGAGAAATCGCATTTCAACTCAATTTATACATTAGATATTTGAATAGTGAGGCATATTACATACATAATAGAATTTAATATCTACAATCTGTACTATATACTATTATTACGTTTAGGAATAAAACTTCATTTAAATGTAACAAATAGGTACTAGTTACATGTATGTATATACAACAAATCTATAAGATCTAGGGGTTGTGGTTTTAATCTTGTCCCTTATTATAAAAACTGTTTAATACTTTGAAAATTACAACGAGTACTAGTGAATTTATCTAGAACTAGCTTTCGCTCGCGTCTTCGTCCGTGGAGTAATAATTAATATTAATTTTTCGTGTCATCTTGCAATCACATTTTGTGATTTTTTAAATTATTATTTATCTATAAATTCTATTTATAGATAAATAATATTTGATATACAAATGTATTGTTTTAAGAGTTATTAAAATTAGTCAGTAGTTTCAGAGTATAATTATAATAAATAAAGAAACAAACAAAATCCGTCCTCATTATAATATTGTTTCAAAAACATACATTTATAATTCAAGAAACATTTTAACAATAGGTATGAATACATCGTAACCACAATTTTTGTATATTGTTAAATATTAATTTCCTCTCATTTTTCTCTTTCATAACAAACGAACCTCAGTCAAAGTTACATATATTCATGTAGATTAAATAGAACTTGTGGCATTTCATTACGTTTTCCTATCTGTCTACATTTATAAAGGCTGCTTGACATTCGTGTAATATATTTGGATAATGAGGACGTTTATCATGAGAATAAAACACAGTCCTAAGCTTCATTTAATATCTTTTAATACTTCATCATTAAAACTTACATTTAAATTACTTTTTTTAAGTCTCGCTTCTGATTTTAAAATATAACAAAACATTGAAACCAATGTACTACTCATTATTTAGTATTAATAAATTAAGAATTATTTATGGTTTGTGCATTTCTAACCTAACATCATAGATATTATTATTTTGTACAAATATTTAGACCGACTTTCAAACAAAACGTAGTTTATAATAACGTTTTATTTAGTTTCTATTTATTAATATACGAGTATTCTGATAATATACGAGTATATATAATACTTTACGTGACATAGTATTAATGAAAGCCACACAAAACTTATGATTTAAATTATATTTATGTATATTTTTTTCTTTGGCGTTTCCTTTTTATTCATTGTTGTTGGAATAGAAAAATTTTAACAAGTACCTTATATTTTGATAAAACAAATTTATATATCAAAACATACATTTTATGAAACGCTTAGGAGTTTTTTTGGTAAAATATTATATTTATTTCTTCTATAAATATTATAATCCATATTTATGAAAAAAGAATTGAGCCAATTTCTTATATTTAAAAAACGGGGCAAAAGTTAAGCTTAGCGTGAACCCCACGCTCGACCGAGGTGTCTCTGTTTCAGCTGGTGTCAAATGCTTTAGTAAGTCTGTCGACGTCGTCGTCTATTCTTCTCTATAAGTCACATTTCTCGGCAAAAATAATATTAGGGGGTTCAAAAAATGTATCGCTTTTTTTATCTTTATTAACATTTTGGAATTCTTTCAAAATTATTATTATATAAACCTATTGGTTTATAGAGATTTAAAGCTTCACGGAATCATAATTGACCCATTACGAAAATGTTCCAAAAAGACTAAAAACTGTTAAAGACAAAACTTTTTTGTCCAAACAACTTTTCCATCCGATAAACTTCAAGGGGGAAAATAACGACGAAAACAGGACCAAATATTGAATCACAAGGTCTCCAACTTTCAGAGCCATTGGCGTTTATTGGAAAATATTATCGATTTTTGCTACGCACTCCATTATACAACTTCTTATAATTTCATATAAGCTGATCAGAACCGATTTACAGTCACAGTAAAAAAACATTTTTACCTGTGATAATATTGTCTTTTGGGGTTCATTGTATTTGTTTTTGGATTTTATTTGTATACATTTTGTTATTTCCTTCTCACTCCGGTTTAATAGGGTAGGTCCCTAACCCGCTGCAACATCTGGATCAAAAGTAGTTTATGTTTCTCGTAGCTTTGATAATGTAGCTTTCATCGGGTGCAAGAATTTTTACTATTAGTCACGTAGTTCTTGGAATTATCTAATGCATACAGTCATACAATCAAACCTTTTCTCTTTATAATATATTTTTTTATTAGCCAACTATCGGAATGATAGTTGGCGAAGTAAAATGTGATCAGTATGTCAGACCAAATTTATGTATCATAATATTAGTACACGGTTTTTATATATAAATATTACCGAGTTATTATGGTAGTACTTTGAAATATGTTTTCGAATGGTGAATCTTTCACCTCTATTGTCCATCACAGTTAAAATCAGGTCATAAACGAAAAATCATATGTCAATTCAATTCATATGTTTGAAAATGAAATAGTAAGACATATTTGATATACATAAAAGTCAATAGATTGTCAAACGTAAACACAAAATATGACGACAAAATAACATGAAAAAATAAAGTCAGATATATGTTTGTGGACGGAGCCGCTAAGAAACACTAGCCATGGATAGTTAGGGCTCGATTGTGATTATTTGAGGTTAAGTTGTGGCCTTTTTATTTTTTACCAGTTTCAAAGTAAGAGTGCAGGATTAAAAACATAACCATAACCCTTTGGTTTATAAGATATCTAACTAAAAGTTATATTTTTTAACAATTTATTGTATTTTGAACAGTAATTTTAGCATTGATTAAATTGAATTTAGTTTGTGCATGTAAAATATATCTTACTATTTCCATTTGTAATATATTAATTGAATTGAAATGCTATTTCTTCAAATGTCCTGATTTTTATTGCTTTTGACAATATAACTAAAAAAATACAGTAAATATAAATGACAGTAATTATGATAATATTTATAGATAAAAAATATATCAACTAGTATGATATATAAATTAGGTCTGCGAATCTGATCATATCTTATTAGCCAACTGTCTCTGTGCTTTTCTATAAGACTTATTAGACGCAATCCAGATGGATTATGCGGGTAGCTTATGAAGCAAAGCCTAATAAGTAGATAGTTAGTATATCTTCAATGGTAGAGTTTTTTTGTATCCTTAGCTTGAATATTACTTTTAACTGAAATGTAGTATAGTTATTAATTGTAGTGAAATCAGAGATCAACAATAATATTGCTATTGATACAATGATATTACTAGAATTTGTCTATAACCATATTATTGAAAATTGTTTCGCCTGTTAAAAGTTACATTATCAGAGTAACAGAGGCTTTATCTCGATATTGCAACGGCATCTGGACCTATGCACATAAAGTTGTAAAAAAGCGAAACAAACGACAATAGAGGAAATGAACAGAATGAACATAAATAAAATACTCAAATACTAAAATACAATAATTTTTGTTTTTTCGTAATATCGCATTATTGGTATGGTAATAAATAAAAACTAAACTTCAAAGAAAAATTAAAGATCGCGTGCTTACACGTCGAAGTCGAGTTAAAGAACACTTAAAATAATATTCTAAAGGATATGAAGTATTGTCAGGAACACGAATGAAACGAGATATGACGTTAAGTCATTTTCAACACGATGAAAATTTGTATAAATTTAATTCCTAAGTTATTATGTGGCATTCAATAATATTATGGCATGGTAAGTATTATATTTGTTCTTATACCAGATAATAAAATTGAAACCATTTGAAAGAAGTGTCATAATAAAATACATTTTGTATACAATATTTCCTTATTCCACATTTATCGGGATTTAAAATAATAAGTTGGGCCTTTTCAGACCTAGAGATATGCGTTTGTTTAGAGTCGTTGGGGTTGTATATCATTTACTTAATTTTTACTTTTTATTTGACATATTGTCATCTCGTTGATGGACATCTGAGATGCCTGGAAGATTTCTACAAGATATATCTAAATATTTCGCTCTGCTTGAATGCAGAAACTCAACGCTACTCTCCTGTTCTAGACTGATATCGGAATAATCTCCGAGCACCATTTGCCAGCACCAGCTACCTCAAAAATGTGAGCTATGTACGTGTAAAACTACATTTACTCGTCAACTATATATAATTCACTATAAGTCAGTTCTATATGTTAACAGACATTGTACCGTTTTTGTACTTGTATTACAAATTAGGATATACAAATCCCAGTTCAGTCTTAAAACGAATAACAAAATTTTCAAATAAATTTTCCTATAACAATAGAACGTTGCGGTCGCATATAAATTCTACCATTTTAAGTAAACTGCTGTGTATATTTCCTTTCTATGCGGATAGCTTTGCGTTTTTTAAATATTTTTATCTTCCAGCTTTAAAATGCGTAAAATTATCATATAAAAGAGAATATTGTTGATCCAGTTTACAGTGTTGAAATATTATGTTAGCGTTATATTAAAGTAACATAATAAATACTAAAATATATAATACTTTATATATTACTTATACTTTACTGGAAAACTTCAAAAAAGGTTTGTTAATACTGTTAATAATAATTCTAAACATGTAAAATATAATTAGATAAAGAAATCCAAAGAGTCTTAATGATTTTGGTATTATGTTAGATCATGTTACATGTCAATAATAATAGTAATAATAATAAACTTACGTATTGATGTCACATTACATCCTTATCACATTATAATTTGCAAACTTTGATAGTGCTTTTTAAGTCTCATAAGACGCAATCTAGATGAAATATGCGGTAAGCTTATGTCACTAAAACTAATCTCAGTATATGTCGGTTTTTCTTTAATAGCAGAATATATCATGTCATCATCTTTACATATAAATAAAAATATAGCAAAGTTATTTACAGTATACTGTTAAAGAAAGTTAAGATAAAGAATGATATAGCTATTTATTAATAAATTAAACACATTAGACAGCACCTGAAATTGTATATAAATATGTTAGCTGTAAATATGAAATATGAAATATCATTTTATTGAAACGTGAAATAAAAATCCCTGTAACGAATTTACGAGGAGTATGAAATCCGCACAGTTACATTTTATATGGAGAAGGAGTGCATGAACATAATATTTTTACGAATAATCCATTAAAAATATATTTAATTTAAAAAACATACATTACATAATCTATCACGCATTTGGAACAAGTAAATTTTAGAGTTGTATCTTTTTTTAAACAAATATGTATATAAATATACATTTATTAATAAATACTTAGGGAGATTAAAAGAAGATTTTTTCATTACTTACCACCTCTTAACAGTCCCGGCAAAAAAGTTCTTCCTAATAAATATCAAAATAGTTCAGTGTCTTTTTTGAATATTTTTTGAAATGATTTCACGTAACACCAACAGTTTGAAAGAATTTAAAAAGAAAATTGAAAAAAAGGTATGTTTATTGAACCTGTTAAGAAAAATTCACGAAAAATGTAGAGGAAAACAGTCGGACTTCCGGCGTAGAAACTTACGAAAATATTTTTACACTAACTGAAACGGAAACGCTTAACTCGTGTTTGGAGCTCGCTCGGTCAAACAGGGTTATTCCTTAGCCGGTCTTTAAATGTAAGAAATTGAGCTCAATTCTCTTTGTGATGTTGAAAACTGGATTATAGTATCTGAAGAATAAATCTATATTCTATATTCTTAAAAAAACTCCTAAGTATTTTATAATACTATTTGTATTATATTAAAAATTAACCAAAATATTTTTTGCTATATATACTTGTTTATCGAAATATAGCATTCTTGTTCGAATTTCAGAATTTCAAGAATGATAATAAATAAAAAGAAAACGCTAAAGAAAAATTAAAGATCGCGTGCTGACACGTCGACGTCGAGTTAAAGAATACTTAAATTAATATTCTAATGGATATGAAATATTGGCAGGAATACGAATAAAACTAGATATTACGTTAAGTTATTTTCAACACGATTAATTTTGTACAAATTTAAATCATAAGTTTCTCTCATCAACACCATGGCATGGTAAGCATTGTATTTATTATTATACCACATAATAAAATTGCAACCTTTTGAATAAAGTGTCATTATAAATTATATTTTGTTTGAAACTAGTTATTTCTTAGAATCATTTAATATTTCTTAGAAGCAATTACATATTTGAATATTTTTTTTCTGTTTTACTGTTTTCACAAACATTTCAAGTTGGTAACATTAATTTTCTTCTAACCAAATAATAATTTATAGTAAGACCGCTATCGTTATATTTTCTATTAAATTAAATCTGCATTATTTTTAGTTAATTTCTATAAAAATTAATTTCATCAAGTACACATATATTTTACTTTTAAAGTTCCAATCAGTCCTATCCATCTGAATGTTCGTTGCTACTGAGAAAATAAATAAAGCTGTACCTAGAAATATCAACTAGAAATTAATTTGGGTTCAATAGGATTCAATGGGGATCATAGTAGGATGGTGTAACAATAATTTGTGTTTTTGGCTCCAGCACCCTATAACAAGAAATGTTAATATTTTTATCGGTAATAGGAAATAGCTGAAAAAATTCACCGTAGAGACTTGCGCAAATTGTTGCGTTGCATTTTTCATGAGCCTGAATATCGGATGAATCGTTGATTCAATTATTGGGATGGCAACTGTGGTAAAATTGGACATTTTGTTTAAGAAGTTCGGATGACCGCCACTGTAATTTGATAGAACATTCTGATATATTTTCCTTAATAAGGTTTGATATTATAGTGACTGATTTAAAATAATAATGTATGTAAAGGATGAAATTTGAGAATTCAATAAGGAGTATGGTATACCTGAACACATACTATCGAGATAAAATTAAATGGAGCATATCAACGATATTACCGATAAATCTCATCTATTATAGAATTTTAGCATAGCTTGAGATGAATCTCGTTATATAAGGCAAAATAATAGCATTAAATTTATCTGTTGTACAGTGAAACAAATATGTAATGATATTGATTTGTAGTTTCATTGTAGTAAAATATATACTTAATTATAATTACTCTTGCAAAAATTATATTATGCTTTATTTTCATTTCAGTGGTTCAGAAATTTAACTTTTTTAAACAGTTAGCAAATCAATGTACTCCAAATACGAAAATTTTAAATATATTAATAAACATAGTGATGATTTTATTAAGCATAGTAATATGCATTATTGCAACCAAGTGGCAAATATCTTTGCATGATGTGAGTAATTTTGATAAAAAAATACAAAAATTTTGAAAAAAAAAATTTTGGTATAGTAACTTGTGACTTATCAACACTTACAAGTCATAAACAAACAATAAAAATTATTAGTGTTAAGTAAACATAAAATACGATTTTCATAAATATCTCAACACTACAAGAGCGTAGGAACTCAACATATTCTACTCGTATATTCAGATCCAATCTTACCTGAGCACTGTTCAAGTGCTTGTCGATGGCGTAACGGATTTACTTTTCCTATTCGGAATAAATGAGGAATGGTTATAGGTAATGCAGAAGCGAGTTATTATTGTAGTTCTCCGAGTAATATTTTTCAATGGAAAGTCTTTCTCAGCTTTATTGTCACTTGCACTAAAAATCATGTCATAACGTGAAATCGCATTTCCACTCATACATTATAAATTGGAACAGTAGGACATAATTTACATACCTAACATTATTTGTACAATCTTAAGTGTAAGTGTAAGTATCTATGACTAGCCTTGGCACGTGTCGCCGACTGATAAATATTATTATTTAATCGTATATACTAGACTACTATAAATACTAGATAGCGGTCTTTAAGACAATATTGCTAATGACAATAAAATTGTCTTATACAGGCAAAAAAATTTAAAGTATATAGGTATTACTATATAATTTGTTTACTCATTCATATTGAATTCATTAACATACGTATATAAAATGGAATATTAATTACATTAATTTAAAACATATGATGTTAAAATAAGTAACCCAAGAGAGTTGTGTAAGTTAGTAGAAATGCAAATCAAACGCAATCTGCTAGACCACATTTCATTACCTCAACAGTGTAAAAGTCCATCTAATCAAAGTAGTCGGTAGTTTCGGACAATATAATTTAATTTATGACCGACTTTTACAACACCTTGTAAGGTTGCCTTTTGTAATTTCGATAAAAGGAACACTGTGGGGTCGAATAAGCATTATGTTAATTGTGATTCGTCCACCTTTGTTTTGGAAAGATCCGTAAAGCATTATACTAAACGAATTATACTATATTTTTAAAAAAATCAAGCAATTATAATTATATACAACATTACGTGCTTAAATTATTTTCCCGCAACCGTGATTTATGTTAATAATTGATTTTGGTTGCGGTTTTAATATTTCGACAACAAAATAGAATTATTTAATTGTAACAGTATTATAATATTTATTTTTTATTATTTCTTTAAAATATTTATAGCACAACAAAATATCATACGAATTGCGGACTTGATGCATTTTCTACATATACATATATATTACTACGTTAGCGATATATGAAATAAAAAATAATCAATTATCTCCAAGATATATTTTTGTGGACACGTTTCTGTCACTTCACAGATTTGTCTATTTGGGGCTTGTCGAAGTGCATCAGGATCATAGTTGGTCCAGAATTTCATGGAGTGTACTATGAAAGAACTAGTTAATAAGCCGGTACGGTGTGAAGGTATGATAAGATTAAAGAACGTAGTATGCATAAGATTAAAGAACGTAGTTGCAAACCGTGAGTTTTCCTTAGTCATTGACATTTATACTTCAAGTACTGTGTGCAAATGGTATGTCGGTATTGTTGTACTTAATTAGAGGCACATTACTGCTGTTACACTTATTTACACTATTGCTGATTCTGGCTGGCGGTCCTGAAAGTAGAAGGAAAACATATCTAGCTTAAGCATAAAAAGAAATATTAAGATCAGCAGAGAGCGATAAGTATAAGATAATGATCAACAGTGTTAAAGGCGTTGGAAAAATCAAGGAGAACTAATACTGTAAATTTTCCACACTCCAGCGCTTCCGATATATCCTTGGTAACCTTTAAAAGAGCTATGCATGTGCTGTGACCTGGACGAAAGCCAGACTGGAGATCACCATGGACGTGATTCTAAAGACTAAAGTCGATAAGTTGCTTATGGACTACAGCTGCAAGAACTTTAAAAGGATATGGTAATGTTGAAATAATTTTATAAGATTTTATAATTAAAAATCAGTTTCAAACATTGACCGTATTAGTACCGAAAATTTTAGATAAACGACACGTCGTAAAGATGTTGGCTAATAGTTAACCCTCACATTAAATACTCACACGCCCAGCAGTAAACAATGACTAACAACCTTGAACGGAATTATGTGGTAAGATAAGACCAAACTAATTAAATCATTAACGATCTTGAAAAAAACAAGTTTCTTCCTAATCTTAAATATATTAAAACTATCGAATACCTTGAAGTACTAAAATGACTGTTGTGATTAAACACTCGAAATATATTAACAGGTACAAGACTGCTTTATGCAAGTTAGATTTTGCGACGTCTCAAATACTCGTATGTAACAAGCCTTATAGTTGTCCATGCAATTTGTAAAAAAAATTACATAACCTACTTTTGTTTTTGACGCACAATTTATTTTTTAAATGTCATATTGATGTACTCACTTTAATTTTAGATATATTAATTCTATATTATATAAATATTTGTGAATGAAGCCATAAACAAAAAAAAAAAAATAAAACAAAGTTACAATTCACACAATTTTATTGTATCATTACAATTTCAGCCTTGCTTTTATTAATATGTTTTTACATTATTTACATTACAAACCTCTTCCTTTAAGTACAAATTCCATAAAAATTTCATTCAACATCATCAATTCAATTTATTGCGTACATGAGAAAATAATTATATTTATTTTTACATTGATAACATATTTTAAGAAGTACAGAAGGGTCCCTTGTCTCGGGTCCAATAGTGACTCCTCACAATAACAATCATAACATCCTTAACCGGTTATCTGTAGAGCTGCATTCGCTCTTCTCATACTGTCATTGTCTGGTCAGACCTAAAATATTTGCTAATTGCGTACATCTCGCTACAACTTCGTCCTGTAATAAACTGAACGCCATTGCTATCAGAATTAGTCCAAATACAAGATACGCGCAACACGCTATCGTCTGTATATATTCACTCTTGGAGTTTTCGGTGTTCTGCTTCATGGTTAAAAAACTTGATGGTACAAAATCTCCAAATCCAATTGTAGCCAGCGCAATAAAACAAAAATAGGCAGCGTCAAGGAAACTCCAGTTTTCCCAAACCGAAAAAATTGCTGCTCCTATGCAAATGTATCCTAAGAGAAGGAACAATACAATTCCTACTGGAATATTGCAGTGTTCCAGACTATGGTTCTGATGCTGAACACTTGTAGACGCACTACTGCTTGCAATTGTATAGTTCTTAGTTTTATGATTTTCTTCATTCCATATCAAAGGCACTCGTGATGGTGTATCGTGGGGACACATCCTGTAAAAATATTAAATATATCTGACTTTTTTTGGATTAATATAACATAGTTTTCTCAGATATTTTTGTTACTTAGAATAGTTCCAGTTTTCATTGCAGATTTTATAAATAGTAGTTTATAACAAACAATCAACAAGGTTTATTTGTTTCAGGGAAATAACTTTTTAAGCAGAAAATATTAAAAAAGGTAAAGAGTTTTTAATTCAGTAACAAGTCAAAAAACCTCCTTAATTATAAATTTTACAGCTCCGCTCCGATTAGCTCTCAGAAAAAACTGATCAGAATTATTGAAAAAATATTGACATAGGCTACGATTACAAATTACTAATAACAAGTCAAACTCCACACATCCAGCTGTAAGAAATAAAATCACTCGTGTGTTTCCTAAAACATGTGTAATAATAAAAAATACCACAATTACCCTTCATCGGGATCTTCAGAATCCGGCTCCTCCTGGTGTCTGTACATCTCCCCACATTCTTCTGCTATCAGCTGTTCTATGACGGGCCCCCTGGGCCGCGTTCCCCCCCGGCCCCGGCCCCGCCCGCGCCCCCCAGCTATTCCCGGCCCGTGCACCGTCGCCACGCATTTCATATTACTTGTACGTTTCCTATCGAGAGTTTGAGTTTGAAGAGCTGATGATGTTTGCGGATCTGTAAGAAAAATTTGGTAATTGAAATACCTGGCAGTTATCTGAAATCATTTCATCGTTTTCATTAAAGTTATTGATAAACTTCTTAAAACTCATAAAAAAACTTTATCCTACCACATAAAATATATTCACACATTATATTTATTGCGATACTACTCAACAATTAATTATATTATTATTATTAAATTCCTAAAAACTAAAAACTTTTTTGTTTTCGTAGAATCTTCTAAAAACACCCTACCAGGCGGAGTAATCAACGAAATACCTTCACCCAAGGTGCCTCGCTTCCGTCCCAACGTTGCTGCGCGTGGGCTCATTGGAACCTTCTCGAAAACCTGACAATATTGACCCCGATCTCCAGCCCTTGCTTTCACAGTGCCCGGGGACTTGTGTGTTCTTGGAGGAAATGAGGTATACTGGTTGTTTTCCGCTGGTTGAGGTAACAGACGCTGCTGTTCATGTAACTGGAAGTGATTCTCCATCTGGATAGATGATATATAGCATATTCACGTGAAAATAAAAATAACGTAACAACTAAAATAATATCGCAGAATGTACTAGACGTTGCGTTTGAAGATTAACTACTCATTATGCATGAAATACCGCCAAGAAAGTTTATTCCAAATTTCGGTGGTAGAAAGTTACTTCAGAACTGTAGTGTTACTGTGCGGTGGTAAACCAGATGGTAATAGTATTGCAGGTGGCAGTGCACGCGGGATGGTTGTGTTAATTGATATCGGCGGCAGGAGTGGAGTCTAATAGCTCTTCTGAAAACTCCCTGTTGTAAATGCAATAGAATTTATAAAAATATTGTATTTCAGAGAACTTTAAAACAAACCAATTTGATATTTGCTAAGCGCTCGATAATCACTCAAAAATGATTCGGCCTAGATCCGTAATATGACTGAGACACGAGTTTCTTTTCGGCATTTATCTATATTTTCCACAGTGAATTTTGCGGGTCCGAGATATACTGACCAATAGCACAGATTAAGGTAATAGTAAGTTCAAAATTAGAACTTATATTTATCGGCAAAATTCTAAGTGTGCAATGCCAATCTCGTTAGGTTCTAGGCAAGTACTATCAGATTGTGGCATGTATGTATGTGACACCTACTTGACATTTTCATTCTCATCTCATCTCATTTATCGTATCGCACTTATAGACATTTTACATTTATCCGCAATAATTCGTTTATTTAAAAAATCAATAGCCCTTGTGATTGGTACAAATGCTAATAATGAATATATGATTAAACAATCTAACTACTAACATTTTGATTCCTAGATGGTCCACCCAAGTCAACACAAAATTCAATAAATATAAGCAAAGTCAGATGAGACATAAATATAACTAAAAGTATTCACCTCTCCATCTTTCCTCCAGGTATTAGGCACTTTGTTTTTCGTGGCTCGTAGCCATGCCAAGCGTGCCAGTCGAGCCAGAGAAGCTCCAAGGCCTGCCAAGCATGCCAAGGTCAAAGGCACGCCAGCCGCTGCGTAAGCTACAGTAGCTACTCTTCCTGCTGCTGTTCTTGGTGATACATTGCCATAACCTTGCAAAATATAAATATAGAAACCTTATTTAGTTAAATACAAAACCTTACTTTTTAAGTACTTTTATCAAATTCTCGATAAGTTTCTCTATAAATTTGTTCACAACAATTTTGTGAGTGACACTTACAATAAATGTAAATTTAGGTAAGTAAATATTTTTTTATTGTTCTAAGGTTCAGCGGCTTTATACTAACTGATTGTACGAGTATCTTGTTTATTATTTGTTGCAAATTTGTATTATGATCTAAACTCACTAACCTATAGTAGTAATGAGAGTAATACAATAGATAACAGCTCCGGAAAACGTCCATTTAGAATCAGCTGCAAGTTCTGCTGCCTGGGCGTCAGCCTGTCTCGCTGCAGCCACTATGGACGACTCGAACTTTTGTAACTGTTCATGTACTAGTCTTGTCCAGTTACGCTCGTATAGAACGTTCAGGCGCTCTGGAACAATGAATAAGATATTTTAATATAATCAGTTTTAAATACTTAAGTGAATAAAGATTAGTGAAATTGCAAACAAAGCTATCATTGAGTCCGTTCTTTTTCTAGTTAAAATGGCTATACAATTGAAAACCTTTCTTTTAGTCTTGGCAACTTGAGCGTGACCTTTATTAGTTGCCCGTATTGAATTGCCAACCCGGCAGCGACACTCACAAAATTAATTCGATTTTCATTGAAAACGTCCAAACACCTGAGAGACTTTGAACCAACTCAGTATCGAGAGATCTAATCTTTGCTCTTTAATTCCTAACCCCAGGTATGTACTACGTAAGGGCCAATATATGAACTCAAATCAACCCTGCAAACGTGACTTGTAAAGGGGATTTACTGCAAATTACTTCGACAAACTTCGGTTCAAACGTCTTTCGACCTTTTTTATAGTCTCTGACGTGTTTTCGAATTAAGAAAAATGACTTTGGAACTATTGAGCTTTTTTAGGCGTCATTACGTTTTCTTTTTATCTTATGCAATAAAAGCTGTGTAATGTTTTTTGCTTATTATATTTCGTATTACAACAAAACTTAAATTGATAGATTAAAGAAATATACATACGAAGAACTTGACAAAAACTGTGCGTCAAAGAAGCTTGTAATACACGCCCAATCACTGTGAGATCAAATCAAACCAAATCCTAAACATTTATCAGGCGATCTGTTTCGGGCAGATAGTCATTAATTTCTTTCCGCTATTTATCTCACAGTTCCAAATAAACAATGAACAAGAAATAAAAGGTGTTAAAATTGTATCAAATATTCGGTATATTATAAGTATATAAAATTCTACTTTTCTTTACTCTTTAAACAACTAGTCTTATTTTTTTACTTCGGTTTGTAATCTTTTTTTTATTGGTCCTATCATAAATTTTGATGTTACAAATTAATCTATAGATTTTACTTACTGTACATTTTTAAAGATTCAGTGAACTGCCATCCTAAAATTTAAGTTAGTCTTTAATTGGTATATACGTTGTAACTTATCAACCTAACGTTTCGTAACTTTTAAAATATCTTCCATATTTCTTAATCCCTAAAAATAACTCAGACATCTTACATCAAAAGTTCATCTTAACACGGGATATAATCTGACTGTCATTATGTCTTTGTTATCATGACTGAAATTAGTTGAATAACATAAGAATTTTCATTTATTTTACTTGTGTTTCGTTTATAAAACTAATGGAAGTATACCCCAATGGCCTTATATTTAAATCAAACTAAGTGAACTGTGAGACTGCCTAATAACACTGCCACCAAATTATGTCAAGTTGTGAAGAAAGTCTGAGCGTTCAAAGGTTTCTGAAGAGCCTACAAGTACACCAAGGTGTTATTAATGATCTACTCTCAGTTTGTTCAAATCATTTTATGATTTACGTAGGACTAAAAGTACATGTCTTTTCAGTATTTTTATTAGCGTCTTCATTAATAACTCCTAAAAAATTTAATATAGAAATAGTCATACAAGATATATTTTTATTGAAACCCTATCATATAATTAATAGCTATCATCGGTTTTGCTTCCTTCAGTGAGTAAAGATTATTGAAATTGCAAACAAAGAAGTTGAGAGTTGAGTCCGTTCTTTTCCCAGTTCAAATTGCCTTATAATTGAAAACCTTTTTTAGTCTTGGCAATTTGAGCATGACCTTTATTAAGAGCAGTGACACTTTCACAAATTTAATTCAATTTACATTAAAAAGGTTCAAATACCTGAAAATCTTTGAACCAACTAAGTATCGAAAAATCTAATCTTTGCTCTTTAATTCCTAACCCCAGGAATGTACTACGTAAGGGCCAATACACTAACTCAAATTAACCGTGAAAACACGACTTGTAAAAGGGATTTACTGCAAACTACTTCTGCAAACTTCGGTTCAAATGTCCTTCGACCTTTTTTATAGTTTCTGACATGTTTTCGAGTTGAAAAAATGATTTCAGAGCTATTAAGCTTTTAGTAGGGGTCATTACATTTTCTTCTTATCTTGTATTATATGACGTGTAATACATGTTTTTTGCTTATTATATTTAATGTTATAATGGAAACTTAAATTGAAATATTAATTAAATATGAATATATAAAACATGACAAAAAAAATTGTGCGTATAAGGAGCTTGTATAACACGCCCATCACGGTGAGAACAAATCCTAAACATTTATCAGGCGACCTGTTTCGGGACGATAGTCATTATTTTTTCCCGCTATTTATCTCACAATTCCAAATAAATAATGAACAACGAATAAATGGTGTTAAAATTGTATTAAATTCTCCGTATATAATAAGTATAAAAAAATCTACTTTTCTTTACTCTTTATGCAACTAGAGTTAATTTTTTAAGAAAAAAATTGTAATAGGTTCTTTTTTCTAATATATAATGCAAATAGTTTTCGTTTGCAAAGAACGTAAAGTGTTTGCTCCGTCAATTTCCTATTCTGTCATAACGACGTGGGGCTTCAAGAAGATATTCCCCTTAAATGTTTTTAGGATTTTATTTTCAACATTGTCTCCATTTATCGATTTTTTAAGTCTGTTGACAAAATATTATCGTATTTCTTTAGGAAGCTTACAATTTATTCATTTAATAATTACTTATATTCTGTACCATGTTTAGAAAGTTCACCAAGTTTGGAAAGCCTGGTACTTCACAAATATTGACATCATGTCTATTAATAATATTATATTTATTTCTATAAAATATCCTTCTAAATATAATTGTGTATTCAAAAAATATTTCGGCATTTAAATGCAACACTACGAACAAAGACTAAAATATAGAAAATTGAAATAAAGTTTTATATATGGAGCGGAGCAATCAAACATGTAACAATACATGTTTTGTTAAGTTAAGCGGTAGTTTTTTTTTTTATATCTTAGATATATTGTTGAAAAATAACTAAGGATTTTTATACAATAATGATTGTTTTAAAACTTTTGACCAAATAAGTATTTAAATATAAATATTGATTTTGTAATCGCTCTAGAATTAAGTATGTCTGATATTTCATTGTAGCAAATATTACTAAAAGAAAATTGTAAATTACGGAATATACTAAAAAGGAAAATTGAATTAACCAATAAGCAACAAACCCACAAACCAAAGAGAACATCTGAGAGTAAATTCATAACAAGATAAAAGATGGGACTTTGTCATTGTGTTTTCTTTTTTCCTTATAAATTTACCTTATTCTGTTAATTTTAATCCCGCAGTGGGACTGAAAATTTAACGGATGAAATATTAAATTAAACATAACTTTTAAGAGATTTATGTTTTTTTTTGTAGTCGACTTTTATAATGTTGGGAAACAAGGATAAGGAAATATATATATATATGTTTATAAAATATATCATAAAGACAATCTCCATCACTACGATATGGTAGCTTACTCATCTCCGGATCGATGATGACGTTTCCAATCAATCTCTGAGACGGATCATTTATCAAAGAAATGTTTACTAAATTAAGATGATTATTGATTTATAACGACTCATAATGATAACGCCTAATGAGGGATCATCTTACAGTTAAATAATCGTCCTCTTTGAGTTAGTATTTAGTATAATTATTTGCTTTTGATCATTCTGTTAGTTTAAATTCATATAATATTACATTTATTTTAATAAATACAATACATACAGAATTACGATTATAGTTTCCGAAAAATATTATTTCAGGCATAATGTAGAAATTTTTAAATGTTATCTTACTAGTTAACCTTAAATTATGTTAAACATAAACAACAAATAACTTATTTATTGTTTTCTTGATAGAAATATAAATTAAAATTCATTACATTTTCGTAATATATTTATTTAAGTGATATACATTTGGTATATAAAAAAGTTTTACACAACGTAATTTCAAAATAATTATGTAATTATTTATTGCCCAGTATATGATAATTATATAAAAGTAGGTACATTTAATGAAGTATTACATACTTGAAGTATATACTTGATAGGTTTTGATATTAAACAATATTTATATTATTATGCTCATTAAAACTGTTATTAAGAATTATTTTTCGACGTGAACCTTTTCAGCTGTAACTAAACTGTGTGGCTGGGGTTAGCTGATTTTATGTATATAAAATTTAATAACATGTTATCAAGTTATTATTTGTAATATAATATTTAAGAAAGAGCCTTTTTATATTTTCTTTTTCAGTTATCGTCAAAATTAAATTATACACATTGTTTCAAGTTGGAATTTTTAATAAATAATAATCAATTTTAACAAGTACTACCAAACAGTACGACACGATAATATGATATAAAAATGAGAGGTTTGTAGTTAGTTACCTACAATTAGTATTAAAATATTTTGAATTAGGTTCAAACAATTTTAATTGTAATTCTAATTAGTACAAGTTGTTTTCTTTTCATCTGTATTTTCGTTTTAAGATCGGACCTCTACCTCGCTTTCGTGTTAAAGTATATTATCAAGTAAAACAAACTTTGCTTTTAAAAATATCTCCCATATTACTTAATCTCTAAAAATAAGTCAGACATCTTATTTTAATGAATACATCAAAAGTTCATCTTAACACAGGTGTTAATATGATGTCATTATGTCTTTCCTACCATGACTAAAAATAGTTAAATAACAATTTTTTTATTTATTGATTATACTTGTTTTTGTTTTATTTATAAAGCTAATGGAAGTATACCTAAATGTCCTTTATATTTAAATCAAACTAAGTGAACTGTGAGACTGCTTAATAATACTACCACCAAATGATGTCAAGTTGTGAAGAAAATCTGAGCGTTCAAAGGTTTCTGAAGCGTCTACAAGTATAAGTACCAAGGCGTTATTAATGATGTACTGTCAGTCTGTTCCAATCATTTTGTGGATTACATAGACGTCTAAAAAATACACTTCTTTTCAGTAATCTTATTTTATGACTCAAAAAAAATTATGTATTATAAAAATATTTTTATTGGACATATTTTTATTGAAGCTCTTTAATATTTATAATAATAAGTAGCTATCATCGGTTATGCTTACTTTAGTGAATAAAAACTATTGAAATTGCGAACATAGCTAGTGTTGAGTCCGTTCTTTTTCCAGTAAAAATTGCTATATAATTGAAAACCTTTTTTAGTCTTGGCAACTTGAGCGTGACGTTAAGGGACCGTATTGAATTGCCAACTCGACAGTGACACTCACAAAATTAATTCATTTTACATTGAAAACATCCAAACACTTGAGTCTTTGAACTAATTCAGTATCAAAAGATCTAATCTTTGCTCTTTAATTCCTAACCCCAGGTATGTACTATGTAAGGGTAATACATGAAATCGAATCAGTTGTGCAAACGTGACTTGTAAAGGGGATTTACTGCAAAATGACTTCGACAAACTTCGATCCAAATGTCCTTTGACCTTTTTTATAGTCTCATGTTTTCAAGTTTTTTCTAGGGGTCATTACATTTTCTTTGTATCTTATTTAATATGATTTGTAATGCATTTTTCTTGCTTATTATATTTTGTATAACAAAAAAAAGGTAAATTAATATTTTAAATAAATATATATCATATTTTATACCATATATGTAATAAAAAAATAACAAAAACTGTGCGTCAAAGAAGCTCGTATTACACGCCCATCACGGTGAGAACAAATCCTAAACATTTATCAGGCGACCTGTTTCGGGCAGATAGTCATTAATTTCTTCCCGCTATTTATCTCACAGTTCCAAATAAACAATGAACAAGGAATAAAAGGTGTAGAAATATAAAAAAATAACTTGTTTCTTTATCGTTTAAACAACAGGAGTTACTTTCTTAACAAAAACATTGTAATAGATTCCTTTTTCTAATTTAAAATGCATAATAGTTTTCGCTTGCAAAGAACGTAAAGTGTTTGCTCCGCCGATTTCCTATTCTATCATAATGACGTGGAGCCACAAGAAGAAATTTCCCTCCAATGTTTTTTTAGGATTTATCCTTTTAATATTTTCTCAATTTTTCGATTCTTTAAGTCTGTTGATAAAATATTATCATATTTCTTTAGGATTTTTACCATTTATCAATTTAATAATTACTTATATTCTGTACCAAGTTTAGAAAGCTGACCAAGTTTGGAAAGCCTGGTAAATGACAAAAATGTTTGTATACATTTCACATGTTCATATAAAGATATGTTGGAAACCATCTTATTGACATGAAATATATTATATACAAAATATTTCTGAGTATAATATTATAATAATAATATGCTGTATTTAAATGTAAAACTATGAACAAAGACTAAAATATAGAAAAATGAAATAAAGTTTTATATATGAAGTAATCAAGCATGTAAAAATATATGTTTTTTTATAAGTTAAGCGGTAGTTAAATTTTTTTTAAATAGTAAATGCATTTATCTTAGATACATTGTTGAAAAACACCTTAGGACTTTTATGCAATAATGATAGCTTTAAAACATTTGAGGTCCACATCAGTATTTAAATATAAATATTGATTTATGATCGCTCTATAATTATGTACGTCTGATATTTCATTGTAGCAAATATTACTTTAAGGAAATTATAAATGACGGAATATACTAAAAAGGAAAATTGAATTAACCAATAAACAACAAACCAAAGAGAAAACCTAAAGTAAATTGATAACAAGATAAGAGATGGGACTTTGTCATTGTGTTTTCTTTGTTCTTTATAAATTTACCTTACTCTGTTAATTTTAATCCCGCAGTGAGACTGAAAATTTAATGAATAAAATATTAAATTAAACATAACTTTAAAGAGATTTATGTCTTTTATTTATAGCCGACTTCTCATGAGAAACAAGAATCAGGAAATATATATACATATATATATCTGCATCACTACGATAAGGTAGCTTACTCATCTCTGGTTCGATGATAACGTTTCCAATCAATCTCTGAGACGGGTCATTTATCAAAAAAATATTTACTAAAATGTTTAAGATGATCAATAATTTATAACGACTCATAATGATAACGCGTAATGAGGGATCATCTTACAGTTAATTAATCGTCTGCTTTGAGTTCGTATTTAGTATATTTATTTGCTTTTGATCATTCTGTTAGTTTAATTTATTGTAATTAATATAAAACCTACAGAATAAGGATTATATTTCACACCATTACAGAATTAAGAGTATATATCAAACTATCACTTACGAGTATATTAATTAAGAGTCACTTGCAACATTGTTAAATGAACGTGGCTTTAGAGGAATGAATCCAAGTATTTTTTTTCTACGAGTGGAGTACCATAAGGTCCCAAGCTAGGCCCCATATAACAAATATGACAAACAAATATTTATAAATGATGCCATTGAATATTTTCATTATGGCAACTTTCAGTTTTATGCCGAGGCCGTAAAAAAATACAAAATTGTGATTATCGCGGGGATTCCATTCTTTTCCAATAAGATTTTCCAACAAGTTTGAAATTTGGTATCCAAAAAAATCATAAGATTGAATAATCTCAAGTGTTATTTTGTAATCTTCAGCAGAAAAATATCCGAAATAAAGATCGGGTTCTGCATGAATAATCATTTGCTTCAAAACCTAAATAAAATATTTGATTTAGGAATTGCTGTCGATTCAACTATAAGTTTTTTCTGATAAGAAGTAGACTCGAATATTGTTCAATTGCTTGGAATCTTTTTCATAGAGTAAATAAAGACAGAGTAGAAAGAATTCAAAAGAAAATGTTCAAGTTTTTATCATTTTAAAATAAATTATTTAATTAATTAAATAATTACGACTATTAAAACCTTATAAAATGCTTTCGCTCTTAATTCGAAGAGACATTGCCGATCTGTGCATTTTGCACAGAACAATATCAGGGGATATTGACTGTCCTAGAGTACTTCAAGATATTAGTCTAATTGTACACAGACCAAATGCAAGGCTTTCAAATTTGCCAGTTTTTAAAAGTGGGTTCTCTAGAACTAATGTGTGTTTAATTGCGCCACTACATAGAATTGTCAAAACAGCATTTCTATGAAAATGGATATTGATATATTTAATGATTCTTTAAAAAACTTTAAGATCAAAATTAGAAATTATTTTAGTAATCACCATAGATTAAGACAAACGGTTTTAAAGTATATGTTTTTAGTTATTAAAATGATATCTCTTGTAATTATTACTTTGGTTTCAATTTTGCTAGGTTATGGATGAACCGCCGTCCTAAAAGTTAGGTTAGCCTTTATTTGTATACATATACATCGTAACTTATTAACCTAACGTTTTGTAAAACCAATTGTCAATCACGTTGGCTTCCGATTAAATAAATAAATAAATAAGAAGTATGTATCTACCTATAATAAAGTTGGTATTAAAATATTGTGAATAAGCTTCAAACAGTTTTCGTTGTAATTTAAGTTAGACACAGTTATTTTCTTTTCATTTGCATTTTCGTTTTAATATTCGACCTCTATCTCATTTACTTGTAAAAGTGAGTTAGCAAGTAAAACAAACTTTCCTTTTGGAAATATATGTCGTAATATATTTTCTTTAATCTTTAAAAATTACTAAGACATTTTACTTAAATAAATACATTAAAAGTTTATCCTACCACAAGTGATAATCTTATGTCTTAACATGAATGAAAATAGTAAAATATAATGAAATTATTCATTTATTATACTTGTGTTTCGTTTATAAAGCTAATGGAAGAATACCTCAATGTCCTTTATATTGAAATCAAACTAAGTGAACTGTTATACAGCCTAATAACACTGCCGTCAAATTATGTCATGTTGTGAAGAAAATCTGAGTGTTCAAAGGTTTCTGAAGCGTCTACAAGTACACCAAGGCATTATTAATGATGTACTGTCAGCTTCTTCCAATCATTTTATGATTTGTGTAGGATAAAAAATACACGTCTTTTCAGTATTTTTTAAAGTATGTATATTAATAATTCATATATTTTTCAATAAATTCAATTACATATATTTTTATTGTCGCCCTTTTAGAATAATGAAACAATAAGTAGTCATCATAAGTTTTGCTTACTTTAGTGAATAAAGATTATTGAAATTGCAAACCAAGCTATGGTTGAGTCTGTTCTTTTTCCAGTTGAAAAAGCTATACAATTGAAAACCTTTTTTAGTTTTGGCAACTTGAGCGTGACCTTTATTAAGGACCCGTATTGAATTGCCAACCCGGCAGCGACACTTTCACAAAATTAATTCAATTTTCATTGAAAACGTCCAAACACCTGAGAGTCTTTCAACCAACTCAGTAACGAAAGATCTAATCTTTGCTCTTTAATTCCTAACCCCAGGTATGTACTATGTAAGGGCCAATACATGAACTCAAATCAGTCGTGCAAACGTGACTTCTAAAGGGAATTTACTGCAAATTACTTCGGCAAACTTCGGTTCAAATGTCCTTCGACCTTTTTTATAGTCTCTGACATGTTTTCGAGTTAAGAAAAATGACTTCGGAACTATTGAGCTTTTTTAGGCATCATTATGTTTTCTTTTTATCTTATGCAATATAAGCTGTGTAATGTTTTTTGCTTATAATATTTCGCATTACAACAAAACTTAAATTTATAGATTAAAAAAATATATGTACATATGAAGAATTTGACATAAACTGTGCATCACAGAAGCTTGTATTACACGCCTATCACCGTGAGTACAAATCCTAAACATTTATCAGGCGACCTGTTTCAGGCAGATAGTCATTAATTTCATCCCGCTATTTATCTCACAGTTCCAAATAAACAATGAACAAGGAATAAAAGGTGTAGAAATATGAAAAAAAAAAACTTTAAACCGTTTAAACAACTAGAGTTAATTTCTTAACAAAAACATTGTAATAAGTTCCTTTTCTGATATAAAATGCAAATAGTTTTCGTTTGCAAAGAACGTAAAGTGTTTGCTCCGCAGATTTTCTATTCTATCATAACGACGTCAACCTTCAAGAAGAAATTCCCCTCCAATATGTTTTTAGGATTTATCCTTTCAATATTGTTTCCATTTTTTGATTCTTTAAGTCTGCCAATTAAAAATTATCTTATGTCTTTAGGCATTTGTCTTGATTGATATTATCTGATTTAATTATTTTCTTTTTGCACGAAGCTTAGAAAGCTTATGGTTTAGCATATGGTTATTAGCATTTTTAAATAAAGTTATTTAAAAATATATTTTATTGACATCATGAACATTAATAATAAAACATATAACACCTATGCATAATGTTTTTTTTTAATATTTACGTAACATTATGCATAGGTAAATGTAGGAAAATTGCTGTTTAAATGTCAACAAAGTGATGAACCTGTACTAAAATAAAGTAATATGCAACAATCAAAGATGTAAGAATATGTATTTTATTACAAAAAAAGTTTTTGTTGCATTATTTTCTTAATAGTAGTAAATACATTTTTCAAGGGAAATTTAAGTCGACCTTACTTGACCTAACAATGAGATCAAGAAGTAGAGAAATTGTTACGAAAATAAAATGAACCTATAATTCTACTGATTGTACTTCGGTAGCTCTACTTTAATAACAAACCCACATAACATCTGTTTATACGAGTATAACAAGGAAGTAATTTTGTGATACAAACTTTTTTTAAAAGATGTTTTTTAAAATAATTTATAACAACCATGGAATCAATTATTTAAATTTTTTATATTATTATAACTAGAATTTGTTCACGGTTTAATTGACATTACAGGAAACAAAATACCGCTTGAAAATTAACTTACGAAACAGTAAAACGCCTTCGCGTCCATTTGTGACTAATATTTGAGAAAACCGACCAACCAACCAAATAACCATTATTTTTCGTAGGATTTGCGGACAAACGTCCAAACTCACATCATTACTAATAATATCAAGTGATATTACAGATAAAATTACAATAAATTTACATTTCTAATACATATTTATGTTATAGATAAGTAACAAATAATATTATATTTGTAGAAAACAAACATTTAGATGTAATATTACCAAATTGATACAAAAATACTGTATTGTCAGCATAAAAAGATTACAAATAAGTACACCGTACATTATGTCTATAATTTTTCCCACAACCAGAACTGTATATATATGTTTGTGTATAATTCGATCAGCAGTATGCTCGTATATAAAGAGGTTGAGGCATGAGAGGTTGACGTATATAAAGAGGTTGGTTGTATAATTTATCAAAGTATCTTATTAACCTTTTATTTAGAGGGTATTTCTAAAACAAGAATAAATTGATACTGAGGCCGACTGCGGAATTTATGTTCAAAGATATAAGATATTTCCTTCTCAAATATATTATATTGGTGTTCCTTTATATTTCGAAGTATTTTTGGACAAAGACGCTCTCTGTTATTTAGAATTTAAGGTTATATTAATATAACAGTGATTAGGATGAGATAGGATTAATATAGCCGTTATCAAAAGTATCTTAGTTATAACATTTACTAAAAAAAACACTTAAATTAAATAACTTTAAAATAATTTTAATAAAAGTAACTTAATAATCCGTTAATATTTAATATTTTAATATAATTTATGTTTATTATACAAAAACACAAACACAAACAATCTACAAGAAAAGGCGAGATGAAGAGATCTGCAAATGTCGCTCGTTACATCTAAATGGGCGATTTACTCAGGGGATGGTAATGAAATCACGGGAAAATCCCGTCCGTCTTATTAAAGGGAATCAGATGATCATTACCCTGTTTTGTTGGAAAATTAAGTGACTCGAGATTTCATTTGATGGACAGATAAGTGTACAATAATTAATAATGTTACATCTGTGTCTATGTGTTGAATTAAAAATTACTAGTTTCAGGTATTAGTTCTTTAATCAAAAATTAAGTAATAATATAATATTAAATATTATTAATTGATTTTTGATTAACGGCCCTAATGGACCATAGGTTCATTAGGACTATATGGAATAGATTTATGTGTCAATGTGTGGGTATAAAAAAAGTTCTCAAGTGATTAATAGTAATAGCGGTATTCTACAAGATATTTTAATACAAGTATTATAAAAGTTTAGATAATTTAATCGCAAGCTTTATCCGATTTGTATAAAAGTTAAAAAGAAAAAAGGTTTTTTTTTGCAATTTTTTGGAGTTTGTAAATGTTCTATTGCAATCGTATTAATTTAAACAGATTTATATTTATACTAGTGTTAGTAAAATGTACGTACGTCTAAATGTCGTCTAAATTTCGTCATCGCTTCTTTTACACTACCTATTTCATAATAAAGCTTGCTACTACAGTATAAAAAAACAAAAACAGGAAGTGAAATTGATCGAACCGTACACAAGTAACGATTTCATATACATACCGCAATTGCTTTCTATTTTTAAAGATATACATGTACTAAATAATAATACTAAAGGAAAAGTCACAAAAAATCAATTGAATAATATTCCCCTAATAAAATTATAACCGCATTATAAATACATGTATGATTATTTTTTACTCAAACATCATTTTATACACATATAGTATATTCCAAAACATTAAGGAAGTTAAATAGAACATCAATACGCATTCTGAGAAAATAAAAGCCATCTAAGACGTAGAAACGGATAAGTACGGTCGGACAAAAAACTTCTAGTCCGACCCATCGTATTCTTTGGGCCATTTGACACGAAATTTTATGAGCACGTTTCAATAAAATGGAATTCATGGATGCTGTAAATGTAGATATGTAATAATATATAAAACATTTTATGTTGGGAGACGAAGTACTCGTAGGCTTTTAGTTTAACTTCGTTATACATATCGTAACATCTTTTCTCGAGATCTGAATATTTTATTAAATAAATGTGTGCTAAACTGTATAACTGTAGTTTTTTAAACCATACTTTTTGTTATAGTAATTAAAATAAATACTTAATTAGCAAAGTCAATTGAATCAATTAAAAATTCTATCTCTTCATTGTCTCTATAGAAGAGGATAATCTGATATTTTTTATAATAAAGATTTCTAATTATACTTCAAAGTAGACGTTCAATTAACTGAAGAAAGGCCTTTATTAAAACTGAGACGTCATTCGGGATAGCTAACGAAGATACTTCATTGTGATGTTTTTCCTTTTGGATTTAAAAAGATAAAGAATTAAGAATGGTTTTAATTTAAAATAATTATCTTGTTAACTTGTTGACTCTGTATAAATAACCTTTTCTCCAGATTGCATAGCTTTAGTACGATTTACTGGTAAGAATTCTGAATAAAGTTTAGTCTGTAGAATGCTTTATAAAATAATTTATTAAAAAAAAACCTTGTGTACTTCAGATTTTGCGATGAGGACAGTTTCATCCTGGCTATACAATGTAACGACTCTCCTTTTAAGAAGATTTCTCTTCAGGTATTATATATTAATCCTTATGAATAAAATATAAGGTTCAAAATGAAATGTGTTATTTTCTTAAGATTTCCACGTTAAACATTTTTTCGGGGTTTAATTTAATAAGCTGGGCCTTGTCAGATCTAGAGGTATCCGTTTTTATGAGTTTATGAAGTCGTTGTGGTCGTATATCATTTACTTTATTTTTTTCTTTTTATTTGACATATTTGTCATCTCAGCTGATGGACATCTCAAATACCTTGATAAGAGGTTTCCATAAAATATATCCAACGTTCTCACGCTGTTTGAATGCAGAAATTTAACGCTACTCTCCTGTTGGAATTAGTCCATGACTGATATCTGAAAATTGAAATTATCTATTTGAGGTATGTATGCGTTAACCTACATTTACTGTATATATCAACTGTATATAATTCACTATAAGTCAGTTCTATATGTTAACAGATACTGTTTTATGTATATATATTTCAAATTAGGATGTAGAAATCCTAGTTCAGTATTAGCCATGCAGATTTGTCGGTCGTTTAAATCATTAAGATCTGACGTTTATTTATAGTTTTGGGTGGAAAAATAAGATCTTCTGAAAAGTGGGGCTTGGCTATGGAAATCTACAAATATCAAAAGGTGTCATTTTTCGCGGAATAAATGAAGGAATATACGGTATTTTATATTTAAAAATAATAAATATTTAACATTAAATAGGAGTGTTAGAGGAATTTGTTGTGAGCACAGGCCTGCTTCCACATAGCGATACAAGCAACACATAAAATATTTTCGTTAAAACTTTTGTTATTAAAACATAAGTAACATATTTTATAACGAATAACAAAATGTCGAAATAAATTTTCCTATAACAATAGTACGTTGCGGTTACATATAAACTCTACCATTTTAAGTAAACTGCTGTGTATATTTCCTTTCTATGCGGATAGCTTTGCGCTTTTGAAATATTTTTATCTTCCAGCTTTAAACTGCGTAAAATTATCATATAAAAGAGAATATTGTTGATCCAGTTTACAGTGTTGAAATATTATGTTAGCGTTATATTAAAGTAACGTAATAAATACTAAAATATATAATAATTTATATATCACTTATACTGGAAAACTTCAGAGAAAGATTGTTTGTTAATACTGTAGTATTTCTTCTTTCTTCTTAAAAATAATCTCAGTATATGTCGGTTTTTATTTAATCATTTCATCATCTTTACATATAAATAAAAGTGTAGCAAATTATTTAAGTCTATTTTTAATCATACTCAGTACGCTATTACAGATAGGTAGGTTAAAGAATGATATAGCTATTTATTAATAAATTAAACACCTTAGCTTGCACATGAAATTGTCTATAAAAATGTTAGCCATCAATACGAAACATGAAATATCATTTTATTGAAACGTGATATAAAAACTCCTTTAACGAATTTACGAGGAGTATGAAATAGGCACAGTTACAGTTTATACGGAGAAGTGCAAGTGCAAGAAGCTACAATGATTTTAGATTTTATATTTTAGACTACAATAATTTTAGACGTGTATCTTTTCAAATAAATATATAGTTATATATTAATTAATAAACACTAGTGGCTCTGGGAGATTAGAAGATTTTTTTATTACTTACCACCTGCTCAGACTCCCGACAAAAAGGTTTTTCTTAATAATTAATAGAATAGTTTAGGGTCTGTTTTGAATATTTTTCGAATTTATTTCACATAACTTCAACAGTTTGAAAGAATTTAAAAAAATCTTTGTTGAATCTGTTTTACAGGAGTTGAAACGGAAACACTTAACTCGTGCTTGGTACTCGCTTAAACAGGATTATTTCTTAGCCGGTTTTTACGTCTAAGAAATTGAGCTCAATTTTCTAATATTGAAAACTGGATTATAGTATCTGAAGAACTAAACCATATTCTATATTCTTAAAAAAAATCTTAAATATTTTATTATACTATATGTATTATATTAAAAACAAAAACGAAATTGTTTTTGTTTTATATCTTGTTTATCGAAATATCGCATTCTTGTTAAAATTTCAGAATTTCAAGAATGGTAATAAATAAAAAGAAAAATTAAAGATCGCGTGCTGACACGTCGACGTCGAGTTAAAGAATGCTTAGAATAATATTCTAATGGATATGAAATATTGTCAGGAATACGAATAAAACTAGACATTACGTTACGTTATTTTCGACACGATTAATTTTGTACAAATTTCAATCATAAGTTTTGATGTGGCTCTCATCAACACACTGGCATGGTAAGCATTGTATTTATTACTATACCACATAATAAAATTTCAACCTTTTGAATATAGTGTCATTATAAATTATATTTTTTTTATAACTAGTAACTTCTTAGAATCATTTAATATTTATTAAAAGCAATTATATATTTGTATATTATTTTTCTCGCTAATACCATACATACATACAACGAACTCTAAAAATTGTCACTCATATGAACTTTCGCACGATCGCGTGAATTGTTATATTTCAGAAAACTCAAGACAGACAGACAGACTTATTCAGAAACAAGAAAAAACTGATTGATAAATGACCAACGACACTGATTAATTATATATAATAAATAAATATATATATTAAATAAACATATTCAATTAAATATGTTTCTTCCAATGATTTATGTTTAAATCGTCTTAAAAAACAATACTTTGAATTTTACGTTTCAATGATGATGATGATTCGAAATATTCAAAAGTGTCACTGAACTATTCTGTTATTTATTAAGAAAAACTTTTTTGTCGGGAATGTTAGGGGGTGGTAAGTAATAAAAAATCTTTTAATTTCCCAGAGCCACTACTATTTATTAATAAATTTATACCTATAAACAAATTTGTTTAAAAAAAAACACCTATAAAATCATTTTTTTTATCTTTAAATAATATATTTAATATTGACAGTACTTAATCAATAAATCTTTGAATCTACTTGTGCCAAACGCGTGGTAGTTTAAGTAATGTACGCTTTTTATTAACTTAATACATTTTTAAGGGATTATTCGATAAAATATCATTTTCTTTTTGCACATCTTCTCCGTATATGCTGTAAATGTGCGGATTTTATACTCCTCGTAAATTCGTTAAAGGGTTTTTTATTTCACGTTTCATTAAATGATATTTCATGTTTCGTATTGATGGCTAACATTTTTATATACAATTTCATATGCTATCTAAGGTGTTCAATTTATTAATAAATAGCAATATTATTGTTTATCTCGACTATCTGTAACAGTGTACTGAGTGTAATTTAAAATAGATTTCAATAAATTTTCTATATTCTTATTTATATACAAAGAGGATGACATGATAAATTTTGCTTTTAAAAAAACGGACATATACTGAGATTAGTTTTAGTTACATAATTTTACCGCATCTTTCATCTAGATTGCGTCTTATGAAACTTAGAAAGCACCCTCAAAGCTTGCAAAGTAAAATGTGATAAGGATGTTATGTGACATCAATACGTCAGTATATTATTATTACTATTATTATTAACTTTCTTTGAAGTTTTCCAGTGAAGTATAAATAATATATTTTAGTATTTATTATGTTACTTTCTTATAACGCTAACATAATATTTCAACACTGTACACTGGATCGACAATATTCCCTTTTATATGATAATTTTACGCAGTTTAAAGCTGGAAGATAAAAATATATCAAAAGCGCAAAGCTATCCACATAGAATGGAAATATACAGCAGTTTACTTAAAATGGTAGAGTTTATGTGTGACCGCAACGTTCTATTGTTATAGGAAAATTTAATTCAACACTTTATTATTCGTCATAAAAATATGTTATTTATGTTTTAATAACAAAAGGTTTAACGAAACTATTTTGTGTTGCTTGTATCGCTATGTCAAAGCAGGCCTGTTCTTACAACTAATTCCTCTAATACTCTTAATGTTCGTTAATCTAATCTTATGTTAAATTTTATTATAATGTACCGTATATTCTTCCACATACCTGGAGAAATGACACCTTTTGAAAATTGTAGATCTCCATAGGCACCATTTTTTATAAGATTGTTATCTTCATTTTCCAGCGAAAACTATAAAAAATGTCAAATCCTGTTAATGTAAACGACCGACAAATCTGCATGACTTTAATATTGAACTAGGATTTGTACATCCTAATTTGTAATATATGTACAAAAACGGTAAATATATCTGTTAACATATAGAACTGACATAAAGTGAATAATATATAGTTGACGAGTAAATTTAGGTTTACACGTACATAAACTCATAATTTTGAAGCAGCTGGTGCTGGCAAATGGTGCTCGGAGATTTTTCCTATATCAGTCTTCAACAGGAGAGAAGCGTTGAGTTTCTGCATTCAAGCAGGGCGAGATATTTAGATAAATCTCATAGAAACCTATTTTCTAGACATCTCAGATGTCCATCAACTGAGATGACAATATGTCAAATAAAACGTAGAAAATTAAGTAAAAGTTAAACGACCCCAACGACTTCATAACAACTACATTCAAACAAAATGTATTTTATTATGACACTTTATTCAAATGTTTTAAATTTTACTACCCGGTGTAAGAATAAATACAATACTTACCATGCCATAGTATTATTCAATGCCACATAAAAACTTAGGATTTAAATTTATACAAATTTTCGTCGTGTTAAAAATGACTTAACGTCATATCTCGTTTCATTCGTGTTCCTGACAATACTTCATATCCTTTAGAATATTATTTTAAGTGTTCTTTAACTCGACTTCGACGTGTAAGCACGCGATCTTTAATTTTTCTTTGAAGTTTAGTTTTTATTTATTACCATACCAATAATGCGACATTTCGAAAAAATAAAAATTATTGTTTTTTAGTATTTGAGTATTTTATTTATGTTCATTCTGTTCATTTCCTGTTCTCTCGTTTGTTCACTTTTTTTTCAATTTTACGATTGTATGCGCATAGGGCCAGATGTCGTTGTAATATCGAGATAAAGCCTCTGTTACTCGCTGATAATGTAACTTTTAATAGGCGAAACTTTTTTGAATAATACGGTACGGTATAGACAAATTCTAGTAATATTATTAATAAATAACAATATTATTGTTAATTTTAACTATCTCTCACAGTTAACTGACTCTATAATTTGAAATGTGCTAGAATTAATGTGATATATTTCAGTTAGTAGTAATATTCAAGCCAAGGACACATAACAATACTCTACCATTAAAGATAAACCAACTATCTACTTATTAGGCTTTGTTTCATAAGCTACCCGCATCTTCCATCTGGATTGCGTCTAATAAGGCTTTTAGAAAAGCACTCCGATAGGTGCAAAGTAAAATGTGATCAGTTTGTCAGACCAAATATATGTACCGTATTAGTATTTTTTTTATATATACAAATATTACCGAATTATTATGCTAATACTTCAAAATGTGTTTTCGAATGGAGAATCTTTTAGCTCTATTGTCCATAACAGTAAAAGTCAAGTCATAAACGAAAAATCGTATTTCAACTCAATACATATATTAGAAAATGAATAGTAAGATATATTTGATATACATAAAAGTCAATAGATTGTCAAAAGTAAACGCACAATTTGACGACCAAATAACATAAAAAAATAAAATCTGGTATTCGTTTGTGGGCGGAGCCGCGAAGAAACACTAGTCATGGATAACTAGGGCTCAATTGTGATTATTTCAGGTTCCCCTAACCAAAGCTATTAAAACCGGAGTAACAAGGAAAAAAGTGCACAAAACAAGAAACAAAACTTATATAAATAAAATCTCAAACCCGTAATACTATGAACCCCAAAAGATCAAAAGTGAAAATATTTAGGCGTAATCATCTTATACGAAATGGAATTATAAATAGTTGTACAATGGAGTGCGTAGCAAAAATCGATATTTATCAATAAATACTCTCTCTCTGAAAGGCTCTGAAAGTTGGAGACCTTGTGATTCAATATTTGGTCCTATTTTCGTCGATATTTTCCCCCTTGAAGTTTATGGCATTGAAAAGTTGTTTGGCCAAAAAAGTTTCGTTTCAAAAATAGTTTTTAGTCTTTTTGGTACATTTTCGTAATGGGTGAAATATGATTTCTTGACGCTTTAAATCTCTATAATTCTTATATTTTAAAAGAATTCCGAAAAGTCAATGAAGATAAAAAACTATTTTGAACCTGCAATTTTTTTTTTGTCGAGAAATGTGACTTATGGAGAAGAACCGACGGATATTCGAAAATATACTTCGAATGCATTTTACACAAGCTGAAACAGAGACGCCTTACTCGAGCTGACCTTAGCTGGAGCCCCGCTTGCCGGTTTTGAAATTGGCTCATTTTTTTTCTCAGATGTGGATTATAATATTTGAAGAATACGTATAAATATAATTTATTAAAAAAAAAAACTTCTAGGCGTTTTATATAATGTTTGTGTGGCTATATAAATTTGCTTTATCAGAATATAGGATTCTTGTTAAAATTTTAGAATTCCAAGAATGGTAATGAATAAAAAGGAAACGCCAAAGAAAAAATCGCGTGCTGACACGTCGAAGAATGCTAAGAATAATATCCTAAGTATGCTCTAACTCTAAGTTTTTGTGTGGCTTTCATTAATACGACGGCATGGTAAGTACTATATTTATTGATGTATTACCAGATAATCAAATTGAAATTGTTTGAATAAAATTGTTTGTCACAAACTATATTTTGTTTGAAACTAGTTGCTGTCAGTGAGAATTATATTATTTCTTAAAGGCAAGTCAATATTAGTGACATATTTATTCTGGCTCATATCAAACATAAAATAATGACTTGTAAACACTCTCACTCTGATCTCTTGTGTGGCGTATTGTAAAATGTTTCATTCCTGAAAAATCAAAATATACTAATATAAAAACAAAAATATCTAATTAACAGGTTAGAAATGCACAAAACAAAAACAATTCTTAATTAATTAATACTAAATATTAAGTAGTACATTACGAACAAAAATATATTGAATAAATTAGACTTCAATGATTTATGTTATATTATTTAATTAGAAGTGACTTAAAAAAATGCGTTTTAATGATGAAGTATGAAAAGATGTTAAATGAAGCTTAAGACTGTGTTTAATACTCATGATAAACGTCCTCATTACCCAAATATATTACACGAATGTCATGCAGACTTTATAAATGTAGACAGATAGGAAAACGTAATGAAATGAAACAAGTTTTATGTTATCTACATGAATAAACGAAACTTTGAATGTGGTTCATTTGTTACGAAAGAGAAAAATGGATGAAATGAATATTTAACAATATACAAAAATTGTGGTTACTATGTATTCGCATCTATTGTTAGTATTTTTTTAACTGTAAATATGTGTTTTTGAAACAATATTATAAAGAGGACGGATTTTATTTGTTTCTTTATTTGTTATCAATATACTTTGAAACTACTAACAAATTTTAATAACTCTTATAACATTACATTTGTACATAAAATATCATTTATCTAATAGAATATTAAGAAAAAATCACAAAATATGATTGCAAGATGACATGAAAAATTAATAATAATTATTAGTCCGCGGACGCAGCCACGAGCGAAAGCTAGTCCTAGATAAATTTTCATTACTGATTACTCACTACTCATTGTAATTTTCCAAGGATTGAAGTAAATTAAACCTTTTTATTTATTAATAGTTTTATAATAAGGGACAGGACTAAAACCACAACCCCTAGTGAACCTTTTAGGTTTGTTATATATACATATATATAACTAGTATTTGTTACATTTAAAATAAGATTTATTTTTAAACGTAATAATAGTATTTTACATTGTAGAAATTGAATTCTATTAGGTATGTAAAATATGCCTCACTATTCCAATATCTAATGTATAAATTGAGTTGAAATGCGATTTCTCGTTATGACCTGATTTTATTGCAATTTACAATAGAACTGAAAGATTTGCCATTTGAAAATATTTCTTGAAGAATTACAATAATTACTCGGTAATATTTATGTATCAAAAATGCATGTGCTAATATAATATATAAATTCGGTCTGATAACTTTTACTTTGTCAACTATCGGAGTGCTTTTCTAAAAGCCGTATATGACGCAATCTTGATGGAAGATGCGAGCAACTTATGAAACTAAGCCTTATAAGTAGATACCTGATTTTTCTCTGTCCTCAGCTTAGATATTACTATTAACAGAAATATTACCATTAATAGCTAAATAATGTTTGGCCCGTATCAAGTTACAGAGTCAGTTCTCTATGAGATATCTCTCATCTAGTTAAAATCGACAATAATATTAGTATTTATCAATAATATTACTTGATTTTTTCTATCAGCTTGTTACATTTGAAATGTAATTTATAAAGAGAAAAGGTTTGATGGTTAGTATATATTGGGTAATGTCTTAAAAATTAAAAAAATAATAATTCTTTAAAAAAATATTTTACTTTTCGAAAGAGTAACGGAGAATTTTATACAGATATTACAACAGGATCGGGACCTACACTGATAAATCGGAGGAAGAAGGAAAAAGGCGTAAAAACAGGAAATAAAATAAATATAAATAAAATCGTAAACCCCTAATAATACTATGGACCATAAAATATAATATCGTTACAAGTAAAAATCTTTGAAGACCAGTGAGTTGGGCATGATCAGCTTATATTAAATGTAATTATAAAAAGTTTCTTAATGGAGCGCGTAGCAGAAAATCGATATTTATCAATAAACACCACTGGCTCTGGAAGGTGGAGACCTTGTGATTTAATATTTGGCCGCAGTTTTTGTCATTATTTTCGGGCTTGACGTTTATCGGAGGAGAAACTTGTTTGGAGAAAAAAGTTACGTCTCAATAAATAAGAAAATAGTTTATAGTTTTTTGGGGCACATTCGTAATGTGTGAAATATGATTTCTTGAATTTTCAACCTCTAAAATGTTGGAGTTATCTAACATTTTAGAAGAACTCCAAAAAGTGAATGGAAAAAAAACAATATATTTATTGAACATATTTTTTTTTTTTAAGAAATGTCACTTTTATAGAACAAAAACCGAATATCTGCTAAAATATTTACAACAGCATTTTTATAAGCTGAAAAGGAATCGCTTCGCTCGCGCGTGGAGCTCGCCGAGTCAAATAAGATAGTTCCTTACTCAGGTTTGAATTGTGAGAAATTGAGCTCAATTCTCTAAGATGTGGATTATAATATTTGAATAATGTATTCTTTAAAAAACTCTTAGTGGTATTGTAAAACAATTGCTTTGGCTATACAATTTTGCTTATCGAAGTATAGCATTCTTGTCAACAAAATTAGAGTTTTAAACTGGTAATAAATAAAAACGCTTGCTAACACGTCGAAGTCGAGTTAAAAAATAGTTCGAATGATATTCTAATAAATATGATGTATTGCCAGGAATATGAATAAAATTGGACATCACATTAAGTCATTTCAAAACGTTGAACGTTTGTATAAATTTAAATAATATTTTTTTAAGTGGCTTTTATCAATACCATGGCATGGTAAGCATTCTTATCCTAGTTAATAAAATTGCAACCATTTGAATAAAATATAATTATAAATTATATTAAGGAAAACTCAAGACAAGTAGACAAACTTATATAGAAACAAGAGAAAAATCGGATTTACAATCGGATTTTACAAATGCACAAGAGGCAAATAAACAAACACTGATTAATTTATATATATGTAAGTAAATACATAATGAACACAAAAAAATTATATTACATCTATAGCCTATTTTTGATTTAGAGAAATAAAATGTTGATATTTGTCATCAAGTATTATTTATTGATAAATAGAAAGTTAAGAAAAAAAATGCAAAATATGATTGCAAGATAACACGAGAAATTAATATTAATATTTAGTCGGCGGTCAGAGACTCAACGCGATTTCTCGTCTTGACCTGTTTTTTACTTTTTGACAATAGAGTTGAAAGATTTTCCATTCGAGAACATTTATCGAAGAACTACAATACTAACTCGCTTCTGAATTCTCTACAATCATTTCTCATTTATTACGAATAGGAAAAGTAAATCCGTCACGCCATCGACAAGCACTTGAACAGTGCTCTGGAAAGATTGGATCAGAACATAGAATATGTTGAGTTCCTACGCTCTTGTAGTGTTGAAACATTCACGCAAATATTATTTAATAGTTCTTTAACACTATACTAACTTTTAGTGTTTATTCATGTAAGTGTTGACAAAACTCAAGCTACTATGCAAAATATATATATCGAAAAATATTTTAACTTTCTAAAACGTGAATCTAAAGGTTTTTTTTTTAATTTATTCTTTTAAACAAGGCGATCCAGATGCTAATAATTATTAAATATTTATATATTTTTTTTTAATTGACTTCTCAATGTAACTACAAAAGATAAGAAATTAATTAATTTCGTTCATACTTGGTTAATAATTGACAGATTTTAAAATTAATGAACATATTAGTAAATTATTTTAGTAAAATTTTCATCAGCGACATGAAAGACTTTATTTTGTTATTTATTCAGTCGTAACTGTTACTTTCTTCAAAAGAAAGATGACGAATTTGAAACCATTTTTCTGTTCAATGATTAATTTATCTGATATTAAATGATTCCAGATCGTTTATTGCGACTCAGATATTTTTATTTTCTGACTATACGTAGACAAGCTGGTTTAAGACTATAGCTTAAAGTGTCTTCCCATCAGAGCTTTTAAGCTTTATTGTCATTAAAAGCTATCAAAAGATATCACCAATATTACATACTATAATAAATATAGTACCATACTTATTTTATAGTAAGTAAAGTGTACTTTTTAAATCTTTGAACATTTTATATTAAATTTTAATAATCAATGTAGGTTTAATAAGCAGGATTAATTTAATATCATTTTTCTGAATTATTCAAGTTCATTCAACTGAATACACATTATATACTCATATGTGTCTCGCATTCAATTACTTAATATAGCCTTCGTTTCTTTGTATTTTATTTATGCCTATAATAACATAAACACGGGGACGCTATCACAATAATTAAATCAACAATTCATCCAATATTCCGACTCGTAAAAAATGCAACGCATGAATCTACCGAATCCTCCGCGGTGGATACGATGATAATTTGTACCAATATTAATAACTTCAATTTGTTATATTACAGTACAACAAACATTAGAATTTATATAGAAGATATAATTTATGTACGCAATTTAAGCACAGAATTAGTACTTCCCTACATTTCATTAATTAAACCTAACTTTAATATGTTTTACATTAATTCACGAGAACTACTCTTATATTACGAATACATGAAACACTTTTATTTCTTTATTTGACAACTTAGTTATGTTTCCAGTTTTTCTTGATTTATTCATTTTTATTATTTTTAAATAGTTTAAATTCATAACTATAAGCCTTTTGTAATTTGAATGCGAAATTTAACAACTCGTGAGCTTTTTTAAATTGATTTTTTAAAGGTGTTTTACATCATTTCGTTATGTGTAATAAATATATTTTGAATTATAATTCGTGCTTGCACTTTATCAAGTTTGGTAATTAATATGTTGAGTAATATATTTAATAAAAATACATTTAGTTACAACATTTTAGAATCATTTATTATATTATATTTAAATCTTATTTAATTAAATTTCATTCAAAGCTATCAAAAGACTTCTCAAAGCAAAATAAGGAAAATTGTAGATAATATATACCTTTTTATTTCTTAACCATAATGAACCATCAAGTCACGAACCATTCTTATTATTTTAACATCTTTATATTCAAAAAAGAGATTGGATCATTAATTCAGAAATCGATTACTACATTTGGAGGGACCGGGGATTTTTCAAAAAGGTAAATTAAATTGTCGTAGCGAATTAATCTTGAACCCTTATAAGGTTATTTATACTTTAAATGTTTATATATATTTAAAAAATTCTATAAACATGTTAAACTTAATAAAAAAAAAATAAGTGTTATTTGATATATAATAACATTAATAACTTTTTTTATTATATAAAAAGTTTAAATTCATAGTAAACTTACTATGAATTTAAACTTTTACTACTAGTAACTACTCAATTGGATGTGTGCAAGACTCAAAGAAACACACTTGACTTGAAACTTCAGTAGCTTGCATACAAACAGCTTCCTTTATCAAGCTGTATGAAACATTATAGTATTATACATAAGAGTACTTCGTAAACATAAACTCCTACCTTAAGTTAGGTGATAATGAAACATTTCTTAAGCTTTTACATTATATATTTGCATATTTTTAAGACAGAGTCTATTACTTAACAAATACATACTGTTTATTAATATATATTTCTATTATATTATGTAGCTTTGATTGAAAATATTATTTTAAAGATAAGCTAATAGACCTGTTGCTAATATCAGCATAGTCTTTCAATTTTGTTAAGTTTAAGGTTTATCTTAAAACATACATTAGGAATAACAACATTTATATTTATTACAGAGATAATATAAATGGTAAGTTGTAATATAAAAATGTTTTTTGATGGGTAAATTATTCTTTCTATGTGTTACATATAATGTTATACGTACGTACGTACGTATGTATATACTATAATTATGAAGGATGATTTTTATCAGTTTATAAAACTAGGATCCGCCCGTCGTTCGTGGCGGGAATTGAGCTGAGCGCAGGAAAATCCATTAGAAAAGAATAAAAGGAAATAAATATTTAATAACAATAATAAACAATTAATTGAAAAAGTTTGTCGCGCGCGCGAGAGATTTAAGCTTAAGTATATGGGGATTCAGTTTTTTGACCATAACTTTTGATCAAATCAAGATTTTATTTATCAGTTTTTTTCTGCAGAAGCCCAAGTCAACAGGAGCTACAGCAATGCCAATTTTGATGAAGATAGACTGAGTAGTTTTTATGTGATGTGGCGACATAAAATTGATTCCCAAACGGTTAAGAGCTTCGCTTATGCTCAGCTAAATCAATTGATTTTGGTTAATTCAATTGGTTTCACGGTTTGAGTTTTTTTTTACGAAATCACAAATACTTGTACTTTCAGAAATATTTTTCAGTACGTACTGATCATAACATCTTACAAGAATCCGATCGAAATATAGATTATTAACTGTAACATACGGAACATGTACACGTCTGTCTTTTAATGTTTTTCAACTTTAAAAAATGTATAGATGTTATCAATCCCACATAAAGGACATTGCTTGTATCATTGCTTGTTTTCCTAAAAAATACTACAATTCAGTATTAATTATTAATCATCATTTATTGTCTCATTAAAAAGGACTTTCTTTAAATCTAACTTCAAGTCGCTACACATAATGCAATTTCAAAAAACAATTTTTTTCCGCTTTAAAAATTTTATATATTCAATATTCAGATGATAAAATTTACACTCAAAATATTGTCCCTGCAAGGAAACCAGACATATAATAAGTACGTACTTTGCATTCTGTGCTATTATTCGGAAAATCTGTCACTCCATTGAAACTTGAACAGTACTCAAATAGATTGAATGAGAACAGGATAATGTTGAGCTCGTTCTCTTTTATTATCGCGTTCCATTATGCTAATAATATTATGAACTCAAAAATAATATGTTGAGTGTCACTCTTGAAATAACTCTAAGGATTTTTAGTAAATTACTTATTTACAAATAGCTCCTAGTAAAAATAAAATTATTTTATTGTTTTACGTTTCTCATAATACGGATATGTATAAACATTTTTTGTTGCACCACATCAACATAGTTTTATATTTTTCGTGTTCAATCCAATTTTCATAATAAACAAACCCGTATTTGGTTTTATAATCTGATTACATTTTTATTTTTTGTGACAAATGTTGATTTCAATTTGACTAACTCCGAATTGCATTCTAAATGAAAATACAAAAGATACATTTTTGTGTATTTTACATTTTGTATATTGTTAAAAATTTAAGAAATAATCCCATGTTTATTTAACCGTTTATTTTTCATTGTAATAGTCATAAGTCATAAGTGTTTCACTTAGTTAACATATTCTGATGTTAAAATGTGTTTATTTAATAAATATCATAAAAAAGTTATTATTTCTAAAAATCAAATCGTGATAGATGAAATTGTTTTCTTTGTTTTCACAAAAATGTTAAATATTTCTCTTATATTTCGTCCATTGTTAAATAGAAATGTAACAGACTTCTCAATGATTTACTTTATAAAAATCAACAAAATATATTTTCTATACAAAAGAAACAGTACATAACGCGGCTTCTAACAAAAAGTTTAATTGTCATGTTAAGAAACATTCAAGGTGAAATATTTGTTTTTATTCGGTTTTTCTTTACTATAATTACATTTTAAAGATAAAACTAAGAGAGATTGACTTTGTCAATATCTTAAATAACTATAAAAAATACCATTCACACCACTAAAAAACAGATTATTTATTGTTAACAGAAAAAAGTACTTTTAAACTTTGGAGTGCAGATACAATATATAATACATTCAATATATTAACTTTTCTTCAATGAATGAATCATTAACATTTTATGAAAAACCATTATATGTCCTCATTTCCGTCTGAGAGTATGAAATTAAATAGTAACATTACTTCTGAGATACAATGGAGAGTATTATCCACATTCTCCATATTCTTATAGAGAGCACCTTCAAATATTTGTCAGGATCATAGAAGGATGGTGTAACAATATTTTTACAAATCCTATTTTCTCAAACAAGTAATGTTAATATTTTTAACGGTAATAGAAAATAGCTGAAAAAATCCGCCATGGAGACTTGAGCAAATTGCTGAGTTGCATTTTTCATGAGCCTGAATATCAGATGAATCGTTGATTCAATTATTGGGATGGCAACTGTGTTATAATTGGACATTTTGCTTAAGAAGTTCGTATCATTGCTGCGATAGAACATTCTGATATATTTTCCTTATTAACGATTGATATTGTTATGACGTACTTAAATTTATAATGTATGTAAGGAACCAAATTTAAGATCAATTTAAGACAAGACCAAAGTCTCATAGAAGTAAAATAAAATCAATATTTATTTATTCAAAACTATACCTTTTGACATAATTTAAACATAATTCAATTCAATATATTTAAAATCAGTCGCCACTCTTCCGTTCGTGGAGGCGTCAACTACTCTTACTATGAACGATTTGAATACACGACAAAGTAAAATAATACTCCGTGATCCAATTATAAAGTTAATATTTATAGAGTGTTTCTTCAAAGTTATAATTAAACTTTCAATAAATATGTGCTTTAGTTTGGTATATACGTGGATGTTGCACAAACTATTCAATTGTTTAAAAAAAATAATTTTACTATAAGCAAATCAATCTACCCACAGTATATTTTTGAAATTTGAAATATAAGAATTCGGGTAATTTGAATTAAAATATTTATATACATTTTTAAATACAAGGAACAAATTAATTTCCATTATCTGTTACTCAAATTCAAAGAGTAAATGAAAAATAAAGATTTTGTCAAATATTTAAACATTGTTAAAGCAATCGCTACCAGTTTACTTTTAGTTTATTAAATAAAGAAATAAACTTAAGTACGGTCTTAAGGATAATTAAAAAAACTAAAAGCGCTGAAATTTAGTCACCAGTTCTTCTTCTGTCACTGGTATCTTTGACTACACTTACAAGTCAACAAACACTAGAAGCTTATAGTGTTAAGTAAACATAAAATACGATTTCATAAATATCTCAACACTACAAGAGCGTAGGAACTCAACATATTCTATATTCTGATCCAATCTTTGCTGAGCACTGTTCAAGTGCTTGTCGATGGTGTGACGGATTTACTTTTCCTATTCGGAATAAATGAGGAATGGTTGTACGTAATGCAGAAGAAAGTTATTCGAGAAATATTTTCGAAAAGAAAATCTTTCAGCTCTATTGTCAATTGCAGCAAAAAATCAGGTCAAAATGAGAAATTGCATTTCAACTCAATTTATACATTTGAAATTGGATTAGTAAGACATAATATACATATGAAAAAGAAATATAATTTCTACAACCTGTACAATACTGTTACTACGGTTCAGAATACAAATTTGTATATGTAACGAATTTTAGTTAAATATATACTCGTATAACAAATCTAAATGGTTGTGGTTTTAGTCCTGTCCCTTATTATAAAAACAGTTAATAAATAAAAAGGTTTAATTTCTTTCAATCCTTGGAAAATTACAATGAGTACAAGTGAATTTATCTAGGACTAGCTTTCGCTCGTGTCTCCGTCCGCGGACTAATAGTTATTATTTTTTCATGTTATCTTGCAATCACATTTTGTGATTCTTTTTTAAATATTCTGTTCATAGATAAATGATATTTGATGTACATATGTAATGTTTTTGAGGTTATTAATTAATTCAGAAGTTTCAAAATATATCGATAACAAATAAAAAAAGAAAAAATATCGGTCCTACATAATATTGATACAAATTTATATATTATATAGTATAAGTAAAATAATAGTATAAATATTATATTTATAGTTATAGTATAGCAGGGAACTAAAATTTCTAGTTAACATTTCTGGGTAAAGCTTCATTTAATTTCTTAGTAGCAACAAGTTTTCAGATGGATACGACTGATTGGAACTTTGAAAAATTTGTGTACTTGAAAACATTTTATTTCTATGAAAAGTAACAAAAACAACTTCCGGTTTAATTTCAAAAAACTACAACGATAGCTTTCTCACTATAAATTATTATTTGATTTGAAAATAATGAACTTGAAATATTTGTGATATAGTAAATAATATACTTTCCGAAAGTTTAAACTTACTTTTCTCTGTAAACAATGAAATATCTGTTAGCTTGTTCATGAATCGTATTTTTTGTAGTTATTTAAGATGTTGATAAAATTAATTTCTCTTGATTTTTCCTTTCAAATGTAATTGTCATAAAGAAACACAAATAATAAAAACAAACATTTCACTTTGAAGGTTTCTTAATATAATAATCAAACATTTTGAAAGAAACCACTTTATATACAGTTTTTTTGTATAGAAAAAATATATTTTATTAATATTTATAATGAAAATCATTTAGAAGACTGTTTCATTTATATTTAACAATGAAATTATAAAATAAGAGAATTATTTACCATTTTTGGGGAAACAATACAGAACAACTTCTTCAATCATGATTTTCTGAAAAAATAACTTTATATTTTTACGATATTTATTAAATAAACACATTTTTTGACATCTACAGCCATGAATTTGATGTTTACTAAGAGTAACACAATTACTTATTACTGTCACAATTAAAAAGGGGTTTAAAAAACTAGACAATAATTTTTATTATTTTTGTTCAATATGCAAAATCACAATACTAGAAATTATTAAATGTAAAACTTATTTTATGTGCAACGTATATTCATTTACCTTTAGAATACAAAAATATAATCAAGTTATAAAACCAAATACGTTTATTAGAATACCGGATGTGAACAAACAAAATGTAGGTGTAAAAAATTTTTGATCGAACATCACTACTAAAAGTAGCAGTTTTATTAGAATCATAACACAATAAAATAATTTAAAGTTTTAATAAAAATTATTTTTAGAAAGGCAATATTTCTTCTTTTCTTTCAAGAGTGTATTCATATAATCATTTTTGTATTCTTAATATTATTAGCATAATGGAACGAGATAATAAAAGAGAAGGAGCTCAACATTATCCTGTTCTCATTCAATCTATTTGAGTACTATTCAAGTTGCAATGGAGTGACCGATTTTTCTGAATAATAACTCAGAATGCACAGTATGTTCTTATTGTATTTCTTCTTGAAACTGAAAATTTTTGTCAATTTTCTGAAAATTGTTGAAAATTTTTGTCATCTGAATATTAAATAAAGCTATAGTCGGAGAAGCGGAATTTTTTTTACGTATATCCAAAAGCTTTTTAGTTGAAATTTCATTCAGTGCAGTGATTTTGAAAGTAGATTTAAGAAAATTTAGCGTTTTTAATATTGTGGATGTTATTGTGTATATATATGTGATATTATATGTTGTGTGATATGATTGCTGATCAATAATTATTATTCAATTGTAGCAATTTTAGTGTTAAACAATTATTAGATCAATTTAATACAAAAAACATGATTCATAACAAACAGTTCTTTTTCAACAAAAATTTTATGTACTACTGATGCTGATGACGTTCTAATAAAACATATATTTGTTGCCAGGGAGAAGTCACAGTATGGTTTTTGAGTATTATGTGATTTATATAAGGTATTGAACACAAACGGTTCAGAATGAAACTTTGTTCAAAAATTGAACCACAATGATCTCAACTTTTTTATTTCCTACTTATCTAAAAGAATTTAATACGTCGAAGTCAACGGAAAAAGATAGCCTGGAGTTTCGACTTATATGGGGGTTTCTCAAAGTTCAATCTTAGGTCCATTTCTCTTCTATGTTTATATAAATGATCTGCCTAGTTTTGTAGATAAACATAACAAAGTAGTATTGTTTGCTGATGATACTTTGATATTTAAAGTAAAGGCATGAGATAATATATGACGATGCAAACAAGAGTCTTCTTAATTAATGCATGCAGTCTATAATTTTTCTTGGCATCACTGTGGATGCTAAATTATAATGGGGTCCTCATATACATATCTTCCTTATAAAATTAGTTCTACTGGGTATACTATTAAAAAATCAAATTCCTTGCTGATGAGATTACTACCTTGGCGTAGTTAATTGTAGTTGTTTTCATAGCATAATATCGTATACTCTGGGGTAACGCAGCTGATATAAATATCATTTTTAGTTTTACAAATTAAGCTATCAGCGCAATTTGCAATCAATGGCCTAGGGATTTGTTGCGAGCTAAGTTTAAGCATTGTAATATACTAACGGTAGCTGGTCAGTATATTTTAGAAAGTCTTAAATATGTACATAAAAATAAGGATAATTTTAATAAGCACAGTGTTGTACATCTTATAAATACCAGGAACAAACAAAACTTTTCTCAAAAAAGTGGAGTACTTCTACTTCTCTTCTACTTAAAGAATTATTGTAATTTAATGTCATGATAACATACTCTAACTAATACTCGTCATCTCTGTACACACTCCGTTCTTCTCCATATCGTCTTTCACGCAATCCATCCATCTTTTCTTCGGCCGTCCTCTACCTGTCCATCCCTTCACTACCATACCTAGCACTCTTTTGGTCACGTGCCCTTCATCCACCTCATAACATGCCCATACCATGACAGACGGCTACCTCTAATTTTTTCTGTCACTCTCGCTACTCCTAAGCTTCTCCTTATATACTCATTTCTTATTCTATCCCTTCTTTTCACCCCACACATCCATCTTAGCATTCGCATCTCCGTTACATGCAAACGCTTTTCATCCATCACGTTCATCGCCCGGCACTCAGATCCATACATAACGACAGGTTTAATGATGTTTTTATAAATTCTCCCCTTTAGTTTATGGGGAATTCGGGCATCACACGTCGTCCCAGTGACTTGTCGCCATTTCATCCATCCCGTGTTCATTCTGTGCTTTACGTCCCGGTCAATTTGCCATCGCTTTGTATCAGAGAACCAAGATTGCGAAACTACGAGCAGACTGGTAATAATACTCTATCGAACAAAACAGGAACAAAACCGGAGACACCGCCGAAATCGCAGAACATGTGCTCTGTTTTGGTTCTGCTGACTTTCAGGCTGACACTCTTCAGCTTTTGTTGCCATTTTACCAGTCTACTCTGCATCTCAATTCCATCCTCGCCGACAAAAACAATATCATCAGCAAATAGCATGCACCAGGGTGCCTCTTCCTATATGTCCAATGTCAGAGCATCCATTATCAACAAAAAGAGGTAGGCACTCAGAGCCGACCCTTGATGCAAACCTACGGCAGTAGGTTGCAATGTGGCAACATTGAACTTGTCGATGTTTCCAGCGGCCGACCGAACTTGTGTACTAGATCGACTGTACATTGCACGAACCAACTCCACATATTTCCCAGGTATACCCTTCTTTTTCAAAGCCCACCATATCACATTACGGGGAACCCGGTCGTATGCCTTCTCGAAATCAACGAACACCATGTGCAGGTTCTTGTGGGCTCGTCTGCACTTCTCACACAACTGACGAAGAGCGAATACAGGATCCGTCGTGCCCCGACCAGACATAAAACCGAACTGGTTCTCCGAAACATCACTCTCGTCTCGTATCCCACCACTTTCTCCCACACTTTCATAGTATGTGACATGAGCTTTATACCCCGATAACTGTTGCAGTCTTGTATATCACCTTTATTTTTATAGATGGGCACTAGGTCACTATTGCACCATTCATCGGGGATCATTTCTTCAACAACTTATTGAAAAATAAAGCCAGCCACTTATACCCATATTCATTTAAAACCTTCCATACCTCCACTGATATCCCATCCGGCCCTACAGCTTTTCCATTCTTCATACCTTGCACAACCTTTCACTAATCCTTTATTACCGGCTGGTTTTTAAAAAACTCCACTCCAATCATTTTCTTCATTCATCAATGTTTCAAAATATACCTTCCATCTCTTTTTTATATCCTCATCTCTCGTCAACATCTTTCCAGTATCATCTTTTATGCATTTTACATGTATGACATCTCTAGCATTCTTCTCCCTACGCTTTGTTATCCGATAGAGTTCCTTTTGACCTGCAGGAAACTCTAGCGACTTATATAACTTTTTTGTTTTTATGAATTAATTTACAAAATATATTAATTTTATTTAAATCTGTCAATAATTAACAGAATATTAAAAATATAAAAAAATATATAAATATTTCATCATTTTGACATCTAGATTGTCTTATTGATGCTAAGATAATGACAAACATGTTAGAGTTACATTTTAGAAAGCAAGCATTTTTTATTAAAAATATATAATCATATATTATTATGAAAGTGCAATACATCACATAACGCATATATGATATCTTTATAATTAATTATTGCCGTTTTCCTTTATTGTTCTTTTAAATAAGTTATAAGACATAATTTTTTTGCATCGTGAGTCAAGTAATTTTTCACACATGACGTAAAAACTAAGATTGATTTTGTTATAATAAAATGTCGTTGTAGCTATACATACCTGTGTATCTACAATCATATTTTAATTCTTAAATTGCTTTGATCTACAATTACAATAAACCTAGAAATAATTAGATTTTTTCAGTGTTGTAAGATAGCTTATTATTAATGCAATAATCTTTATTAATATAAATAAATGGTTTCTTTGTCACGGTGACAGCATACTACCTATATGATTTCATAATATATAAATAAAGTATTAACATCACACTGGTAGTGTTACAAGTATGTTTAGTTTCGAAAAACATCAATTGTAATCAAAGTAATTGATTCGCTGTTCTCCCCAACTGAGTAATTTTCATTGTATTAGTGATGTCGTATCTCAAAATGTCGGAAGTAGAGAGAAAGATACTTTTTATATTTTTAATGTTACAGTAACCTCTGAACTTTATGATATCACAAATTTATGTTTTAAATAAAAAACAAAAATGACGTTAATAAACTTCTCATGATATAATCAGTAAATGTGTACTCGCTTATAATTTATTATATAGAGTCACCGAAAATCGTTTCCTAAAAATATTAAGTTGTTAATAAAATAGTGTGTTTCATTAAACAATACTATATATTAGGTACTGTATATTACAAATATTTCATTAAGTTTGTTTATTGTTCCATATCCTTCCAATTTATTATTCATCATTCATACCAACTTGCTCACTTATAAGAAAACAAAACCTTTATATGGCTTTCTGTGTAACTTTTTATTAACCTTTTTTGTCTAAATATTAGTAAAAATCATTAAAGTTAAAGAGATATTTTGTTATTTGGAAAAATTACTTAGAAGAAAATCGAATAGATCTGGTGATATTACTTCGTGTGAGTATTGTTATTAGTATTCAGTTCTTAAATATATCATACTTGATCGATACTTGACTCGTTATATTGATACGAGATGCATCTATAGTTTCCTCTTTCTTTATTTATATTATGATATGTAATAAGGGGTATTTGTTGGAAGAAACATTTTTTAATAATTAGAAATAGAAATATGGCCTATGATTGATTGAGAATAATTCTGATAGATATTCAATTGCTCCATAGATATTCCTGGTTTATTCATAGATAAGTTGCTATTTGTATTCTAGGTCAGAATTTCATAGAAATTTCATGATTGAAACAGAGCTAGTTTTAAGATTTGAGTTGCTAACTCAAATAAACTATAGAACAGAGTGCATTAGCAAATTAATTTATAAATTTAATGAATTTATTTTACAATATTAAATAAAAAATACAAGTCATATGAAGTATTGTGATAAAACCATATATCTTAACAGTTAATCTTTATTTTTCTCTCCAACTTTCTTACTATCACTTGGTGACTTCGTTTTCAACAATATATAAAATGAACTCGCTGCAAGGTTCTCGTGATGTCCGTACTTTTGTAATTCAATTCTTTAAATCGAGTAGATAGTATAAAAGTAAATGGTATAAAACATTGATATTTTTACTTCAATACTAAAATACATAAGTTGTTTTATTTTAGAAATTTATTTTAATACTAATCTAGTTGTTGCTCTTGACTTCGTTCAACACAAACATTCACCCTAATCTTCGATTTTGTATAATGTAACTAAAAAAAAAATTTTTGTACATTTTCTGAGAAAGCACTGTACAACGGGTAAAAAAACTTTTTTTTTTTAAATCCACACCAAAAAGAAAATCACTCCAAAATATACAAAAATTTTCTTCAAATTTGGTCCGGTTATTTAAGAAAATTTCAGTTACAACATATATATATACAGGAATATATTTCCCATCGAATTATACATTACCATGAAGCACATCGTTCTTTTGTAGGAGTAAACATTTTGAATTGTGTAATACAATTATTGTTTAAAATAATGTGTCATTATAATAATTAGCATTTAGTATTGAGAAACGACATTGTAAAGAAACACAAAATATACATATCTTTAGAAAAAGTTTAAAATAAGTAAATAATTGAATAAGTTTTAAATATTCGATATTTTTAAAAAAGCTTACTCAAAACAAAAGCATCTTTAACTTAGTTTGATATTTTTGAGAAGAGATTAGAAATTAATAATATAATTGCATTTTTTCAATTACTTAAGGTAGTGAAGACATTTTTAAATATAATATGAATGTTTACATTTAAGAAAAATATTGTTATGAAAAACAATTAGAGTACAAAAAACAAAACATAATTTTTGCCAGTTTTACTCAGGGTATGACGAATAACGTAACGTGTTGTTAATAAAAAGGACTAAACTAAAATACATTATTTTTTTCTTTAAACATTTTATTACTTATAAAACTGTTACAAATTGTTACAAGGTGTTACTAAATTGTTTCCGAGTGAAGACTCCGTCGTATTTACATACGTCTCGCAGACAGTGAACTTGAAAATTCGATAGCTAGCATACAGAGAGCTTTTTCCTCTATCAGGCTCTATACGAAACTACAATTTAGTTTAAGGGTGCTTTGTGATACAAAATGGAGAAATGAAACGATTTTTGCTTTTGATCATAAGGTTATATCACTGTTATGAAATAATAAAACATGAAGAGTTAAAATATATTCAGTGATATCTCTTTTATAATATAGAGAATTCTTAAACTATTATTAATAATATATCGTAGTGCATTATACCCATTTTATACTTTGTATAGTAATTTCTTTTAATAAGGACTCTAACATAAATATCTATAGATATAAATAACATTAAATATAAAAATTAAGTAATTTAATACATGAGAGAACCACAGAAAATATTTATTTTGAACTTTTGAAGTTGTAATATTTTCGTTTAGACGTTTTGTCTTAAGATAGTAATAGTACTTATATTCTTTATAGACGGGAATTGTGGGGATTACCAAAGAAAGCAATTAATCTACTCAGCTCTCTTACGAGGGGAGGTCCAAAAGATCATAGAATGGAGAGAATGGAGCGGGGATAGGGGCGATCGCTTGGTGTCATACGAATCGGCGACTCATCATTAATATAAATACCGAGTTTCAACCCGATTGCGTCATTCGTTTACGAACAGTCACCTGCTGAACAAGTAAATCCGGAAGAAAACTGAAACTATGGAGAAAATTGAACACCGCGCTGTGATAATATTCCTTACCATGCAAGGAAAGAACGCTCAAACCATTTTGAATGAAATGGGAGTCATTTATAGGGAACAGTGCCCTAGTAAAACAAGGATTTACAAGTGGCATGGTACAAAAATAATTATCTGCATTAGTTGGAGTATCAGATACCACCATTTTGCGAATCCTACATGATCACCTGGGTATGACAAAAGTCAGTGCAAGATGGGTACCGAGAATGCTCACGCCGTTTCAGAAAGAGCAGCGCGTCGATGCGTCAAAGCATTTTTTGGAGTTGTGTGGAGATAAACCTGCACAGATTTTGGACCGAATTGTTACCGGAGATGAAATATGTTCATCGCTTTGAGCCTGAGTCCAAACAAGAGTCCAAACAAGAGCAATGGCATAAGAAGGGGACACAACCGCCAAAGAAATTCAAGGCGACGGAGTCGGCTGGAAAGATGATGGCTACTGTTTTTTGGGATTGTGAAGGGATAATCTTGATTGATTACAAAGAAAAGGAAAGGACTATAACCGGAGTATACTACGCAACGATATTAGAAATTAAAGGATGCCATCAAGGAAAAGCGGCGAGGAAAATTGACAAAGGGTGTGTTGCTCTTGCAAGACAACGCGCCGGTTCACAAGAGCAGAATTGCAATGGCTGCTCTGCACACCCATTGGTTCGAATCCCTAGTTCACCCACCCTACAGTCCAGACCTGGCCCCAAGTGACTTTTTTTTATTCCCCAATTTAAAAAAAGATTTAAGTGGAAGGAAATTTTCCGACGACAATGAAGGAAGGGAGGCAATTTCGGCTCATTTTGACGGAAAAGATAAAACATATTTTTATAGTGGTTTAGAAAAATTAATTCATAGGTCTAATAAATGTATTAAGCTTAAGGGTGATTTTATTGAAAAGAAAAAGTAGTTTTGTTGTTTTATTTTATTTAGATCCCTTTCATTCCACGAACTTTTGGACCTCCCCTCGTATCTACTGCCGCAGGTTGGAAAGAAGGGTGAGAAAAAAGTTAGGACTCGAAAATTAAACGAAATAAATTACAATTTAAAAAAGTGAAAAGTACTATAAAGTTGTGAGTAAACTAGACATTGTTCATAGTTTATTTATTTGTAATTTATATACAAATGATATAAGAATCATACAAAGTTTTTAAATTATTATAAAAAATATACACATTTTCTAATTATTTGTGTTTAAAAAATAATATAATTTAACTCGAGCTACTAAGTTATATTTTATTCGGAGGTGTGTTATTTATAACAAATAAGTATCACTCAAAAACAATGCACTTTTAGATTATCTTATGTAAATATATAAAAAGAAATAGAATAGCTTATTATAACATTGAAACAAAATTTAACAAAAAGTGCTCTTCATCTGTAAATAAAAAAAAATATAATCTAAATAATAAATTCAGATATTCATATTAAGAAAGTAGTAAATAGATAATACAATAAGTTTGATACTATTAATATAAAATTATAATAAACAATGGATAAACAATGGTAAGTGTTTATCCAGGAACTTGCCTCAGCTATTAAAGATAAACATTTAATAAACTTTTCTTAATAAAAGTAAGGAAACCATCAAGTAGCAATAAGTTCTGAAGCTATGAGAACTTGATACATATTTCCTCATATTCCGTTCACTACTGAGAATAAAATACAAGTACCGTTAGTAAATTATTGATGCTTTTGGAAATATTACAAACAATATACATTTATTATAATATCTTTAATTTAAATACTCTGATTCTTCTATTGAGATATATTTCTTTGTAAGATTTGTAGAGATATCGTTGTAAAATAAAATCACTTCATCCGTTTAGAATTTTTTTAGAGAAATTTATTAGATTTATTTAAAGTTTTCAGTTTGAATTAATATTTTTCGTATGTTTTTTTAACTTAAAAACTTCTGTGTTATAATTACAGCTTTTAACTTTCCTGCCTCTGTAGCATGCTTTACATCATTTTAATTCTGTTTCTTTAAACGGTTACTTTGTACTAAAGTATAAAAATGTATTATCACTTAAATATATATTTTTGCCTCAGATCGTACAAAATGTGGAATTATATTTTATAGTAATACAATTTTTTTCTTTTTACTATTTTAATTTAATTATGGTTTGATTGCAATCTGAATTAATATATAAATTTTCTCATTCACTTGCGAAGCTAAAATAGAGAATTTCTTAAATAGGTTTACGGTTTAAGTTTTATATTTGTTTATTACGAAATATCATAATATTAGAAGGGTAGGGAAGTTTAAATTTATAACCCAAAATTGTCATTTTTTAAGTTTGTAATTGTCAAAATTTTGAATAGAAAAGCCTATATTTTTTACTATAACTATTTCTAGGTTTATAAATTAATACTATATTTTATTCTTCCAACTGAAAAATCTGTTTCTGTTTGGTATGTTTCTGTTTCTGTTTGGTATCTGTTTGGTATGTCAGTAGGTTTATCGAACTACTGAGTAGGGTTGTCACCCTTATGAATAAATCTTGTAACTTCGTATTATTTACATTTGAAAGCCGTTTCAATTTGTACAGTCTTCCAAAGTTACTACCAGGAACTACTGAATGTTTGCATAAGACTCGTAGACAGACTACTTGACATTTCGATAGTTTCAATACAAAGAGCTTCCTGCATCAGACTTCAAATACTACTAATAAAGCTTTATAGAATGTATACACGAACGAACCTTAAAGGTAGTTGGATACTGATCCAATCCAATCCAATATACTTTAAAGTAATAACTTTAATCTTTATCTTTAAATGTATTAATTAAAAATAAATTTAATACGTTATAGCATGTATTTTAAATAAATGTGTTTTTAGTAATAATTCAGCCAAGTAATATGTGATATGTGTATATAATTGAAACGTAACTAAAATTGAGAACTACTCAAAACTTTACAATTTGCTTCGATTAAGTACTTCATTTGAACGAGAACTTTGACTCCGTTCCTGTATCTTTTATAGGTAGCGACAAGAAGTGTTGGAGTTATGGTAACTCGTTATAAAGTTCTCAAATGCCCACGTTACGGTTGAAACTCTAAATGAGTAGCGATTTATTTACTCAGCTTGCGTAAAACTGTATTCTCGTATAACGTTCATAAAATATTAACAATAAACGATGTCATTTTGTTTTCAAGTTTAAGATGGGATGATTTTAACTAATCAGTGAAATAAATGTTTATTTACTGATTTGTTTTTCGTTTTACATACAATTTTAATCAACCGTTTTCGGTAATCAACAAAATAGTTTATTCTTTTATAAATTACTTATGCCCGCAAACTTTACATCAAACGATTAATCACGGAACGCTGAAGTAGGCTTTTAGAATTTTCGTTAAAAATATAGTATTAAACGGTAAATGTTAGTTATTATGTAATTTTGATTATATGAAATTGTATGGAATAATAGCTTGATTACGGTTTTGTAAAGCCTTATTATGAGATCACTAGAACAATGCCATGATTACATTTGCTATTGTGTTATTGACAGCGCTTTGTAGAAAAGAATCGTTATTAACGAAAATAATTACAGAAATTATAGAATATTATTGAAATTAGAAATATACAACAGATGCTATCGGTTTATCGTTAAATATTTATGCCAACAAACAGCTACCAATCGGTCATAATTCACTATAATGTCAGTAAACATTGTTGATCGTATTATACTCACAATGGCGCCATAAATCCTGAGCCATTATAATCACTACTTACGACAACTTAATCGTTTAAAACCAGTTTTGGTTGAGTTTGTTTTGAACAATAGTGTTTTGAAATAATACTATATAATCTCTAATTTACGATACGATAATATGATTTAATAGTTTTTATATCTAAATAAAGATAAAAGTGTTGTACAGTTACTTGTAATGCAACAAAATGAAAATAAAAAAATACTCACATATATGGTATTAAAAGCTAATGAGAACGTAGAAATGCAGTATAATATTAATTGTTATTGTTTGACAAATGCAACTCAAAGGATGACATTTTTATTACATTTCATGGTTAATTAATTTGTATTATATAAATATCAAACGTAATATTTGATGTTTTCATTGAAAAAAAGCTTCTCTTTGTTATTAAAGAATATCACAAAAAAAAGATACTTTGTTAATTTATCATTCATTAATATTACATTTACTTCCTTCAAAAGGACCTTTTAATTGGACTGCGGGAAAGTTAAAAATATTTTATTTCGTCCCACCTCATCAAAATTCAGAAATTTCTTGCTATGATTCCCACCAAGTTGTCATTTTATGACGACCGTCGTTTACTTTTGTAATATAAAAAGTTTTTGTTTAATTATTATTACGGTCATGATGTAGGATTCTTCTGGGCTTCATACTTCAAGAACTTAAGTATTATGTATTACGTTTTTTTTAAATTATATTATAATAAGAACTTATTTTGAGGAATTGACGTTACTTAGAAAATGTTTAACATATTCGAAGCAGAGCTTCATTCATGGAAAAGTTAACATCAATAATAAAACAACTGTTTGTGCTTTAAATTTATTTTTGTTATGGGTACTTTAACATTATTTTTAAATTCAATTCAATTCTTTGTTTAGCGACAACTATTTTAGAACTGTATATAATAATTGTATATATGTAATATAGTCTTTAAAATTGCACCATTCCTACTTGATTTTTTCAAGAAAATATAATCTCCGATTTAACAAAATAAACTGATTAAATGCACTCAATTTACGAATATGGCAACTGTCAATAGATAGTTGCCATATTCAGCAATAGCTGAGGCACAGAAGTCACAACTCATGGCTCAAATGGCTGGCTTTGTAAAATTGATCAAAGACTGAAGTAAGGATAAGTAGACTTATTTGTATGAGAATGAATTTGTATGTAATTGGATACTACTTAGAGATCGTACATAAATAAAATAACGTCTGTCTGTGTCCTAATTAGGAGCATCTCAAAGTATTATTTTTTACTGTGGATTTTCTTCTACTTCATTTTTTTTTTCTCTAAGAATCTGAAATAATAAAACAATTAATTCAAGAATGAGTTGAAGTCCAATTATTTTTATTCAAATTGGAAGGTTATAGTTGTTAGGGGGCGGCATTATTTTTATACATTTGGGTTCAATTAAACATTATAAACTGTGTTCGTGTATTGCTACTATTTTATAAGGAAAGGGCTGTTAAACATTTTTCACGCATAAGCTCGTTAGATAAAGATCGGATTTATTACAATATAAAATATAAACAAATTAACGTTTTACTCAGCATGCAAGTAATTGAGTTTACTACACCTGATTGATTAGGTTAAAATAATACTTTTAATATTTTAGATCTAAAAATTTACTACTGATAATAATTTATTTTTAGTGTCGTAACTCTAGTGTACTGAATAGATCATTTGAACTTAAATCTTTATAAATTAAGAATAGTATATATGGGTGTGGTTGATGCAATGGAAACAAAGAAATTGGGTAGTGCTTGTTCAAAACAAAAAGATGCAGTTTATAAATAATTAGGAATACAAATTGTCTGTTTCTTGATTGTTCGTTTAAAAAATATAAATATGTCGCAGAATATTAATAAGATAGTTAATATTTCAGATCGGATGGATATATCCCATTCTCGGAAAGGTATAAAACACGACAGAATAAATAAAATATAGTATATACAAAATATTATAGCTCTAAAATTCCAGCATTCAAAATATAAAAAAAAGTATAAATACAACGTTGCATATTATTCAGAAACGTCGTTTATATATTATTATATCGCAATATTATCTTGATATCTTGATAAAGTATAATTATATGAAACCAGAAAAAAATATTCCAGAAAATATACAAATCATGGCTACAAATAGAATATTTTTGAAAGAAAGTGGAAATACATAATCATCTTACATTCTTATGATTTATGAATCTAATACTCATAAATATTTTTTTATAATAAATTTTGTAAGTTTATTTTTAAATATATTTTGTCAACAAGCTTTCAATTACTTTAACAGGGTCTTACTTGTGAATTTATAACAAAAGCTTCTGAATTAATATTTGAATATTTCCATTAGGATGAATCAGCTTATAATGGAAACTTGAAAATGGGTTTTCATTATAACCATGAAATAACTATTAAATTTTTTAAAATACTTAATAATAAAACACAACTTACTTTATTTTCATGTCGAAATAAAAAACTAGTACAAAAACACATAAAAGGGAAAAATTTGTAATAAAAAGTCAATACATACTTTGATTATCTTTTATACATACATAGTTTTTTTATCAAAGCATTTGGATTCAGGTCAACGGATTCTAATCAATTAATTAACAACGACAAAAAAATATGTCGACGTTATTTTTTAGTTTTCTTACAATAAATCCTATTCTGCCCTCAATATATGTTCAGATGAACAATGTAATTTAATTTCTTAACCACAAAACAACCACCTCCGATTACACGGAAGTTTCTGCTGCACCTTAAATTTATTATATTCAAAATAGTTTTCGTTTCCAATAGTTGATAAAAGCAATTAATATTCAAGATTATAAAAAATATCAATATTTTAAAAAGTTGCTTAATTAGTTTTTTTTACTTTTATATCCAATATTGAGATCAGACCTCTGTGGAATTCCTAATACCGCTTCAAAAGGCCTAGAATCTAAACCATACACTGTAACTAATTGAGAGCGATTGGTGATATATGAGTTTAGCCAACGCAATAGCGATGGTGGGCTTTAAAATGTAAAAAGTTATGATCGATTTTATCGAATGTTTTTGTGAAATCTGTATATAAGGAATCTATCTGCGTACCATGGTTTAAGCCAGCATTTATGTATAAGTAAGAAGATTAGAAGTCGTAGAACTAATACGTCTGTAATTTATTACGTCAGATTTATAACATTTTTTAAAGCACGTACAACTTGGCACTCTGTAACCCTGAGATACGAGATACACGAGTTTGATTCCGGAAAATATACTATAATGTAAATCGACATGTGTTATAAACTGCAGCGGTTGTGTATGGTATGTTCCCTATAAACATTTCTGAAATATGTTCCCTATTATCTGTAAATACGTTATTATAAATGGCGCGGAAGGTCGTTAGTACATTTCTTGGACTTACTGATTTCCAGAAAAACTGTAAATTTTAATTTAAAATTGTCTTCAATCCTAGCAATATATGAGGCATTTATCAGATAAGTTATTTATCCTAGAACGAAGCAATGCAAAATAGTTGAAATCGTGATGGTTTTGGTAACGTATAAATTTAATATGAAATTTGTCTTTTTCTAGTATTGTATTGATAAGCGATTTAGAGTACCAGGTCGGATATGAATTTCTCGATTTAAAGGGTGGTGTCTACTCATCTAATATTTCCCATAAAATATTATAAATCAGTAATAAAAATTCATCAACATCCAGGTGTTCATGTTACCACGATATATTTGCAAGTTTATGTGCACAAGCACCAAAATCAATTCCCCAAAATCACATTTTAAAATTATTAGGTGCTATTCCGACTACTTTTATCTTAAAGTATGTTAACTGGTGACAAAATTAAATGCGATATGATAAATTACACAACAACTATCGCCACCTATTTGAAATATATGGAATCAGGGAGTGGGGATCGATTGTAGTTTGTCGATTATCATCAGTGACATCTATTATCAGTGTCAATAAATACTATGCAACGATAATCGTGCAGATTTTGAATGTAGATTAAAACAAAGACAGATATTACGTCAGTATGATAGACAGTATAATACGACTTTAAAGTTAAGTATGAATTAACTTTTCATTCACTGCATTAAACAACAGCTTGGTTGTTCAATTTGTATTTGGATAGTTGTCTCCAAGGAGTGAAAGATAGTGACATGTACTTTGCTTGCTATATGCAGATGATGCAGTGCTCATTGCATCATCAGAATGCAATTTGCAGGCATTGGTCACCACTCTGAAAGATGGGTGTGAAATTAATGGTCTTAACCTGAATTAACTACATTATATATTGTCCCTTTATAACCTTTCCCACAGGATCATACTAACTTAAATAAGCTAAGTTCGTAAAGAAATTTCTTCTTAATAAAATACGGTGTTTAAAGTTCAAATTTCTTCTTGGGTATGGTCTTAGAAAGGGGTACTCCCCCTTCTGAACTTTATTTTATTTAATCCCTAAGAGAAACAAGTTTGCGCGTTTAAGAAAATCCCATTTGTTACATCGCTTCTCTTCGAAAGCACTCTCCTCAGTGTCCCGCGAAGTACCAGAATACTAAAACTCGATGCTTTGAGTGGGTATCGTTTTTGTGGTCATCTCTCTAGATGATCACAGAAACGATTGCTGGAGAGCAATGCCAAGTTAGACTCGATGAAATTGGGAGAGATCAATAGATCTAGGCAGTATTTCAAGTCTGGTAAAAAGATTTGTGCTTTATAAGGTAAAGTAGGCAAGTACGGCCACACAACACTGGGCGGGGTACTGCTATCATCTGATCAGCACAGAGTGTCATCGTCGCCAATACCATCCCTATCACCGGGATGTGTGACGATCTTCCACTGTGCGGTTTTCAAAACTTATCTTCCACGTATCACTCGAATATGGAACGAACTCCCTTCAGCGGTATTTCCAGATCTACCACCACCTGCAAGAACGCTCTTACGATACTCCGAATATTGCAAGAGTTTGTGGGCGGCGGTGATAACTTACCCGCAACCTGGTTTGCCCTCCCTTTCTATAAAAAATATGATAAATTTAGGAAAAAAAAGATTCATCTTACATGAGGGATAATTAAATAAGAATATTATTAGTTTTAAATACTAAAATTAGAAGTGTACTAATAGCCTACTATATTAAAAGCCTACCCTACAAGCATAGCATGTTTTGGAATACACTTTATGAGATCATATGATCAAGAAAATCAATGAAAGGATATCTTTTTATTTCGTTCTATTTTTTAAAAAAATTGCTATAATATTGTAAATAAGATTGCGAAACTATCGTCCATCAATGATATAATAATATACATTGTCATCGTGATGGACTGTGATTTCCCCAATCCCGAATAGTTCAAAGTATTGTTCGAATGGGTACCGTATAAAGCTTATTAAGCGATGCTTCCTGCAATGAGTCAGAATGTTTAAAATTTTTTTACTTCATAATATATATATAATATTCTACATTCATAATAAAAGTTATCTATATTTGTACATTCTACTGGTCCCATTTCGGGTAACAAATTCCTTTTGAACATGTGTTACGCAATAAGTAGTTATGATACTTAAATGTAAAAGGTTATAACAATTACGTGATACCCTTATAATATTATTAGGTTCATTGTTTTGACTTTTAATAGAACATTGGTAGTTTATTTAAAAGTCAATGGAAAGATTTTGGGATATATTTTACATTACTTCAAAAGAGCAGAAATATTTATTATTATATTCACTGTTGAAGTTGCGATATGTAGGAAGTATACCTTTATCTATCTTCACCGTTCAATTGAAAATAAAGAAATAATATTTTTTATTATATCTTATTTACAATGAAGTTGTCATGTTTCACATATAGTTTTAAAGTTTATAGACATGATACGATTTGAGGTTCGACTACTATTGCAGGTTACTGTTCTATTTGTATGCAGTTGAGTTCTTGAATTTCAGATTTATACAGAAGGTTCAAACTTAATATGAACTAAATTACTTACGTATTTGCGCTTCTCTGGTAATTATGAGAAGGGATGAAAAACATGTATTCCAGAGTTTTAGGTATAAAAGTGGAGGGGAGCACATTTTTAAACAATGAAATTGAACAAATATAAATTTTTGTACATGATCGATATATTGTTATGTATTATCTTTTTGAAAGGAAAGGTTATGTAAATAATCTTGCATTCAATATAATGTTTCATAAAACGATCGTAATTTTTAATATTCTTTATTAAAATACTACTGAAATAAAATAAATTATATTTACAGAGACACAGCTGTGTCACGAGTTCACACGTACTTGTTTTTGTTAACGAAGCGAATAATTACCTTTTAACGAAACGAAAGAACTAACTAACTAACTCTGTATCTCGGTGTTAGTATTGTTAAGTAATCAAAAAAAGTTTTAATAAAATATAACGAATAAACATTTTTGCACAATGTTTAATTTAAAAGTCCGGTCTGCTTAAATTTAAAAAATGAGTAAAATTTATACTACTTACATTTCGTAATATTTGTTAAAAGAATGCACAAATGACGACAATATTTTGATAAATTGACTTCCAAAGAAGCAATAGTATTCTTAACAAATTATAATATCTGGATGGTCTTATTTATAGAAACAAAACATATAAAGTTGTATTACCATGATATGTCATTTAAAAGGAGATTTTCATAGTAATATAAATATGGATCACAATTTTAACATACCTATTTATGACTGAGGCCAATCGTGTTAATGCGAATATTCTTAACTCTTGCGATCTTTTCCTTTATAATTGTCATATAATAAAAGCAGATCTAACTCCAGCACTTTTTGAAATTTACAAAAATATTTTTTATGAACATATTGCATTGAATATCTCTTTGATATATTTTATTGTCAAGTTTTAACTTTAACTAAAATCAATCCACAAGAAAACTCTATTTTTACTCATCGAATTATGTTATATGTTATTTGAAAAATACATAAACTTTTATAAATAATCAAATAAGCAAAGTAAACTTATTATTCATGTTCTAAAAGTACAATAATAATATATAGAAATATAACATGCTACAATGTATTGTAAAAATCACGTGTCATTTCGGAGAAAGGATCAGAGGTTCCGTATTTATTTATCGCAGTGTCAATATTAGCTGAGATCGAGTCCAATAAAGGTTATATCCCGAACGAATTTTGGTACAGAAATGATAACAGTGTCGGCACGAACGAGCTCCAATCTCTATATATATTAAGGGTGACTATCTTGATTGAGTTCGTGATTTTGCATTGAGGTTAGAGAAGACCTATATAAAGATGTTTTAAGGAGTGAAAGGTTCACTATCATGTCAATGTCAATCCGTTGATCGTATAATAAGTAGGTCGGAAATCATTTGCTCTTTAGTGGATATACCAATTCCTAACATAAGTAAGGCGTTTTAGTATTCCATATTTTATAAGTATTTGTGTACCTGTTTATGATTTATAAAAATATTTATTGTGAGTATTTTATTGTGAATGTTGCTATCAATTTTAATTGAAAACAGTTTCGAAGCCGACAATTGAAGATACGGATATAGTAAAATATTTGTTGATAAAAGTTGGACTGCCTCTTAATATAACAGAAGAGTATACTATTGTAGAGTAGAGAGATAGTACAGTATTTTTAGTTACAATATAATATTTCTGTAAAAAAATGCAAACGAAAACTGCAGTTTGTGTGACATTTATTGTATTATTTAAACATTTGAAGCATCATAATATAATGAGAAGGTTTTGTTGAAGCCAATAACAAAATCAATACCATATTTCGCATACCATATAAATTTGTCAATTTAAAATTACAAAAAAGTTGCTAGCTATTAAAATTGTATTTAGTTTTTTTTTATGTTTAAAGATATATGATATTTCACAAACAACTAGTTTATAGTATCCATTATAGTACCCAGTTAATACAGGTAAGGAATTAAATTACTGTATGTTTCGTATACACCGAATAAATACAATTATAATTTATTAATTTTTTGTGTCAATTAGTTTTGACAGACTTCCATAGTATTAAGATCTGGAAGTTTAATTAGTAAGATCCAAATCTTCCTAATGACTAAAATATGGTCTTAATAGTTACAAATTGCTGTAAATACCAAATCAAGTGAAATATTATTTACATTGCGATGATAAGATTTTATTATACTTTATAAACTATGTTAAAAGTTGCTAATTAAAAGTTATGATTGTGACATATCTTGTACAGATAAAAAAAAATCTTTTTAACACTGTTAAGTGTATAACATGTTAGTTTTATTTTTGCAATAATTTCTTTACTACTTTTATTTTTCTTGATAAATTAGCAATATATTTTAAGATAAATAAATTTACTTTTGAAATAAAATTAATTACCTCTTAACTTACAACAAAAAATAATATTACATGCTTGATTACTCCATATATACAATTTTATTTTATTTTTCTGTATTTAAGTCTTTGTTCATAATTTTGCATTTAAATATATCATATTTCCGAAACATTTTATGAAAATAAAATTATATTTAAAAGGATATTTTATAGAAATAAATATAATATTAATAATATATATGATGTCAATAAGAGGGTTTCTAAACTATCGTTATTTGAAAATGTGCCATGTATCCAAATATTTTTGTGATGTAGCAGACTTTCCTAACTTGGTCAGATTTCCAAACTTAGTAAAGAATATAAGTAATTATTAAATTAAAAATGGCAAAATTCCTAAAAAAAGATGATAAGATTATTTTAACACACTTAAAAAATTGAGAAATTAAGACAATATGGCAAGGAAAAATCCTGAAAATATATTGAAAGGGAATATCTTCTTGAAGCTCCGCGTCGTTATGATAGAATAGCAAATCGGCGGAGCAAACACTTTCAGTTCTTTGCAAACGCAAACTATTTGAATTTTATATTAGAATAAGGAATCTATTACAATTCCTTTTCTTAAAAAATTAACTGCAGTTGTTTAAAGAGTAAAGAAAAGTAGAATTATATACTGAGAATTTGATACAATTTTAACACATTTTATTCCTTGTTCATTACTTATTTGGAACTATGAAATAAATAGAGGGAAGAAATTAATGACTATCTGCCCGAAACAGGTCGCCTGATAAATGTTTAGGATTTGTTCTCACCGTGATGGGCGTTTAATACGAGCTTCTTTGACGCACAGCTTTTGTCATTTTTTATTACATATATGGTATAAAAAATGATATATATTTCTTAAAAATTTTAATTTTACTTTCTTTTGTTATACGAAATATAATAAGCAAGAAAAATGCATTGCATATCATATTATACAAGATACGAAGAAAATATAATGACCCCTAGAAAAAACTAAAAAACATAAGACTATAAAAAAGGTCAAAGGATATTTGAATTGAAGTTTGCCGAAGCAATTTGCATTAAATCCCCTTTACAAGTCACTTTTGCACGACTGATTTGAGTTCATGTATTGGCCCTTACATAGTACATACCTGGGGTTAGGAATTAAAGAGCAAATATTAGATCTTTTGATAGTGATGTAATGTAGTTTAGGCATTTTCAATTTAAAATGAATTAATTTTGTGAGAGTCACTGCCGGGTTGGCAATTCAATACGGTTCAATACGGGTCCTTAATAAAGGTCACGTTTAAGTTGCCAAGACTAAAAAAGGTTTTCAATTGTATAGCTATTTTAACTGGAAAAGAAACGGACTCACTTCTAGCTTCGTTTGCAATTTTAATAATCTTTCTTCACTAAAGTAAGCAAAACCGATGATAGCTACTTATTATTATATTTTACTCTACTTAATATTTCATTCGACATATTTTTATATCGCATCATTTTTTAAGAGTTAATAAAAAAATATATTGAAAAGATGCATATTTTCTATCTATGTAATCCACGAAATAATTGGAACAAACTGACAGTACATCATTAATAATGCCTTGTTATACTTGTAGACGCTTCAGAAACCTTTGTACGCTCAGATTTTCTTCACAACTTGACATAATTTGGTGGTAGTATTATTAGGCCGTCTCATAGTTCACTTAGGTTTAGAGTTTGATTTAAATATAAAGGACATTAAGGTATACTTTCATTAGCTTTATAAACGAAACATAAGTATAATAAATGAAAAATTTTATGTTATTTAACTATTTTCAGTCATGATATAAAAGACACAATGACGTCAGATTATCTCCTGTGTTAAGATGAAATTTTGATGTTTTTATTTAAGTAAGATGTCTTCATAATTTTTAGAGATTAAGAAATATGGGAGATATTTTTAAAAGGAAAGTTTGTTTTACTTGTTAATATATTTTCACACAAAAGCGAGATAGAGGTCGGATCTTAAAACGAAAATGCAGATGAAAAAAAAATAACTGTGACTAATTAGAATTACAATTAAAATTGTTTGAAGCTAATACCAAAAATTTTAATACCCACCATATTGTAGGTATCTATCTACAAATCTCTTATTTTTAATATCATATTATCGTGTTATGCGTTTCCGCAGTCCTTGAAAATTGAATATTATTCATTAAAACTTCCCAGTTAAAACAGTGTGTATAATCTAATTTTGAAGTTAACTGCAAGACAAAATATAAAAACGCTCTATAATAAATATTATATAACAAATAATAACATATCAAATTTTATTCATATTATCAGGTAACCCCAGTATAGTTACAGCTGAAAAGGTTCACGTTGAAAAATAATACTTAACAACACTTTTCGTGAAGGGCCGTTGCTTAATTAGTTTTGTTAGAAGTCCTATTTAGGAAGGAATACCTTTGTCAGTTTTGTTATTTTTAAAAACTTATTATCAAGTCATACTCTAATGAGGACAATAATATAAACATTGTATAAAAACTACATCCTATTAAGTATAAAATACTTCCTTAAATGTACCTACTTTTAAATAATTGTCTTATGTGGTGATAAATAATTAGATACCTGATATATATCACTTAAATAAATATATAATGACAATGGAATGAGTTTTTATTTATATTTCTATGAAGTACACAATAAATAAGATGTTTGTGTTTTTGTTTAACATAACTCAAGGTTAATATAATAGAAAATTTAAAATATGTTTCTATATTATGCCCGAAATAAAATTAATCGGGAAATATAAACCTAATTCTTTATGTATTGTATTAATTAAAATAAATAAACTAACAGAATGATCAAAAGCAAATAATTATACTAAATACTAACTCAAAGCAGATGATAATTTAACTGTAAGATAATCCCTCATTACGCGTTATCATTATAAGTCGTTATAAATCAATGTTCATCTTAATTTAATAAACATTCCTTTGATAAATGATCCGTCTCAGAGATTGATTGGAAACGTTATCATCGAACCGGAGATGAGTAAGCTAGCATATCGTAGTGATGGAGATTGTCTTTATGATATATTATATAAACACATATATCTTTCCTGATTCTTGTTTCCCAACATTAGAAAAGTCGGCTATAAATAAAAAACGTAATCCCTTAAAAGTTATGTTTAATTTAATATTTCATCCGTTAAATTTTCAGTCTCACTGCGGGATTAAAATTAACTGAGTAAGGTAAATTTATAAAGAACAAAGAAAACACAATGACAAAGTCCCATCTCTTATATTGTTATCGATTTGCTCTTAGGTTTTCTCTTTTGATTGTCAGTTTATTGGTTAATTCAATTCTCTTTTTTGTATATTCGGTAATTTATATTTTTGTTAAAAACAATTAAATATCAGACAATTCTAGTGCAATTTTAAATCAATATTTATATTTAAATACTTATTTGGACCTCAAAAGTTTTAAAACTACATAAAAATCTTAATTTATTTTTATTACAAGAGTACACGAGGGCGATTTATTACGTGTTACTCAAGTTATTCGTTTTAAAGCGGTACTTTTTATTTAACACCAGCAAAACTACAAGCAAAATTTAGCAAACTACAAAAAAAAACTAACTATACCACGTTTTTTGTTATAATTTATTTAAAAAATGATATCTTAAAAAAGTTTTTTTGCACAAGCTTTCTTCCTTGTAATATAATCAAACGTGACGTGGGCTTCTTACTAAATTAGAACTACCTCACTATAATCAGTATGAATTATATGTTAGTTTTATTTTTGCAATAATTTCTGTACTATTATACTTCAAACTGCGTAGGTTTAGGAGACTACTTAAATTTTTCTTGATAATTTAACAATATATTTTATGATAAATGAATTTATTTTGAAAAAAAAATTATTTGCCTCTTAACTTATAACAAAACATAATATTACATGCTTGATTACTCCATATATAACTTTATTTTATTTTGCTATATTTTAGTTTTTGTTCATAGTTTTGCATTTAAATATATACTTCCGAAACATTTTATGAAAATAAAATTTTACTTAAAAGGATATTTTATAGAAATAAATATAATATTAATTAATATACATGATGTCGATAAAAGGGTTTCTAACATAACTTTATCTGAACATGTACCCAAACATATTTGTGACTTAACAGGATTTCCAAACTTGGTCAGCTTTCAAACTTGGTGCAGAATATAAGTAATTATTAAATTAATAAATGGTAAAAATCCTAAAGAAATATGACAATTTTATGTCAACAGACTTGAAGAATCGAAAAATGGAAACAAGATTGAAAGGATAAATCCTAAAAACATATTGGAAAGGAATTTCTTCTTGAAGGTCCACGTCGTTACGCCAGAATAGGGAATGCGCGGAGCAAACACTTTAAGTTCTTTGCAAACGAAAACTATTTGCATTTTATACAAGAAAAAGGAATCTATTACAATGTTTTCGTTAAGAGTTGTTGAGCTCTAGTTGTTTAAGAGATAAAGAAAACAGTAAAATTTTATAATCAGATTTTTAACACCTTTTATTCCTTGTTCATTTTTTATTTGGAATTGTGAGATAAATAGCGGGAAGAAGTTAATGACTATCTGCCCGGAACAGGTCGCCTGATAAATGTTTAGGATTTGTTCACACGGTGATGGGCGTGTAATATGAGCTTTTTTGACGCACAATTCTTGTCAATTTCTTCATATGCATGTTACTTTACGCTTTCAATTTAAGTTTTGTTGTAATACAAAATAAAATAAGCAAAAAACATTACACAGCTTATATTATATAAGATACAAAGAAAATGTAATGACCCCTAAAAAGCTTAATAGTTCCAAAGTCATTTTTCTTAACTCGAAAACACGTCAGAGACTATAAAAAAGGTCGAAGGACATTTGAACCGAAGTTTGTCGAAGTAATTTGCAGTAAATCCCCTTTACAAGTCACGTTTGCACGGGTGATTTGAGTTCGTGTATTGGCCCTTACATAGCACATACCTGGCGTTAGGCATCAAAGAGCAAAGATTAGATCTTTTGATAGTGAATTGGTTCAAAGACTCTCAGGCGTTTTGACGTTTTCAATGTAAATTGAATGTAAACCGCAAAATGATTGGAACAGACTGATAGTACATCAATTATAATGCTTTGGTATACTTGTGGACGCTTCAGACGTTGGAAGACTCAGATTGTTATCCTCATTAGAATATAACTTGTTAAAATATAAAAAAAGCTTCTAACAAAACTAATTAAGCAACGGGACTTCACAAAAAGTGTTATTAGGTATTATTTTTCAACGTAAACCTTTTCAGCTAGAAATAAACTGTGTGGGGTAGATTGGGGTTAGTTGAAATATATGTATAATTTTTCATATCAAATATATCGTCATTTGTAATATAATATTTAATAAAGAGCTTTTTTAATATTTTCTCTTTGAGTCTTTTTATATAGATTATAGACATTGTTTTAACTTGAAATTATTAATAAATAATATTTTAATAAGGACGACTTAAACGTACGACAAAATTTCGACATCAGAAATAAGAAAATACCTATAATATTGTTGTTACATATATTTTATAAATATTTTGAGTAAACTTCAATTTTAATTAGACAGTTATTTTCTTTTCATCTGTATTTTTGTTTTAACATACGACCTCTATTTCGTTTACATGTAAAAGTAAATTAACAAGTAAGACAAACTTTCCTTTTAAAGTATCTCCTATTTTTCTTAATCTCTAAAAATTACGAAGACATCTTACTTAAATAAAAACATCAAAAGTTCATCTTAACACAGGAGATAATCTGACGTCATTATGTCTTTTATATCATGACTGATAATAGTTAAATAACATACAATTTTTCATTTATTATACTTGTGTTTCGTTTATAAAGCTAATTTAAAAGTATACCTTTATATTTAAATCAAACTCTAGAACTAAGTGAACCGTGAGATGGGCTAATAACACTGCCACCAAATTATGTCAAGTTGCGAAGAAAATCTGAGGTTCAAAGGTTTCTGAAGCGTCTACAAGTATAACAAGGCGTTATTAATGATGTACTGTCAGTTTGTTCCAATCATTTTGTAATTTACGTAGGACAAAAAATACATGTCTTTTCAGTATTTTTTTATAGTGCACTCATTAATAATTCCTAAAAAATATGTAATATAGAAACTTTTTTATTAGATATATTTTTATTGCCGCTCCTTCAGAATAATGAAACAATAAATGGTCTTCATCAGTTTTAAATACTTAAGTGAATAAAGATTATTGAAATTGCAAACAAAGCTAGAGTTGAGTCTGCTCTTTTTCCAGTTACAATTGCTATACAATTGAAAACCTTTTTTAGTCTTGGCAACTTGAGCGTGACCTTTATTAAGGATCCGTATTGAATTGCCAACCCGGCAGCGGCACTTTCACAAACTCAATTCAATTTACATTGAAAACGTCCAAACACCTGAGTCTTTGAACCAACTCAGTATCGAGAGATCTAATCTTTGCTCTTTAATTCCTAACTCCAAGTATGTACTATGTAAGGGCAAATATATGAACTCAAATTAGCCGTGAAAACGTGACTTGTAAAGGGTATTTACTGCAATTTACTTCGGCAAACTTCGGTTCAAACGACATTCGATCTTTTTTCATAGTCACTGACATGTTTTCGAATTAAGAAAAATGACTTCAGTACTATTAAGCCTTTTTTATTGATCATTGCATTTTTTTTTCATCTTATGTAATATGATAATTATTATATATATATTTTTAATATTATATTTTGTATTTTAATATAAAGAAATATTTCATAGAAGTATATTTTTACTTTTATATATTTTTTGTTTAAACAATTAGAAAAAAGTTAATGACACAAAAAATTTTATGTATGTGTACGGAATAACCAAAGCAGGAAATTTGAATTAACCAATAAACTGACAATCAAAAGAGAAACCCTAAGAGCAAATTAACAACAAGATAAGACATTTTGTCATTGCGTTTTCTTTTTTGCTTGTAAATTTATCCTAGTTCTATATGTATAGATATTAGTAATCGATAAATAAACTAATAATCATGTACTAAATACTCATTTTGACATTTTAAATTTGCTGATAAAAAGCGTAATATTTTTATGCGTGTATTGGTAGTTTAAAAATTTGTAAGATCCACATAAGTATTTAAATATAAATATTGATTTATGATCGCTCTAGAATTAAGTATGTCTGATATTTCATTGTAGCAAATATTATTTAAAGAAAATTGTAAATTACGGAATATACTAAAAAGGAAAATTGAATTAACCAATAAGCAACAAACCCACAAACCAAAGAGAACATCTGAGAGTAAATCGATAACAAGATAAGAGATGGCACTTTGTCATTGTGTTTTCTTTGTTCTTTATAAATTTACCTTACTCTGTTAATTTTAATCCCGCAGTGAGACTGAAAATTTAACGGATGAAATATTAAATTAAACATAACTTTTAAGGGATTACGTTTTTTATTTATAGCCGACTTTTCTAATGTTGGGAAACAAGAATCAGGAAAGATATATGTGTTTATATAATATATCATAAAGACAATCTCCATCACTACGATATGCTAGCTTACTCATCTCAGGTTCGACGATGACGTTGATATTACATTTATTTTAATTAATACAATACATATAGAATTAGAATTATATTTCCTGAAAAATATTGTTCTAGGCATAATATAGTAAAACATTTATAAATTGTATATTATTTGTTAACCTTAAATTATGTGAAACACAAACGACAAGTAATTTATTTATTGTTTACTAGACTGAAATATAAATTAAAACTCTACATTATTGTAATATATTTATTTAAGCTTTACATTTTTGATATATAATAAAGGTTTACACAAGGTAATTCTAAAATGTAATTATTCATCACCACATACAATAATTACATAAAAGAAGGTTCATGTAATGAAGTACTTGAATTACATACTTGATAGGTTTATGTTATTATACAATGTTTATATTATTATCCTCATTAGAGTAAGGCTTGTTAAAGTATAATAAGTTTTTAAAAATAACAAAACTGACAAAGATATTCCGTCCTAAAAAGGGCTTCTAACAAAACTAATTAAGCAAAGGCCCTTCACAAAAGTGATATTAAATATTATTTTTCAACGTGAACCTTTTCAGCTAGAAAAAAACTGTGAGGGGTGGGCTGGGGTTAGTTGAATTATATGCAAAAAATTTCATATCATATCGTTATTTGTAATATAATATTTAATAAAGAACCTTGTTATATTTTCTCTTTCAGGTACCGTCAATATTAGATTATACACATTGTTTTAACTAGGAATTTGTTAAAAATAATATAAAATTGTTCAACAAAGATTATGAAACTTACGATGATAAGTTTGCAATTATAATATGATTGGCATTAAAATATTTTAAATTAGCTTTAATCAAATTTTTATTGTAATTCTAATCAGTCACAGTTATTTTCTTTCCATCAGTATTTTTATTTTAACATTAGACCTGTATCCCGCTAAGTAGCAAGTAAAACAAACTTTCTTTTAAACATATAACAGATTTTCCTTTATCTCTAACAAATACTAGGACATCTTACTTAAATGTTTACATAAAAGTTCGTTAATATGAACTTTTATGTATACATTTAACAGGACATAATTTTACTTCATTTTGCCTTTGTTATCATGACTGAAAATAATGAAATGACAAAATTTCTGATTTATATTTTTTGGTCTCATAGAATACCTTAATGTTCCTTATATTTAAATCAAACTAAGTGAACTGCGAGACTGCCTAATAACACTGCTACCAAATAATGTCAAGTTGCGAAGAAAATCTGAGCGTTCAAAGGTTTCTGAAGCGTCTACAAGTACACCAAGGCGTTATTAATAATGTACTGTCAGTCTGTTCCAATCATTTTGTGGATTACATAGACGTCTAAAAAATACACTTCGTTACAGTAATCTTATTTTAATTACTCCTAAAAAATTATGTATTATAAAAATATTTTTATTGGACGTATTTTTATTGAAGCCCTTTAATATTTATAATAATAAGTAGCTATCAAAGGTTTTGCTTACCTTAGTGAATAAAGATTACTGAAATTATAAATAAAGATAGATTTGAGTCCGTTCTTTTTCAGTAAAAATTTAAAACATTTTTTAGTCTTGGTAACTTGAGCGTGACCTTTATTAAATAACCGTATTGAATTGAAAACCCGTCAGCGACACTCACAAAATTAATTCAATTAACATTGAAAACGTCCAAACGCCTGATAGTCTTTGAACCAACTCAGTATCGAAAGATCTAATCTTTGCTCTTTAATTCCTTACTCCAAATATGTTTACTTTGTAAGGGCCAATACATGAACTCAAATCAGTCATGCAAACGTGACTTGTAAAGGGGATTTACTGCAAATTACTTCGACAAACTTCGGTTTAAATGTCCTTCGACCTTTTTTATAGTCTCTGACATGTTTTCGAATTAAGAAAAATGACTTCGGAACTATTAAGCTTTTTTAATGTCATTACATTTTCTTCGCATCTTATATAATATGACATTCGTAATATATGTATATGTATTGTTTATTACATTTTGTGTTACAATAAAAAGTTAAATTGATTTCAATTTAATAAAGAATTCAATTTAATTTATTGTTTAAACAATTAGAGAAAAATTAATGAAAAAAAAAATGTTATGTATGTACCGAATAAACAGAAAAGGAAATTTGAGTTAACCAATAAACTGACAATCAAAAAAGAAAACCTTAGAGAAAATTGGCAACAGGATAAGAGATAGAACTTTGTCATTGTACTTTATAAATTTTGTCCTACTCCTATTTGTACAGACATTAATAACCGATACTGTCCCCATCACTACGATATGGTAGCTTACTCATCTCCGGTTCGATGATAATGTTTCCAATCAATCTCTAAGACGGGTCATTTATCAAAGAAATGTTCACTAAACTAAGATAATCATTAATTTATAATGACTGATAATGATAATGCGTAATGAGGAATCATCTTACAAACGATAATGGTAAATAATCATCCGCTTTGAGTTCGTATTTAGTATAATTTGATAATTAAATTTGAAAGTTTAAATTCAATTTATTAATAAATTTTAATTAATTAAAATTAATATTCAATATATACGGATTAAGTTCTAGATTTCCCGAAAAATATATGATCAAAGCACAATCAAGACATATAAATAAAATTGAAGTGTCCGTATGTGAATCCAAATTTACAGTTTTCAATAAATAATATAAATGCAATTAGTACCTATTTAGAAAATAAGGAAACAACCACTTAACTTGTAACAAAACTTACATTCTTTAATCGTTTCATATATTAGAACTTTATTTTATTATAGGTTCATAATTATAATAATATTTAAAAACAGTATAATTCCTACATATTATCCGAAACATTTTATATTCTTATTATGCATGGAAGGTGTTTTATAAAAATAAATAAAATATGATTATATACATGATTTACAAAATGTACCATATATACGAGCTTTCTAAGCTTCGTTCAAAACGAAAACAATAAATAAAATTCCTAAAGAATTAAGTTAATATTTTATCGACAGACTTAAAGAATCGAAGAAGGATGAATTCTAAAAATGTATTACAGGGGAATGTCATCCCAAAATTCCACATCGTTATAACAATCAAATATTTTATGTTCTTTGTAATAGAAAACTATTTGCATTTTATGTTAGAAAAAGAAATAAAATCTATTTTTTCCTAAGAAATTATCTCTCGTAATTAAAACAAAAAAAAATATATAAAATTAAAAAAACTAAGACAACACGCTTTTTTACGCTTATTAACACTATTTTTACGTTTATTTTATTTTTACATTTTAGTTTGGATTTTATGAAAGCGTTTTTTTTTTTTTTTTAAACTATTACTTCATTTTTTTTCTATCTTTCTCAGGTTGCTTGATATTTTTTTAGGATTTGTACCCACGACGTAATATCGTTTTTGTATTTTTTATTATAATACAATATATAACAAGCAAAAAAACATTACACCGCTTATATTATATAAGATACAAAGAAAATGTAATGACCCTTAAAAAGCTAATTGTTCCGAAGTCATTTTTCTTAACTCGAAAACATGTCAGAGACTATAAAAAAGGTCAAAGGACATTTGAACCGAAGTTTGCCGAAATAATTTGCAGTAAATCCCCTTTACAAGTCACGTGTGCACGGCTGATTTGAATTCACGTATTGGCCCTTATATAGTACATACCTGGGGTTAGGATTTAATAAGCAAAGATTAGATCTTTCGATACTGAGTTGGTTCAAAGACTCAGGTGTTTGGACGTTTTCAATGTAAATTGAATTAATTTTGCGAGTGTCGCTGCCGGGTTGGAAATTCAATTATGGCCTAAGACAAAAAAAGGTTTCAATTATATAGCAATTTTAACAGAAAAAATGACGGACTCAACACTAGCTTGTTTGCAATTTCAATAGTCTTTATTAACAAAAGTAAGCAAAACCGATGATAGCTACTTATTATTATAAATATTAAAGACCTTTAATAAAAAAAATCTATGATCATTTTTGAAGAAGTTCTGATTGAGTACATTATAAAAGTAAAACTACTGAAAAGACGTGTATTTGTTTTGTATGTAATCAACAAAATGATTAGAACAGACTGACAGTACATTATTAATAACACCTTGGAAAACTTGTAGATGCTCCAGAAACCTTTGAAGTCTCAGATTTTCTTCGCAACTTGACATATTTCGCAATTTGGCAGTGTTATTAGGCAGTCTCACAATTCACTTAGTTTGATTTAAATATAAAAGACATTAAGGTATTCTATGAGAACAAAAAAATATAAACGAAAAATTTTGTCTTTGTATTGTTTTTGTCGTTTTTTGCCGTGATAACAAAGGCAGAATGGCGAATATTATCTCCTATGTTAAGATAAACTTTGATGTAATAACATTTAAGTAAGATATGTTAGTATTATTTTGGGATTAAGGAAAATTGGTTATGACATATTTTTAAAAGTAAAGTTCGTTTTACTTGCTAACTAGCGAGATAGAGGTCGAATGTTAAAACGAAAATACACATGATGAGAAAATATTTGACTAGTTAGAATTACAATTAAAACTGTTTCAAACTAATTCCAAATATTTTAATACCAACCACAAAATAAGTAAATACAAACTTATCATCAAACCTTGTTAAACAATTTTATATTATTTATTAAAAATACCAAGCTAAAACAATGTGTACAATTTAATTTTGACGGTAACTGAAAAATAAAATATTAAAAGGCTCTTTATTAAATATTATATTACAAATAATGATATGATATGAAAATTTTTACATATATTTCAAGTAACCTCAGTCTACCCTTCACAGTTTAGTTCCAGCTGAAAAGACTCACGCTGAAAAATAATACTTAATAACACTTTTCTTGAAGGGCCGTTGTTTAATTAGTTTTGTTAGAAGCCCTTTTTAGGAAGGAATACCTCTGTCGGTTTTGTTATTTTTAACTTATTATACTTTAACAATGACCTTACCTTACTCTAATGATGATAATAATATTAACATTGTATAATAACAAAACCTATCAAGTATGTAATACTATTTAAATGTACCTACTTTTATATAATTATCATATATTGGATGATAAATAATTATCTGTTGTTTAAATGCCCTTGTCTAAAACTATATTTTATATCAAAATGTATATCACTTAAATTAATATATTACAAAAATCAAGTAAGCGAAGCTAGCACTTAAAGATGTAAAAGTTATTATTTATATACAAGTTATTTATTGTTTACACATTATTTAATTTAGGGACAAAAAATACAAGAAACATCTAAAAATATATGTGGAATATGTTTTTTTAAATAATATTATTATAAGTTACACCTTACATTAGCTACGCGCCAGTGAAAATCCTGTTAAAATCGGACCAGTCATTTCATAGATTCGCTGGAACAAACAAACAGACTGACAGAAAAATAACAAAAAATAGTTTTTTTATGCAAGTACCGTTTAAAATTTCATATGCATTTAGTAAAAAGCTGTTAATGTTGAATCGAAAAAGGATAAATCCTAAAGACATATATTACTAGCAGATCCGGTCACGCGTTGCTGTGACTATTGTTTTTGATATATTACATTGTAGTAAACTATTTCAGGGGTAACATTCAGAGTACATCTGTCATGAAAACCATAATGTTTTCTTACAGTCGATATGAAGCAAAAATCGAAGAAAAAAGCAAAAATCACAAAATAATAATAATATTTTTTTTTATTTTATCGAAGTTTATAACACTATTTGTATATTACAAAGTTTTTAGTAAATAATTTGGAACACTCTGCCCTACCTACCTCATTCGTAATTACTCAATCCCGTCAACAGATACCGCCATCTGTTAGAATCGTTAGGAGCTAACTGAAAATTGTGACTGCAAAATAGTAAACAAATAATTTGCTATAAAATAATATTGCGACTATGAATTGAGTTGAAAATTATTCTATCTTTTAAGTTAGGTCAAACTGCACGTGGTGTGTACATTTTATTTAAATCGGTTAAGTAGTGTAGGAGTCCATCGCGGACAAACAACGTGACACGTAATTTATTATATATATTAAGATAAAATATATTTCGATTGTGCTTTGAATAATGTTTTTCTATAATTATTATATATGAATTAAAATATATGTTATATTACTTGTATTTTAAATAACAGAATTATCAAAATTTCCAAATTAATTATACTAAATACTAACTCAAAGCAGACGATTATTTACAGTTTTCGTTTGTTAGATGATCCATCATTATGAGTCGTTATTAATTAATGATCATCCTAAACATTTTAGTAAACATTCCTCTGATAAATGATACGTCTCAGAGTTTGATTGGAAACGTTATCATCGAACCGGAGATGAGTAAGCTACCATATCGTAGTGATGGAGATAATATCGGACATTAATGTCTATATATATATATATATATATATATGTATATTTCCTAAAGCTTCTTTCAAACACTTAAGAAAGGTCGGCTTAAAAGATAAAAACATAAATCCCTTTAAAATTATATTTAATTCAATATTTCATCCGTTACATTTTTAGTCTCACTGCGGAATTAAAATTAACGGAGTAAGGTAAAAATATAAGGAAAAAAAGTACTATGATAAAGTTCCATCTCTTATCTTGTTGTCAATTTGCTCTTAGGTTTTCTCTTTTGATTGTCAGTTTATTGGTTAATTCAATTTTTCTTTTTGCGTATTCAGGATTTTGTATTTTTTAAATAACATTTGTTATTATGAAATATCCAGACATGATTCTAGAGTGATTATAAGTAATAACTATATGGACCTCCACAGTTTTAAATAAATATACACCTAAAAATTAATAATCAATCAATATTTAGTCTAGGATTTGAGTTTATTTATATTCAATTTGATATAACTTCAAAGTAGTACGACATTAAAAACTTTTTACCTAATTCGTATATAGTGTATATAATATTAAAACCGCTTTTTCTTTTAATATTTAAATCTAATTTACGAGAACTGTTCAGACATAATCCGTAGACAACTAACCCCTCCAAACTCGATATAATCTCGATGCATATTCAACGTTCCTTGACAAAATATTTTTAATTAAAAATATTAAACGCTGAAAATCCTATCTTTTCTTCGATCAAAAATAATGAAAGAGATTATGCAAATACTTCACCGCATTAAAATTCTGAAGTTGGTAAAGTCTTTCAAAGTTAAGCCTAATTAATGACTCCGCTGCAGATGGGCGCCATTGATTGATCGGTGGATCGATGTCTTGATAGGTCTATTACGATTACCAACTCTCGAGAAACTTATGTGATTTTAAGGCTCAATATATTACTATATCAAATGGATTTAAATGAAACTCGATTTTTCTTTCAATCGAATTAACCATGTAAGCTAGAAAGCTTACAGAACAATCCAGGTAGCTTAAAAACTCGTGAAAACCTAATGCAATATATATCTCAAATTAAGGAAACGTTAAAATTATTTGACATTACGTTATCCTATATATTAAAAGGAAATATAAAATATTTAGGAGACAGTGACTAATTGAAAAAGGTATCCCAAGAGTACTCAAATCAGGAGGTTCATGATTGAGAGTGACAGCAGTCTTATTTATCTCACAGTCAATCGTCTAAGTGCTGAAATTGGAACACCTTCAGAACCGCAGCACTCATGACAATGACGCCCATCCGTATCTCTTACAAAACTTTTGTATTTTGTTAAATGAAGTAACAAAACCTACGAAATTTCACATGCAAATTAACTTCAATATCGTCCAAAATAATACAATAATCTAATTATTCTGAACATACATTCATTGTTTTCGCTTCGGGCACAATCAATTTGTACCAAAGCCAATATCGGGCGGATTTGAATAATAATTGGCGGAACTTTCATGTCCGTATTCATCAATGCTTGTTTATCACCGACTCCCTCCAAGTCGAATTTGAATTAAACTGATTTGTGTCATGTTTAATATGCGATCAAATATAGATTTGATGGAGTAATATTAATATCTCAATGCTAGGATTCTTTATACTTGGATGAGGGAATAATATGGAACGTAATCCCTTATGTTATCTATTATAGTAAAATGATTTACCTAACGTAGTTTATATACCGTTGTGCAGGGTTTGTTTGCAGACGTTTGTTGACTATATTAATTGTATGTACCCAATAATAAAACAATACATACATCGTCATAGATGCAAATAGAAAAAAGCTTATATTTATATATAAATAGACAAAGATAGCTCTTTTTTTTCCTCTTTGTTAACAGATTTTAACTATTTCTTTCTCTTTCCAAATCATTAACAAGCTCTAGTATTCTGTTATCCATAAAACGGAAACATAACGATAATAAATTTTTAGTTATATTGCATAGAAAAATTTATGAAGTTTTAAGTTTCACTCCTATTAAAAAATTACTCGTATTAATATTTTTTAGTATTTTTTTTTATAAAAGTTAAAAAAAACTGCTCCGGTGTTTGATCGAATTTGAACCGCTGAGAAAATTAATCTATACATTTTCACAATTGGATCCGTTTATCACAGGTAAGTACTACATTTCAGTAATATTTCAGTATAAATAAAGTTATATAATTCATTTTATTACATTACACAGTATCAATTATATAGAATAGCATGAATAAATAACATTGAAAGTCATATAATTTATACAGTCCAACTCAAATATTATGAGAACACCTTATATTTAAATTCATGATATTTAGTGCAGTCCCGAATCCAAAGTAATTTTACCTAAAGGGTTGTTATCTTTCGTCCGCTCACCTTATCCCATATGGATACAGTCGTCCAAATTAAAAGATTAAGGTAGCCCCATTTGAATATCAAATTATTATATTATGTTTCAAACGGATTGAGGTATGTAAATGGGTTTTATGTTCTGCATTCGTTTTATATTATTAATTTTATTTAACCAAGAGTTTTCACACTATATGAAGATCCCAAAAACTTTTTTGCAAGTAATATTAGTATTTGTGGCATTGTCATTTAGGTAAGTTTTGAAAATATTTTTTATACAAGTCCTGAATCAAATCAAATATGTGATAGGTTATCAAATATATAACATTAGAAATTTAAATGCGTTGATAAATTCGCAAAAAGCTAATGGATCAAAATGTAGATCAAATGAACAACTTGCAAGAAAAACTTTTACGTCTAAATCTTCTGGCGTTTATTAAGCCTGGTTCAATAGTGCCTGTTAAACCTATGGCGATACTAACAAATAATTATGAGCACAACGGTAGATAATCTAAGCTGGAAGTGAAAAACTTACTCATTCATTCTCTGACAATAAAAAAGATCTGGATGGATTAAGTAAAGAACTCTCAATAGATCAAGCGTGTCATTTTAAAAATTGAAATAATATTAATATAATGAAATTACTCACCGGCAAAGAAAAGAACTAAATAATAACAATTAACTCTTTAAAATGGCAGAGAGGTAAAGATTTTTAAAACTGCTCATATTATTTTCACAAAACATATCTTAAAGTCTCCACCGAGATAGAAAAGGCTGCTGAATAAAAAAAAGATAATTTATCAATCTGAGAGTTCTGATAACTAAAACATACACATAAATTCACATTCTCGAAAACATTAAAATTATAGAGTCTCTATTTTTTATCCACCTATTTAATTTCGATTTATATACAACCTTTAATAAAGCTATATACATAGACAGATGAAACTTTGATAGTTATAAAACCATGTACAATATAATAAATAATTGTTCGATTTTGTTTCTGTGTATAAAAGAAAGTTGCTTTAAAAATAAAACACTATCAGAATAATACTGCGCTATACTTGCACCATCTGGATTTGAGTGTGGCAAAAAAAATCTCTTTTCAACCACAAAGTAAATGTTTCAAGTATTCAGTCCTGAACAAAATACTGCATCTATATAAAAGGGACCTATTTTTCGGTAACACTGTCTGTGCTTGACATCAATGGGACCGAAAGAAATAAATACAAAAAGACCCGCACTTAAGGCCCCTTTGCGATTTACAATGGCGACGTGTTTTGAATTGTTCTGACTACATTTTAAATAGGATATCGTGTTTCTAAAATTTATGTATTTTTTTACCCACAAATAAACCTTTTTGTAAAGGTGAATTTGATATTTAGGTATAGTACAAAAATTCAACCGTTAATACGAAATGAAGTTAGATTTTCTTTTAAAATTTTCTTAAGTAACCATATACAAAATTTGTCGCGATATAAATCTCGCATCCATGATAACATCTTAAATTAGCTCAGCCTCACATATCTGCAAAGCCTTCTCGACATACTAAGGGCCTCTTTCACTATTTCCGCGCTACCGGTCAAGGCTGTGTAAGAGTTAACTATTTAATATAAACATTTTACTTTTTCTCCTCTCTCTAGTGATATTTTAAAAAAGAGATTTCGAAACAAAAATAGATCTGTGAATCTTCTTTTTTTCTTTAATCTTTATTCCAACAGCTATTATTAAAAAAACATAATGATAGATTAGATTAGATAAAAATGTATTTTCAGACCTTGATCGCTTGATTTATTTACTATCATTAACATGTAATTTACATTACAATTTTAAAATATATATAGTATAGTCTCGAATGAAAATCGATAATTGATAATAAATGTATTCATAGATTCGAACAGAATCTTGTACAAATGTCAAATCAATAATTAGCAGGGAGGGTAGAAACATCAATCTTAGTTTCCGATAAATAATAAGGGTTGGATTTATGAAGGAGCAGTATTTGGTTGTCAGTTGATTTATTTCCTTTCCATTTTGCAAGTATTAACCGAACAGATTGTAAACGTGATGGATGTTGACGTTTCGAGTATTAAGGGATTAATTTTCCATGTTTTCTTAACCCTAATTTAAATGGAATGTAAGGGTACGTTGTTTTATTAATCTACGAATTGATGTTTTTAATTAATTGAGGTGCTGTAATAAATTATATACGTATTATATGGTTATATACGTATGTGTGTTAAAACCATTGCTTATTTGGGTTTTGTTAGAAATGCTAATCGTTATAATAACACGCCATATTAAATTTTTTCATAGTATAATCCAGTGAAGATTCATTCTCCAACATTGTGTTAATGCCTAAGATATTTACAACTAAATCTTCATCTAATCTATGCTTCTATGACTACAAAAAATTGTAAAATTTTATTTTCTCAAAAATTCTAAATACAGGTCCGTCATGGCTCCGAAACAACAAAGACGACATGCAATATCAATTACTAGAGTGCCGGGTACGCCACGGTGTCTTTTAGATTTAATCGTTACAATTTTGGAAGTTTTCATCTCCGTCAAGAGCTTGTCTGTTCGGAGACGAGGGTCGATGATGGTGTGTTTTCATTTAAAATAACGTTAGCAGCATCCTAAGGTAAATTACCCTATGAACTCCCTGAAGGATCACAATAATATGGC